>JARQZJ010000139.1:651107-1302214 GCA_030704895.1 Henosepilachna vigintioctopunctata
CTGCCGAACAATCACAGAAAATTCCACAAAAATTTACGGTGCGAAAGTACAACTTTTGAAAGATTTAGCACGAGAAACGGAGGGAAACGTCACACTCTCGCGGCGTTTAGAAGAGAACCACATCGTTATAATATAACTTAACGCGTTTCGTCGAGATAATCGACATCTTCTGACGCTAACAGAATATTATTCAACGCGAATTCAAAAATATATTCCATTAGCTCGTGTTTAACAAGAATTGTTCAATAATATTCTGTGAATAGCGTGGTTGAAAATTATTTGTAACTTCTCAAAAAGGTAACATAAGCCTATACTAGCGACGTTTGCTTTTTCACAGTATAATCGAGTTACGTATTTCAATGCATTATTATAGGAACATCTACGTAACATATCACTTTTTGGGAATTAAATTGTTTTATTATGTTTCCACGAATGGAATAACAAATTACTTACTATTGTCAGAAATGTTGCATTTATGCACAATTTTGTGAAAAATCGTTTACCAACACTTCTCACAATATTCAACAAATCATTTATATAGAAGTGTAATATTTAGGCAACATTAGTTACAGACAGTCGAAATAAATTTTGAAGTGATGCAGTATAAGTAATGGGGACTACCGTATTTTGTCTCACCAGCTGAGGTCCAGGAGTGAAGCTACGATACTGATTCCGAAGCTGAACAAAGATCATACTTCTCCTGACAACTACAGGCCTATATCTTTGCTTAATGTAGTTTGAAAAATCTTCGAGAAAATTCTCAACGACCGCCTTAGGGACTTTGCAGAATCCCGAAAGATGACACGGCCATCTGGACTACGGCAAGGACGTCTGCGGCGTGCAATCGTAAAATTCAGGGGCAGCTAGATGTCTACAGTGCGTGGACCAGCAGATGGAGAATTACACCCAACCCTAGCAAAACCCAACCCATACTCTTCCACCACTTCAATTACACAAAATCTTCCAAATTTTCGAAAAATGAAGTTCGCTTGTCGCTTTGGGCTGAAACTTTCAGACTACTAGATGAAATCATCCACTTGGGTGTAACATTTTCAAAGTCACACTCCTGTAATATCGATCTGACCGAAACGCTCAAAAAAGTTCGAAATCGAGCAAACCTACTGTATGCACTTCTAGGTAGAATCAGAGGGTGCGATCCCCGGACTCTCCTCAACACATACAAGGCATTCATTCGCCAAGGTTATCGCGTACAGATGCTTGCTCTACTGCACTCTCACGAAACGTCTAGTGAAGACTATCGAATGCTGCGAAAGAGCAATCTGCCGCAGCATCTTCAGACTTCACAGACAATTTCCGTCTATTCTTGTCCACGAAATAACCGAAATGCTCCCAATTTTCACCCACATCGAAAAGCTCCAAGCTCATTATGCCCAAGGCACTCTCAACGGACCCAATCTGGAAGCCCGAGCGACGCTGACAGCCTCATGGAACAGACGCGGACGTGTCCTTTCCAGAAAACCAAAAATTAAACTCCCCTTCCCATCAGCACGGATCCGGCAAGCACTTCAGGAGCCCCCAGACGATGGGTTCTACTACCTAGAGGATATACCCCTCCGCGTCCGCGAGAGCGCGAGATGAGTAGCAGTGCGTGAGAATACCGTAGTGCGCGCCATCAAAAGTGCGCGACAGTTAATTACGTGGGTAAAGTTTTCTGTGGTTTCCTTCACCATCAAATGTCAGATGAATTGAAAGTCTGACATTCGACCGAATGGCACGTAATAAGGAAGTCGGCCACAGCCGCACTTGTTTTTTTTTTCTACAGAGATAATTGAGTTGCACAGGGTTGAAGAAGGTCGTAAGACCTTATAACTTCCCAATTTTTATTAGCAATGGAGTGAAGCTGTCAATATTATTATTGCTATTCAGTTTGCAATTGATTTTAATGTGTGCTCTTCTTTTACTGTAAAAGTACAATTAACTAAAACATCGATAATCCCCCAGTGTTGTGCAGTCCATTTTTGTTCGGAAAAAAAAGAGGGACATAAATTTCCAAAAGACGAAAGCCTATCAAAACAGTGGTTAGTTGCGATACGAAGGGATAATTATACCCCTCCAATACATTTACGTGTTTGTAAGAAACATTTCAATGTTGACGATTATACGTTACCTGCAGAACTAATTACATAAAATCGTAAATAAAAAATCTTCTAAAGATTTGATTCACATTGACCGGTATAACCGAGCAAGTTTTACTAATCATGTCCTGCAATCTCTTTTTATTTTTCAGCTACTCCTAACTTGAAACAAAATGCGGTACCTAGACGATTTTTGTGGAATGTGAAGAAAAAAAAGAAATTGAAAAAAAACGTACAGATTGAGTTTTCCAAAGTCAAATGAAACGAGAAATCCAAGGAGAATCTGCAACACAAGAAAATCAATGTGAAGATTATTTTGTAAGTAAATAAAAATCTTTTCATACGATTTTCAGTCTTTACCGACCTGCATTTAGTACTTCTAATAGTAGTTTATATGGATGGTATAACTAAGACATGATATTATACTTCTTTCCAGAATGTTGAAGAAACTTGTGACGAAATAGTCATTGAAACAGTCCAGTGCAATTTAGACACTGTGGTCAGGGAAAGAGCTCAATTAATATTGCCAATGAGTCAGAATATGAACGCAATGAGGAATGTACAAAAAAAATGTTCAGATAATTCGGCTCCAAAGAAAGTAATCGATGAAAATTTTATGTTTTCAGATAAGAGTAACACTTGCACGGTTATTGTAGATTGTACTGAAATAAAAATACAAAAACCACAAAATCCAGTTGCACAACAAGCTACATATTGAAAGTATTAATCAGAAAATACTTTGAAGGTATTGGTAGAAATTTCAAACTCTCGAAGTGTAACCTTTATAAGAAACATTTCCAAGTAATACATTAGGATCCAATTTGGTACCACTTGGCAGAAGAATCATATTTGTGTGTTTCATGCTTGCTAGTTTCAGGAACAATATTATTTTGTAAATAACCACTTTATATACTTAAAGATATTTGCTGAATAAAAACTGAAAGAAATCAATAATACTGTATTTATTTACTAATTAACAAAATGTTGTAGATATTCTTTGTTTATCCTACTACTCCAAGTAAAATTTTTTGGCTATCAGAAGAATCATATAAGTATTATGAAAGTCGATAACTTGAAGAATTATAGTTTCACGAATGAGCTGGTCATTTCTGTTCAAGCAGATTCTATTTTCATCTTTATTTGTCCATATAGAGAATTCACTAAACGTCCTCTATCTTTGGATATGGATCTAGTTTGATTTTTTTTGGCTCATGCTATTTTTGTTTTTTTTTTTCTGTAAGTGTTTTCTTAATTTGCCATACAGAATTTTCTTTGAATCTTAGAATTGCATAGCATATACAAGCTATGTGCTTAGATAATGCCTTTGGCGTTTTACCAGCAGCACACTCGCACATAGACTGAAATATGTTACCTTCCAATTTAAAGGCAATAGTTATGAAATATGACAATACTTTTGTGTTTTCCGATTGTACATTTGCTTCAAGAAAAAACAAATTGTTTCGTGTATATGACACCACAACCAGTAAATACTCATTCGCCATCATATTATAACCCTCCTAAGAACTGCAGAATACTCAGTCATACCTACATTGTCATTATAGGCCTCTAGAAAATACATATTGATATTCACAATATACAATTCGGGTAATATACTTTTTGATGTGACACTGCTGTACAAATTGCTGTTGGCCACTCAACAGTATACACCAAATCGTTTTGTGGTATTTCATATTCTATATTTCCAACAAATTTCTGTCATAGTTTTCAAGTCTGGAAAAGTAAAACACCTATGTGTTTTACTTTTTTGAAACTCTTGAACTCTTTGAAACTTTTTTACTCTTTGAAACTTTTGAACCGGCGGATATTTGATGAAAAAATAAGTTTGTATGAATAGTTATCATGAGGATATTTACCTCTCAATTAGTTCTTCTTTTAGGTCGCTTATTTTCACTCCTCTATTCCTAGTTCCGCTTTCAAAGCATTGACATTCATTGATCCGTATCTTTTATCTTCCATTTTTGAAGATTATTGAGAAAATTTGAAAATCTGATAATACTAATAGACTTGTGTTGAAAGCTAACAAAGTGAAGATTCACAGTAGTAAAATCTGATTACTGTCATTTCTTGGACCTCAGGCTATATCAGCGCCTCTAGCGGTGAAATCATAGGCGGTAGTCCCCATTGTATTGATTTTCTTGGCGTTTATAAAGTGTATATATATATATATATATATATATATATATATATATATATATATTATATTTATATATATATATATATATATATATATATATATATATATATATATATATATATATATAAACTTATTATATATATATTAATACTAAATTATATATATATTTGAGAATAGAATCACAACATGATCATTTCATGGATAGCTATTTTATATTAGTATATTTCGAAATATTTCAAATTTAAGTCTTTCTTAAGATTGGAGATGTATAGCTACCAATGCATTATACCTGTATACCACATTGAGGTAAATTTCTGTCTTCAGAATATTTGAAAATGGAGGTCGATGCCTTTGTTTGTTGGATGTGACACATCTGAAGATGGCCTGGTAGCACGAAACAGTGACTGTCAGGCGTTTCCGATATATGAACGTCAACGAAAATAAAATTTTCAACATTGAAATAAGCCTGTTATTGCTAAAAACATTGAATATATATATCAATATATATATATATATATATATATATATATATATATATATATATATATATATATATATATATATATATATAATAATGTTTATTGAAATGAGCAATCACAGTAAACGAAAATGAAACCCACAAAGCAATCAATTTTATATTAATAACATACAAACAAAATATTTTCTGTATAATGTTCTTAAGCCTATCAACTCAACTAAAAGAAAAACTTTTTGACAACAATTTTATCAGCAAGCAGAAATTTTCTAACTGAATTTCTAAAATGAATATTTGAACACTCGGATACAAAAAATTGATGAATGTAGGTCCTAAATATGTTCTTCATTTTGTGACTATAACTTCATTTGCAGTAGACGTAATAAATTTGGTGGAATGATTAAATCTGATTTTTCTAGTAGTATCTAATTCACGTGTTTTAATGAGGTCCCTGTTCTTGTAGATAAAACATACTGCTTTAAAAAAAATAATTATCTCAATTCAAGTTGTTGTGTGTGTTGGTATAGTAACTCGGACGGGCAAGTGAAAGGGTTTTTTTAAATTATCTTCAAAAATCTTTTATGTAGTAGGTACAATGAGTTTATTTAAATGGCCAGTGCCTACTCCTCCCCAACCTGATATTCCATATGTAATATAATTATATAACATATAGTTATATGTTATATAATTGATCGAATATTACTGATGATTCCTAACAAAGATGAAACAATTGTATCGTATTATCATTCAACAAGTTCGATGATTTTTCGAAGCGCACTTAATTTTCACTCAAAAAGCTGAAGAGAAAGCTTGTTAGTTTTTTAAATTCAATACGATAATACGAAATTTGAGGTTTCATAGTACAAATTTGTTCTTCCTCTCTTCGAAATATTTCAATATTTGAGCTAACTATATTTTAATATAGAGCAACTAACCATGAAATAATATTGTTATTCTTTTAATCTCGAGTGAATAAACTAGGAGCAAATCAATACAATTATGCTGCGTCACTTGGAAAATCATTTCGTCGATGTGTAACAAATGTTGCCTACAACTGATGCTTCTTTATTAGTGTCATATTCATTATTTTGAGAGCAGCCAGTAGATGATTTTAACAATATTATTCATGAATGTATTATTGTTGATGTTATTAATCCATTTAATATTCTCCTTGTAGAAAATTAATGAAATAATTCGATTTTTAAGCAGTTATACGTTACTGAGTTGTTCTTATAAACGATTCAGTGAAAAGCGCAAAATTGCGTTTTGGAACGTTTTCTTTGTTGTTTACCATGGTTTCTCTGTTAAAGACGTTTTCACATTTGCTAAAGAAGTAAATCGATTAGTTATCCCACCAGAACATGTAATAGTCTCTCTAGATGCTGTTAATTTGCTTTCTAACATCTCAAGGCAGCTGGTGATCAACATTATCGATCAGGAATGGCATAGAATTTCTCCTTATACGAACATACCAATGGAACAATTTTCGTCCATAATAAATTATATTTTTGAGACGAATTATTTCTCTTATAGGGGTGAATTCTATACCCAGGTTTTTGGTTGCCCCATGGGAGGTTGCCTCAGTCCCACTCTTGAGCCAATTGTAATGTCGTCTCTACTCAACACATGTGTTTCAAGGTTATCATTCCATACATCATTATTATATCAATATGTTGATGACCTTGTTATATGTTTACTTCACTGCAAAATGAACGAAATAGTGGAGGTCTTTAACTCCTTTGATGAGCACATTGAGTTTACTGTGGAGATGGAGACTGAGAGATCTCTACCGTTTTTGGACACTAGAGTGGTAAGATGTGTTGACAATGTAATCAGATTGGATTGGTATCAAAAGCCATCTTTCTCAGGTAGATTTTTACACTTCAGTTCCCATCACGAAATGAAAATGAAGTTAAATCTGATTAGTCAACTCAAGAATCGTATTACCAACATTGTACATACAGATTACTGACATAGTTCACTAACCCGTTTACAGGTGATCCTTGTTAACAATGGATATCCTATAACAACTGTTAAAAAGATTCTATGGAGTACTGTCACTAGACCATCGGTCCAATCCTCTACAATCTCTGTCGATATAGAGATACCATCACAAATCGATTCACAGACTCCTACAACCAAATATATGCCCTTACCATATTTACACTCACTCACTGGTAGACAATCTCACATCCTATCTGAAATAGAACATTTAAAATTGGCCAAATATAATATCATTTCTGGTAAAAGTGCTTTTACACAACTGAAAGACAAGGTCCCATCATCTCACATTTCATACTGTGTATATGGTATACCATGCTTAGATTGTAGAAGACAGATGTGCTTTGTCCCTCCATGCGGCAAAGATGGGACATCACTTCGACTTCAATAATTTTAAAATCCTGGATATAGCTAGTGGCTATCAGAAGAGATTATTCTTGGAAATGTGCCATATTAATGCTAATGGCAATAGCATTAATAAAAAAAACAGACATTGCTAGGCTCAGTTGCATCTATAGTTATCTGCTCTCGAAGAAAATTCGCTAGAAGCCCAGCTACAATTCCTGAGTTCTGTTTGATGTTTTGTGTTCCTTCACTAGTGGTGACAGTTGACAGAGAGTTTTGCACTTGATACTCTGTGATCCTTAGTGACGTTTGTCTGTGTTTCCTGACAGTTCGGTATATTTAACATATGATTACTGTGACACCTGATTTTATTTTATATATTTTATATTGCGTTTTTGATGAAATTATCTGGTTCTGTAGTTCTAAAATTTGTTTTACCATCTATTTTCACTGCTGCGTACAGTCTGGCTACATCTTCAGCCTAGTTAACCTTAAGATGTAATTTTTTGGTTAAAACACTTTGTTTTACACTTATTTATTTTTCAGAGTCCTGATGAATAATGCAGACATGTTCGAAATATAGACAAGGTAAATATATTGGTTGTGTATCAATTATAATGGCCCTACTTTTGCCGAGAACTCATTTTTTTAATTATATATATATATATATATATATATATATATATATATATATATATATATATATATATAATTATTAAAAAATGATGAGCTCTCGACAAAAGTAGGGCCGAGAGTGCCCTATGAGTTCTATATATATATATATATATATATATATATATATATATATATATATATATATATATATATATATATATATATATATATATATATATATATATATATATATATATATATATATATATATATATATATATATATATATATATATATATATATATATATATATATATAATTATTAAAAAATGATGAGTTCTCGGCAAAAGTAGGGCCATTATAATTGATACACAAACCAATATATTTACCTTGTCTATATTTCGAACATGTTTGCATTATTCATCAGGACTCTGAAAAATAAATAAGTGTAAAACAAAGTGTTTTAACCAAAAAATTACATCTTAAGGTTAACTAGGCTGAAGATGTAGCCAGACTGTACGCAGCAGTGAAAATAGATGGTAAAACAAATTTTAGAACTACAGAACCAGATAATTTCATCAAAAACGCAATATAAAATATATAAAATAAAATCAGGTGTCACAGTAATCATATCACAGTCACAGGTGTCACAGTCTCAAAAATATAATTTATTATGGACGAAAATTGTTCCCTTGGTATGTTCGTATAAGGAGAAATTCTATGCCATTCCTGATCGATAATGTTGATCACCAGCTGCCTTGAGATGTTAGAAAGCAAATTAACAGCATCTAGAGAGACTATTACATGTTCTGGTGGGATAACTAATCGATTTACTTCTTTAGCAAATGTGAAAACGTCTTTAACAGAGAAACCATGGTAAACAACAAAGAAAACGTTCCAAAACGCAATTTTGCGCTTTTCACTGAATCGCTTATAAGAACAACTCAGTAACGTATAACTGCTTAAAAATCGAATTTTTTCATTAATTTTCTACAAGGAGAATATTAAATGGATTAATAACATCAACAATAATACATTCATGAATAATATTGTTGAAATCATCTACTGGCTGCTCTCAAAATAATGAATATGACACTAATAAAGAAGCATCAGTTGTAGGCAACATTTGTTACACATCGACGAAATGAACCCTATGAGTTCTATATATATATATATATATATATATATATATATATATATATATATATATATATATATATATATATATATATATATATATATATATATAGAACTCATAGGGCACTCTCGGCCCTACTTTTGTCGAGAGCTCATCATTTTTTAATAATATATATATATATATATATATATATATATATATATATATATATATATATATATATATATATACAGTAGAGTCCGTTTATAATGACATCGAAAGGAATTGACAAACACGTCATAATAAGCGGACGTCATACAAAGCGTTTTGTGAAATGAAAAATCTTTTTTATGTAAATATGTATGTACTTAAGTATTTTAATACAGAAACATAGTAATTACTAAATTTGTAAACATACATATTAAATCAAAATCAAAATTGCACGTAATCAGCACATTATAACACATACAAGTGTATTTTTTACTGTAAGTAATCTGTAATTTTTGTCTGCTTTTGTTTTTTCATTTTATTGTAAAAACAGTCTCTAATACTATTGTGTATATAAGACATAGCTATGGTCAAATTATCATTTTCAATATTGCTGTGAACAAATCGTGATAATAATTCTGCAGCTTTTAATGCCTCTTCTGCAGTAGGTAATGGTGCTTCCTCGACTTCCTCTTCCCCATCACTTTCGAGTTGTTCCTTAGCACTAATGTTCTGTACGATATTTTCATCGGTGGGTTCTTCGGATGTGAGGAGAGCGCTATCGATGTCAACATATTCTTCCCACATTTCTGGTGCTGCTAAAGAATCTGAATGTAGGTTTCGTGACCACAAAGATAAAGGAATGTCATCTTCTTCTTCGAATTCATGTTCTGATATTTTAATAGGTAAACCGTCGTGGCTTTCAATAAATCCTGCATGTTTAAAACAGTTATGAATGGTACTTTGTGACATTTTATTCCAGGCATCATTAACCATCAGAATTGCATCTAGCACCGTTATTTTTGTAGAAGAGTTGTTTTCATTAGCATCAAGACAATTAATCATTTTGAGCACAAGGTTCTTCCTAAAATTCGTTTTGAGTGATCGTATTATTCCCTGATCCATTGGCTGTAGTACTGATGTTGTATTCGGCGGAAGGAAAGCAAGTGTTATAGACTTTAAATCAGGAACATTTGGATGCGCCGGGCAATTATCAACCAGCAATAGAATCTTTTTCTTCTTCTTTACCAATCATGATCCCAATCACGAAGCCATTTTTCAAAAAGTGCTGACGTCATCCAAGCTTTACGATTGTTAGCATAATCAACAGGTAATGATTTGACACTTCTAAAACATCTTGGTTTTTGTGACTTTCCAATAATGAGCAATTTCTTCTTCTCTGTGCCACTCATATTCGCTGCTACCATGACAGTTATTCTTTCTTTCGACAACTTACCTCCACTACAATTTTCACCTTTAAATTTTAAAGTTTTATCCGGCATCAATTTGTAAAAAAGTCCAGTTTCATCAGCATTAAATATCTCATCATCAGAAAATTGTCTTCGTAAATTCGGCCACACAGATATCAACCAGTTTGTTGTTGAATTTTGATCAATAGACGAAGATTCACCGACAATTTTTCCCGCCACAATGTTATGTCGAACTTTAAAAACGACTGATCCAGCTTGCAGAACAATTGAAGTCGAGAATACCAAAACGCGCGGCAAAACCATTTGCCTTTTCCTGTAGCATAGGGCCGCTGACAGGTATTCCTTTGTTTCTCATGTTTTTAAACCACTGAATTAATGCTTGATCAACATTTTCTTGTCGTGATTTTCGAAGCCTCTTCGGTTTCAAAACATTTGAATTGAACGACTGCTTAATGCGGTTCTTGTTTTTGAATATCATTGAGATTGTCGAATGACCCACGCCAAATTCCTTTGCGAGACATGAGTTAGATTCACCATTTTCTAATCTGCATATTATTGCACCTTTCTCCTCAATTGTAAATGCTTTACGTCGTTGAGACGACATTTTTTTCACAGTAACAAACGAAAAACAATGCGTGACCTTCAAGCGTCAATTACTCACTGAGATTCAAAACAAAAACGAGCCACGTGCCGAACGTCGTCCGTCGGCAATCAACGAACATTACCGGAGGTGTGAAGAATCATGTCGGTCATTATAACCGGACATAATTTATTAAAAATGGGTCATAATAAGCGACATGTCACTGTAAAGGAAGTCATTATATCCGACTTTTTTATAAAGAATTTTATATGAAAACCAAACCAAAAAAAAATTACAAACTTCGTAGTGTAATTACGGTAATTACGTCATAATAACCGGTTGGTCAATATAGGCGGAGTCATAATAAACGGATTCTACTGTATATATATATATATATATATATATATATATATATATATATATATAATTATTAAAAAATGATGAGCTCTCGACAAAAAAAGTAGGGCCGAGAGTGCCCTATGAGTTCTATATATATATATATATATATATATATATATATATATATATATATATATATATATATATATATATATATATATATATATATATATATATATATATATATATATATATATATATAGAACTCATAGGGCACTCTCGGCCCTACTTTTTGTCGAGTCATCATTTTTTAATAATATATATATATATATATATATATATATATATATATATATATATATATATATATATATATATATATATATATATATAATTATTAAAAAATGATGAGTTCTCGGCAAAAGTAGGGCCATTATAATTGATACACAACCAATATATTTACCTTGTCTATATTTCGAACATGTTTGCATTATTCATCAGGACTCTGAAAAATAAATAAGTGTAAAACAAAGTGTTTTAACCAAAAAATTACATCTTAAGGTTAACTAGGCTGAAGATGTAGCCAGACTGTACGCAGCAGTGAAAATAGATGGTAAAACAAATTTTAGAACTACAGAACCAGATAATTTCATCAAAAACGCAATATAAAATATATAAAATAAAATCAGGTGTCACAGTAATCATATGTTAAATATACCGAACTGTCAGGAAACACAGACAAACGTCACTAAGGATCACAGAGTATCAAGTGCAAAACTCTCTGTCAACTGTCACCACTAGTGAAGGAACACAAAACATCAAACAGAACTCAGGAATTGTAGCTGGGCTTCTAGCGAATTTTCTTCGAGAGCAGATAACTATAGATGCAACTGAGCCTAGCAATGTCTGTTTTTTTTATTAATGCTATTGCCATTAGCATTAATATGGCACATTTCCAAGAATAATCTCTTCTGATAGCCACTAGCTATATCCAGGATTTTAAAATTATTGAAGTCGAAGTGATGTCCCATCTTTGCCGCATGGAGGGACAAAGCACATCTGTCTTCTACAATCTAAGCATGGTATACCATATACACAGTATGAAATGTGAGATGATGGGACCTTGTCTTTCAGTTGTGTAAAAGCACTTTTACCAGAAATGATATTATATTTGGCCAATTTTAAATGTTCTATTTCAGATAGGATGTGAGATTGTCTACCAGTGAGTGAGTGTAAATATGGTAAGGGCATATATTTGGTTGTAGGAGTCTGTGAATCGATTTGTGATGGTATCTCTATATCGACAGAGATTGTAGAGGATTGGACCGATGGTCTAGTGACAGTACTCCATAGAATCTTTTTAACAGTTGTTATAGGATATCCATTGTTAACAAGGATCACCTGTAAACGGGTTAGTGAACTATGTCAGTAATCTGTATGTACAATGTTGGTAATACGATTCTTGAGTTGACTAATCAGATTTAACTTCATTTTCATTTCGTGATGGGAACTGAAGTGTAAAAATCTACCTGAGAAAGATGGCTTTTGATACCAATCCAATCTGATTACATTGTCAACACATCTTACCACTCTAGTGTCCAAAAACGGTAGAGATCTCTCAGTCTCCATCTCCACAGTAAACTCAATGTGCTCATCAAAGGAGTTAAAGACCTCCACTATTTCGTTCATTTTGCAGTGAAGTAAACATATAACAAGGTCATCAACATATTGATATAATAATGATGTATGGAATGATAACCTTGAAACACATGTGTTGAGTAGAGACGACATTACAATTGGCTCAAGAGTGGGACTGAGGCAACCTCCCATGGGACAACCAAAAACCTGGGTATAGAATTCACCCCTATAAGAGAAATAATTCGTCTCAAAAATATAATTTATTATGGACGAAAATTGTTCCCTTGGTATGTTCGTATAAGGAGAATTTCTATGCCATTCCTGATCGATAATGTTGATCACCAGCTGCCTTGAGATGTTAGAAAGCAAATTAACAGCATCTAGAGAGACTATTACATGTTCTGGTGGGATAACTAATCGATTTACTTCTTTAGCAAATGTGAAAACGTCTTTAACAGAGAAACCATGGTAAACAACAAAGAAAACGTTCCAAAACGCAATTTTGCGCTTTTCACTGAATCGTTTATAAGAACAACTCAGTAACGTATAACTGCTTAAAAATCGAATTATTTCATTAATTTTCTACAAGGAGAATATTAAATGGATTAATAACATCAACAATAATACATTCATGAATAATATTGTTAAAATCATCTACTGGCTGCTCTCAAAATAATGAATATGACACTAATAAAGAAGCATCAGTTGTAGGCAACATTTGTTACACATCGACGAAATGATTTTCCAAGTGACGCAGCATAATTGTATTGATTTGCTCCTAGTTTATTCACTCGAGATTAAAAGAATAACAATATTATTTCATGGTTAGTTGCTCTATATTAAAATATAGTTAGCTCAAATATTGAAATATTTCGAAGAGAGGAAGAACAAATTTGTACTATGAAACCTCAAATTTCGTATTATCGTATTGAATTTAAAAAACTAACAAGCTTTCTCTTCAGCTTTTTGAGTGAAAATTAAGTGCGCTTCGAAAAATCATCGAACTTGTTGAATGATAATACGATACAATTGTTTCATCTTTGTTAGGAATCATCAGTAATATTCGATCAATTATATAACATATAACTATATGTTATATAATTATATTACATATGGAATATCAGGTTGGGGAGGAGTAGGCACTGGCCATTTAAATAAACTCATTGTACCTACTACATAAAAGATTTTTGAAGATAATTTACAAAAAACCTTTCACTTGCCCGTCCGAGTTACTATACCAACACACACAACAACTTGAATTGAGATAATTATTTTTTTTAAAGCAGTATGTTTTATCTACAAGAACAGGGACCTCATTAAAACACGTGAATTAGATACTACTAGAAAAATCAGATTTAATCATTCCACCAAATTTATTACGTCTACTGCAAATGAAGTTATAGTCACAAAATGAAGAACATATTTAGGACCTAGATTCATCAATTTTTTGTATCCGAGTGTTCAAATATTCATTTTAGAAATTCAGTTAGAAAATTTCTGCTTGCTGATAAAATTGTTGTCAAAAAGTTTTTCTTTTAGTTGAGTTGATAGGCTTAAGAACATTATACAGAAAATATTTTGTTTGTATGTTATTAATATAAAATTGATTGCTTTGTGGGTTTCATTTTCGTTTACTGTGATTGCTCATTTCAATAAACATTATATATATATATATATATATATATATATATATATATATATATATATATATATATATATATATATATATATATATATATATATATATATATATATATATATTGATATATATATTCAATGTTTTTAGCAATAACAGGCTTATTTCAATGTTGAAAATTTTATTTTCGTTGACGTTCATATATCGGAAACGCCTGACAGTCACTGTTTCGTGCTACCAGGCCATCTTCAGATGTGTCACATCCAACAAACAAAGGCATCGACCTCCATTTTCAAATATTCTGAAGACAGAAATTTACCTCAATGTGGTATACAGGTATAATGCATTGGTAGCTATACATCTCCAATCTTAAGAAAGACTTAAATTTGAAATATTTCGAAATATACTAATATAAAATAGCTATCCATGAAATGATCATGTTGTGATTCTATTCTCAAATATATATATAATTTAGTATTAATATATATATAATAAGTTTATATATATATATATATATATATATATATATATATATATATATAAATATAATATAAATATATATATATATATATATATATATATATATATATATAAATATATATATATATATATATATATATATATATATATATATATATATATATATATATATATATATATATATATATATATATATATATATATATATATATATATATATATATATATACACTTTATAAACGCCAAGAAAATCAATACAATGGGGACTACCGCCTATGATTTCACCGCTAGAGGCGCTGATATAGCCTGAGGTCCAAGAAATGACAGTAATCAGATTTTACTACTGTGAATCTTCACTTTGTTAGCTTTCAACACAAGTCTATTAGTATTATCAGATTTTCAAATTTTCTCAATAATCTTCAAAAATGGAAGATAAAAGATACGGATCAATGAATGTCAATGCTTTGAAAGCGGAACTAGGAATAGAGGAGTGAAAATAAGCGACCTAAAAGAAGAACTAATTGAGAGGTAAATATCCTCATGATAACTATTCATACAAACTTATTTTTTCATCAAATGTCCGCCGGTTCAAAAGTTTCAAAGAGTAAAAAGTTTCAAAGAGTTCAAGAGTTTCAAAAAAGTAAAACACATAGGTGTTTTACTTTTCCAGACTTGAAAACTATGACAGAAATTTGTTGGAAATATAGAATATGAAATACCACAAAACGATTTGGTGTATACTGTTGAGTGGCCAACAGCAATTTGTACAGCAGTGTCACATCAAAAAGTATATTACCCGAATTGTATATTGTGAATATCAATATGTATTTTCTAGAGGCCTATAATGACAATGTAGGTATGACTGAGTATTCTGCAGTTCTTAGGAGGGTTATAATATGATGGCGAATGAGTATTTACTGGTTGTGGTGTCATATACACGAAACAATTTGTTTTTTCTTGAAGCAAATGTACAATCGGAAAACACAAAAGTATTGTCATATTTCATAACTATTGCCTTTAAATTGGAAGGTAACATATTTAGTCTATGTGCGAGTGTGCTGCTGGTAAAACGCCAAAGGCATTATCTAAGCACATAGCTTGTATATGCTATGCAATTCTAAGATTCAAAGAAAATTCTGTATGGCAAATTAAGAAAACACTTACAGAAAAAAAAAAACAAAAATAGCATGAGCCAAAAAAAATCAAACTAGATCCATATCCAAAGATAGAGGACGTTTAGTGAATTCTCTATATGGACAAATAAAGATGAAAATAGAATCTGCTTGAACAGAAATGACCAGCTCATTCGTGAAACTATAATTCTTCAAGTTATCGACTTTCATAATACTTATATGATTCTTCTGATAGCCAAAAAATTTAACTTGGAGTAGTAGGATAAACAAAGAATATCTACAACATTTTGTTAATTAGTAAATAAATACAGTATTATTGATTTCTTTCAGTTTTTATTCAGCAAATATCTTTAAGTATATAAAGTGGTTATTTACAAAATAATATTGTTCCTGAAACTAGCAAGCATGAAACACACAAATATGATTCTTCTGCCAAGTGGTACCAAATTGGATCCTAATGTATTACTTGGAAATGTTTCTTATAAAGGTTACACTTCGAGAGTTTGAAATTTCTACCAATACCTTCAAAGTATTTTCTGATTAATACTTTCAATATGTAGCTTGTTGTGCAACTGGATTTTGTGGTTTTTGTATTTTTATTTCAGTACAATCTACAATAACCGTGCAAGTGTTACTCTTATCTGAAAACATAAAATTTTCATCGATTACTTTCTTTGGAGCCGAATTATCTGAACATTTTTTTTGTACATTCCTCATTGCGTTCATATTCTGACTCATTGGCAATATTAATTGAGCTCTTTCCCTGACCACAGTGTCTAAATTGCACTGGACTGTTTCAATGACTATTTCGTCACAAGTTTCTTCAACATTCTGGAAAGAAGTATAATATCATGTCTTAGTTATACCATCCATATAAACTACTATTAGAAGTACTAAATGCAGGTCGGTAAAGACTGAAAATCGTATGAAAAGATTTTTATTTACTTACAAAATAATCTTCACATTGATTTTCTTGTGTTGCAGATTCTCCTTGGATTTCTCGTTTCATTTGACTTTGGAAAACTCAATCTGTACGTTTTTTTTCAATTTCTTTTTTTTCTTCACATTCCACAAAAATCGTCTAGGTACCGCATTTTGTTTCAAGTTAGGAGTAGCTGAAAAATAAAAAGAGATTGCAGGACATGATTAGTAAAACTTGCTCGGTTATACCGGTCAATGTGAATCAAATCTTTAGAAGATTTTTTATTTACGATTTTATGTAATTAGTTCTGCAGGTAACGTATAATCGTCAACATTGAAATGTTTCTTACAAACACGTAAATGTATTGGAGGGGTATAATTATCCCTTCGTATCGCAACTAACCACTGTTTTGATAGGCTTTCGTCTTTTGGAAATTTATGTCCCTCTTTTTTTTCCGAACAAAAATGGACTGCACAACACTGGGGGATTATCGATGTTTTAGTTAATTGTACTTTTACAGTAAAAGAAGAGCACACATTAAAATCAATTGCAAACTGAATAGCAATAATAATATTGACAGCTTCACTCCATTGCTAATAAAAATTGGGAAGTTATAAGGTCTTACGACCTTCTTCAACCCTGTGCAACTCAATTATCTCTGTAGAAAAAAAAAACAAGTGCGGCTGTGGCCGACTTCCTTATTACGTGCCATTCGGTCGAATGTCAGACTTTCAATTCATCTGACATTTGATGGTGAAGGAAACCACAGAAAACTTTACCCACGTAATTAACTGTCGCGCACTTTTGATGGCGCGCACTACGGTATTCTCACGCACTGCTACTCATCTCGCGCTCTCGCGGACGCGGAGGGGTATATCCTCTAGGTAGTAGAACCCATCGTCTGGGGGCTCCTGAAGTGCTTGCCGGATCCGTGCTGATGGGAAGGGGAGTTTAATTTTTGGTTTTCTGGAAAGGACACGTCCGCGTCTGTTCCATGAGGCTGTCAGCGTCGCTCGGGCTTCCAGATTGGGTCCGTTGAGAGTGCCTTGGGCATAATGAGCTTGGAGCTTTTCGATGTGGGTGAAAATTGGGAGCATTTCGGTTATTTCGTGGACAAGAATAGACGGAAATTGTCTGTGAAGTCTGAAGATGCTGCGGCAGATTGCTCTTTCGCAGCATTCGATAGTCTTCACTAGACGTTTCGTGAGAGTGCAGTAGAGCAAGCATCTGTACGCGATAACCTTGGCGAATGAATGCCTTGTATGTGTTGAGGAGAGTCCGGGGATCGCACCCTCTGATTCTACCTCGAAGTGCATACAGTAGGTTTGCTCGATTTCGAACTTTTTTGAGCGTTTCGGTCAGATCGATATTACAGGAGTGTGACTTTGAAAATGTTACACCCAAGTAGATGATTTCATCTAGTAGTCTGAAAGTTTCAGCCCAAAGCGACAAGCGAACTTCATTTTTCGAAAATTTGGAAGATTTTGTGTAATTGAAGTGGTGGAAGAGTATGGGTTGGGTTTTGCTAGGGTTGGGTGTAATTCTCCATCTGCTGGTCCACGCACTGTAGACATCTAGCTGCCCCTGAATTTTACGATTGCACGCCGCAGACGTCCTTGCCGTAGTCCAGATGGCCGTGTCATCTTTCGGGATTCTGCAAAGTCCCTAAGGCGGTCGTTGAGAATTTTCTCGAAGATTTTTCAAACTACATTAAGCAAAGATATAGGCCTGTAGTTGTCAGGAGAAGTATGATCTTTGTTCAGCTTCGGAATCAGTATCGTAGCTTCACTCCTGGACCTCAGCTGGTGAGACAAAATACGGTAGTCCCCATTACTTATACTGCATCACTTCAAAATTTATTTCGACTGTCTGTAACTAATGTTGCCTAAATATTACACTTCTATATAAATGATTTGTTGAATATTGTGAGAAGTGTTGGTAAACGATTTTTCACAAAATTGTGCATAAATGCAACATTTCTGACAATAGTAAGTAATTTGTTATTCCATTCGTGGAAACATAATAAAACAATTTAATTCCCAAAAAGTGATATGTTACGTAGATGTTCCTATAATAATGCATTGAAATACGTAACTCGATTATACTGTGAAAAAGCAAACGTCGCTAGTATAGGCTTATTTTACCTTTTGAGAAGTTACAAATAATTTTCAACCACGCTATTCACAGAATATTATTGAACAATTCTTGTTAAACACGAGCTAATGGAATATATTTTTGAATTCGCGTTGAATAATATTCTGTTAGCGTCAGAAGATGTCGATTATCTCGACGAAACGCGTTAAGTTATATTATAACGATGTGGTTCTCTTCTAAACGCCGCGAGAGTGTGACGTTTCCCTCCGTTTCTCGTGCTAAATCTTTCAAAAGTTGTACTTTCGCACCGTAAATTTTTGTGGAATTTTCTGTGATTGTTCGGCAGATGTCTACTGTTCAGTTTGTTCAATTGTAAATTTGCGACCATTACATTTGGAAAGAGATAATATCAAGTTTCGTAATCTTAAGTAGACATGAAATAATATTGCTGAACGTGTTTCGAAGACTTTGGAAGATAAACTTCGTAAGTTGGAAGAAAAAATAGAACAGCTGCAATCGGATATGGCTGTACTAAAGAAGGAGAATAAGAAGTTGAGGGAACGAACTCATTCACTGGAACAAAAACTAGAGAGAAAACACTCAGGTTGTACGAAATTTCCGAGAATGATAACGAGGATGTGGCACAACTGGTCAATGTTGTACTGAAGCAGGAGATTGGTCTTGTTTTGGTTGATCATGGATTGCAGAGGTGTTACCGTATGAAGTTTACTGGAAATAAAACAATTCGAGGCCATTAATCGTGGAATTCAGTAATGTGAAGTTAATCCTAATAAATAAAATAAAATAAAGCCGAAGTAAAATCATTGTAAATGAGTATCTCATGAAAGCCCGATATAACCTGCTTAAATCGGTTTGGGACAAAGCCGGAGAAAATAATGGTTGGAGTACTGGAGTTAGAGTCTACTGCAGGATTGGTAATATTAAGAGAGATGTGCGAGATAACAGTGAATTGGATGTCTGGTTGGGGGACGGGTAGAAGGCTACTCAGATATTTTGATTCAGTTAAGTTTAATAATAGTGATTTTTTTTCGGAACTGATTGCTTTGTTTTCTTGTTTTCTATTATTTTTATTTATTTTTTTATGTTTGTTTGTTTTTCGGAATATTTTATAGATCATTGTTCCTTGCTCGATTTCCTTATTTTCAGAATGCCTAGATCACACATTCATTTGAGTTGAATTCATGTATAGATAATATAAATTTATAAGTAACTATCGGACCTGATAGACGTTGCCCTGTCATGACATTCCAAGCTATTAGGATAAACGAATGAATGCATATACAATAATTCACTCAAGTCGATCCAGCCGTTGAGTTGCAGTATATTAATAATAAATTGAAATTGAAACACTATCAACTCTACATATGTTTCGGGTGGTTAGTCCCTTATGATGAATAATACCTAAATTTCTGATTTAATTTTTGAATTGACGTAAAATCAATATGCATTATTTCTAATTGTAAATTCCTGATTTCAATTTATTTCAAAATTAAATCAGAACTTCCTCAATTTCTGAAATGATTTTGAAATTTCAGAAAGCATAATTTCTACTTGAAATCAGGAATTTTTAAATAGAAATGATGCATTTTGATATTTCGTCAATTTCAAAATTGATTTGAAAATTAAGTTATTACTCTTAATAATACGATAACCGCCCGGAACATACTCGTAAGTAGAGTTGTTAAGTTTCACTCAGTGAGACTCAATCCAAATGTTTTAATACATTATTTTATTATATAATATATTATATCGTTAGGTTGCTCTTCGCACATTTGATTGACTGCCACGACCTAAGTTCTCGCGCACCTAGAGGTAAAGTGTCACTAACACAAAAGGTCAACAAAAAAAGAGCACATAACTTGAAATGTCACTATCACAAAGGATCACCGAAGTAGAGAAAATTCTCGCGCACGTAGCGGTAATCGCCACTCACTAAGATAGAAGGATGCACTATTTGTATGAGGTATCGATCGACATAGACTCTATGTCATAGAGGATAGATCGATATATTAGTTGGTTGTCAAATGTCAAATATTATGGTAGCTTTCAGAAATTCAATTTGTGACAAACCTTAGGATTTATCAATCTACATAAAAATTATCTGATAGATAGTTAACAACTGTAGTTAGCTAAAATTAAGTTCATTTTTTACCCCCTAAAAATTAGTATGTAGTGAGAAAGATATAAAAATTCTAATTGGTTATTCATTTTAAACTATCCTTTGAATTTTATTTATGAACGACGGGGGACACATATTTAATTCCGAGCATTTTCATATTTATTCACCTTCTAAATCTTCTCTGGACTTCAACAAATATTTCAGGACCAAAATTATCGAAAATAGCGAAATCGGTCCAGCCGCTCTAGAGTTTTAGCGAGACTCACGAACAGCAATCCATTTTTATATTATAGATTCATTTGAAATTATTCTATCATTTTGATTTCTGAACGACGCGGGACACATCAAAGGCAAAACAAAAGTGTTTTTTTATTTAATTTCGAGCATGCTCATATTAATTCACCTTTTAAACCTTCTCTGGATTTTCACAAATAATTCAAGACCAAAACTAGCCAAATCGGCCCAGCCGTTCTCGAGTTTTAGACAGCAATTTATTTATATATATATATATATATATATATATATATATATATATATATATATATATATATATATATATATATATATATATATATATATATATATAGTTCAAAGATTCACAGGTAATTCAATACTAGTAAATACTGAGACTCTTAATCGAAATATCGAAATATTTCAAATAAAACTCTCAGTTCCACTCGCACTCTTGTTGTCATGAGTAGGAATCTTGAACGCTAGGGAGTGTTTATACGTCCTTTCGCCGATAGAGGGATTATTTCACTCTCTAGAACTTCTCTTAATTTGGTATGGGACCTATGTTCGTTTTGAAAGTCATCGATTCTTGATTGATAGATTAAATATGGACTGATGATTCATAATAATGATGAAACAATTGTATCCTATTATCATTCAACAAGATCGATGAATTTTTCGAAACGCTCTTAATATTCACTCTCGAAAGTGATGGGTTCGTTCTCGTTGACAACATTTGTGTAGACAGCTCCCTGAGAGTTTTATTTGAAATATTTCGATTAAGAGTCTCAGTATTTACTACTATATATATATATATATATATATATATATATATATATATATATATATATATATATAGATTATTTTGTTTCGAAAGTAATTGTTTCTCTTTTCTTTGTTTGTAAGTTATATAGATTTTCACTCTTAATCCAAATTAGTTTTTCAGTGGTTCAAGGCATATTTTGGAAATGTGTTTGTAGAGCTTAATTTTGATGTCGTGTTGACTGTTTTTGATATGGAAATCATTTTTCTTACTGTTTTCACTATACAATGATTATTTCCCTCATAAATGCCAGATCCTTGGTACCGCATTGCAATGGATTTAGAGACCTTATTATTTCTAAATCGTATAATGTTGTGGCAATTACAGAAACATGGTTCACCCACTTCATTTAAGACAATGATGTGGGCGTACCTTGATACAAGTTAGTTGGAACAGATCTCGGATCTAGAGGGTGTGGAGTATGCTTGTATGTGCATTCCAGATTCAAGTTTGGAGTACCCAATTTCGAAAGAGTTGACTCTATGGAACAACCTTGGATTGAATTAGCATAGAAAACGCGTAAAGTAGCAGTTTTTAGGGTTTATACAGAGTTTTCAAGACGTCGTTAGGGTAGTTTATGAGAACTGGGATGAAGTTGTATGCGTTATTGATGTAAATGTGAATATGCTGGATGCAGATGACAATTTTAGGATAGTTTTGCCATCTTGTTGAGTCATTCGGTCTTAGGTAGTTTATTAGTGAGGCCACTAGGGTCGTTGGAGACACGTTCATCGTTGCTGGATGTTGTATTGTTATCTTATGGTTTGGTATCCAGCTCAGTAAAAGTTTTTGACATCAGCGATGATGTGAATCAACTTGATCATTTTGCAGGGTCTTGCAGTATATGTGGTGAGGACAATGCTAGAGGAACTCCAGAGACTACAACGTTTAGAAATTTCGAACGTGTTAATCGCGATCTGTTTGATGATCTCTTGAGCTTACACTTTTCCAATGTATTTTCTGTATCCTTGATATAGATCATGAGGTTAGACTCTTCAACGAATTTATTTTTGCCCTATTTGATACTCATGCACCCCTGAAAACGGTCGTGATGAGGAAACAGTGTCAGCCCTGGTTAACCGATGATTTGAGAGGAATGTTGAAACGTCGTAAGAAGGCTCTAAAGAAATTTAAAGTATCCAAAAAGCAAGCACATTGGAGTTTTTATGAATCTATCAGAAATTCTACAAATTCAGCTGTAAAGCTCAAAACAAAACAATACCTACAGCATATAATGGACAAAAAGGACTCCGAGTTTTAATGGAGCTGTCTGAGGCAACTGCAGATAACCTGGAAAAAGAATCTGGAGTTACCAGACGAACTTAATAAACCTGATGAAATAAATGATTATTTGGGGACAGCCCAGGACGACTATGGTGATTTCGATGTCCCTCTCTTTCGGTTTTATCAGACTTACTTGAAGGCTCACTGCAAAATGTTGTTGAAATTTGAATGCGTTGTTGAAAATGAACTATTTCAAAAACTATTGTCCATAAAATCAAGTGCTGATGGGGTGGATGATATAATAAGAACACTTCATTCAGCTCTAATCTATTGATAACAAACAAAGTTATTACTCCCACTGAATACTCAATCTCTATCAAAACATTTCGTAAAAATATACGTTGCTAACAGTCTTTTGAATTTTCTGTAATCATCACAATATTTTGAATTTGTTGGCAAGTCACTGTAAAGACATGGTTAAATAAATTAAAAAAAAAAAAAAAAAAAAAAAAAGACGAAGGAGCCCTCTGCTGAATGTGGACTTGTTCATAAAAGTAGAATTGAATTTCTCTACACCAAAATCATCTCGACGTCTCGTATCGTTATCATCAATCCCATTCATGAATTGTATATTCTCAATCAAGTATATCAAGACAACATATTATTTCTCAATTTATAAACTAAATCCAGAGTTCTGAATGCAATTCTGTGATGGATACTCATTAATCTTAACACCTCTAGCATTTGGTTTACAGGTGTTATTTTCTTACATTTTGAAACTACTTTCATACCTCTATTCTGCATCTTTTTTAACTTTTCGATACGACCTTTTTGCAAGTTGAACAGGATCGAAGAACAATATTTCACATGAGAAAGCACCAACGATCTGAACAACAATAATGTAGTATTCATATCATTCCTATATCATATTCTAGCAACAAAAATTTACCTTTTTGGACATTTTGCTAGCAATTTTATTCACATGGCTGTGAAATCTCAAATTTTCATATATTATCACACCCAGATACTTAATTTCACCAACTCGTTCGATGTTCTGACATTCTATTTGTACAGATGAACCATTTAAATTGTGATTAGACAAATTAATCCTACTACCTATTAACATAAATTTCGATTTTTTAATATTAACTTTGAGATTATTATCACGCAACCAAAAGACAAGTCTATCCAAATAGGTCCTCCTTGACACGTGTGCTTTGGCACTACATTCACCAGAAAAAGGATATCGCTTTGATTTCGTGAACTTTAAGATACTTGATATAGCTGTCAACTATCAAAAAATGATATTTTTGGAAATGTGCCACATAAATGAAAATGTACATATACAGGTATTTGTTTTCGAAAATATTTTGAAGAAGTCCTACAACTGACTTCTGAGTTCTTGATGGAGGTTTAGTGTTACTCATCTGTGGGGACATTTGAGTCTTGAGTGTTAACATTCTCACTCTTTGTGTTTTTCAGTGACATTGTTCTGTCTGTGTTCCGACAGTACGATTCGGAATTCTCAATATCTGAGTGAATATGGTTCCAATTCTACTGGCAGGAAAAAATCATATATTGAAGGTGAAAAGTTACTTTGTCCTTCAGAGATTCCCATGCAAATTCAAGACGACATTCAAAAACTAATTGAAGTTTTTCCAAAAGGCATTTGGTGTAGCCAAATAGCGACATTATCTGAAAAAAATTCGGAATTGCATTCAGAACATTTGGATACAGAAGTCTTACAGATATGTGTAAATATTTAGAGAACATTTTTCATTGTTGTGAAGACTCAGCATGTGACTTCAAAGTTTATGACGTGATAAAACAAATACCAAAGGTGAGTTTCTAATTTATAATCATATATTTAATTTTATTAAATTCTCGTTAATTATCCTCTTTTATTGAATGACACGTTAGTATTATCATTAGTACAACTTATATGTAAGTTGAGTTGTAAGTCTTGGTAATAAGAATGCTTACATATATAACTTTTCGCTCCAAATTTCGATTTACGTATTCATTTGATAGATAAAAGTGATATGAGTTTCGTTCATTAAGATGTTTGTTGAGGTTTGGGACAAAGCCGGAGAAAATAATGGTTGGAGTACTGGAGTTAGAGTCTACTGCAGGATTGGTAATATTAAGAGAGATGTGCGAGATAACAGTGAATTGGATGTCTGGTTGGGGGACGGGTAGAAGGCTACTCAGATATTTTGATTCAGTTAAGTTTAATAATAGTGATTTTTTTTTCGGAAATGATTGCTTCGTTTTATGGTTTTCTATTATTTTTGTTTATTTTTTTATGTTTGTTTGTTTTTCGGAATATTTTATAGATCATTGTTTCTTGCTCGATTTCCTTATTTTCAGAATGCCTAGATCACACATTCATTTGAGTTGAATTCATGTATAGATAATATAAATTTATAAGTAACTATCGGACCCGATAGACGTTGCCCTGTCATGACATTCCAACAAGCTATTAGGATAAACGAATGAATGCATATACAATAATTCACTCAAGTCGATCCAGCCGTTGAGTTGCAGTATATTAATAATAAATTGAAATTGAAACACTATCAACTCTACATATGTTTCGGGTGGTTAGTCCCTTATGATGAATAATACCTAAATTTCTGATTTAATTTTTGAATTGACGTAAAATCAATATGCATTATTTCTAATTGTAAATTCCTGATTTCAATTTATTTCAAAATTAAATCAGAACTTCCTCAATTTCTGAAATGATTTTGAAATTTCAGAAAGCATAATTTCTACTTGAAATCAGGAATTTTTAAATAGAAATGATGCATTTTGATATTTCGTCAATTTCAAAATTGATTTGAAAATTAAGTTATTACTCTTAATAATACGATAACCGCCCGGAACATACTCGTAAGTAGAGTTGTTAAGTTTCACTCAGTGAGACTCAATCCAAATGTTTTAATACATTATTTTATTATATAATATATTATATCGTTAGGTTGCTCTTCGCACATTTGATTGACTGCCACGACCTAAGTTCTCGCGCACCTAGAGGTAAAGTGTCACTAACACAAAAGGTCAACAAAAAAAGAGCACATAACTTGAAATGTCACTATCACAAAGGATCACCGAAGTAGAGAAAATTCTCGCGCACGTAGCGGTAATCGCCACTCACTAAGATAGAAGGATGCACTATTTGTATGAGGTATCGATCGACATAGACTCTATGTCATAGAGGATAGATCGATATATTAGTTGGTTGTCAAATGTCAAATATTATGGTAGCTTTCAGAAATTCAATTTGTGACAAACCTTAGGATTTATCAATCTACATAAAAATTATCTGATAGATAGTTAACAACTGTAGTTAGCTAAAATTAAGTTCATTTTTACCCCTAAAAATTAGTATGTAGTGAGAAAGATATAAAAATTCTAATTGGTTATTCATTTTAAACTATCCTTTGAATTTTATTTATGAACGACGGGGGACACATATTTAATTCCGAGCATTTTCATATTTATTCACCTTCTAAATCTTCTCTGGACTTCAACAAATATTTCAGGACCAAAATTATCGAAAATAGCGAAATCGGTCCAGCCGCTCTAGAGTTTTAGCGAGACTCACGAACAGCAATCCATTTTTATATTATAGATTCATTTGAAATTATTCTATCATTTTGATTTCTGAACGACGCGGGACACATCAAAGGCAAAACAAAAGTGTTTTTTTATTTAATTTCGAGCATGCTCATATTAATTCACCTTCTCTGGATTTTCACAAATAATTCAAGACCAAAACTAGCCAAATCGGCCCAGCCGTTCTCGAGTTTTAGACAGCAATTTATTTATTTATATATATATATATATATATATATATATATATATATATATATATATATATATATATATATATATATATATATATATATATAGTTCAAAGATTCACAGGTAATTCAATACTAGTAAATACTGAGACTCTTAATCGAAATATCGAAATATTTCAAATAAAACTCTCAGTTCCACTCGCACTCTTGTTGTCATGAGTAGGAATCTTGAACGCTAGGGAGTGTTTATACGTCCTTTCGCCGATAGAGGGAGTATTTCACTCTCTAGAACTTCTCTTAATTTGGTATGGGACCTATGTTCGTTTTGAAAGTCATCGATTCTTGATTGATAGATTAAATATGGACTGATGATTCATAATAATGATGAAACAATTGTATCCTATTATCATTCAACAAGATCGATGAATTTTTCGAAACGCTCTTAATATTCACTCTCGAAAGTGATGGGTTCGTTCTCGTTGACAACATTTGTGTAGACAGCTCCCTGAGAGTTTTATTTGAAATATTTCGATTAAGAGTCTCAGTATTTACTACTATATATATATATATATATATATATATATATATATATATATATATATATATATATATATATATATATATATATAGATTATTTTGTTTCGAAAGTAATTGTTTCTCTTTTCTTTGTTTGTAAGTTATATAGATTTTCACTCTTAATCCAAATTAGTTTTTCAGTGGTTCAAGGCATATTTTGGAAATGTGTTTTTAGAGCTTAATTTTGATGTCGTGTTGACTGTTTTTGATATGGAAATCATTTTTCTTACTGTTTTCACTATACAATGATTATTTCCCTCATAAATGCCAGATCCTTGGTACCGCATTGCAATGGATTTAGAGACCTTATTATTTCTAAATCGTATAATGTTGTGGCAATTACAGAAACATGGTTCACCCACTTCATTTAAGACAATGATGTGGGCGTACCTTGATACAAGTTAGTTGGAACAGATCTCGGATCTAGAGGGGTGGAGTATGCTTGTATGTGCATTCCAGATTCAAGTTTGGAGTACCCAATTTCGAAAGAGTTGACTCTATGGAACAACCTTGGATTGAATTAGCATAGAAAACGCGTAAAGTAGCAGTTTTTAGGGTTTATACAGAGTTTTCAAGACGTCGTTAGGGTAGTTTATGAGAACTGGGATGAAGTTGTATGCGTTATTGATGTAAATGTGAATATGCTGGATGCAGATGACAATTTTAGGATAGTTTTGCCATCTTGTTGAGTCATTCGGTCTTAGGTAGTTTATTAGTGAGGCCACTAGGGTCGTTGGAGACACGTTCATCGTTGCTGGATGTTGTATTGTTATCTTATGGTTTGGTATCCAGCTCAGTAAAAGTTTTTGACATCAGCGATGATGTGAATCAACTTGATCATTTTGCAGGGTCTTGCAGTATATGTGGTGAGGACAATGCTAGAGGAACTCCAGAGACTACAACGTTTAGAAATTTCGAACGTGTTAATCGCGATCTGTTTGATGATCTCTTGAGCTTACACTTTTCCAATGTATTTTCTGTATCCTTGATATAGATCATGAGGTTAGACTCTTCAACGAATTTATTTTTGCCCTATTTGATACTCATGCACCCCTGAAAACGGTCGTGATGAGGAAACAGTGTCAGCCCTGGTTAACCGATGATTTAAGAGGAATGTTGAAACGTCGTAAGAAGGCTCTAAAGAAATTTAAAGTATCCAAAAAGCAAGCACATTGGAGTTTTTATGAATCTATCAGAAATTCTACAAATTCAGCTGTTAAAGCTCAAAACAAAACAATACCTACAGCATATAATGGACAAAAAGGACTCCGAGTTTTAATGGAGCTGTCTGAGGCAACTGCAGATAACCTGGAAAAAGAATCTGGAGTTACCAGACGAACTTAATAAACCTGATGAAATAAATGATTATTTGGGGACAGCCCAGGACGACTATGGTGATTTCGATGTCCCTCTCTTTCGGTTTTATCAGACTTACTTGAAGGCTCACTGCAAAATGTTGTTGAAATTTGAATGCGTTGTTGAAAATGAACTATTTCAAAAACTATTGTCCATAAAATCAAGTGCTGATGGGGTGGATGATATAATAAGAACACTTCATTCAGCTCTAATCTATTGATAACAAACAAAGTTATTACTCCCACTGAATACTCAATCTCTATCAAAACATTTCGTAAAAATATACGTTGCTAACAGTCTTTTGAATTTTCTGTAATCATCACAATATTTTGAATTTGTTGGCAAGTCACTGTAAAGACAGAGCCCTCTGCTGAATGTGGACTTGTTCATAAAAGTAGAATTGAATTTCTCTACACCAAAATCATCTCGACGTCTCGTATCGTTATCATCAATCCCATTCATGAATTGTATATTCTCAATCAAGTATATCAAGACAACATATTATTTCTCAATTTATAAACTAAATCCAGAGTTCTGAATGCAATTCTGTGATGGATACTCATTAATCTTAACACCTCTAGCATTTGGTTTACAGGTGTTATTTTCTTACATTCTGAAACTACTTTCATACCTCTATTCTGCATCTTTTTTAACTTTTCGATACGACCTTTTTGCAAGTTGAACAGGATCGAAGAACAATATTTCACATGAGAAAGCACCAACGATCTGAACAACAATAATGTAGTATTCATATCATTCCTATATCATATTCTAGCAACAAAAATTTACCTTTTTGGACATTTTGCTAGCAATTTTATTCACATGGCTGTGAAATCTCAAATTTTCATATATTATCACACCCAGATACTTAATTTCACCAACTCGTTCGATGTTCTGACATTCTATTTGTACAGATGAACCATTTAAATTGTGATTAGACAAATTAATCCTACTACCTATTAACATAAATTTCGATTTTTTAATATTAACTTTGAGATTATTATCACGCAACCAAAAGACAAGTCTATCCAAATAGGTCCTCCTTGACACGTGTGCTTTGGCACTACATTCACCAGAAAAAGGATATCGCTTTGATTTCGTGAACTTTAAGATACTTGATATAGCTGTCAACTATCAAAAAATGATATTTTTGGAAATGTGCCACATAAATGAAAATGTACATATACAGGTATTTGTTTTCGAAAATATTTTGAAGAAGTCCTACAACTGACTTCTGAGTTCTTGATGGAGGTTTAGTGTTACTCATCTGTGGGGACATTTGAGTCTTGAGTGTTAACATTCTCACTCTTTGTGTTTTTCAGTGACATTGTTCTGTCTGTGTTCCGACAGTACGATTCGGAATTCTCAATATCTGAGTGAATATGGTTCCAATTCTACTGGCAGGAAAAAATCATATATTGAAGGTGAAAAGTTACTTTGTCCTTCAGAGATTCCCATGCAAATTCAAGACGACCTTCAAAAACTAATTGAAGTTTTTCCAAAAGGCATTTGGTGTAGCCAAATAGCGACATTATCTGAAAAAAAATTCGGAATTGCATTCAAAACATTTGGATACAGAAGTCTTACAGATATGTGTAAATATTTAGAGAACATTTTTCATTGTTGTGAAGACTCAGCATGTGACTTCAAAGTTTATGACGTGATAAAACAAATACCAAAGGTGAGTTTCTAATTTATAATCATATATTTAATTTTATTAAATTCTCGTTAATTATCCTCTTTTATTGAATGACACGTTAGTATTATCATTAGTACAACTTATATGTAAGTTGAGTTGTAAGACTTGGTAATAAGAATGCTTACATATATAACTTTTCGCTCCAAATTTCGATTTACGTATTCATTTGATAGATAAAAGTGATATGAGTTTCGTTCATTAAGATGTTTGTTGAGGTTTGGGACAAAGCCGGAGAAAATAATGGTTGGAGTACTGGAGTTAGAGTCTACTGCAGGATTGGTAATATTAAGAGATGTGCGAGATAACAGTGAATTGGATGTCTGGTTGGGGGACGGGTAGAAGGCTACTCAGATATTTTGATTCAGTTAAGTTTAATAATAGTGATTTTTTTCGGAAATGATTGCTTCGTTTTATGGTTTTCTATTATTTTTGTTTATTTTTTTATGTTTGTTTGTTTTTCGGAATATTTTATAGATCATTGTTCCTTGCTCGATTTCCTTATTTTCAGAATGCCTAGATCACACATTCATTTGAGTTGAATTCATGTATAGATAATATAAATTTATAAGTAACTATCGGACCCGATAGACGTTGCCCTGTCATGACATTCCAACAAGCTATTAGGATAAACGAATGAATGCATATACAATAATTCACTCAAGTCGATCCAGCCGTTGAGTTGCAGTATATTAATAATAAATTGAAATTGAAACACTATCAACTCTACATATGTTTCGGGTGGTTAGTCCCTTATGATGAATAATACCTAAATTTCTGATTTAATTTTTGAATTGACGTAAAATCAATATGCATTATTTCTAATTGTAAATTCCTGATTTCAATTTATTTCAAAATTAAATCAGAACTTCCTCAATTTCTGAAATGATTTTGAAAGTTCAGAAAGCATAATTTCTACTTGAAATCAGGAATTTTTAAATAGAAATGATGCATTTTGATATTTCGTCAATTTCAAAATTGATTTGAAAATTAAGTTATTACTCTTAATAATACGATAACCGCCCGGAACATACTCGTAAGTAGAGTTGTTAAGTTTCACTCAGTGAGACTCAATCCAAATGTTTTAATACATTATTTTATTATATAATATATTATATCGTTAGGTTGCTCTTCGCACATTTGATTGACTGCCACGACCTAAGTTCTCGCGCACCTAGAGGTAAAGTGTCACTAACACAAAAGGTCAACAAAAAAGAGCACATAACTTGAAATGTCACTATCACAAAGGATCACCGAAGTAGAGAAAATTCTCGCGCACGTAGCGGTAATCGCCACTCACTAAGATAGAAGGATGCACTATTTGTATGAGGTATCGATCGACATAGACTCTATGTCATAGAGGATAGATCGATATATTAGTTGGTTGTCAAATGTCAAATATTATGGTAGCTTTCAGAAATTCAATTTGTGACAAACCTTAGGATTTATCAATCTACATAAAAATTATCTGATAGATAGTTAACAACTGTAGTTAGCTAAAATTAAGTTCATTTTTTACCCCCTAAAAATTAGTATGTAGTGAGAAAGATATAAAAATTCTAATTGGTTATTCATTTTAAACTATCCTTTGAATTTTATTTATGAACGACGGGGGACACATATTTAATTCCGAGCATTTTCATATTTATTCACCTTCTAAATCTTCTCTGGACTTCAACAAATATTTCAGGACCAAAATTATCGAAAATAGCGAAATCGGTCCAGCCGCTCTAGAGTTTTAGCGAGACTCACGAACAGCAATCCATTTTTATATTATAGATTCATTTGAAATTATTCTATCATTTTGATTTCTGAACGACGCGGGACACATCAAAGGCAAAACAAAAGTGTTTTTTTATTTAATTTCGAGCATGCTCATATTAATTCACCTTCTCTGGATTTTCACAAATAATTCAAGACCAAAACTAGCCAAATCGGCCCAGCCGTTCTCGAGTTTTAGACAACAATTTATTTATTATATATATATATATATATATATATATATATATATATATATATATATATATATATATATATATATATATATATATATATATAGTTCAAAGATTCACAGGTAATTCAATACTAGTAAATACTGAGACTCTTAATCGAAATATCGAAATATTTCAAATAAAACTCTCAGTTCCACTCGCACTCTTGTTGTCATGAGTAGGAATCTTGAACGCTAGGGAGTGTTTATACGTCCTTTCGCCGATAGAGGGAGTATTTCACTCTCTAGAACTTCTCTTAATTTGGTATGGGACCTATGTTCGTTTTGAAAGTCATCGATTCTTGATTGATAGATTAAATATGGACTGATGATTCATAATAATGATGAAACAATTGTATCCTATTATCATTCAACAAGATCGATGAATTTTTCGAAACGCTCTTAATATTCACTCTCGAAAGTGATGGGTTCGTTCTCGTTGACAACATTTGTGTAGACAGCTCCCTGAGAGTTTTATTTGAAATATTTCGATTAAGAGTCTCAGTATTTACTACTATATATATATATATATATATATATATATATATATATATATATATATATATATATATATATATATATATAGATTATTTTGTTTCGAAAGTAATTGTTTCTCTTTTCTTTGTTTGTAAGTTATATAGATTTTCACTCTTAATCCAAATTAGTTTTTCAGTGGTTCAAGGCATATTTTGGAAATGTGTTTGTAGAGCTTAATTTTGATGTCGTGTTGACTGTTTTTGATATGGAAATCATTTTTCTTACTGTTTTCACTATACAATGATTATTTCCCTCATAAATGCCAGATCCTTGGTACCGCATTGCAATGGATTTAGAGACCTTATTATTTCTAAATCGTATAATGTTGTGGCAATTACAGAAACATGGTTCACCCACTTCAATTAAGACAATGATGTGGGCGTACCTTGATACAAGTTAGTTGGAACAGATCTCGGATCTAGAGGGGGTGGAGTATGCTTGTATGTGCATTCCAGATTCAAGTTTGGAGTACCCAATTTCGAAAGAGTTGACTCTATGGAACAACCTTGGATTGAATTAGCATAGAAAACGCGTAAAGTAGCAGTTTTTAGGATTTATACAGAGTTTTCAAGACGTCGTTAGGGTAGTTTATGAGAACTGGGATGAAGTTGTATGCGTTATTGATGTAAATGTGAATATGCTGGATGCAGATGACAATTTTAGGATAGTTTTGCCATCTTGTTGAGTCATTCGGTCTTAGGTAGTTTATTAGTGAGGCCACTAGGGTCGTTGGAGACACGTTCATCGTTGCTGGATGTTGTATTGTTATCTTATGGTTTGGTATCCAGCTCAGTAAAAGTTTTTGACATCAGCGATGATGTGAATCAACTTGATCATTTTGCAGGGTCTTGCAGTATATGTGGTGAGGACAATGCTAGAGGAACTCCAGAGACTACAACGTTTAGAAATTTCGAACGTGTTAATCGCGATCTGTTTGATGATCTCTTGAGCTTACACTTTTCCAATGTATTTTCTGTATCCTTGATATAGATCATGAGGTTAGACTCTTCAACGAATTTATTTTTGCCCTATTTGATACTCATGCACCCCTGAAAACGGTCGTGATGAGGAAACAGTGTCAGCCCTGGTTAACCGATGATTTAAGAGGAATGTTGAAACGTCGTAAGAAGGCTCTAAAGAAATTTAAAGTATCCAAAAAGCAAGCACATTGGAGTTTTTATGAATCTATCAGAAATTCTACAAATTCAGCTGTTAAAGCTCAAAACAAAACAATACCTACAGCATATAATGGACAAAAAGGACTCCGAGTTTTAATGGAGCTGTCTGAGGCAACTGCAGATAACCTGGAAAAAGAATCTGGAGTTACCAGACGAACTTAATAAACCTGATGAAATAAATGATTATTTGGGGACAGCCCAGGACGACTATGGTGATTTCGATGTCCCTCTCTTTCGGTTTTATCAGACTTACTTGAAGGCTCACTGCAAAATGTTGTTGAAATTTGAATGCGTTGTTGAAAATGAACTATTTCAAAAACTATTGTCCATAAAATCAAGTGCTGATGGGGTGGATGATATAATAAGAACACTTCATTCAGCTCTAATCTATTGATAACAAACAAAGTTATTACTCCCACTGAATACTCAATCTCTATCAAAACATTTCGTAAAAATATACGTTGCTAACAGTCTTTTGAATTTTCTGTAATCATCACAATATTTTGAATTTGTTGGCAAGTCACTGTAAAGACAGAGCCCTCTGCTGAATGTGGACTTGTTCATAAAAGTAGAATTGAATTTCTCTACACCAAAATCATCTCGACGTCTCGTATCGTTATCATCAATCCCATTCATGAATTGTATATTCTCAATCAAGTATATCAAGACAACATATTATTTCTCAATTTATAAACTAAATCCAGAGTTCTGAATGCAATTCTGTGATGGATACTCATTAATCTTAACACCTCTAGCATTTGGTTTACAGGTGTTATTTTCTTACATTTTGAAACTACTTTCATACCTCTATTCTGCATCTTTTTTAACTTTTCGATACGACCTTTTTGCAAGTTGAACAGGATCGAAGAACAATATTTCACATGAGAAAGCACCAACGATCTGAACAACAATAATGTAGTATTCATATCATTCCTATATCATATTCTAGCAACAAAAATTTACCTTTTTGGACATTTTGCTAGCAATTTTATTCACATGGCTGTGAAATCTCAAATTTTCATATATTATCACACCCAGATACTTAATTTCACCAACTCGTTCGATGTTCTGACATTCTATTTGTACAGATGAACCATTTAAATTGTGATTAGACAAATTAATCCTACTACCTATTAACATAAATTTCGATTTTTTAATATTAACTTTGAGATTATTATCACGCAACCAAAAGACAAGTCTATCCAAATAGGTCCTCCTTGACACGTGTGCTTTGGCACTACATTCACCAGAAAAAGGATATCGCTTTGATTTCGTGAACTTTAAGATACTTGATATAGCTGTCAACTATCAAAAAATGATATTTTTGGAAATGTGCCACATAAATGAAAATGTACATATACAGGTATTTGTTTTCGAAAATATTTTGAAGAAGTCCTACAACTGACTTCTGAGTTCTTGATGGAGGTTTAGTGTTACTCATCTGTGGGGACATTTGAGTCTTGAGTGTTAACATTCTCACTCTTTGTGTTTTTCAGTGACATTGTTCTGTCTGTGTTCCGACAGTACGATTCGGAATTCTCAATATCTGAGTGAATATGGTTCCAATTCTACTGGCAGGAAAAAATCATATATTGAAGGTGAAAAGTTACTTTGTCCTTCAGAGATTCCCATGCAAATTCAAGACGACCTTCAAAAACTAATTGAAGTTTTTCCAAAAGGCATTTGGTGTAGCCAAATAGCGACATTATCTGAAAAAAAATTCGGAATTGCATTCAGAACATTTGGATACAGAAGTCTTACAGATATGTGTAAATATTTAGAGAACATTTTTCATTGTTGTGAAGACTCAGCATGTGACTTCAAAGTTTATGACGTGATAAAACAAATACCAAAGGTGAGTTTCTAATTTATAATCATATATTTAATTTTATTAAATTCTCGTTAATTATCCTCTTTTATTGAATGACACGTTAGTATTATCATTAGTACAACTTATATGTAAGTTGAGTTGTAAGTCTTGGTAATAAGAATGCTTACATATATAACTTTTCGCTCCAAATTTCGATTTACGTATTCATTTGATAGATAAAAGTGATATGAGTTTCGTTCATTAAGATGTTTGTTGAGTATTATTCTATTTTCTTTAATAAAATTTTCAGATTTATTGATTCCTGTTCTTTTATTGTAGATAACCAAAGACAATAAAGTGTATTCTAGAAATGGTCCCTCATATAAGCCGAATGAAGCTCCTTCGTTGCCGCCGTTAGATAGAAAATTTGATACGCAACTATTTCCCAAAGACGCAGTAGGTCGCGGCGCCAGCGTTGAAATCAAAAGAGACTTCGTAAGCCAAAACGAGGTAGAGAGCGATATATTTCGAGTGGTAGAAGCCGATATTTACGGTCCCTCAAAGTTTATATTGCTTAGGAATGACGGGATCTATTGTGGCGCTGTTGTGTTTTTTCAAAACCCACACCAAAGAACGAGGTGTGGGTTTTGAAGAAACACTTTGCAGGGTTGCCCGTTCCGGTGATCAGAGCTAGACTAGTCGATATGTGTCCGCCTATTAAATTAGCGACGTGGACCTCCGAAGCTAGGGGTAGATTTAAGAAGCTGGCTAAGACGAAACATTTGGAAGCTAGAATCACGAAAGTTTGGAGAGCAAAGAAAATAATTGAGATGATTGTTGAAAACCCTATCGCTGCATCTGGAAGGGACATAGTAGTTTACGAGAATGAGTTTCGCAGAATGAACATCCACGATTCAAACTGTACATCTCGCGTTAAATTTGTACATTTAATACCTAATTTTGAGGAAATTGAAAACTAGATGACGCCATCTATCGAAGAGGTAGCTTGGTTTTCTGATACAGATCTTTCTGAACTGCAGATTTTTATTTTCCTCAGTAATTCTCAAGATCAATCGATAAAAGTCTGCATGATCATATACTGATTGAAGCGAAAAATTGCTCAAAGAGAGCGACAAAGCCATAGAGACGTTGACATAAAGGATTTCGCTACGATTGGAAATATGCAGGGTGTTTTGAAAGTATAATATGGTGAATCATATGAAAAAGACGAGGACAAACTGAGTGAAACCATAAAAAATTATTATCGGTATTTTGAAGAAATTGATGAATCTTTCGAAAAACTTTATGGAGAAAATGACTGGAAATTGCTTGGAAGTGGTCAGGGATATGAGAAGCAAGTCCAGTTTTTGCAACTGTTTTGAAGCAAGAAGTTTTACGTCCAGTTGCCAAAAAATACAGTGTACCAAAGGCGCATTGTTCGTCCATTAATGCCGAGATGACGTCGAACCTTCGCACTACTATCAAGGCTGGTCTTTGGACGATTGCTTGGAAAATAATCAAATGGGTTGTCCCAACGCACATCACAGAAGGAATACATCATCCAAATGGAGAGAGTTATATGGCGGAGCCGATTTTCGATCAACCTCCAGGTGTCGGTTTTTTTCAATTGTAATAAAACTCGGAACAGCAGCGATTTTTATTCAACCATTTATCCATTAGTTATTTTGATATTTGAAAAAACATTGTTTTATTTGAAACAAGTATATGTAATATTGTATGTGTTCTTAACAATTTATAAGATTTGTTATGATTGATTATACATCGTTATTAAGTATTCAGTATATCTTGAATGACTTTTTGTATATTTTTGAAAAATTTTGACTCGGAATTGTTTGATTTAATTTTTTCCAAACTATGAGTTTTATCGCGGAGAAGTTTTTCGATCAAGCTCCAGGTTTATTTTCTATCGGTTTTTTGAATTGTAATAATACTTGAAACTGCAGCGACTTTTAGTCAACCATATATGCATTAGGTATTATGAAATGTGATGAAAATTTGTTTAGTTTGAAGCTTTTGTATATGAATATCTGGTTTATCTGTTATTCTTATATATGGTTGTAAAGTATTTAGTAAATCTTCAATAACTTTTTGTATATTTTTTTCAAAATTCTGACCTGAAACTGAAACAATTTTTGTTGGTTTCTTGAGTGATATTCGTTTTGTTTGAGATAATGATATTTGTTAATAAATTTTTTAAAAGTATTATGTTTTTATATGCATTTTATATTAAAGTTGATGTATAAATTTCAGTGTACTATTATTTATATATAAACGTTTTTCTAATACCCCCTACAATGTACAAACTGTAAAAATTTCTATTGTAATTTCACAGAAAATGTGTTAGAAAAGTATTTACGCACAGCGATATAACAACTATAAAACCAAGTTTTGTGAATTTTCCACACTATTCCGACTGAAGTTTGAGAAATTCCAATCGGTTGTTGAAATTTATTGTTTATTTAAAGAAAAAAGGTTGAGTAATATTAGGTTCCTACCTCATATATTCGTAATATTTGTAATTATGAGAATTGTTTATGATAAATTGAATAAACAGTTATGTGAAATAACAGCAATTATCCGATGAGAAATTATTTCATGAAAATATAAAATACATTTTTTACAATCCTTTTTCCGAAAATACGAAAAAATTATTAATAACTCACACCATCATCATAATGTTGATTAAAAAATTGTTTCGTCATTTGATAAAAATTTCAGAAAACAATGTTTTTGATTCTCAAAATATTTTATTATAAATTCAACAAATCGTTTTATAAAGCGCAACGGAGAAAAAAATTTTCCGATGAGGTCACAAAAAATAATGTAATTTTTAAATCGATATTTGAAAACTATGAAAAAATAATTGAATTTTCGATCTATTCCAATAGAGATGAATCTAGCAAACATTATAGAAAATAACGATAAAATATCCCCAGCACAAACTCAAAACTCACTGACATACTGGATATAGCCCTGATGAAGAACATGTAGAGAAATTGCGAAATAGAAGCAACATTGGATATATCCTCTGATCAAAATCAAGTGATAAAAGAAGTAAAAACAGCAACGACAATGCTGAAAATAATCAATTAATTCACTGCATTAAAAAGCTGTAATTGTCAGGATCTCCAAGGAATTAATTGAAACTGTGAAAACGCCAATACGACAAGGATTGTCGAAAGCAATAAAATGTCTGAAAAACAGGATAAAAGTTCCGAAAAGCAATCAAAAAATCAATTCTACAGCGGAAAGAGAAGAATCCCAGAATTAGATAAAATTGAGTGAGAAGCTGATATTCTAGAAGGAATACAAGGAAACAAGGTACCCGGAAGACAAGAGGAAACCAAATAATGAAAGACTGAAGGAAGACATACAAAAATAGAAGAATTAGGAATTAGGCACAGAAGGAAGTATTTACAACGAATAAAACAGTATTTGATAGAGCAGATGCAAAAATCACTTGCAGGAAAATAGAAGGATAGGAATGTACCAATAATGAGATCAGGCAAAAAAAACAAATTAATTGTCTTTTTCGACAGAAACGAATAAAAAGGCATGTTTGTTAGAAAAATTCAAATTCATGAATGAAAGTGCAAAATTCAAATTCAATACAAATATGACCCGGGTAGGAAAAAGAAGAGAACAGTCACTGTTCGAAAATGAAAGAGAAATAATACATTCGGTAAGATAGAAAAACATATAAAAAGGCTGAAGTTACGAAAAGCCTCAGGAAGTTACGGGATAACCAATCGAGCATTAAAGAACCTACCAGAGGAAACAATGAAGGAGATAGCAGAAAATTGAAGCATTACCCGAGATATGGAACGAATTGGAAACAAGATGAAACAAGGCTGAAAAATCTAGATGTGAATCAAGCGGTTATAGACCAAACAATCCACAAGCGGGAAAAAAACAAGGTAATAGAAAAACAAATATATTTCAAAATCAACAAGCATGCAGAAGAGAGAACATTCATTTCACCCAGCTAATTTGGATTCACAAATGGACACAGACACGCGAGTGTCCGTGTTTCTAGACATAGAGAGAGAATTCGATACAGTAAGGCAGCAAGGGTTAATATACACTCTGAAGAGAGCAGAATTCCAAACAAATATAGTGAAGTTAATAGCATACTACTTGAACGAGAGGACAAAGAGAGTTAGAGTCGGAGACCCGACATTTACCTACATAGCAGTAAAGAGAAGAGGGGGGCAAGGGTCCTCCAAGAATCAGATCTTGGCTCCTACTGTTACATATATCATCAGATGACAGACCAAAGGTAATACATTTCAAAATATCCCAGTTTGTGAAGGCAGCTTGTGAAGTTAAGCCGGATTCTGTGAAAGATGCAAAAATCACTACAGAATGATTAAATAAATATAAAAGAATGTTACATGAGATTGAGAATGAGAATAGACCCTGAGAAAACAGTGACAGTTCTATTTGACGAAAAAAAAAAAAGAATCGAGAAGAACCTAGAGAATATGAAAATAGCAGGACAAGACATAGCACGAAAACCTAAATTACAATCTGTAAAATGACGACAACTCAAATATAGCGAATCAACTACAAGGAGCTCCATATCCAATACAGAACGGAGAAAACTAGACGATTAGGCATTCTATGTAACATGTCAGAGAACCCAAAGAAGCCAGGCCCACGAGGAATGATCAACCGGATAACCAAAACGGCAATTCGAATCTCACAAACGAAAAATTATGAACGAGTTCGAAATTGTGAACATCGTAGACAAAATAAACAACAAACCAAGAAATTGATAGAATAAATGAAATAGGATGAGAATGAAGAAGTGAGACGAATCATAAAAATTAAGTGAAGAAAGATCGACAAAAGACATGGAACATCAAATCAACGAAAAAATGGACATAAACATTAAAACATAGAACAAAAAGGGTGAAGGGAGTTTTGTAATGAAACATAAGAGGAGGAATTCACAAAATTCGTCACTGAGAACTGAAGCCTCAGAGAAGATAAATGGATCATTACTAATTGTTAGATTCAACTTTTGAAAATGGTGACACACTGAAAACATTGTCAAGCGGTTTGGTAATGTAATTCTGTGAAACTATGAAAAGTATTTTTATAGAAAGTTTCACAAAATGTAATTCTGTGAAACTTTTAATTCAAATCAAAAATATTTTCCACCGAAATATCAAAAAATTTTATTGAACAAAATTGTCAATTTTCTCATTATCTCCAACTTTCATACGCTATGTCCCCGGCAAAACATTCAAATTTCGCCGTAAATTGTGAAAATTCATCACAGGATTTTTATTCCACTGAGCAATTTCTGAGTGTTGGAGTGCCTATATAATTTCGAATAGCTTTTTATTATTTAAACCAGAAGTTTTCGCAGTAATGAATGCGTAATTGATTTCATTTATATTTGAGCATGAAATCGTGAATTTACTAAAAAAATCATCCAATTCCTCTTTCAAATATAGAGTCCTTTATTGCTATGAATATAATTGCAAAACGGGCCATATAAATTCTGTACGAAATGCGTATGCCGAAGTAGGTATGAATCTCAAATGCACTATAAGCTACTCAGAACAGAGCTAAATATATATGACGTATTGAGGAAAGTTTGAATAGGGGAAAGTTTCCGAAAACATGACAACAACGCTGGACACTTTAATGTTTTCCTGAAAAATAATTCTAAAGTATACGGCTGTTGTAATGATGTGCATCTGTATTCAAACGTATAATTAAATATTCATGAATACTGGTTTTATAAGGTCTTTAAAATGTTGTTGGAGGAACAAATCCAATTGAGTGTGGTCATCAACTGAGGTCAGATTTCAGTATAATAATCAAAATGAAATTACCCTTGCGAAAATATACAAGTGTATACTCACTAATTCTACCGGTTCTCACAATACTCCGCAATGCAAGGCCTTTGTAATGATATCGGGAGATATATATATATATATATATATATATATATATATATATATATATATATATATATATATATATATATATATATATATATATATATATATATATATAGGCTTTTTGATATGAAAAAGTTTATTTCTGTTGACGTTTCGTTGTTATATTACAACTTTGTCAAAACTAATTAGTTTTGACAAAGTTGTTATATATATATATATATATATATATATATATATATATATATATATATATATATAAATATACATATATATATATATATATATATATATATATATATATATATATATATATATATATATATATATATATATGTAAGAAAATGAGTACTAGAACATTCATTTGAAAACTTGAAATTAATCAAGAGGATGTTTTAGTAGAGCTAGATATGTGAACGTATACGATATGATGTCCCCATTATCCTTCAAGGGATAAATGTTAGAGAAATATTGAAATCGATGCCACACCTGATGGAAGTGCGAGACATATATGTTTCGTTCTGCAAGGAACTCGTCAGTCGCACCACGTCCATCGAAGTGAGGCAACGATTTAAACCTCCAAGCATCTTCTTGTGACTTCAAGAGGAAGATCGTAGAGCAATGAATACTCTACAATTCCATCTATAGAAATCAGTAGAACACACCTCTCTCGGATTACAGACACACCAAGCATCGAAATTTCACATATCTTCTATACCCGTAGGTATCTACTAAATTGCAATGTCTATTTGACAAATATCATCGAACGATGTTCTTAAATGTCAATAGGTTGCGTTAGTAGTACGCTCGCGTTTATTCCCGTATTTCAGGGGCCTATTCGGCGATATTTTTAAGGAAATGAAAATTTTTTGTGCTTTAGCAGTCGCACCAGAATGACTGACGAGTTCCTTGCATAACGAAACATATGTCTCGCACTTCCATCAGGTGTGGCATCGATTTCAATATTTCTCTTACATTTATCCCTTGAAGGATAATGGAGACATCACATCGTACACGTTCACATATCTAGCTCTACTATAACATTCTCTTGATTAATTTCAATTTCTCAAATGAATGTTCTAGTATTCATTTTCTTGAATATTTCATTCAGTGCCATAAGCACAAAAATTTTCATTTTCTATATATATATATATATATATATATATATATATATATATATATATATATATATATATCTAGCAATTGATTTATTGCCTGTTTAAGATATTTCATTTTGAAAGTTTTCAGCAATAACAGGCTTTTTTATATGAAAAAGTTTATTTTTGTTGACGTTTCGTTGTCATATTATTTAGAGTTTTGACAAAGTTGTAATATAACCACGAAACGTCAACAAAAATAAACTTTTTCATATAAAAAAAGCCTGTTTTTGATAAAAACTTTCAAAATATATATATATATATATATATATATATATATATATATATATATATATATATATATATATATATATATATATATATATATATATATATATTATTTTTTTTAGAAAAGTGATGATAAAGTACTTTCATAATTAATTGCTCGTTGAGAACTTATATCTTTTCTAAGCCACCTTGTTAACATTTTGTTATCTTTTCTAATAATTGTTAATTCAAGAATATTTAATTTCTTCTTCTGTTTCTTCTTCCAGTGTTAATTGTAACTTATTATGAACATCATGAAACGTTCTCGTATAATATTAATATTGTCTTCAGTTGTTATGATTGAACAATAATCAACATATCTTTTATAAAATAAAATATATTTTTCTGAATCATTCATTATATTTTCTTTCACAAACTCAATAAATATCTGAACAATCACACTTTGTGAAGGACTGCCCATGGCGACACCCTCAATTTGTTGATAAAATTCATTCTTTTAATGAAAGAAATTTTGTGCCTGAAGTGAATTTGACTGCTTCTATGAATTCAATTTTTTGAATCATAAAATGAATTTATAAAAGCAGTAAAATGTCTACGGCATGAAACAATAGAAGAAGTTCGAAATAATGATATATTAAATTTACTACAAAGAATCCTGTATAACAGGAATCATAAATTCTAGTATAGTTTACAATCAACAAAAATTAGATCCGATGAAAATGATATTATTAACTTAACTTATATTTCAAGACTAAGTACAAAAATAGCAAACATAAATCAAGTCAAACAATTACATACAAAGTTGAAAAGCAAAACAAATTACTCGAAGAAAAACTCATACAGTTTATAATATATCTTTCAATAAATGTCTATAATAGGTCAAATATCACAAAATCTAGAAAAATGAATTAAAGTCCACAAATATCAAAGAAAACACATGAACACAAAATGACACAAAAATTTTGGGAACTGAGAAATTCAAAAAAAAGTAAAGAAATGTTATATGTTACATTCGTCAAAATTCAGAAAATACTTCAACTGTAGGAACTGATATAAAACATCCGAATTCAATCTATGACGATTTGACAGACCTATTTCTATGGGTGTCAGTTTGAAATTTCAACCAAAATTTAGCAACAAATTTTTGGGCTGAATTAATCAAAATTTAACCCAAAATTCAATGAGTGTAATTTGAAGAAATAACACTCATAGAATCAATACACAACCTATCCCAAAACATATTTTTTCCGAACAACTATCAATTTCACACACATAACCGAAAGAAAGAATTTAAAATGTAAACTTCTGGATTAGTATCAGAAGTCAATATGTTGATTATTAATAATATTAAATATGTTGAATAATTAATATTTGAACTCAACTATATAAAACTCAATTTTAAAAAATAATATTTTACTGATTTGAATCACCTGGCTTACACAATTCAATAAGAGAGAAATCTACAACATATATCTAAAGCTATTATATTCAGAGTTAACCTATAGAATACATCCGATTGAATTTGATACGTTAGATTCGGACGTCAGAACAAAAGTAAGGGATTTGGTACCTACATAAAAAATATTTGAAACAAAAAAGCAAAATTGCATATTCAATTGTGTCCTAATTAAATTCCCAACCAAGTTAACAAAAAGTTTTTTCTAATCATAAGTTCTTCAATAAATTTGTAAATTTAGCTGGTACATTTTTCAAAAATAAAGAGATTGACTCAATACAAAGAGGATTAAAACACAATATTAAACATATTATAACATCAAAAAAATTAAATTAATTAGGAGTAGAGACAGAAATAGCGTTATCAAAACCTTGCTCAAATTCAGGTGATAAATATTTAGCAGCAAAATTTATTAGACAAATCCTAGAAATCACAATATAACCGATTACGATTAATTACATATAAAAACAATTGAGGAAAAAATGAAAATAATAACTTAGTTTATTTCAAAAAGAAATAAAAAATGCAATAGATAATTCTCCCATCCTTATCAACCCAACGGAAAAATTTTAATACATCTACATGAACCCTCCAAATTCCTTTACTCTATTCACTGATAAATTACATAAGACAATTATCCTATTAGACCAGTAGTTTCGTTCGTTACGGCACCATCATATGAAATTTCACAAATATTAATAGATGTCATAAAACATAATACAAAATTTTCAGCTAAGTATGGTATTAAAAACTCTTTCAATTTAGTTAATAAAATTAAAAATGATAATGCGAAACTTAAACCCTTTTATCAGTCAAAACTCTTTTAGAAAGAAATAATGTGAACCCTTTAGTTGAGGAAGAGATTTTAAATCTGTTAGAAATTTTCTTAAACCAAAACGATTTTCAATTCAATGATACCTTCTAAAGTAGTAATGAGGGATTAGTTATGAGAAACCCTCTCAGCCCTCTCCTAGTGGAAAATTCATGGATAATAAAGAGAATTCTATTCATAGTAGCCGACTTTCTGGGAAATGTATCTATTGGTATAGATATGTCGACGATATTATTACCTGCTTCACAGGTACTTATAGACAGGTTAATTCTTTTTTTTAAATTTATTAATTCACTTCACCCAAATATAGAATTCCGAAAAGAAATAGATCCGAAGGGCTCTATAACCTTCTTATAAAACAACGCGAAAAGTAACGCGGACGACACAAACTTGATCATAAGGTCAAAAGATATTGAAGTTCTGTTGATTAGTCATAAGAAAACTATAGATGAATTGAAAAATTGGTTATTAAAAAATGAACTAGTTCTGAATAGAGAAAAAACTAATGGTGTATTTTTTAAAACAGTGAGATCTAATATGAGTACACCAAAGGAAATTATTGTAGATGATAAAATTGTTGGGACTGTTGTTTCCACCAAATTTCTGGGTTTACATCTGGACAATAATCTGGGATGGGGCGAACAGATTGAGCAATTGAGTAAGAGACTGTGCAATGTGATGTTTTCTATAAGAGTGTTAAAACCATATGTCAGTAAAGAAGTTCTAAGAGTTGTCTATCAGGCAAGTTTTCATTCCCTTTTAAAGTTTGGAATTATTTTCTGGGGTCGTAGCCCCTTAGTGGGGGACCTTTTCATAATACAAAAGAACTCTTAGGATTATGTTAGGTTTGAATAACACTGACTCCTGTAGGGGACTTTTCAGAGATAATAACATTCAAACAGTTACAGGAGTTTATATTTTTGAGATCTTAATGTTCATTTTCAAAAACACTTGTCTGTTCAATTTCCCAACAACAAGTAACCGTAGTTGCAATTATGAAGTACCAAAACATAGACTTACAGCTTATGAGCTATTCCGCAATAACCATATTCAATAAACTACCAAGACATATTAAATCAACTAGAAATTTAAATCTATATAGAAAGCTGATCTATTCCTTCTTGATGCAGTTGGAACCATATAGACTGTCAGACTATATGGAGGCTGTGTGATACTGGAATTTATTAAATTTGTGAATTGTATTTTTTTATGTGTAAAACTATTCTGTATTACCATGTAATATTTGGGACGAAGCTCATGTTAAAAGTGTTTTTGTTTTGATTTAATTTAAATTTGTAACATTACACTTTAATCAATGGGATGAATAAAATTATTATTATTATTATTATAAACCCTCACATTCTGATCAAACAATACATTGCTAATCCTCACATCCGTTCCATCACAAATAAGCGGCGTACAACAGTATGATACATAGATTAACAAAAATGTCTTGATCAACAGATAATTACACTAATGAATTCATTTTAAACATATCGGACAAAAAAATGGATATCATCATTGTTTCGTCGATAACATTTTACGAAAAAGATTATATAATAAGGCCATTTCTCAAGTATATCCTAAAGTAACAGATAGTCACAAAAATTTCACAACATTGACATATTAAGGCAACCCTGTATCAAAAATCTCGAAGTTTCATTTGATAGAAATTTAACGATTCAAAACCTAGAATAGCGTGGGCACATCAGACACATCGGAAATGCGAAAAATAAAATTTCGCCTTTTAATTCATTATTTTATTAATTTTCATGATTAATTGCTCATTGAGAACTTATATCTTTTCTATGCCACCTCGTTAACATTTTTTTATCTTTTCTAATAATGGTTGATTCAAGAATATTTCCTTTTTTCTTCTGTTTCTTCTTCTAGTGTGAATTGCACTTTATTATGAAAATTAGTAAAACGTTCTAGTATAATACTGATATGATCTTTAGTTGTTATGATCAAACAATCATCAATTTTTTATATAATAAAATAGATTCTTCTGAATCATTCGTTATATTTTTTCCACAAACTCAATAACTATTTGAACAATAACACTCTGTAAAGGACTGCCCATTGCGATCCGTCAATATGTTGATGAAATTCATTTTCTTAATGAAAAAAATTTTGTGACTAAAGTGAAATTTACCGCTTCTATGAATTCATTTCTTTGAATCATAAAATGAATTTATTTTTTTGTACATTTTTGACCTTGACTTATTAGTCATTCAGTCATCATCGTTATTTATTGAATCTGTTCACTTTTTTACGAATATGCTGCCGAAATTTTCATTGATTGAGACTTTCAAGACTTTTTATTATTAAATAATTTTCTTACAATTTGTCATAAACACAAATAGAGCTTCGTAAACTTCAATAGTTCCAACACTCATTATTCCCAAAAAATTTATAGGACCTTATCCAAATTTTGTGTATAATTTATTCAACATTTCTCTCTCATTTGTATAAATCGGACATATTGAGAAAATATGTTCTAGTGTTTCAATTCCTCCACATTGGCACAACGGTGACAATTTTATACCTATTTTATGCATATGCTCGGCATATAAACCGTGTGCAGATCGTAGTCTTCCTATCGACACAATGAATTGACGATGTTTATTGATATCATGAAACCATGGTTTCTGCAGTGGTTTGTATCCTACTATGACTTTATATTTCATTCCTTTCCTATCATTGCGAAAATTGTCACACCACTCTTTGAAAATTTGATTTCTGATTGTTTTCGAAAACTCGTATTTGGGGCATTTAATTTCAGTTATATCTGTTATTGTTGTTGCTTTTTTTGCTAGAATATCTGCAATTGTGTTGCCAGAAATGCCTTTATGTGATCGAGCCCAAAGAAAATGAATTTTCTTTCCCGCTAGTTGTAGATGATACAGTTCTATTTTCAGTTCTGTAATGAAGTCTGTATTTTTTGATGAAAATCTAAATTTTGTGATGTGTTGTAGTATACTATGCGAATCTGTTATAATGACGATGTTATTTTCGTCTATCTTGCTGCAATATTTTAGAGCTTCGATAATTGCTATCAATTCGCAGGAAAATATAGAGAAAATAGAAAATATACGTATTATTTGTTAATAATTACCATGAGAATCGTATACTGCGCAGGCCGATTTACCTGTTTTAACTGATCCATCAGTGTAAATTTTCCGATAATATCGATAGTATCTTATGAATTCTGATCTAATAGAGCTGTCATCGCAATCGTTGGATGATGCATTCAATTGCACTTCAATTTTAGGAAACAATGACATATATTCTGGTTGGAAGTTCGGATGGATGTGGTGTGTATATATATATCTTCCCAAGAATTTGAATTGACGGTGATATCCTCGATAATTGGAAGACACTTCTTGTTTCTCCAGTATGGTTGTGTTAGATTTAGAATTCCTAAATTAAATATACCGTATATTATATAGATCGGACTTTTTTCACTTCTCAGATGAATTAGAAATTTACTTGATAGCATTTTTGAACGAAGGCATAAAGGCATTTCGCCTGATTCTGATAGGATTACTGATATTGGTGTTGAACGTAATGTACCCAAACATTGCCTTAGGCATTTGTAATGAAACACATCCAATTTTTTCAGCGTAGATTTATTGGCTTTTCTATAGAAGTATGAGTCATAATATATAATAGACCTTATGAGCGCTCTGTAGAATGTAAGGCATATGGTAGGGTGAGCACGCCATTTGGTTCTTCCAATTGCTCTAATTATGTTGAGCCCTTTTTCGGTTTTTTTCAGAACCTGTGTAATGTGGTTTTTATAGGTCATTTTTGTATCCAGGTCTAGTCCTAAGAATTTTGATTCGGTTTTGTGAGGAATTTCTAAGCCTCCTGAATTCATTATATGAGGTACATTAATTCTATGTCGATTGAAAACCATTACTGAATATTTTGATGCAGATATTTCCAGATCTTTTGATTTCAGGAATGATGTTATTGAATTCATGGCTCTTGATATATTGGATGATGCTTCCGAATATGATTTTGCTCTAGTATACACACAAATATCATCTGCATATTGAATCAGTTGTACTGAATCTGTTATGTGTTGTTCTATTTCTGCAGTATATAATAAGTACAAAATGGGTGAGAGGATATCTCCTTGTGGCAGTCCACACGACGTAACATAGGCTTTAGAACACTGACCATTAATTCTCGATGATATGTTTCTATTAATGATCAATTTCAAGATATTTGATGCTATGATGCGAGGAACCTCCAATGTCTGAATCCAAACTAACTCTTAGGCGTTTTCTGATGGTGTTCTAGTCACCATTCCAATCTTCCTTTTATCATTCGTTCATATGTTCCAGTATGCATGAACGTAGAGATATAGCCCTGTAAGAGGTTGCAACTGCGGGAGGTTTATCTGGTTTCAAGATGGGTATAACTATCGTATTTTCCCACTCCTTTGGTATTTTTTGTCCATTCCAGAACCTGTTGAGTATTTTCAGAAAAATATTTTTTCCTCTGTTTGGAAGATGATAAATCATAGAATAATGTATGTTGTTGCTTCCAGGAGATGAATTGTTATGAGATGACAATGCTGCAATCATTTCTTCCACCGTAAACGAATCTACAGGGAAATTTGTTGGATTAGACCTATCCGTGCACTCAGGTAGAGGCTTATTCACCGAAGGAGGTGCCAGAATACTTAGAAAATCTTCCGCCCAATTCTCAGAATTTATTGTTATGATATCATCTGGTACGTTGTCGATTCTTTTAAGATGTTTTACTTGGTACCATATATCTTTTATTGGAGTAGATTTATTCATTTTATTGCATAATATTTTCCATCCCTCCCTGCGTGCTGAATTATTTGTCCTTTTGACCAGAGCATCCGATTTTTTGTATGCTATATAATTTTCTAATATTGAGCAGTTTTTAAATAGATGTAATGCTGTTTTACGACTTTCAACTGCTTGTGTGCATTCCTCATTTCACCAACATTGCGATTTTTTGTTGAACGTGATTACTTTCCGAAAAGGTTTGTTTTGCTCTGTACATTGTTGAAACGCACAATTCATTTTTGAAATGAACTGTTCGTATGAGATGGTGTCTCCACAATTCTCCAGTATTAGGTTTATGGTTTCAGTATAATTTTTTCATTTGATTTTTCTCAGATTCCACTTTTTACATCCTATTCGCTGACAAGTTTTCACGTTGATATTATTAATTTTTACAACAAGTGGGTATTGGTTTGAACCCATTAGGTCGTCCATCACACTCCACTCAACTTTTGCTGCTATGTCTGCAGATGTTAGTGTAATATCTATTGCGGTATCTCTTCTATTCCATCCATTGAAAGTCGTTTTTCGTCCATCATTGTGTACAATCACATTACTATTTTCTATCGATTTTAATAATTCATTTCCTTTTAAATCATTAATTTCATTTCCCAGCTAATATGACGAGCGTTAAAATCTCCCCAATTAGGAAAGGTTTTGGAATATTTGATAGAAATTTCTCCCAATGATAGTAATAGATAGACAAGGTTGGTTTAACATAAAGTGATACGAAGTGTATATTTCCATTATTTGTTGTTTTTATTTTAATAGCCACTGCCATCACATCATTAGGTATATACCTCAATTGGATTTTTTCGAAAACTATATGATTTTTGACCAGAATAGCAACTCCTCCTTTACCGTCTAATCTGTCCTCTCTTATTATAATAAAACTTTTAAAATTATAAATGGAATCGTTTTTAAACCAGGTTTCCGATATCAAAGCTATGTCTACATTGTTTTTATTTTTAAAATTTGTGAAAATTAAGTTATTTGATACTAATGATCTAGCGTTCCATTGTAAAATGTGGAAATTTTGAAAGCTGTTGTTATTTGTGAATGGAGAGAGGAAATTATTGATTGGGACTATATTCTGTATTGGTACCAGACAAGTTCACGTTTGTTCCGTTATTAATTTTATTTTGAATATACTCTTTTAGTTCTGTCTCATTTCCGATACTAATTTTATTACACGATATTTCATTAATAGAATTCACTATAATATTTACTAGATTTTGTAAATTGAAATTAAAAAGTTTACTAGAATCTATCACTGATTTATTATTACTAATACATACACCATTGGTACTAGGTGTGTTTGGAGTTGATACTATTTCGTTATGTGCTCTCCTTAATTCTTCGCTAATATTAGGTTCGAAATGTGTAATTCTGCGTTTTCTTGAAGTAAAAGTGTGTGAAAGGCTATTTGTTTCGAACCTTGACCCTACCGCTGTCGCATAACTATTGTTTTCTTTTGTAATGGCTTCTTTATAGGAAATATTTTGCACTGCCATTATTTTTTTGATACGTTTTTGTTTTGTAAATTCAGGACAATTAACCTTGTCCGTGCTCAAATGATTACCACTACAATGTACGCATTTAGGATTGGACAATATACAATCATTCAACTCGTGGTTTTCACCGCATTTTTTGCATCTCAATTTTCCTCTACATTGTTCTGCTATATGTCCAAATCTAAGGCATTTATAGCATTGAATAACTCTTTGGATGTAAGGTTCTACCGAACAACTAACGTTATAAATGAATATTTTATCAGATAATTCCTGTCCTTTAAAGGTCACTAATATCACAGGTGAAGGAATTTTATTTGTTATTTCGTTTATTAAATTTATTGTACGTTTAACCATACGTTCAACTTCTAGAAACCTAAAATTCCCAGCATTAAAATTATTCAATTGATGTAGAATTTCTTGTACAGTTAAATCTAATGTGACATTACGAATTAATCCAACGCTTTTTGTAAGAAAGTTAGGTATGTACGCATTCAGTTTCATCGATTTTATTAATTCATTTTTAATAATTTTATTTGCACTAAGTACTGAGCGAGTTTCTACGACAATACGATTCCTACCTAATTTAGCAATTCTAACTACGGTATTATTTAAACTCTTATCAGAATGAAATATACGACCCAAACTCATAGGATGTAAAGATCGGATATTACCATCGTTACTTTCAATATACACTTTAAAGGGACCTGAGTCTGTTAATTCGTATAACGTAACACGAGTTTCATTTGATTTTTTTCGTGATTCTAAAGCATTTTTATTCTGAGAATATGTATTATTTATTGAATTTTGAACAGTGTTTAATTGTGTATTATTTTCTATCTGTTGAGAACAAATATTGTACATTTCAGCGTTAAATTCGTTATTGTCAATATTCTTGTCTATAAGTAAATTCATTGACTGCGATAACAGATTAGGTGTTATATACTTATTTGTGAATTTGAATCTTGATACTTATCAGTGAATATTCCTCCAGGATCTGTCGGATCATTACTGTTAAAAACATTCCAATCCATTTCTTTATCGGCCATTCGACTACAATATCGTATACCTTGTAAATAAACAACAGGTGTTCGACACAACCACTTGATTAGAGATATTCGCGAGTACTGTGAAATGAATTTATGGAAGCAGTAAATTCTCATATTGTACGTTATGAAACACTAGAAGAAGTTCGTTATAATGATGTATTAAATTTACTACAAAGAATCCTCTATAACAGGAATCATAAATTCTTGTATAGTTCACAATCAACAAAAAATAGATCCGATGAAAATGATTACACTACCTCACCTTATATTTCAAGACTGAAAGACTGAAGTGTGAAAAATTCGAACATATTGCAAACAAAAATCAATTCAAACAATTACATACAAAGTTGTAAAGCAAAACAATAACTCGGAGAAAAACTCATACACTTTATACCTAATATATCTTTCAATAAATGTCAATAATAGGTCAAATATCACAAAATGTAGAAAAATGAATAAAAGACCACAAATAGCAGAGAACCCACATGAACACAAAATGACTGATGATTTTAATTTCAATAACACAAAGACTTTGTCAACTAAGAAAGACAAACAATGTGGAGAAATGTTATATGTTACATTCGCCAAAATTCAGAAAATACTATAAATGTAGGAACTGATTTAAAACATCCGAATTCAATCTATAACTATTTAACAAACCATAAAAATAACACTCATAGAATAAACACACAACCTATCCCAAAACTTATTCTTTCCTGAACATTATCAATTTCACACATATATCCGAAAGAATATATTAAAATGTAAGTTTCTGGAATAATATCAGAGCTCAATACGTTGATTATTAATAATCTTGAATATGTTTAGAAATTAATATTAAAACTCAACTATGGAATCACCTGGCTTACCATGAGTTTTGAGAGGTTTCCTAGTGGTGAAGAAGAGTAATGAACTTCCGAAGCGAATGTTGAGCCAGAAATTTTCTCTAAATACTAAAGAGGCAAAAAATCCTACTGGAGATTTAAAAAAATGTCAAGTCCGCCATATTTGTTTCCATGTCCAATGCACCGAGTTTGCATCATAGATATTACTGGTCTGTAATGTCTCTGTGGTTTGCATTTATATTCACGGTATGTACTGTGGTAAAATTATTGTTGCCCTTCTATGACCTTTAGTCTCGGGCATGCGCAATCAAAGATTCCTTTTCTTCTTGTTATCTTCAACTTAATCATGACTAAACGGTATCGGCTTGCTGCCGTCATCTAACTAGTATATATATATATATATATATATATATATATATATATATATATATATATATATATATATATATATATATATATATATATATATATATATATATATATATATATATATATATATATATATATATATATATATATATATATATATATATATATATATATATATATATATATATATATATATTGCAGACAACTATTAGGTCAGTGTGTTACTTAGTTTATCGAAGCAGGTTGTCTCCCAGTATTCATACTTTGTACCAGTGCTTTGCTTTTCGAAATTCTTTTTACTCCGAATTACATACCAAATACGTAAGTTGAGTTTACCTACATTTTTAAATTTATTTATTGTTTCATGAGTTATTCCTTATTTTAAATATTTCATAGTAAAATGTTTATACATATTTTAACAATTTACTCAGACTTTACTCATACTTTTACTTATACTTTGAACCAGTGCTTTGCTTTTTGAAATTCTTTTTACTCCGAATTACATCCCAAATACGTAGTAAGTTAAGTTTTTACTTTTTAAATTTTACCAAAATTTTTAAAATTATTAATTGTTTCATGATGAGTTATTCCTTATTTTAAATATTTCAAGGTAAAATGTTTATACATATTTCAACAAGTTTTTCAGACTCAAAACAGCATATTTTTGATGAATTATCTCAATGTTATCATTTAAATGATGAATTTAAATATAATAATTCAAGGACGAGGAAAAAAATGATCAATTTACAATCAAAGTTATTTAGATTTTAATATGTTTATTTCGTAACATGAGATGGTTTCAAATTAATGATGTTTCCTTTTTATATATTTTTTCGAAAAATATTCAGGATTAATGAGTTTTTGTTGAAATTATGCATTGCCGAATCTATTTCAAATACAAGGAAATATCTTTTACATATCTTCATTTTAATTTAATGTGACGTTAATGTTTTAGTTTAGTGTGAATTTACTAACTTTTTATTGAAATGTAAATTATAAATTTTGTTACTCTCGTGAAGTCTTTCTAAGTCATTCTTAAATCGTTTTTTCAAGATCTATATGATCATATATTTCTTTATATCATAATCATATATATATATATATATATATATATATATATATATATATATATATATACATATTCATATCGGATTATTTTATTTAAACGAAATATATTTTGGACTGCTTAGCCATTTTCAAAAATTTAATAGAACTCAACTAGAAACTACAATTAAACTAATTATAAAAATGAATACGATAATTCTTTGATGCAAATGGGAGTTTTCGAACCTACGGTTAATTATACCTCAAATCTGCAGTCCGAGAGAGGTTCAATTTCGTTTATTATATCGCCACCATCACACTATATGGAAAGTTCCAATATCGATGATTTCAATTAAAATCTACATACGTTTCATAATTGATCATTTGATTCCAATATACCGCATTACAGTTCATTTTTCATGGCTCGGTTCATGTAATGAAATATCTCTGAACTATAGATATTTAAGAGGGCGTATATAAGTTCGGTCGATTAGTGCATTTTAATCCCTTTACCCCAACTTTTCGTACCTAGCAAACATACAAGTTCGGCCGGGTACTTACCTTAGGGATTGGGCCTTTTTAATTCCTTCTCGTACACCGTAACACTATTAAAATAAAATTTAAGACCTGCATTGTGAAATTGTATCGGTAGCTTCTTTTTACATTTTAAGTATGATAATATTACATTTTTGTATCCTCGGAAAAAAAGTTAACTATGTCACAAAAGGTAAATTTTTCAGTAGAGACAAATGAAATTTACAGCTTCAATATGCTTCTCATAAGTTTTTCCTGACTACAATCTACTTTGCATTCATTTTTACTTGTTTAACTCACACTCGGTAATACATTTTATATGTAAATCATTTGATCCTTTTTTCTTAAATTAGTTGTATTTATTATAGAAAAAAATAAACTTTGTTGAAAATAAGTTGTCCAGCAATAGATTTTGCATCCTTTTTCTTCAAAGCATGTCCAACGTCACGGATATTTCTTCTTCAAAGAATAATGAACTCGTTATATCTATTCGATCATTTAATAAATTGACTAGTTGATTGGGGAAGGAAATATGTGTTGAAATTTCATGAAAATGATTATTAATTCGAACACATTTCAATAATTTCATAATCAAGAATATCCTATATAGTGTCCACTGCAATAACTGCTTCAGTATACCTACAACACCTTCGTCAGGTAGACGAACACTGTTCACTGTTCATCAACCTAAGAAAAATATTGTATACTGCAACATTCTAGTTTACAAAATGTTAACTGAATAGTCTCATGGAATGATTTATAAACCTTCAATTGAATTTGGCTATACACCCTTCTGATGCAGGGTATTGACCTACTAAGATATTTTGTGCTTATTATACCTGGTGTTTTTCGGGTATATTTACGGTATTTACCATTCGTTCTTCGATTCCTTCTGTTTAAGATCAATTATTTGTCTTATTATTTACGTTGTTTTTCATTCTTTCAATAGCCTATTTGTGTCGTAATTCATTAACTGCATTTTAATTAAAGAAACGTGTTGGATATAAACCGGGTTAATAGATAGTATTTACCCAAATTGCGATATACCCAGTGTTTACCCATTGGGTATATATTGGTATGTCAAATGCAAATTTTGGGTTTTACTCAAATTCCAATTTTTCGATCTTTTGATGGAAATCACATTTCTACTTTGTTTCTGGTCATGTAAACGACAATTCATAATAGTTCAATAATAGGTTTTGTTTCTGTCTGGGTTTGCTGTTAGTTTATTTCTAATTTCACAAATATATTTTTTATAAATAGAATATTTTGAAAAAGTTTATTTTGATTGTAAGGTGTTTTCTCATTAATTTTGAATTAGCGTAGCTGCTTTTTTCAGTGAACACATCTAAGTTTCCCTTGCATTGTCTCTCTTTAAATACCTCTAATTTATTATTCTTTTTATAGATAATAAAAATGGATTAAAATAAAAAGATACTGAGGAGCCTTCTGATGTCAACACCAAAGATGAGTGTAATAGAATTGAATCATGACCACAAAGAATTGTTGGGATATGAGATACCCTATAAAGACTTAGGATATCAAAATTTGTTGGAAAATATTCCGGACGTTCTTAAGGTAAACGGGAATTTACTAACAGCAGGTGTCAGTTTAATAGCATCCGAAAAAATTGCCCATGTAAATAATTTGGTCGTTAAACAAAAGACAGGGAAGAGACAGGGAGTTGACTCGAAACGAAGAGGAAAATCTTACCATCAGGTCTAACGTGGGTCGAAACCCAAAGCAAATTTTGTGTAAGTATTTTCAAAATTCTATCTGAATTGTTCTGAAAATATCTTTCTATAGAGATTACGAGTAGTATAAAATTCAAGCGGAATGAGTTTGAGAACCTCCGATATACTTAATAGAAACTGATTATATTTTGGTTCCTTTTACTATATACGTACAATGTACCAAAATGAGTATATTTTGAATGACTTCATTTTACATTCATTGGCCGCTATATGCATGTAATACTCGTTTCAATTTCTTTAAAATATCTGTCTCTTTCATCTCAGTTTGCAATAAGCAGGATTGAATACAGTATCCAAATTGCTTCTTGGGCACAAAACCCAAAGCTTCAGTTTCTTTTTGTGATCTGTAGGAGGTCACATAATATAAATGAAGTGTCTTTATTCCTTCAGAATATTAATTTAAATTTCATTTGTTGATTTTAGATAAGATACACAACTATAAACAAATTGAGGTAAAATGCAATTTCCCATTGCTATGTTCAAGAATATATTGAATTATTTTATTTCAAACCTTTAGAAATAGGTTTGCATATGATGATTTTTCAACCTGTATTTGTTTTGTGCATGTTTTATGAAGGTTCTATGATGATGATTCTAATTCTACTGGCAGAAAAAATTAGACATTGAAGTTGAAAAGTTAGTTTGTCCTTCAGAGATTCCCATGCAAGTTCGAGACGACCTTCAAAAATTAATTGAAGTTTTTCCAAAAGGAATTTGGTGTAGCAAAATAGCGAAATTATATGAAAAAAAATTCGGAATTACATTCAGAACATTTGGATACAGAAGCCTTAAGGATATGTGTAAAGATTTAAAGAACATTATCCATTGTGGTGAAGAGTCCGAATGTGACTTTAAAGTTTATGACGTGAGAAAACAAATACCAAAAGTGAGTTTCTATTTTAAAAACATGAATTTAATTTACTCAATTTCTGTGTTTTTCTGATGTAAAGTGACATTCATTATTATGTGAGGATTTGAACTAGAACGCTCTTTTATTAAATGGCACGTTAGTATTAGCATTAGTACAACTTATTTGTAAGTTGAGTTGTAAGTTTTGGTAACGAGAATGCTTACATATATAACTTTTCGCTCGAAATTTCGATAAACGTATTGATTTGATGGAAAATTCATAAGAATTTCCTTCATTACGATACATGTTGATTGTTATTCCACTTTCTTCAGTATAATTTTCAGATTTATTAATTCCTATTCTTTCATTGTAGATTACCAAAGACAATCTAGTGTATTCTAGAAATGGTCCCTCATATGATAGGAAATGGTCCCGTTAGATAGGAAATTTGATACGCAACTGTTTCCCAAAGACGCAGTAGGCCTTGGCGTTGAAATCAAAAGAGACTTCGTAAGCCAAAGCGAGGTAGAGAGCGATATATTTCGAGTGTTAGTAGCCGAAATTTACGATCCCTCAAAGTTTTGGTTATTTAGGGATGACGGGAAGTTAGACGCTTTGATGGACGAAATGCAGCCGTTTTACAACACGAATAAAGACCGATATCGTATTCCTGAACAATTTTTGGAAATCGGGCTTTATTGTGCCGCTGTTGTGTTAAAAGAATTTCATAGATGCGTCATCGTTAAGATGATACCGGACTTCAATTTAGTGCATGTATTTTATATCGATTATGGGTCTTTGGGTACCGTACCAAAGAACGAGGTGTGGTTTATAAAGAAAGACTTTGCAGGGTTGCCCGCGCAGGCGATCAGAGCTAGACTTGCCGATATATGTCCGCCTATTGAATTCGCGACGTGGACCTCCGAAGCTAGAGGTAGATTTAAGAAGCTGGCTGACATGAAACATTTGGAAGCTAGAATCACGAAAGTTTCGACAGTAGAGGAAATAATTGAGGTGATTGTTGAAAACCCTATCGCTGCACCTGGAAGGGACATAGCTTCGATTTTAGTAGACGAGGAGCATGTAGTTTACGAGAATCATTTTCGTAGAATGAACATCCACGATTCAAACTGTACATCTCGCGTTAAATTTGTACATTTAATACCTAATTTTGAAGAAATTGAAAACTGGATGACGCTATCTATCGAAGAGGTAGCTTGGTTTTCTGATACAGATCTAACTGCAGATCTTTACTTTCCTCAGTATTTCTCAAGATCAATAGATAGGAATCTGCATGATTATATAGAGATTGAAGCGAAGGAATTGCTCCAAAAGAGAGACAAAGCCATACAGAACATTGACATAAATGATTAAGCTACGATTGGAAATATGCAGGGTGTTTAGAAAGTATCATATGGCGATTTATATGAAAAAAACAAGGACAAACTGAGTGAAGCCATAAAAATTATGATCGGTATTTTGAAGGAATTGATAAATCTTCCGAAAAACTTTATGGAGAAAATGAATGGAAATTGCACGATCCAAACGGCGTAGATTACTTGGAAGTGGTCAGGAAGAGGAGAAGGAAGCGTTTAGGTACATGTGTACCTCATGCTACACAGTTACAGGGCTAGACGAATCCTCAAGATTCAATTCCGGTCAGCTCTAAGGCACTCTCATTTCGCGGTTCAATCGACAAATGTGAACACTTTTACGTTCAGTTGCCAAAAACTACAGTGTACCAAAAGCGTTGGCATTGTTCGTCCATTAATGCCGAGATGACGTCGATAAAACACGTCGGTCGAACACAAAATCTAAACCTTCGCACTACTATCAACGAAATAAATAACAAGAAAATAATCAAATGCGTTGTCCGAACGTACATAACAGAAGGAATACTCCAAATGGAAAGAGTTTTATGGCTGAGCCGATTTTCGATCAACCTCCAGGTGTAATTCTTATCGGGTTTTTCAATTTATGAGATTTGTTGCAATTTATCTGTTATTATTATATATGATTATGAATTATCTAGTAAATCTTCAATAACTTATTGTATTTTTTTTTCAAAATTCTGACTTGGAACTGTTTAATTTCGGTTCGTTTTTCGACTGATTTTTGTTTTGTTTGAGATAATGATATTTGTTGATAATATATATATATATATATATGAAAGTTTTCACACAAACTTACATACTATGTCCAAACTGAAAATTTCTATTGTATTCGACAGAAAATGTGTTGAAGTATATACACACCGTGATATATCAATTATAGAATTAAGTTTGGTGAACTTTCCACGCTTTTCCTACTGAAGATTGGGAAATTTCAAGCGGTTGTTGAAATTTAGGTATTATTAATTTACTGAAATAAGATTGAGTAATATTACTTTATACGAGTATCTTCGTAATATTTGTAATTCTGATGTATAAGATATACTCAGTTGGCATTCAAAGGTATTATCAAGGGATTTCTTTGAAAGAAATGCGTCGAAATTTTTCAATAACTCTGAGAAAGCTCTAAAAAGCTTGACTGTAACATGAGTAGGAAATTGCGTTTCTTACATAGCCATCTTGCTAACTTTGCAGAGAATCTTGGCGCTGTTAGTGATGAACAGAGTGAGCTATTCACCAAGATTTGAAGGTCATGGAGGCAAGGTATCAAGGAAGATGGGATGTCAGTATGATGGCTTGGCGCTGTTAGTGATGAACAGAGTGAGCTATTCACCAAGATTTGAAGGTCATGGAGGCAAGGTATCAAGGAAGATGGGATGTCAGTATGATGGCTGACTACTGTTGGAGCATCAAGCGAGAATGTCCCAAAATTGAGCATTCTAGAAAAAGTTATAAGCGAAAATTTTTACTATTATATATTTTTTATTTTTTGTATAAACACAATATAACTTTCAATATTACAATAACCATCGTATGAATAAAATATTCTAATATGTTTGGTTAGTACCAACTTTATTCTCCTCTGTATGTGCATTTTGTATGATTTTCAGTGTGAAGAAAGGGCATCCTCTAGTTTAAAAACTTAACGCTATAGAAAACATTCGAAAACATTTTTGAATTCAGAGATCAATTTAGTCAAAAACAAGTCACTGATCTAAGACAACGCCGATTTTCTCATCTCATTATATGACTCCAGCGAAAAGAGAGATATTATGAGCAGGATTTTGCTCATAATAATACAATACTTGAGTATTGTTTTTTTATGAGCAGATAGTATAATTGAATACTATTCATAACTGAGATTGAATTCTTGCTTACCTCTTGGTGGAACATAGTTGAATAAACATTTGAATAAAACTTTTGGCGTAATGTTTCACAAATATATTCGTTATATTTGTGAAACATTAAACCAAGAGATCGATTTAAATTTTCATGCATACTAGCTAAACGGGCGAACTTTGTACGCCCATTTATTTTTCGCTGAATATTTTTCAAAAAGCCGGAAAGACCTAATCTACTATTTGCGATACACTATCTTGTTTTCAATATTTATCCCTTGTGCAGGCAGGGACTTACTCAATTAAAAAGAGACTGCAATGCTTCCTGTTATTTCAAATCAGTCGAATTATCAAAAAATTCCTACGTATCAATACGTTTGATGTATTGAAAGTGATTAACCTGTCTGTTCCATAGTTGGATATCATTAATCATATGATATATTTGCTGGATATAAGTCAAAAAATGTTCAGAACTTAGTCCATTCCCGTAAAACAATGAATATAGTGGCTCTGGTGGCTGTATCAATAGCGTCTATTTGAATTGACTATTCGAGTAATATTTTGTCGCTTCATTTCTAGTATTTTCTTATAAATAACAATTAAACTTTGTCTTGTTATTGACATACTACGTTCATTGGTCCATTAGAAACTATTTGCTTTGAACTGTAATCTATTTCAACGTTATAATTGAAGGAGGTCGAATAGACTTAAACGCAACCTTTTTGTATTGTTAATGTCGATTCCATCGATTACGTTCAACTTCATTCCGAGCTCGTCAGTTTGACTTACTTTTTTATATCTTTGACTTGCTGCATTGCGAGTTCTGTGATTTAAGTTTGTACATCATTTTTAAAAACGAAATTTCAACTGTGAATTGAAGAAACTATTTATTGACAAATTGGTTGAGGCTTTCGCGGCCAGTCGTTGAACTAGTGTTGTCCTGGTTCGGGTCTAAGGGCCGTCGTCGGTTGGAATTTCTTCCTAACGTTTCGCTAGCACGAAAGTCTAGCGAAACGTTGAAATTCGAACAGTAGACTGTCAGTCTACTTCCAGAATCGAAAATGGAACGACCTCTGAAGAAGCTCGCCACTCGTGCTAGCGAAACGTTAGGAAGAAATTCCAACCGACGACGGCCCTTAGACCCGAACCAGGACAACACTAGTTAAACTATTTATTATTTTTATAATCAAATATAACACGTGCTATGTTAGTAAAGTGTATGTTAGTCCATGCGAACTTACCAAAATATATTCAGTAGAAGTTTCAATATAAGTCGTGATAGCTCTAAACTAATCGAAATGTGTGATAAGATATTAATTTTTTCTACATCCTCTTTTTGAAAATCAATCATTATTTCTTATTCATATTATCAATCATGTATTCTTAAATGTTCTAATTTTACACCCAATTTTCAAAATTTTTTCCATAACAATAACAAATACAACAAAAAACAAATCAGTAAATCGGTCCAGCCGTTGACTCTACATTTTAGTTAAAAAACGTTTGTATGGGAAGACGAAGTGGACTGTTTTTAGGGTTTTCCCGGCAATAATTCGAATTTTTTCTTCGTCAAAAGCATCCGTGGACTTCAGCAAACATTAAAAAGGAAGAAATGGCTAGATTGGGCCAGGAGTTGTTGAGTTATGCGCTTACCTTACATTTTGAGTTTCATTTTGTTATTATGGAAAATTATTCAATCACATATATACTGAATTTTACAGTACAGCAATACATATTCAGATAGACAAAAGTTTTATGAAAGGCATTCGAGTGGTTACATTTTCAGTATAAAAACAAAAGGAGTTCGAATTAGAGGAAACAAGAAAAAAGTGAAAATATAGCAGTTTATTAAACACACAGTAACAGATTTGTAAAAATTCATCACATGAATAACAGCAATGGAAAACCTTCAATATGTCTTTTAAATTTGGCTTAATCAGCCAAACTCCTCACATCGATACGTAACTTGTTATAAAATTTCGAACAATAGAAATTCTAACTATTCTGTGAATTGCCCAGCCTGTACCAGCCTGTATTTCGCACTGAGATCTTAATTATTTCTCGGATCATAAATGGGACAATCTAAATTTAACCTAACATCGTTTTTTTTTTCATGGTATGACAAGAAATTAAGCGTTCATAAATCTGATGACAACATGAAAGTCAGAATTTTCAACTGTTGAAATGCATTTCTACATCATAATCGGATAGTCTAGGTTTTCTATAATCAAATACACCTTGTCAATAGTACACGAAGTCCAACAATACTCAATGGTCCGGAAGAGCCACAGCATAAAAGTACAACATATCTTATGTAATACTTAAATTATAAAAGTATACTGTTCTGGAATCATGACTGGAATGTTCTGACGCTTTTTCGACTAGTACCAAATTTCGCATCAAGTCAGAGTTCAGAGCGACAAGAACAGAAGGTGTGATAGAAAAAAAGTGATTGAAGTTTTGGAATCAGTATGTCAATTAACCACTAAAACACCCTGAAAATCGAAGTCAACAGAAATTATATTACAAAATTTTCCCCAATGTAATAAAAAACGCATTCTTCCAATATATCGATTTTAGTCAACAATAATTTCCGAATATTAAATGATCACTCCCAATGTTGATTAAAATTTATGAACATATATATATATATATATATATATATATATATATATATATATATATATATATATATATATATATATATATATATATATATAAGGAATGAAGAAGTTTCTTGCGGTGAAAAGTATAAATGACAAAAAACACAATTATTTGGAAGCCTAGCAGTGGAGACTTCCTTTGCAGGTGTGTTCTTTTGTTGTGGATTCCATCTCCAGGTTCGTACACCTTGAACTTGGCTACGCCGTTCTGAGGAGACCCAATAAGCTCGAAAAACGTGTCAACGGCTGCTTCCAATTGAGTTGCGGGCTATACCGATAATTGTGTTTTTTGTCATATATATATATATATATATATATATATATATATATATATATATATATATATATATATATATATATATATATATATATATGTTCGATTATGTATTTATATTTCAATGGACTGTAAATTTGGACGGGAAAATGATTGTTTCTTCATTGATTTTATCTGTTTATTTTATTGACCAATACACTGTGTTTTCAATGGCAACTCTCGCTTGCTACTTAATACTAAAAATGCGTGAGGCAGATGTCGTCTTGCGCATAGCCTGGGCTACAATCTCGAACATTCCACCCACTTCAGTTTTTTTGCAAAGAAAAATTGACATACATCACAGTAAAAAATAAAATACGATTTTACAAGATTAACCTGGACCGTAACTAGAGTTAATCAAATCAGAATCAACAGTACCTAGTAACAATTGTCGCTGATAACAATCAAACTGCACTGCTATCTGCCTTAGATAATAAAATTAGTTTTGTGACGTGCCTAGTCAGTTCAGTGGAAGAAGTGCGTAATTTCACTACTCTTACCTGTTCATCTAATGGATGAACTTCAATAACCCTGGCTAGTGGCCATCTAGCTGGGGGAGAATTTTCGTCAGTTATAAAAACTATATCATTTAGCTGAAGACTAGGTTTGTTCGTCTGCCATTTGTTTCTTACTTGGAGATTTTGCAAGTACTTCCTATACCAACGCTTCCACCAATGTGCAAGCATTTACTGAATTAATCTCCAACGCTCAACTAAAGCTATTTTTCTATCAGTGTGATAAATTTCAGGCAAAATATAGGAAGGGGAATGGATCAGAAAATGTGCCGGAGTGAGCGGCTGGATGTCCCCAACGTCATCATTCAAAGCGATTAAAGGTCTAGAATTGAGACACGCCTCTACCTGTGTTAATAAAGTGTAAAATTCTTGAAAAGTAGGCGTATGGGGAGATACTATTCTTTTTAAATGATATTTAGCCGACTTAATTGCTGCCTCCCAAATACCACCGAAATGTAGTGCGGCTGGAGGGTTGAAATGCCAGTTTGTTCCTTCAGTAAGGAGACTTTTCTTTATTTCAAAAATGAATGGTGTGGATTTTTCAATCAAATTTTTCAATTCATTATCAGCACCAACGAAAGTACTACCTCGGTCGCTGAATAAATCAGAACAATGACCTCTTCTACTAGTAAATCTACGGAAGGCTGCTTTAAATTCCTTAGAAGCATAACTAGAGACTTATTCTAAGTGAACGGCCCGAGTGCTCAAACAAATAAAAACAGCGATATAACCCTTATAGGATTTCTGACCCCGGCCAGCAGACGCTCTTATATTGAAGGGACCAGCATAGTCTACTACAGACTTCTAAAAAGGACGACATGGTCTAAATCTAAATTCAGGCAAATTGCCTAGCTTCTTGTACATAGTACTTTTTCTATATCGCAAGCAGGAATGACAATTGTTGATTGTATTCTTCACTAATTGACGAGCCCTAATCATCCAGAACTCACATCTTAGGGTTGAAAGTGTTAATTTCATAACCCCATGTAAAGTTTTCTGGTGAAAGTATTCTGCAACTAAGGAAGAGAAGTGAGACTCATATGGCAAAATTAAAGTATGTTTTTCCTCAAATTCGGAAACGAATGCTGTAATCTACCACCCACTCTGAGCAAGTTGTCATGCATGAAGGGATCTAGTTTAATCAAAGCACTAGATGGAGGAAGTTTGTAATTTTTTTGAAGTGACTTGATTTCCGTACTAAAATGATAACGCTGAATCAAATAGACCAAGAACAAACGAGCTCTTGTTAATTCTTGATTAGTTAATCCCCTTGAATATGAGTCATTAACATTACAGTACCAATTGCAAGAGAATAGCTTAATTTAATGTCGAAGTTTTGTTCCCAACAATAAGATATTCACGAATTTAAAAATGAATGACGTTACCTTTATCAGCTTTTGAAAGCTTGAATATCTAACCAGCAAGTCCCAAGTATTGAAATTTGCACATTCTTTTATAACAGTTTGAACATTCAGGGTACATGGTCTCATTGTAAAGCTAGCACCATGTATTTATTGACTGTCCTCGTAGAATTTCGATCCATCATTCAACCACTGAGGTCCCCTACACCAAAGTTGGAAGTTACTTAAATCACTGGGCCTTACCCCTCGTGATAGACAATCAGCGGGATTATCACCACTACGCACATGCCTCCAGTATGCACTTGACACTAACGTTTGAATTTTAGAACATCTATTTGCAATGAAAATTGGCCAACGTGAAGGGTGATCCTTGAGCCAAAATAACACATCTGTTGAGTCGGACCATAAGTGTAAACTGACATTTTCTATGTCAATTGCTTTCAGCAAGTTGCTTATAAGTTTTGCTAAAAGTAGTGCAGCCAATAATTCCAGGCGCGGTATGGTAAGGAGTGGTTTGATAGCGGAAACTTTTGTTTTCGCTTGTAGAAGGTTAACCTGAACTTGAGAACCATGAATGACACGAAGGTAAACAACAGCTCCATAAGCGAATTTGAAAGCATCAGTGAACCCATGTAATTCAAATCGATCCGCATTGGGATCATAACCCAACCAACGATTTATGCGTACATGTTTCAAAGCACTGAGATCCTTATACCAACATAACCACTGATCAGTCAACTCTGCACTCAAGGGTTCATTCCACCTTATTCTCTTAAGCCAAAGTTTTTGCATGAATATTTTAGCAGTTATAATTACCAGAGCAAGCCATCTTAATGGATCAAACAACTTGGCTCTTCTTGAAAGGATTTTCCGTTTTGTGAGATCGATATTTACGCAATCAATATCATTTTCAACTGTAGAAAAAAATGATCTAGTTCTGGATTCCAGCCCAACCCTAAAACATGGCAGGTGGAGTTGGAGTCAAACTCGTATAAATGAATTTCAGCGTGGTCACTATTTGGAATGCTATTCGATAAGTTGAGGTTATTCGATAGCTATTTGTGTAATTGAAAGCCACCTCTTCCGCAAATATCTATCAGTTGTTGCTTCTTCTCTAGAGTTTCTTTCAGGGTATGGCCACCTGAAAGTATGCCATCCATGTAAGTTTAATTATTTAATATGTCAGCACCTAGAGGGTATGCTTGTTTTTCATCAGAAGCAAGCTGTCGAATCACCCTTAAAGCAAGAAATGGACTGGATACCATTCCATATGTAACAGTTTGAAGTTTCCATAATTTTACTGGTTCATCAGTATTGGATCTCCATATTATTGTTTGAAATCGTTGATCTTCTTGATTGATCTTGATTTACCGAAACATTTGTTTTATTTCAGAAACAAAAGCATAATTGTATTTTCTCCAACGAAGAATGAGCTCACATAAATCAGGTAAAAGATTTTTCCCTGAATAGAGAAAGTCATTAATTGAAAAACCATTGAAAGCTTTTGCAGAACAGTTTAGAATTATGAGTTGTCTTCTTTAGGATTCCATGGTGTGGTAGAACATAGTCAATTCCTGAAGCCTCCTCATCATTACTCTCGATCATATGTCCACACTCAATATATTCCCTCAAAAATTCCTTACATAAATTGCCGAAGTCCCTGTCGACCTCAAATTTTTTCTCCATTCTGTAAAGCATTCGCCTCGCTATATCTTTTATACCAGTGAATATCAAAGAATTTCCGTCTTGCACCTTTAAAGGCAATTTGACTGTAAACCGACGCATTTTGTTCCGAGAAAACCCATTTTTGAAAATGTTCTCATTTTCAGTGTCATATGGAGAAAGATACTTTGCATCTGTTGCAAACTCTTCTTGTGCAGAGAATTTATACAACATAGCATCAAGAGTTTCTTCGTGAGTCAGCAGTAAGACACTAGGGCTATTATTATCTCGAAGTGTGGAAATACTACCAGATACAATCCAACCCAATGCACTTTTCATGGCAATAGGCTCATTAGCATCTTCACGGACAATTAGACCCTCCATTATTTCTGCATGAATAGAAGCACCCAACAGTAATTCTTTCCTACCGTTGTGGGCAAATTGTGGATCAGCTAAAGCAAGAGATTCCAAAAAGGGCCAGTTACTTGATTTAGTTTGCATATTGGGAGCACATGATGTTATTTTTGGAATCCCGAAGGCATCCACTATACAGTTGAAATTGAAAGAAAATCTAGCCTCCAAGACGAATTGAACTCATTTTCTACAAGTGAAAGTTTTTCGGCCCCCAACTCCTCAAATTGGCACTTCTACGGATTCATATTTTACATTAACTCTTTGGCATAAGGATTCCGAAATGAAAGATGTTTGTGAACATTGATCTATTAGTGTATGAGCGATAATAACATCATTATCATCTAAATCTGAGCAAACACTAACCATAGCGGTGGATAATAGAACATGTTCTGTTGACATGCATAAATTCAAAGAAGCATTAAAATCAGAAACTGAAGGTTCATTGACTAAAGATTTGGTAACCTCTGAATTCGGAACTTCAGGGGTCTCTTGTTGACTGTTGATATGAATAGATGAATGATGTTTTCCTTGACAAGTAAAACATCTTTTCTTTGAATTACAACTTTTCACATTATGTAAGGTAAGACAATTGAAGCAACGTTTCTGACCAACAATAAATTCTTTTCGTTGTGTGGGAGTTTTCCTTTTATATAATTCACAATGCATAAAAAAGTTAGTGAAATTAAACTTAGTGAGTTTTACTTCACAAAGGACATTTATTTTGATTGCATTCAACATGAAATGATTTGGCGCTAGGGGAACTATTCACCTTGAATAACTGCGATATATAGTTTGTATTAATATAGGTTTTTTGGGAAACTTTTATAACACTGTCTTCTAATGACTCCAGCAGAGTAATTTGATTTTCTAAGAAATTCATTAAACATTTGGAATTCGGAGGTTCTAAAGGATTAGGATAATTACCTATTTGTTTTCCCACTGCTTACAAGTTTCTGAATCCAAAAGTGAAACTATATGATATACTTAAACATCGTCCCATTTAGATACTGGCCGTTTCAAGGATTCAAGAGCTGCAAGTGGGCTAGAAATACTAGAGATAATTCTTTTAATTTCCTCAGATGACTCCCCTTTCATGGGTTTAACAGAGAAGACAGACGACAAGTGAGCAAAAACTAACCGACGCTTATTTTCGTAGCGGTCTATCAACTTTTGCCAAGCAATAATGAAGTTCTCTTCTGTAACAGCATAGTTACTTACAACTCTAGCTGCGTCTCCCCCCAAACTCAGCTTCAAATGATGCAGCTTGGTGATATTCGAAATATTTGATTTATTGATAACTAAAGTAGTGAAGAGATCTCTGAAAGATTTCCATTCACAAAATTCTCCCTTCAATTAAGGCGAAACAATGGCAGGCAACCGCTCCTGCTCTTCAAATGTAATAATCTGCTGCTCACTAGTACCGACTGAATGAGTGTCTCTACTACTATCCAAAAAAGTTTGAAATTCCCAAAGTTTATCTAAGTAAATTTCTTCAGCGATAGCAAATTCATCTTGCTTGATATAATCACTTTTTGACACCTCATCACTATTATCATTTGAAAGCTTCGAGTGGTTACCCTCATATTTAATCCAAATTTTGACCAAATTATCCATTCTAGTTTTGCAGTTACTTAATATCATTTTAGAAGATCCGTCCCTTTTTAAATTTGTATAGGATGTACTCATTCGAGTTAAAAGCGTCTGTTGCTCAGTCAATGAATTAGACATATTAAGACTCCTTAAAAAAGCTAAAGCAGACCGCTAATGCAGTTAAACCTTAAAATTAGTTAATGAAAGAAAGAAAGCAATTTCGATTTGAGTGATCTGAATTAGGAATACAATGAAAAATCAATACAAAATATTTTAAAATGAAAATACGCAATTTCAATTCTCAAATTGAAAAATATAATAATAAAACAATGGCAAATAGTTCAAAATGAGAAAAAGCAAAATCAATTCAAAGATTCAAAAACATAATGATAATTCAATGGAAAAATAATTCAGATTAAGAATAAGCAATTTCGCAATTTCAATTCAAAGATTGAAAAACAATAATGAATCAAGAGCAATGTAATTCAAAATAACAATACGCAATTTCAATACAAAGATTGAAAAAAACAATAATGAATCAATGGCAGAATTATTCGAAATAAGAATACGCAATTTCAATACAAAGATTGAAAAACAATAATGAATCAATAGCAAAGTAAATCAAAATAAGAATACTCAATTTCAATTCAAAGATTGAAAAACAATAATGAATCAATAACAAAGTATTTCAAAAAAACAATACGCTATTTCAATACAAATATTGAAAAAAAAACAATAATGAATCAATGGCAAAATAATTCGAAATAAGAATACGCAATTTCAATACAAAGATTGAAAAACAATAATGTATCAATAGCAAAATAATTCAAAATAAGAATACGCAATTTCAATACAAAGATTGAAAAACAATAATGAATCAATAGCAAAATAATTCAAAATAAGAATACGCAATTTCAATACAAAGATTGAAAAACAATAATGAATCAATAGCAAAGTAATTCAAAATAAGAATACGCAAGCCGTCGATTCGTTAGACAGTAAACAACACTACCTGTTTTGCGGAATTAAAATATCTTCCTTTGGCAAATTTTTCACTTAATGCTTAGGAAATTCCATACATACATGTCTCCACAATATATCGATCTTACAAATTATAGTTCCTCTTTGCAGACGTATTTACAGGTATATAGTTTGTTGGCTACATCTCTTCAACGAAAATACCAATTCAAATCCCAATATACTTCTTCAAAATCCACGTAATCCGGTTCAAATGGACGACAATGTTCGATTATGTATTTATATTTTAATGGACTCCAAATTTGGACGGGTAGATGATTGTTTCTTCATTGATATTATCTGTTTATTTTACTGACCAATACACTGTGTTTTCAACGGCAACTCTCGCTTGCTACTTAATACTAACAATGCGTGAGACAGATTTCTTCTTGCGCTTAGCCTAGGCTACAATCTCGAACAATATATATATATATATATATACATATATATATATATATATATTTAGTTCTACGTGATTTTAGTTGACTTTCGATAGAAGAATTTTAATATTGACATTTCTCTCATAATGCTCCTTGCCGATTTCACATTGACGATTACCTTCTTGTGATTCTACTCTGGTTTCTTCATTCACCAGTCTGTTGACAACACCGCATTCAAGCTAGTCCTACTTCTACTGGGTAAAATTGGGTCACAAAGATAGATAATTGGACTATTGAATTTTCTAATGAATCCATTGAATAATATCGATCTTATTGCTATAGTAAATACTTTCATTTACTTACTCTGATCAACTAAAATATATATTTTCGAATGTAAACCTAATAATATTCTTGTTTAAAAGTGTTGTGCACTGTAGATTCATTATATCGTCGAACTTCCATTGCACATAGATTTAATTTCAAATTCTGAATCGCACTTATTTATTCATTAATTTACATACGGAAAACCCATTCAAAAAAATAAGAAAATACACATCATACCCAGATTTTGTTGAGTTAGTTCTTAATTATACAGCGAAACTGCATAAGTGATGTACAAAAACGTAGGTCAGCATTTACTTATCGATTACCATAGTATAACATTCTATTAATTGGTGCATTGGTCAAATAATTAGTACGACAGCTGGAGTACGCAAATACATTATCAGTTATAGTTCTTCTGAAAGAAACGTGAAAGCCAATTAATTGAGTGCGAATAGATGTTGCCGAAAAATTTATACGAGGTATTGTCATCCTGAAAGATATATATATATATATATAAAAGAAATTTATTCTGCACTCGTTCAATATACTTCGAGTCCACCTCATAATGAGGTGACCAAATAATTGACCCATATTCAACAAAAGGTCTACAAAAAGCAAAATAGAGTCATTTTATAGTTGATTCGTCAGAAAATTCAGCAGAGTTCCGATGAATAAACCAATCATTCTCAATGCACGGTTGGTAATTATTCTAATTCGTTCCTTGAGCTCGAGTTGATCTTCTTCTTCCAAAGCATATTCACTAATGAATGTTTGCGACCACACGCTTCATTTCTGTTCTGTCTCTGGCTGTATGTATTAGGCTTTCCACTGTTCGCAAGCCCGTCCATTGCCTTATGTTACATAGCCATGACATCCTCCTCCTTCCCACTCCTTTCTTTCCTTCAATCTTTCCCTCGATAATCAGTTGTAGGAGCTGGTATTTCGTGTCCCGCATTATATGCCCCAGTTATGCAGTTTTCCCTTTTTTTGATCATCAGCAGCAGTTCACGTTGTTTGTTTACTCTTCGTAGGACAATTTCGGTGGTCACTCGGACCGTCCATGGGATTTTCAGTATTCTGCGATATACCCACTCTCGAAGGCTTCTATTCTATTCATTGTGACTACCTTTAGTGTCCAGCTCTCTACACCGTACAACAACCCGACCAGATGTAATACCTCACAAATCTCACCTTCAGGTTTAGGCCAAAGTCCGCATTGGTAAGAATACGTTTGAGTTTCATGAATGTGTTGCGAGCATTCTCTATTCGAAATTTTATTTCCAGATCAGATGTCCAGTCCTCAGTGAGCCATACTCCAAGGTATTTAAATTTATTCACGCGCTCAATTGATGATCCATCAGATGTTAACCCTGCATTCTTGAAAGTGTCAGGTTGGCGAGTAATAACCATATACTTTGTTTTCTTGGCATTTATTTTGAGGCCCATTCTCTCACTGTGTTGTCCCACTACATCGACAAGGTGTTGAAGGTCATTCATATTATCAGGAAGCGAGACCTTGTCGTCCGCGTAGCGAATGTTATTAATCATGTTCCATTGACTTTAATGCCCTTTTCAATGTTCTCAAGTGCCTCTTGGAAGATGTTCTCAGAATACAAATTGAACAGCAGAGGTGAGACAACACATCCTTGCCGGACTCCTCTGCAGATTTCAACATTGTTGCTTTGTTCTCCATCGATCCTTATGTCATCGAGTTAATAGTCCAAGTTTATTCCAAGATCATTAATGAGATTAGTACTTGCACCACCAATTGAATACGGATACAATATTGGATCATTGGTTCTATGGAAGGTAATACATCTACATTTAACAAAATTAACGACGACTCGAAAGCCATCTCACTATAGCTAGCAAGTCGGATTGAAGATCAGCAGTATCACCAACTGAAGAGATGGACTTATAGATTTTCAAATCATCGGCCAACAACAAAACTTTAAAATGCTTAACAACCAAAGTAATATCATTAATAAAGAGAGGAAATGAAAAAGGACCGAGATGACTAACTTGTGGAACACCTAACGTAACCAGAACCGTCCTGGACCTGAGGTTTTTAATTTTTACAACCTGACTTCTATTTTTGTAATAGTGTTTCTTTGATCTTCTTTTCCACCATGCGTTCAAGTTGAACAAAGCTTTGTGGTCTCAGTTGAGACCACAGGCTGTACGACTCGATTTTTGAGTTAGAGAAGATTGAAATACCTCCGCCTCAACTAGAGAAACAGACGCTGACCATTGACGCCAGATAATGAACAGACGCCAATGGATTTGTGACAGCCGCAACATCGTCTGCGTAGGAAGTAGTTAGTAGTAAACAAACTAAGTGTAGGTGTTATAATTTCGGTGATGAACTGATTACCCTATCCTGAACTGATTACTGGACTTAAAGTTCGTATAAATGTCTATCTAGTTACCTCCTCAGCGACTAGTTATGTAGTACTAACTAATATTAATTCTGTGGTGTATGTAATTAGATTTTATCTGTATGTAATGTAACAGTCAGTTGAATAAAAAATCGTATACAAATCAGATCAATAGTTTTTTGGTCCGCATATAATGCGTCAAAAAGATTGAATTATACTGGCATTACTAACTATAATACAAGGGCTGGAGACAGACCCGGCGCTCATATAAATATATATGAATATAAAATATAATATATATATATATATATATATATATATATATATATATATATATATATATATATATATATATATATATATATGATTCATATATTAATATTTTCAATATTTTCAGTAAAATTATTCTTTGAATTATTATAAACTAGCTGACCCGGCGAACTTTGTTCCAACTAGGAGGCAATGACCAGACTATCGATTTTATCAAGGTCAATTGTTTATTTGAATAATTAATTTAAATTAAAAATGCAAGTATTGTATTTTAATGATTGGTTAATGTATTTGAGTGCATGGATTCCACTCTTTAGTGAAGCATCTTGTGATAGACCATTTTTCGTTTTATTATCAGATGCAAAAAAAAAACGCAAATGGTCCTCCGACCCGTGAACATGCCACATATACTCGGAATTGACCATGGGAAAACATAGATTTTTTAGATTCAGACCACAAACTTTTAAGCATTGGTCGTGTGATTTGTTTAATGTCATGGCGAATGCAAGTCGGATCGGAAATTGAAGTCGTTTAAACTCAAACGGCATGTCGGTTGGGATCATCGGGATCCTTGGAATGAGAACTTCCTCACCTTCGAATTTTCCTTTGAGTATCGTCGCGTAAATCACATTGTTCATCAATTTCCTTTTCACCAAACGCATTCCGTTGCTCAGTTTTGGTTGGTTGATGTTTCGAAGCATGATAACTACGGAGCCAACCTTTAGTCGTAAATTGTAGGGTGGTAATCCGTGCACATCCAAGGAGTTTAAAAATTCAATTGGATAGTTGGTGGCTTCATCTTCATTTGTTAAACTATCAATTGATTTGAAAGAATGCAGTGTACCAATGATCTCGTTCTGAATTATGAAGTTTAAGTCATTTACATTTTTATTTTAAGTCGCCAAAATTGCTCGCTCCCTCAACTATTCCTTATTTTTGTGGTTAGTAATGATTTTTGGGAATACTTTGTTGTTGAGTTCGTGTTTTGATGAGACAAAGTTACAGAAATTCTGAGGAAATGAAATCAATCCGTTCGATTCGTAGACAGGTACTCGACCATTACAGATAGTCAGTAATTGCTCAGAGAAATCTTCAGCAGATGTATCGTCCTGCAGTGCAACTCCAAAACATTTCCATTAATTGCGTAGATTTTTCAATGTTCGGTGAAGTGCTTCCAATGCACGTTTATGTGTTTTTGTGCATTCGTGCCAGATGCTGATTTTTGATGCTAATAAATTTTTGGCAATTGCAGAGTGTTTTGCAATATTACATGTTAGTTCTTCAATAGTTTGAAGATTTAACTGATATTTTAATGCTGACTGAGTCATCCGTACGCCATCCTTCTAACAATGTAATGTGGCTGCTATTCCAGAAGAAGTAACTGAAACCTCAATGTTGGATCTCGCACTAACAGTGGCTGAAACTACTGACATGAGGAATGTCTTACCAGTTCCAACAGGAGCATTCAGGAAATATAAACCACCATTTCCATCATCAATTGCGTTCATCATATCATCCTTTTGTTCGTGATTCGAAAGGGGTACATTCGTTTGAACTATTGAATCCAATTCCTGGTGATCATATTCAAGTCAACGGAAAAGTTCCTGTTCAAACTCTTGATTGAATGCGTCATTCATTTCACGATTTGTCGCTTTCATTCCTAAACTGACTAATAAATTACCGAACATGAGGTAACACATGTCTTCGATCAATATCAAAGCCTGATTATGTATCTATTCATTCATCTGGAGGTAGGGATTTCTTGTACTGACACGAATTTGATGTAAAATGCCTTCCGACATAATTATCCTTGTTGTGGAATATCCGTTTCAATAAAATACCGAACATGAGGTAACACATGTCTTCGATCAATATCAAAGCCTGATTATGTATCTATTCATTCATCTGAAGGCCGGGATTTCTTGTACTGACACGAATTTGATGTAAAATGCCTTCCGACATAATTATCCTTGTTGTAGAATATCCGTTTTGTTATTCCACGTTTTAAGTCACGTCCTATGGGAACGTGATAAAAGTATCCTATGTCCTTCTCCTGGTTCTAAGCTACCTTCCCACCAATTTTCAGCCAAATCAGTTCAGCCGTTCTTGAATTATAAATGAATTATAAACACGACTTTTTTTTATATATAGAAATATTAATTACAAAATTTGTGATTTTATAAAAAGTGTCATTGACCTAAATTTAACAGTTAATTGAAATTATTTTGAAAGAATATAATGTGTTTTGTTTCCAATACAGTAATAGTTCTTTATATGAATTGAATATTCGACTGCTTTATAATTATGTTCAAACATATGTATTGAATGAAATTAGTGAAAACTTTTGTCATTGAAGTAGAAAGAAGCTGAAGTTAGATTAGCAGGAACCGAACCCGGACCGCCCGTGTGACAGTCATGCATTCTACCACTGAACTACTTATGCTTGCTATTATGAGCTAAAAAAGTACGAATTCAACCAACTCAAAGAACCTTTCATAGTGACTGACGTTTCTTGTCAAGTCGCACGGGAACGCTGTCGAACGGGACAAAAAGTATCCTATGTCGGTCTTCTGGCTCTAATCTACCTCCCCTAAAATTTTCAGCCAAATCAGTTCAGCCGTTCTTGAAATATAAATAGTGTAACTAACACGACTTTCTTTTTTTATATATATATATATATATATATATATATATATATATATATATATATATATATATATATATATATATATATATATATATATATATATATATATATATATATATATATATATATATATATATATATATATATATATATATATATATATATATATATATATATATAGATTCAGCCTATTTTACAAGTTTAATATTTCATTTAATAGTGTTATTACTCTTGATAATGGGCTTACCACCCGAAACATGTGTAGAGTTGTTTAAATATATACTAAGTGAAACTTGAGTCAAGTGTTTCAATTCAATTTATTATTTAGCATAACATTTCACCAAGTGATAGGTGAATCTTCCGTGCCATTCAATTAATCATTTATCATTGAATAACGTAAATCATAGGTAAACACAAACATCCTTGCCTTCACCGCGACTGGAACCCGAATCCTACCGACTGTTTTTCTGACTGACCACGGTGGCGACGGACATTTTTGAGTCTACGGGACGGCCCCGTTCAGGAAGGGACGTTTAGCCACGTTATTGATAACAGGATGAAACATAACTTGAGTATGCTAGAGCATGTACCAAATTTATCGATAATAAATTTTAATTAAACGTTTAGATAATGGTATTATCTAAAAACAAGACAAAATAAAATTTTAATAACAGAATAAGGTACAGAATACAAATATTTGCAATGAATTTCGCCCAGTTTATACAGTGCCTATATATAAAAAATTATAAGAATCCTGCGTGAGGGAACAGCTCCATGATTACTGCTATAAAAATAATATAATTGTTCCTAACCAATCTGGATTTCGCGAACAACACTCCTGCGAGTCTGTTGTTGTTAGTATCGCTGATGATTTTCTATCAGCTTTTGACAATGGCAGTTATGTATAAGCGGTGTTTTTAGACTTCAAAAGAACCTTTGAAACAGTAGACATTGAAATCTTACTGAAAAAGTTAGAGGATATAGGCTTACGGAATAAAGTACTGAACTGGTTCAGGTCATATATGACTAACAGAGTACAGAGAGTACTGTATAAAAAGTGTGTGTCTGAGATATTATGTGTAAATCACGGTGTACCACAGGGAACAGTTTTGGATTCGTTACTATTTTTAATATATATTAATGACATAGTACAGGTAGCCACAAAATCTAAAATAACTTTGTTTGCTGATGATACGATGATGTATATAGTGGAGGAAGATTTACATCAAATGGTATCGGATATGAACATTGAAATGAACAGATTATTCGCGTGGCTGTGTGATAATAAATTAAGTTTGAATGCAGGAAAATCAAAATTTAGTATATTCGCCAAGAAATCACGAATGATAAATGTGCAGGTTGATAATATATGTATTTCTGTAAACGGAGAAGCCATTGTTCACGATGAACATATCAAATACTTTGATATGTTCAATTTTGGATTCGAATTTAAACTTTCACGCACACACAGATTATATAACGAGAAAATTTTCGAAAAAAGTAGGATTCTTATCACGAATCGGCAAATCTTTGCCTATGAGTACAAAGTTGTCACTCTATAAAGCCATTGCACTTCCTCATTTACAAATATGTTGTTCCTTATTGTTTAATTGTCCTCAATATCAAATAAGTCGATTAGAAAAAATACAAAATAGGGCTATGAGATCTATATTAAAATGTAATAGATATACACCTGTCAAATCCATGCTTAATGAATTAAATTTGTTGCCTGTCAGCCAAAGAGTTGTGTTTAATGTACAAGTGTTCATTTTTAAATTGAAAAGAAATATGTTACCAACCTACATTAGTGATAGAGTTCGATTATTTGAAGATGTACATAATTATGATACGAGATTCAAAACAGACTTTATCCTTGGAAAATGTAACACCACACAAAAGTTCAAATCTATTTTGTATAAAGGTTTAATTGAATTTAATGGACTTTCTGCACATATAAAATACAGTGAAAGTTTAAAAGTATTTAAAATACTTTTGAGAACGTTCATCTCAACGAAATGCAATACAGTTTAAAGTCACTCTAATTCAATTGGGCTTTGTTTCTGCTAGTACTCTAATTGATGTTTATTATGTAATATCAGTTAGGTGCTAAGTATAACGTTTTTGTTTTTCTACTATATTATGTTATTTACATATATTGGTACTTAATCTAATTCACAGTATTCTACTTTTCATTATTTTAATTTTAATTAACTTGTTATTACTATATTTTGTAATATGATGTAGCAATTCTGCTAAATATATACATTATTATTATCAATGAATTGGGTAGTTATTTTATTTAAGTAATAATCTATCAGGATTTCGTGATGAAACTTCTTATGTATGAGGCGCTATATGTCGGCCTTCATTCTAGCAATATGGTGTCAGTCCGATATAATCTTTTATATACACATAAAATGTCTCCACATTTATTTTTGTAATTAACAAATTAATTCATAGCGTGGTTTCTATTTCGTTGCAGTTTCGAGAGATATTCATTGTACGAGTAGTTACAGAGATTTGGAGTTGACTATCCGAAATTTTATTACAAATTTCATCATTCATTCGACCTTCAAAACCACGTGACAACTAGAGAGATAACGTTTGTTTGAAGATAGAGATTCATAATATGTTGATTTTTTCAATTTACGTTCTCGTTGCAATTTCTCACTTTATGGATGAATTTAATCTCATGAATAAGGATAACCAACTGCGCTGCAAATACATAAAGTGATCAAACATCCCGTTTTGAACGGGACTTTTCCATTTTTCGGTTATGTGTCCCTTTGTCCCCACATATAACCTTAGGGCGCAAAAATGTCTCGCTTTTCAAAATGGTTTGGGAATTTGTCGACTTTTCGAGCATAGTCAAATGTCCAAAATTATCGAAAAACTTCTTACAGAATCGCGCATCATAATTGAATCTTTTTTTAACATATTCGACGGTGAGTTTGTACCAAGCCGTATTGAAAGTGTTTTCTTCCTTTAGTGAGAGTGAACTTTTATCGACAATTCAAGTTGCAATAGAAATCAGTCAGTTAGAATACAACGTTACTGAGAAACAGATCACTGACATTGATGAAGAATATATTGAATAAAAACACTTGGCTTGGTTTCACGAAATTTATATAAATTCTTACAATTGTTTGGGGTATTACCCCATTTTCAAAAGTTGAACTGCTACCTCGAAATAATTGTAAAGTATTTATCATAAATTTTGTGAAACCAAGCCAAGTGTTTTTATTTAATATGTTAAACAATGTTTCACCAAGAGATCAGCGAACATTAAATCAACTTTATTGCTGAAGAATTTGTGAAAAGTATGGTTATACAATTTTATGGAAGAGGCCGCGAATATGGACAGAAGGTCAAGAGCATTAGGCATTTGGAAAAAAGGGCAAATTGATTGTAATGAAGACCCTTCTTGAATGACGGATCTTCATCAATTTATAACTACGCTGCTAAAAACAACCGAATGGAATGATCAAAAAGTTTATGTGGAAGTTTCCTGGGTGGAATAATGAACAAATTATGGACATATGAAAGAACCCAGTCGCATATTAGGCCGAGCAACGGGGAACAACTGATAAGGAATTCTTGACATTATTTATTTCAGCAAACTGACTGTGTCATTCGAAGAAAGGTACTTTACACTTCATTTCTGTTATAATTTGGAATAGCAAATACCAATAATAAATTTTTTATTGACGATTCATACCGAAAAATCGCATTTTTTTTGAAGTTTTTTATTTGAAACATTAAAAATTATAGTGAAAACTCAATAACATCAATAGATATATTTAGGCGATTCAATAACAAACAGAATGAGCCGTCACACGACCCGATGGAATCATTAGAAGCGGAGAAAATTTGGATAAACTCGGAAATTTATGGTGAAAAAGTGACAATCTTGACAGTCTTTAAGTTAGAAAAAAGTTGACAATGGTGGCATAATAATTTTTTGCGTAATTGGCGGTTCCAATAAATCAATGCGCTCAATTAAAAAATGTCTGAATGCCACACGAATCGTCCAATTTGTTTTGTTGACACGAATTTCGAAAATATAAGGAATTAAAGAAATTACAAGGAACAAAGTACAAGAAAATGCATATCTTGAATTTTTGAAAAAATATTCAAAATACACGAAAAAAAGGTGTGAAAAAAGATGTAAAAGGTAATGAAAAGAAGATGAAGAAAAAGAAGAAGAAAAAAACGAAGACAGTTCATTAGAAATTCCATTGGATTATTATGAATCGAATAATTTCTTCGAATTAGTTTTTCATTTATATATTATTTATTATTTATATTTTTTATTTATATTTTATTATTTTCATTTAAAATAGTATTCTGAACATTCGTACCAATTTTTAGCTCTATGGGAATTTTTGTAACCTTCAAAGTTACAAACTTTGAAGGTTACAAACTTGACTGGACTAATAATTCATTGATATCGTTGTATGTTCTGTGGTAATTGCGTAATTATTCGAATATTTATTCATACATGGATAATCCATGCATGTATGTTCTCAATAAAATTGAAATGCATCAAATTATCATTCGCTCATAATGAGGACCATCACACAGAGAAAAAATTCGTAGGGGTCATTAGTAGTGATAAGCGAAAAAATATTACAATGACTGATAAGTCAATCTGAAATTATTTCTATTTGTATTAAATTTATCAAGTAGCATCAAGTTATTGAAATCAACATCGAAAAATTAATTATGATTAAATGTGGAGTGAAAGTAAACACTCAGGTAGGAATATCTATCTTTTTTGTATATATTTGTGATTTATCGCTATTCCGATCAAAAACCATTATCAACAATTAGGTACTGAGAAAAAGTCTATAACAACTCGCCATGATTTTCCATCAATTGTCTGAATTCAACGTGAGTGATATTTTAAATTGAATGTAATCACAAATTATGTAAAAAAGAAAAATACTGATCATTACTTTTAATAATTTATTTATTTAGCATAATTGCTATATCATATTATGATAATTAATAATAAGAAGATAATTAAAATAATGAAAAGTAAACTATATAAAGAATATAATACAGAAGAACATCGTTTAACCAATATTACACGATAAACACTAATTTAGAGCACTAGTACTAACAAAATCCAGTTGAATTAAAATGATATTAAACTGTATTACATTTAGTCAAGATAAGCATTTTCAAAAGTCTTTTGAATACTTCCAAACTGTCACAGTTTTTTTATCTGGTGGAAATCCATTAAACCCAATTAAACCTTTATACATAATAGAGTTTATTGTTTACGTAGTGTAACATTGTAACATAGGATAAAGTCTGCAGTGTATCTCGTATCATAATTATGTACATCTCCAAATAATCGAACACTAATGTAAATTGGTAACATATTTCTTTTCATTTTAAAAATGAACTATTGTAATAAACAAAACTCTTTGACTAACAGATAACATATTTAACACATTGAGCATTTATAATATAACTAGTTAATGGACAGATCTTATTTTGCTGCCACATCTACATTGCATACTGATTTGTAGAAATAAATTTTTTTGTGGTCTGTGATAATGCAAATTTTAAATTAAACATTATCTGAATGAATAACAATCGTGAACGATTGAATATCTTTCTCATAACGACGATTAATTGCAAGGTGCATCCGAGTTTACAGCATCCACATCTACGCTCGTCACTGAAAGCTTCCAACCAACGCTCGTATCGTTCGGTAACGGGTTCTGTAACTCAAGTAGCCTTACGCATTTAGTATTATGTATATATAATAATATTTATTTAGCTGAAGCTATACAAAAAATCTACATATTTTCTAATATCTAATCAATTTTCCTAGGTCACGCTTAAATATCTTAATACTAGTACTAGTTTTCAATATACTTGGTAAATTATTGAAAGCCATAAATCTGTCATAGTATATTAGACCAGGGTCGACAATTTTGAGAATGGTAAAAAGTGAAAAAAAATTATAGTAGGATGAAACCCATTGAAAAAAGGACGAGAATATAGCAAAAATGAAAGGAAAATTAATTTACGGGCGATATGAGGTCGGGAAGTGGAAGGGGGTGAGTTTTTAAGGGTAAAAAACGGTGTACCTCGATTTCCGGCAAAACTACAAGTCCTATGAAAAAAAAATGAATGACAAGTTGTAGGTAATAAAGAGACCTGCAACCTCTGTCATCACACTTTTCTCACATAACCTCAAAATGTATGTGAAAGATTCAAATAATCAATATTTTGGTTTTTTGTTTTTATCTTATGCAAAAAAAAATTTTTTTCACAAAATTCGGTGAAAACTACCTTTCTATGTCCTGAAGACACTCTAGTTTTTTCAATTTGAAATATTCATTTTTCACCTTATTTTGACTTAATATCGAAAAAACACCCTAATTTTCAATCGAAAATTTTCGCGTCAAAATATCAGCCTCTTAAAAAAAGTAGGAGTTCTCCGGAAGGAAGAAAGGAATATTTACTAATCGATTAGTAAAATATTTCTCTTTCTAGAACCAATTTCAACACCGAGAAAAATTTAATCAAGCAAATAGCCGTGAATAATAACATAATCATTATTATAATAGATAATGATATTGAAGAAAACTTCAAAAAGGCGATTGGTTTGGTTTATCCCCTAGTCAAAAACAATATCAACTCTAACAGTCTTACATACATCGGTTAGTCCAGTGAAAAACTCAAATATCTTATTTTTAAGTATAACATCAACATTGCTTACCGTACTGGAAATGACTTAGGAAAACATATCAAAAATAACAAATCTAAGGTCAACAAAAATAAAAAATTGTGATAAGTTTTATATTGGTAGAACGTTTAGAAGTTTTCGAATAAGAATTTCTGAGCATAAACGTAGCTTTGATAATCAGAAGACAGATTGACATTATGCAAATCATTTGATTAATGAAAATCATAAATTCAATTCCGATTTTGAAATTTTGAAATTTTGAATACCGCTAACAAGGGAATGAAGCTTAATTTGTTAGAATCACTTCAAATTAATAAATACAAATATTCTGGCAACCTTTTGAACAGCCAAATCGATCATACCTCAAGCCCCCTTCTCAATATTTTCAAAATTACTTAGTTTACTATATAGTAGTTCAGCATGAATTGATCACTTCTACCTGTTATCTAACCTGTTTTCTCTGTATTCATAATTTAAGTTCATATATTGTATGTATTCGAGAAATGTCATTGGTCTGCACGTAGCATTTGAAAAAGGTGAATCTCATCGAAACGTACGTCATTCAGTATTCTTTTTAATATATGTGTAAATCAGTTTAACAATTGTTTTATTACATTTGCTTTATTCCACATTTTAAAGAGGACTCTCAAATTTTTCGTCTTTTTCATTATTTTGCTGCGTTTTAAAAGTGCTTTATATGGACACACTATATAAAACGTTTGAAATAACTGTTTACATAAGTGATTACAAAATTTCGAACGAAAATAACACTAGGTAATGTGGTTAATAAATTAAAATGAATACAAAAGTGTGATCATTGTTTTCAGGCTATTAGAAATTACGTTATTGCTTTAGGCAGCGTATTTTCTGTGAATAATTTTCCTTGTCCAACAAATTTTTAGAAACAATTATGCGTTTCTCTGCACTTAAGATATTTCATTGAATTATTTTAGATGATGAATAATACATTCCTTTATCTGCACTGAAATAGTAGATAGAGTTATTTTAATTGACGAATAAGACTAATTATTGTTCATTCATTAATGATGATAGGAATATTTTGCGAAAATACTGTTTCACTACTATATTCATAACTGATTCGGGATTGATTTAATACGCATGCTCGGTTATGAACTGGTTCGGAATTATTTCGACCCGCGAACGATTTTAGAACTAGTTTACGGAATTTTCAAATCACAGTGGTTCTCATGGAATAATATGCCGTATACAAAAACTATCGTGAATGCGCAGGTCAAAAAAAGTCAAAAGTCAAAAGTTGCCAAACTATCGTGAATGCGCAAGTCAAAAAAAATCAAAAGTCAAAAGTTGCCAAACTATCGTGAATGCGCAAGTCCCGAACTTACAGTTCTAGATTGATCCTTCGAACCGGTAGAACCAATTCCGAATCGATTCCGAACCAGTCCCAGTTTATCCGCGAACACAGAACTGTAACTAAAAGTTCGGAACTGGGTGATCCGCGAACGCCAAAATTCAAACTGCGCATGCGAATAGCTCTGAATCGGTTCAGAATCCTCACCGCGAACAAAACTATTGTCTCGCATGCGCACAGTGCGTACTGAAGAGAATTTTCAGGTTGGTAATGGCATCCAAACGTTATCTGCCAAAGTGAAAAGTTTTCAGTATACTCTGCCATTTCATCATGGAAAGACTTTCAAACGAGCAACTTGTTGAAATTTACTATCAATATTCGTGCTCTGTGAAAAACGAGTATCGTTTGTTACTACCATATTATGGTCGTAATAATCCACTTGGTGAATCAAAAATTCGTTATATTATCACCAAATTTCGCACCAAGTTTACTTTGTTATACATTAAACTTTTGTCTCGCTTGCATACAGTGCGTATTGAAGAGAATATTGCAGCCGTAGCGTACAGTGTTAATGAGGATCGTGAAATGTCAATTCGTCGCCGTTGTCAGCAATTGGGCATGTGTTACTCAACCACATGGAATATTTTACGTGTTGATTTGGGTTTGAAAGCCTATAAAACTCAACTTCTGCAAGAATTGAAGCCGAGACCACAACGTATAATTTTTGGTGAATTTGGGAATTTTAGGACAGCTTAATGAAAATCGCATCTGTCGCATCTGGAGTGATGAACAGCCACATGCCATACAAAAATTACCGATGCATCCCGAAAAAACGACAGTTTGGTGTGGTTTATGGGCTTGTGGCATCATCGGTCCATTTTTCTTCAAAGACGATCGTGGAAGAAAAGTTACAGTCAACGGTGAACGATATCAACTACGATACACAACTTTTTTTTGACCCAGTTGGCCGAGTTGAACTTTGTTGACATGGGTGTTATCAAGACGGTGCTACATGCCACACAGCTCGTGAATCAATGGATATGTTGAAGATATGAATTTGGTGAGCAAATATATATAATATCTCCTGAAATGAGCCCTGGTAATTGGACGCCAAGATCATGCGATTTGACTCTTCTGGATTATTTCTTTTGGGGTAATGTGAATTCGTTAGTGTATGTGGACAAGCCGAACACGATTGAGGCCTTACAGGATAACGTAACACGCGTAATTCGTGGGATACATGCCGAAATGTTCGAAAAAATGACGCAAAATTGGACCTTTCGAATGGACCATTCGATACGAATCCGCAGACAACGTTTTCATCAAAATATCTTTAGAATATAAATGACAAAGGCCAAATTATCAATTTCAATAAAAATTTTGAATATATGATGCAAATTGAGTGTCTTATTGGATTAAAAAAAAACGCTTGAAGAATCACCCATTATATATATATATATATATATATATATATCTACGGCCCAAGATACCGATAAAATAGCGAATGAAGCTGTTGATCGCATGAATCGGGCTAAAAATATATTTGTTAGGGGCATACCGGAACACACAGGGGATATTCAGCAGAAAAAAGATCACGATAAACATATTTTAACAGAAATTCTGCAAACTGTCGAATGTAATTCAGTCCCGATAACGTTCTTTAGGGTGGGTAGCGTCGCAAATAGGTATCCAAGGATGATTAAGGTGGTTATGAGCAGCGAGTATGAGGCAAGACAGATTTTGCGTAATAAGAGTAAACTTCTTGAAAGGGGAAACACCAGAAAAGTCACAATTATAGATGATAAGACGCCTGTTCAGGTTGAGTACCTGAGGGCTGTGCGATCGGAGCTCGAGGTGAGAAAGGGCAACGGTGAGCAGAATTTAACGATAAAGTATATACGAGGTGTACCAAAAATTGTGAATTTTCGTAACTAATTTCCAGGAGTCAAGCTTTCATAACTGGCCCTGTTTTTACACTTGGCAACTCTAAATTCTAAATTTGATGAATTATTATGTTATATTCAAGATAAAAAACCAAAGATAATACTAATCACGGAAACTTGGTTAAGTTCGAAGGATCTTGACCTCAGTTTTGGAATAGATGGTTACTCACTTTATAGATATGATCGTCAAAATCGTAGGGGCGGAGGTGTATGCATATATTTATCTACAGTTATCACTAGAACCTTCTCCGTTGAACCTATTGATGTTGTTGTTCCTGATATTGAGTGCTTATGCTTAAAAATTTTTCGCGCCTCCTTTGTTTTGCATTTAGCATGTATATATCGCCCTGGTGACTCATCTTTTTCTAATGATAAAATTTTGGTTGAGAAGATGGAATATCTGTCTGGTCTGGAAAATCTTTTACTGATGGGGGACTTTAATTTCAGAGATATTTGTTGGCCATTGTCTGTGACACCTTATGATTTGTCGAATGCTAGAAATGTATTTGTGGACTTTGTTCGGAGCTCTGGTCTGCACCAGTTCATAACTGAGCCCACCCGCTTCAGAATAAATAATCTGCCATCGACGCTGGACTTGGTTTTTGCAAATGATGTTCAGTTGGTGACGGAACCTGCTATCTGCTCACCTGTTGGGAGTTCCGATCACGCTGTTATCACCACCAATATTCAGTTTAACATGGAAAGTGTTAATTTTATTGAAAACACCGTTGTCCACGAAATAACTGATTTCGAGGGGCTTAATCACCGGTTGGGTGCTATGGATTGGACTACGGAGTTGGGCGACCCGGGGAACCCGGAGGAAATGTGGTGCAATTTCAAGAGGATTATTGATAACTGCAAGAAAGAGAATACATCCAAGAAAACTTTCTATAAAAACAAAATCAAACCATGGATTAACGGTGAACTGATCTCCCTTATAAGGCACAAAAGAAAATTGTGGCGTAAATATACACGCTCAAAGAATCTGCGGGATTTACAAATTCACAGAGAGTACGCAAGGGAGTTGAGGAAGTCCATACACGAGTCAAGAGTAGCTTATGAAAATTCCATAGCAGAATGTGACGATTCTAAGAGATTTTATAGGCATATTCGGGCTTCCTTATCGTCAAAAGTTTCAATACCATTATTGAAAAAGGATGATGGATTACTCTGTCCAGATACTTCAGAGGTTGCTGAAACGCTTGCCAATACATTCTCGTCGGTTTTCTCGGTTGAGCCATCTGGAGGATACTTTCCGGAGATTCGCCATCCGCGGGTTGAATCCACACTACAGAATATCAGCTTCACACCAACAGTTGTCAAACGACATCTTCAAAGGTTGAAAAATAACTCGTCGCCGGGACCAGATGATATTTCTTCCCTGTTTCTTAAAAAATGTTCCGAAGCACTTGCGTTTCCTTTGTGCCGTTTAATGGTAACTTCTTTTAATGCTCATGTCCTACCACATATTTGGAAGACGGCATCAGTAACCCCTATTTTCAAAAAGGGAGACAAGTTAGACCCCAGCAATTATAGACCTATTAGTCTCACACCTATAATTTGTAAGGTTATGGAATCTGTTATTGCGGAATCTGTGTCTCAGTTTCTTCTCTTTGAAAAAATTATACCTAGACAACAACACGGCTTTGTTAAAGGTCGATCAACAATGACTAATTTGCTTTGGTGTGTAAATAGATGGACAATTGCGCTTGATAGAAAACAGCCTATGGATGTTGTTTATCTGGATTTTGCAAAGGCATTTGATAGAGTGCCCAAACGACGGCTTCTGCATAAATTGGAACATTTCGGTATACGTGGATGTCTTTTAGAGTGGATTAGTGCTTTTTTATCGGACAGACATTTTTGTGTTAGGGCTGGAGATTCTTTTTCTACGCCAAGGCCAGTTTTAAGTGGAGTACCTCAGGGATCCGTTTTGGGTCCATTGTTGTTTGTTTTATACGCCAGTGATCTTCATTTACATGTTCAAAGTGAGAACGCCTTTTATGCAGACGACACAAAAATTTTCGCAAGTCCAGTTTCAGGCGGTGCCCAAATTCAGGACGATTTAAACTCAATTTTCGAATGGTGCGTGGATTGGTTATTGCCTCTCAATAAAGACAAGTGTGTAGTTATGCATATGGGTAAAGACAATCCACGTTTTGATTATTCCATAGACGGACAAAAATTAATCAAAGTTAATTCTTATAACGATCTCGGAGTCACAATAACTGATAATTTGAGTTGGTCGGAACATATTTCTTGCATAACTAGAAAAGCAAATAGTAAACTTTACCTTTTGAAAAGAGCGTTTGCGAAAATATCCTTCCAGGCATCAATTCGATTATATAAAACATTCATACGTCCTACTATGGAGTATTGTGGTGCTGTGTGGTGTCCGGAGTTGGTGCGGGACAGAGATCTACTTGAAAACATTCAGCGTAGGGCTACTAGACTATCATTCAAGCTTAAAAGACCGAATTACCCTCTAAGGCTTGCTTCAGCTGGATTACCAACATTTGAAGCTCGACGACTGCGTGGTGACTTGATCATTACTTTTCGAATTTTGAAATATAATTTTGGAGATTTTGGACATTTATTCATTCTTGATGGCAACGGACTTCGTGGTCACAATTTAAAGCTAAAGAAGGAATCATTTCATACATCTAGGCGGCAGAATTTTTTACCTAATCGTGTATTCAGTGTATGGAACAGTTTACCAGCTGAAGTTGTGAACTCTCAGTCAGTTAACGTGTTCAAGAGGGCGGTAGATGAATTTTTGTTTTCATTTTGAGAAATTGTTTTTGCCATATATTTTCATTGTCAATGTGTACCTACTGATCACTATTTTTTTTCCTCTTGTTGTTATTATTTTTTTTTCTTTTCTCAAATGTTTATCTAATGTATTATCCTCACATTGCAGTATTCTGTAAAAAGTGTTAATGGGCTTATGGGTCTTCAGACCCCTGCCTTCAATTATATGTAATAATAATAATAATAATAATAATATATATATATATATATATATATTATATATATATATATATATATATATATATATATATATATATACTATTACTAATGTTACGACTCATTGGGTATTCGATATTATATTATAGTAAAAAAATCCAATTTTGCAATAATATTTCACGTCTCACAAACATTGACTGTTGTTACTTCGTTTGCTTTGAGAGGATAGTCTGGAAATTATCGAAACTGAAATAAAATAAATATTATTATGAGCGGAGGTGTTAATTTGCAGTAATGCAAATATTTTTTTGAAATTGAAGTATTCCTCACTCTATAAAGGAATCATAAGAAAAGAGTTTATAAGGAGATATTCAAGAATATATGAAAGTATATAAAACTTGCAAAACCGAATATCAATATATAAATATCTCAAGTAGAGAACCTTTTCCTCTTCTGTTTGTCGATCAAATTATTTTTAACTATATAGTATTATCAGTTATTGTTTTTCAAATTTAAACTAATACTTTTTTCAAATTTTTCATTCGAATTGACCTAAATAATCATTCAAAAAGTCAGGCCACAATGAAATTCCATGATATTGAATAGTATTGACATTCACTTGCAAATCTTTCACGATAAAATATTAAATTGAAATTCCATAATTCTTCCTCTTGAAAATTGTTACCTTATGAAATATGTCTTTTGAGGAAAATTCCTGGTATGAAATGTTCGAAAATGTTCATATTTTCTATTGTTAAAGAGATAACCACATAATGAACAATTAAATCTTACTGAGATTCTCGCAATATTCTATAGTTCATCATTATATAAACAAAGTGAACAATTTTCTGACACATTACATATAAGGAAGGGAAGGGCAACATAATATTATCATCTCAATCAAGTCTCAGTTGAAGTTCGTGTGTCGAGTAGAACGCATTCCGCAGCTTAAACAATTGATTTTCTGCCGCCGAAAAATTGGAACAACTTGATACAAAATGAAAGAAATATTTATTTCCGGTTAGTTCAAATTGAGTGAAATTATAAATGGTTCAATTATTTCTTAGATAAGTTCGGTAGTCCCAAAAATGACAATTCAGTTATAAAGTTATAGTATCGTGTCTTATGAATCAGGTTGCAGACAGTAAACTCATTATAGTAAGTGGCAGTAAGACTAAATTCAATTTGTGACATCATCTTGACTTCCGGTCTGAGAGGGTAAGCCATTTTGTATAAGAATGAATTGATCTTATTATTCATAATAATAACAATTTTGTTGAGCAATTGTTCGAACGATGATGCCGCTTACGTCTGGAATGAGATGCAGCATTGGAATTAGTGGAATATCTCGAACACAATTCAGACTCGTGAATAATTCCAACGATATTTGCATATCCTTTCTTGCTGTTAGCTATTTTTCAATTCATCTTTCGAATACAGAAATGATACATTATGTGAAATTGGCAAATAATGTAAGCTACTGTATATCGCTTTATTTTATATATATATATATATATATATATATATATATATATATATATATATATATATAACAACTAATTACTCACGACCGTGGAGTGATATAAATGGATTATTATTCTTTCCGGGTATTCGGTCTGTATGGAGATGAAAAGATTCAACTAATGTATTCTGATTTAAAACCTGTATATTTCGTTGTCGGTTAACATTTTCATCAGCAGGATGCAGCTAAAATACAAAAATAATCACATCATTGAACACTAAAACTAAAACAAAACATACGAACTTACAATGAGAGTTCTTTTAAAATTTGGAATCCATCGAAATATTCATCAAAATAACAAAGCAAATAAAATTATGAGATGAGTCAGTAGAAGTAAAAAACAAAACAATGCTACTTTTCAATCGATCGATCGTGCATGAATGAAGCGGTCTTATTTAAATACACATTCACGTGTTCAGAGAGTTATGATTGATCTCTCTTTCTTTCTTTTTACCCCAGGTGGAATTGTTACCAGGTGCGAAAATTAAATATTAGGATATTTTAAAATCCGACAATAAATTTTACTTAATTGATCTACGTCTGATCTTGAATTGATTGTATTTTGGTTATTTTGGATGTGTACCATCTCTACGTTTTTTGGTATTACGTTCCCTTTCCATTATTTGGACATTTTCGAAATCAAAAGGGTGATCATTGTCTTGCATATGGCGGGACAAGGCGCAAGATCTTTTTCCGATTTTTACGTCACTTTTATGCTGTGTTATTCTCTGTTTTTGAGTTTGTTTCGTCTGTCCTATGTATATTTTATCACATTTCTGACAGTTTATTTTGTATACTACATGAGAACTTTTTATAGTAGGTGTTCTGTCTTTTATCTTCGTGAACAAGTTGCCTATTGTGATGGTGTTGTACTTGGCCACGGTAAAATTGTTCACTATAGGTTTTAAAAGCTTCAGCACTTTGTCCGTAAGTCCTTGAATGTATGGTAGTTTTTTGTGAACTTGGATGGGTGGTTCTTCTGTTGGTCCATCAAAGAGACCTGTGTTATACAGAAGTTTATTTAGTATCTTTTTTGGATAGCCATTTTTCACAAACATACCGAAGAGTTTTCTTAAATTATCTTGCACAAAAGAGGAATGAGATATGTGAATTACTCTCTAATTACCAATTCATCAATATTTAGATAGGTCATTGAAATCGATCGACCTAGAAATGAAACAGGGTTGTCACTTGCAAAGTATGAGTTATTTCGATTTTGTTATTTAAATGAGAGGTAATAATAAAAACTTGTCTAAAAATCAACTGAACAATTCTTTATTCGACTAGTTTCGCCTTTTACAGCATCATCAAGAATCATTCTTGATAATGCTGTAAAAGGCGAAACTAGTCGAATAAAGAATTGTTCAGTCAGTGATTTTTAGACAAGTTTTTATTATTTCCTCTCATTTAAATATGAACTATCACAGAGTAGATTCATCGTCCATTGGATTTTGTTATTTATCATTCTTGATTTTTTCATGTAAAGTTCAGGGAAAATCTTTGCTTTCATTCGCTGATTATAAAAAAACATCAGTCAACAAATAACATAATAATGATTAAGCAAAAACGAAATTCTTTTATCATTTTTACCTGTCCCAATTCTACGAAATTATTTGCACAAGCAACACTGTCTATCATATAGTGATGTTGACATATTATAATTTATTCAACTATCTTATCTAACTCGTTTTATTTACTAACACACATGTATGGTGTATATGTAATATTTGATGTCCTTTATTCCTCTACCCTCAAATCAATAATTTCATTCTGTTTATTATGAAAGATAATAGAAAAGAGAGATTACTACCATGAAATGAATTGATAGTTCTGTGTTTGATATGACAGTACCGGTTTCTCTCCTATTCCTTTTCAACAACTGAAGTGCATACATATACTTTCATATATATAAACTTTTTCATATATATATATATATATATATATATATATATATATATATATATATATATATATATATATATATAAAAGTATATATATTTATAATACCTATACCGTGTAACAATTGCAATAAAAGCTATATCGGACAAACAGCACAAAATCTCGAAGAGAGAATCAAAGCGCATAAATACGCAAAAACTCAAATGATAGCCTTACATAAACATAAAATAACAGAAAAACACGATTTTTATTACAAAAATACGAAGATTTTGGCAACTCAAAAGGACAACAAAATTAGAGAAATTTTAGAAATGTTACACATTCGTAAAAATTTAGAACACACAGTTAAATAGAAGAACAGACATTAAACATCTCAATTCTATTTACAACAACTTAATAAACCTCACAAATAACACTCATTAGATAAACACACAACAATCATCAAACATCACATCTCAAAACTCATTTTTTCCAGATCTACCTTCAGCTTCACACACATAAACCAACAATATACATATTCTGGATAAGTATAAAAAACAATATGTAATTATATATATATATATATATATATATATATATATATATATATATATATATATATATATGTAAATAAAAATCACTTTTTAGAATCACCTGGCTTACCATGAGTTTTTCAGAGGTTTCCTCATGGTGAAGAAGACTAAAATTTTCGAAGCGAATGCTGAGCCAGAAATATTCCTCTGATAATGAAAATCAATGAGTGAAGATACAAAAAAACTCATTTGATTTTTCTAAAAAATAAGTTGGACATTTTGATATCTATAGTAACTCATAAATTCAATTATTCATTAGTTTTGACAAAGTTGTATAACAAAGAAACGTTAACAAAAATAAACTTTTTCATATCCAAAGGAGCCTGTTATTATTGAAAACATTCAAAATAAAATATATGATATATATATATCAAATATAAATATATATATATATATATATATATATATATATATATATATATATATATATATATATATATATATATATATATATATATATATATATATATATATATATATATATATATATATATATATATATATATATATATATATATATATATATATATATATTCTTCTATCCAGAAGAACATGATCGGGAAACATCAGATAATCGCGCTCAAGATTTCAAGCGGAGACAGAATTACGAAGAAATCCTAAATTCTGAAAGTCGCCACTGAAATCCCCAAACAACTCTGTAGCGATAACCGTAATGATGTTAAGATAATATCGGATGAAGAGCCACCGGAAGTTCCATCAAAAACGAGAACTGCAATTAAATCCTTCTGGAAATAAACACCGCAAAAACAAAAATGATGCTGAACCTTTTCTGCGCTCGAGAGAAAATGGAGATGAACGGATCCCCATCAGAAATAGCAGTGTCTTACACATATCTGGGACAGATTGTCAGGCGAAACGAGGATATTGCACCGGAGATCATGCAAAGAACCAGAACAGCTTGGGGTATAGTTGGCCATCAGATATGCCACTATCCTTAACGAGCACACTGTTTGACCATGCTTATTACCAGCGATGACCTACCCTAGAGAAACTTGGTCCCTGAAATCTGCTCACATCCAGAAGCTTCGAACAACCCAGCGGAGTATAGAAAGATACATGATGGGCCTAACCATACGAGATAGAATACGCTGCTGCTGGATAAGAGGTCAAACAAAGGTGAAGGATGTCGTGGAGTATGTAAAAAGGTCAAAGTGGAAATGAGCAGGCCAGCTAGCCCGAACAAGAGATGATTGTTGGTCAGCTGTGGTTGGTGATTGGGAGCCCAGAGATAGGGTAAGACCAAGAAAGCACCCTCACGATCGATGGGATAAGGAGCTTGTGAATTGGCTGGGCGTTGTCTGGAAGAGAGAGATTGCCGATAGGAAATCTTAGCAAAGACAAGGGGAGGTCTTCGTTCTGCAATGGACGGACAGAGGCTGATGATATATATATATATATATATATATATATATATATATATATATATATATATATATATATATATATATATAAATAGATAGATTTCACGAATGGACGAAAATGAATTAAAGTCATTCTGGTTTCAATCTGTTTGTCTTTCAGAAAGAGAATGTGAATTTTCATGACCTTTCACTGTAATCTCATCCGGCATTTTCTTCATACTTCTTGATCTGAATTGAGTTGTGTCCGCAGATCAAGAATGGAAATGCTGGATGAGATTTCGGTAAAACGCTTTGAAAATTCATATTCTCTTCTAGAAAATAAACAGAATGGAATCCGAATGACTTTCATTCATTTTCCAACATTCGTGAATCCTCAAATATTACACACACATATTTATATAATAATAATCTTCATTTAAGGTTTTCGTGATACAATTATATAGGTAAAACAGTAGTATTCCAATTTCAAATTTTACTTTTGTCAGTTATGTTGCCTCAACGAAGATAATACATTTTCTCACAAAGATCGTAGCATTTGGTGAGTACGAGAATCTCTATTTATATTCCCGCGATATTTGAAGACATACATACACATATCAAGGTATCTATTTGAATAAAATTAGAGAAAATACTTATCAATATGAAAAGTTGATAACAAAATCGTGGAGAAGCGAATATCAATATTATGAAAATGTATAACAATATTATATTTTGTTGTACAACCATTTTAGCTTTTAAATGTTCACCAGTGATGAATCATATATCTGTCCTTTGTTTTCATACAGTTCTTTATGGCAGATTTGAATTTATTAATGTTAACCACACTCTTAATTCAAATGGCAATTCATTATAGATTCTTGGTGCCAAGAAGAAGTAACCACGAAGACATATGGATATACAACATTGCGGAATTCTTGAATAGTTCCTGCTATATCTGGTTTTCACGCTATCTTCAATGAAGTACTTTCTGTCTTTTTTTTCGTGAAGTCTAGCAGCGATTGAAAAAAAGCTGGCGTATATCCAGTATGTCAACTTCCTTTTACAGCAAGTCGAAAGAATAATTGAAATCGTTTTCATGAATGTTTCTTTACAGCTATTTTTGAGGAATTTCGATTTGTTTATTACTGTATCCCAGGCAACAATACCATATCGTATCAGAGACTCCGCCACAGCTTTGTAAATTATTGTTAGATGTCTTACGTCTAAAATAATTGAGAGTTTTTAAGGTTTGGACGTTAATCCTCCTAGCTTTACAATTAACCTTCTGACTTGGGAGTCCCATTGAAAGTGCGAGTCAGCATGATTCCTAAGTATATTCATTCTTATGTGGAAGGAATGGTGAATGTATTTTCAGCTATTTCAATTGTCAGTGGTTCACTGGGTGAAAGTGAGCGCTTATCTAAAGCAAAAGTAATGTATTTCGTTTAATCTGTATTGATAGTTAAGAGGTGATGCTTTAATCAGTTATAGATATTCACAAAATCAGATTCAGCTTTGGCTTTGATATCGCTTCAGTTTGCTTCTGAGTAAACTATTCGAGTACTGCAACAACTGCAACAAAAAAAAAATTCCTTCCTTGTACACGTTCATCTAAAAATTGTAGTATTTTGAAACCTTTGAAATTAATAATTTCAATAGAATGAGGATAGAGTGAATAATTTACAGAAATAGTTTATTCACAAAAATTTGTATATCTTCATGATAATGCTAGCTTAGTGATCATTTCTGGGGTATAATATCTCCTTGTCATAAAAAAAAACGATAAAAGATTCGAGGTATGTTAGATAATAATATTAATGAAGATTTTTATTCATAGAAATGTGTTCTTATGTTATGTGTTTCAATAAAATGAATTTTTTAGTGTGAAGATGTTAGATCAGTAGTAATATTGCCTTTCGACTTCACTTTCCAAGTTTTTGAGCATAAGAGGCATTTCAAAAATTCCCCTAGGTTTTTATTTCTTCAATTGAATTATTGCTGATTTCTAAACTGAAAATATCTATTCCTAGTGATAAAACACTATTTTTTCAATAATCAATTATTGTTTATATTTTTTCTTCTTGCGCCCTATGCTCAGTGGAGGTTATCCATTACTATGAAACATCTGATTTTTTTGCTGCTGCCCAAAATAGATTGATAGATGTCAGTCCTATCCACGGCTATTGATTTGGCAGCCACGATTTTTGTCTTCTTCTAGGACTTCTTTTGCAGTTAAGCTTGCTTGCATATTAAGCTGTTGCTTAGCATCGTTTGTCAAATGGTGAATCCATGATATTCTAAGAATGCACCTGTAGCACCACATCTCGAATGCTTACAGACGTTTACAGGGTCGGTCAGAGTCGAAGCTTGCACCCCAAATGTTAGTATTGAGAAAATAAAGCATCCAAGAACTGTGCCTCTGAGGGGCAAGCCTATTTAAGGCTATCATAGCACGTTTCTCATGTTATTGAAAACTGTTCTACTTTTCTGAATCCGGATTTATTTGTTTTCATTTATTGTTGAGAAACGCGCTCAGGTAGTTTGTCGATATATGTTTGTCGATGCAATCCAGTTTTGATTCTTCACCTCACTCTCCGAACCTTCACTCTCCGACAACAAAAGTTCAATAATATAGATTGTTAATAGAATTGGACCTAATATTGTTCCTTGGGGTACACCATATTATATCATCAGTGAATATAATGATTATTATAGTTATTTATCACTCGATGCAACCAGTTACTTCATTAAAGTTACCAAATATACCTAACCTGGAATTTAAACCCGACATATTTGCTTCACAGAAGGCACATAAGTTATCGAAACTTCTACTCCAAATATGCGTTTGTTCATTAACTCATTATTTACAAACAGGTGGTCTCAATACTCCCAATTGTTAACCTTTCTGAAATAGAAATAGAAATCATGAATGAAACCCTGGGAATGTGGCCCACGTTCTTTGCGGAAGGAGGAAATAGTAATTTAAAATGCTGAATAACCTTAATATTAATACAGCAGAATATCATGAGTTGGCGTCTACATTATATCATTCTGAATGCACCAATTCTCTAATAATGGAAGTCATACTTTTCGTTAAATCAATTACCATTTTGAAGAAACGTATTATGACTGTGCGATCTATTTATCTCATTATCCATATGTAAACGAGATATATCAGAAATTAAATTGCGGGTTTTGTTATCAACTGATTCCCACAGTTTCGAAGAAAGTTTTCGTCTAACAAGAGAGCCCCACGAAATATGAAAAAGAAAAGAAAATTTCTTCACTTTTTCTAAAACTTTGTTCTAAACTCTCACACAAGTGATTTATGGAAAAATTTTATTGAGTATTATTTGAGACTATATAAGACTATATAAATATAATTTGCTCAGTGATAATCTCGACTGTCGTGAGTTTCTGGTAAACTTAATTTCTTTGTTTCTCAGAGGAGTACTAGAATAAGCCAGACATTTTACTTAAAAACCCTCAGAAACAATATTCTCTAGCTATCGCCGCTTAGGTTTGCATGTTCTATTGCAAACCAGGTATTAAGCTGCTGTGCTTTCCATTGGTATTCACTTGTTTCCATCATTGATATGTATTCAAATCTTAACCATAGAGGTATCTTGATTTCTTTCGGTTTGAGTTCTGAGAGATTTGTTATCTTGTTTAGTTATTACTCATCATTTAGTTTCAGTTAGATTCAGTTGAATAATTGAATATTTAGATATTGCCATTATAGAATTAGATTACTATATTTGATAATGTTTTATATTATTATTATTATTTTTAATATTGTATATATTAAGTCATTTAAAAATATATTTTATTGATATTTTTAGTCACCAGATTTTGTATTTCATTATTCATTATGAATTTTCCTCTAATTGGGTAGTGCTAATTATCATTATTATTATTATGAGACATTGCTCTTATTACAAAATTAGATTAATTGTTGGTTTTCAAACACGGGAATTGTGTTTATTCCACGAAATTCTTCACAGAGCAGTATTAAGCAATTTTATGTAATTTTGCTAAAATTTTTGATATTATCATATATGACTCATACACCATTCAGTTCGCACACTTGCTCACCACACCTGCATGGGTTTTTGAAGAATCGATCAACTGTTACTAATTCGGCATATACTACTCAGTCCTTATTTCCACAAATATTCGGAAGACCCTCGACTATATCGATCACAGAATATTGTCGTCGAAACTATAGGTTTTTCATCCCAGTTGTTAAAATTGATGCAGTCATATTTTTCGTATCGTTCTGGATGTGTTGAACATGATGAAAATGAATCTCCACTGGATTCTGCCTCGTCTGGTGTTCCACAGGGATCCAAATTGGGGCCATTATTATTTCTCTTTCTATTAATACTCCTTCTTTACAGCTTGATTGCATGCATTGGCTTTTTGTAGGTAACTTAAAAAATATTTGCTGTAATTCACCATCGTCATGATTGCGTCAGATTACAGTTTTCCTTCCCTTGATGATATTGATTTTTGGCCTGACAATAATGGGCTGAAACTGAATATCAGTATAAAATTTAAAGTTTTATTATTTTCTCGGAAGTTGACTCCAATCCACGACAACTATACATTGGAAGGTGAAATTCTAGATAGATATGTTGAGTTTAAGGATCTGGGGGTTCTTTTCGACTTTCACCTATCCTTCTCTGAACACAAAATGTGTATCACGACGTATGCTTCTAGAGTGCTCGGTTATTTGGTCAGAAATTGGGGCAGCTTTGTTGATCTTTGCACAATGAACATGCTGTACTACTCCTTTATTCGCAGAAAACTGGAATATGCGTCTATAATTTCGTCTTCTTTGTACAATAATTCAATTCATATTATATTAAATTAAACTCTTGGCTTAATGTTTCACGGTTATATTTAACAACAAGAATTAGTGAATATGTTTCGAGAGTTAGCTCATTTTCAAGACTGAAGTCTTGTCGGTGATTTCTAACACTCGGTCTTGAAAATGAGCTAACCCTCGAAACCTGTTGACTAATTCATGTTGTTAAATATAATCGTGAAACATTAAACCAAGAGTTTAATTCAATTTAATATTTGATTATGTTTCACCAAGATTTAAGCGAGAACTCAATCTCAGTGAATATTTCAATTGTCGACTTGGAGGCAGTTCAGAGGAATGTCTGAAGTATATGTACTGCAGGTGTTATGGGCACTATCCTTGGGAAGTCTTCGAGCATTCATCCTAACTGATAGTCTGGGAATTAAAATATGGAAGTTGAGGCTTGAACAGTTTGGTCTAACGTTCTCGGATCAAGGCCTGGTCTGAGGCGGAATAATACATTCAATGTCAATTAGAGCAGATCAAATGTTATGTCACGTCTTCCTATCAACTGTATTTGTAATCTTTGTGATAGGTGTTGCGGTCGATGTGACATGTACTTTGATCGGCTATCAGTGATTTCGACATCCCACTCAGAACTGCGCAATTGGATGTTGTGACATTTTCATGAACTTCTGTTGTCTACATATGAATTTGTAATATATACTATTTTAATTTTTGTTTTGTTTCATTTGATTGCCTTTTATTATTATTTCAATTGATTTTAATTTCATTTTCGTTGACTTCATCAACTACATTTCATTAACTTCTGTTGACCACGTCTGACTTTGTAATAGATAATATTTGGTTTTTACTTTGTTCCATTCAGTTATTGTTTATTATTATTTCAATTTATTTCTTATACTTTCATTTTTTGTGTTTCTTTTTCTTCAATTTTTTCTTATTTAATATTATTTGTGTTCAATTTGTCATTGTTTCCCTGTAATGAGATGTATATCTGCTGGGAATAAATGTAATATATTATTATTATAAAAAGCATCTCTTCTACATTTCAGTTCTAAATTTGAGTTCAAAAATTTACCCCTCGAAGTTGAGAGCCAAATTTTCTGTGCAAGAATTTGAAGGACACATCTTGATTTAGCTCTATCTGCTCTTTCCAAATAAGCAGAAGAATTTTGGAAATTTGAATGTACGGCGTGTTTTTTCAGTCTCAATTACGGACCTGACATGTTTTTTATAACGAAGTGACTCTTTTGGGCACTGTATAAGACATATACGTTCCAAATATTGAAAAAATGCAAGATGTATCATGTCAGTGATGACTCCAAAAAGAAATTACCTGAAGGTAGAAAACATCTTGTATCTTAGTTAGTAAGATCGTCAGACTCAATTGAGGGGTTATTTCTAGAATCATTTAGGTGAGCTCCCCTTAACCCTTTGAGTTTTCCGTTTACCAATAAAACTTCTTGTTTGTAATATGTGTTTAGATATCAATAAGTTACACAATAATCTGAAAATTGATTTTTCTCTATCGTTTTTTGCAGACGATGTTGAAGTTAGTAATTTCTTTTACTATTTCGGTGAATTTGGTGATGGCGTTTCCAACCAATGAAAATAATTATCCTTGTTTCGCCTTACCTGACCGAGGCCCGTGCAATCAAGTTCTGTATAAATGGGCCTTTGATCAAAACTTGAAGAGCTGTGTTATGTTTGAATGGAGCGGATGTGGAGGAAATAATTTCAACAGGTTCAATACAGAAACTGAATGTTTGAAGACTTGTGCGTTTTTCAAAGGTAAGAACTTTTCTTTATATTTTTTCATTAACATGTTTTATTTGTTTCAACAATTCTATGTTCACGGTAATGCATTCCATGAATAAACACTAAGAAGCCGATCATTTCATTGCTCTTATCGTTATCAATTATGATTCTGGTTTTTCTATATATGCAATCACAAATTCGTCCAATTTTTTTAATATTAATCTAGCGTGTTGACCCTAAATAATAAGCAGAGTGGAATCCACCCTTGGTGTGAAATAGTACTTTACCACCATTCGAAAGAGATTGAATTTGAAATTCAATTGACCCTTGATTGACTCCTAATGTAACATCTTCAAAAACAACCTGCTTGCATATCTATTTTCGTGGTCAAGAATATCGACATTTTCGAAATCAAAGCTGTGTCCTCTTTTTTGTGATGTTGTACCAAGGCTCAAAAAAACTCAACATTATATACCAGGCTGAAAGATCAAACGCCAACCATGTACCATAACAACGTGGTCTACCGAATTTCTTGTAAGGCATGCCAAGGAAATTATATGGGTCAGACACAACAATGGCTCAAATCAAGGGTGAGTCAACATAGAAGTGACTGTAATATAGGCAATAATTCAAGCGCGTTGGTACAACATCATAAAAAAACAGGACACAACTTTGATTTTGAAAATGTCGATATTCTTGACCACAAAAATAGATATGCAAGCAAGTTGTTTTTGGAGCTGTTACATATAAAAGTAGAAGAAAAAACAGCCATACATTTTTTTCCCCAGTCTCGTCTTGTTGCTGTCTGCATAGACATGTCTCGTCTTTGTTCAGTGTGTAGTTGTTGAATGTTTTTATGAATAACTCATGTTCTTTGTAAGTGATATTTCTGTTCAAAGTTTTCTTGGATATCTCTATTGATTTGTATTGTCTTTTGTAGTATATATATATATATATATATATATATATATATATATATATATATATATATATATATATATATAGTAAATATTGAAAACATATTGAGATTTAATCGAAATATTTCGAATATTTCGACAGCTCTCAGGGAGCTGTCTACACAAATTTTGTACGTGAAATAGGAACGAGAAAGAACCCATCACTTTCGACAATGAATATTAAGTGAGCTTCGACAAAATCATCGAACTTGTTGAATGATAATAAAACACAGTTGTTTCATCATAATTATGAATCATCAGTCTGTATTTAAACAATCAATCAGGAATCGACTACTTTCAAAACGCCCACAGGTCCTAGATGCGAATTAGGGGAAGAAGCAGTTTGTAAAAATTCACGTGAGCTCACTCTATCGAAGAAAAGACGAATAAACTCTCCCTAGCGTTCAAGATTTCTACTCATGGCAACAGTTGTGCGAGTGCAAGGCTTTGTAGACATTTCATTCAAATACCACATAAATCTGTCTGCAATGTGTGGGAATGGTCCTCTGCCTAATCGCTCCAGATTCCGCTCCGGCAGGCATCTGGAGCGATTAGGCAGAGGACCATTCCCACACAATGGATAGCTAGTTTCAAGGTTCACGAATCATTCATACTAGTAAATACTGAGAACCTTAATCGAAATATTTCAAATGAAACTCTCATGGAGCTGTCTACGCGATTGTTGTCAACGAGAACGAACCCATCACTTTCGAGAGTGAATATTAAGTGCGCTTCGAAAAAATCATCGATATTGTTGAATGATAATAGAACACAATTGTTTAATCATCATTATTAATCATCAGTCCGTATTCATTCAATCAAGAATCGATGACTTTAAAGCACCCACAGGTCCTAGATTCGAATTAGGGGAATAACAGTTTGTCATATTTCACGTGAGCTCACTCTATCGGAAAAAAGACGAATAAACTCTCCCTAGCGTTCAAGATTCCTACACTAGCAACAGTAGCGCGATTGCAAGGCTTTGTAGACATTTCATTCGAACACTACATAAATCTGTCTGCAATGTGTAAGAATGGTCCTATGCCTAATCGCTCCAGATTACGCCCAGGCGGGCAAAAGAATAGCTAGTTTCAAGATTCATGAATCATTCATACTAGTAAATACCGAGAACCTTAATCGAAATATCGAAATATTTCAAATAAAACTCTAAGGGAGCTGTCTACACAGATGAGGTCAACGAGAATGAACCCATCACTTTCGAGAGTGAATATTAAGTGCGCTTCGAAAAAATCATCGATCTTGTTGAATGATAATAGAACACAATTGTTTCATCATTATTATTAATCATCAGACCGTATTCAATCAATCAAGAATCGATGACTATCAAAGCACCCACAGGTCCTAGATTCGAATTAGGGGAATAACAGTTTGTCATATTTCACGTGAGCTCACTCTATCGAAGAAAAGGCGAAAAAACTATCCCTAGCGTTCTAGGTTCCTACTCATGACACCATTACTGCGAATACGTGAGGCTTTGTGGACATTTCATTCAAACACCACAGAAGTCTGTCTGCAATGTGTAAGAATGGTCACATGCCTAATCGATCCAAAAAATGAAGAATTTTTGGGCGGCAAAAAAGCTGAAAAAAGCCCTAAAAATTGTGAATTTAAATTCTATGGTTCTCCTAGTGGGGAATAATCACTATAATAATAATAATCATATACAAGAATATGAGAAACTTGATATTATATTCACATATTTCTCTTCTTGGACCATCCAATACGTCTACTCATTCACTTCGACCTTTCATCTGAATGCCTATCTTCCGTTTCATTCAGTTTCCGGCGAGGATGTTTGTTTTATCAGCCTATTAGCGTTAATTTTAGTGAAGTGTCTCACATTTGTTGGTATAATTAATTACTATTGTAGTACTTTTTTCATGAATTCTCTATTGAAGAAAATCCAAAGTGCTGTATTATGTTTATTTCAGAACATATATTTTGAAATAAATTATATAGTTCCAGTTCAAAATAATTTTGATCTCCTATTAATTCTTATGTCCTTTTAATTCTTTCATGATATTTCAAATGCAAAATTATTCTTCAAAATATTCCATCTGTTTATATTTTGTGTTTTATGATTTCTCATCATGTTTTGTTGAATATTTATTTATCTCAATTCGTTATTAATAAATTGCCTAATTGAATAATTCATTAACTTCATTCAAATATGTTAGTTTTCAGTGAAAATTATGTCACTATTGACTCAGGCACCTCAGATAAGTTTACCGTTTGAAGGTATTTTTGAAAGAGGTAGGTTTAGTTTCCTCATATTTCATCGGCTTTCAATTTTCATATATTAATAATAATAATAATAAATTGTCTTCATTGCCAAATATTGATAGAAAAAGATGAAGTCTAGCTGAAAGCTAACCTCTATATATAAAAATGATACATGAAATTTCCAATAAATTAATAGCAAAAAGAAGCGAGAATTAACAACAGAAACAAGTTATTCAAAAGGAGGAAAACATAACATTATAAGAAGAACAATTGAATAAATAAAAATAAAATAACAACGTAAGTTAATTCCAAACAAGTAATAATGATAAAAACAGATACGCACGAGTACAACATTAAATTCTGATTACCGAGGAGAAATGCCTTATACATCCGCTAAAGCCTAGCCAAGCTACCTGCTTTAACGTCCAACGGAATGGAGTTGTATACTTGTACAGCATTAAACGAGAAACATTTACGGAAGCCTAAGCGGTAAAGACGCGTCAACGTGACCTACCTCAAGTTAGCCTGCAAATATTAGGTTTATGAATTTAAAAAAATACCAGTCGACGTATTTTTAATTGCACCTTCCAAAAATATCAATTATTGTAACGGCACCCCCCTAGAGATCGAATAAAAAATTTAATGAAATTCCTATTTGATAACCATATGAAGAGGTTCATATCTCCATGTGCTTTAAGCTTATGAAAATGCAACTAGTCTTATAAAACTGCACCCTGGCTGTTTATAATTGCACCCCCAACAAAAATCCAAAAAGCATATATTTTACAAATACGATGAAAATCAATTTTGGAGGTATGGGGTAGGTGTAATACGGCAGATACAGACGGCAACGATCGCCATCTTCGGGGGCAAATATTAGGTATATGAATTTGAAAAAATACCAGTCGACGTATTTTTAATTGCACCTTCCAAAAATATCAATTATTGTAACTGCATCCCCCCTAAAAATCGAATAAAAAATTCAAAAATTTGATGAAATTCCTATTTTTTATTATTATTATCATTCTACACTATAAGTTATTAACTAAAATGTGATATCAGATAAATATATAGATGTAGAGATTGTTGTCATCAAAGTTACATGACTTGTCAATATAAATGAAAATACAAATATGATTTAAATATAAAAACAGATAATTGTAAAGGACAATCATACACATTTACATTCAAAGACAAACTAGTTTAAAAAACTCGTCAACATTATATAAAGTATTTCTCAACAAAATACTCCTCACTTCCCTGTTGAAATCTGCGGGTGTCAACTTCTTCAGGCGATCCGGTAACTTATTGTAGAGCTTAAGGCAGGTGTAGTTTGGCCCCTGCTGAGCTTTCTTTATTCGAGCATAAGGCAAAGCAAACTTATTTCTTTCTCGTGTGTCATGAGAATGATAGGAAGAGTTTCTGGGGAACTTATTTGGATTTTGATGTGCAAAATTTACACATGTGAGTATAAAAACTGAAGGAATTGTGAGTATCCTCTCATTCTTGAATATATCTCTACAGCTTTCTGTAACCTTCATACCATACAATGTTATAACTGCTTTCTTTTGTAGTAGAAAAATTTTGTGAGCCTCTCCAGACTGACCCCACAAAATGATACCATAAATCGCGAGACTGTGGAAAGCTGAGTAGTAGGTGAGTTTAGCTACATCAGTAGTTGCTATTTGCTTTATTCTGCGTATCATGAATATTGCTGTGGACAATTTCCTACTCAATGTATCAATATGATTGTTCCACTTCAGGGATGATTGAAAATCCAAGCCTAGATATCTGAGGGATAAGTTGTTATATTCCCTGTTAGTAAATAGTAGGCTTTGTGTTTTCTGTGGGTTCATCAACAGACCATTCGCCGTAAACCACTCCTGAGCCTTCACTTCGCAGCTCCGGGTCACCACTTGGAGGCCACCCAAGCAGCTTGATCTGTTCAAAAATACAGTATCGTCCGCATAACTACAAATTTTACTTGCTGTAATATTCTCGAAAATATCATTTGTAAAAATGATAAACAGCAGTGGTCCCAGAATAGACCCCTGCGGCACCCCAGTCTCGACACTCGCAAGATTAGACACTCCATCATTCCACTTCACAGCTTGATACCTATTCTGTAGGTAGGACGAGAACAACTGATGAGCTTTCCCCTGATACCATAGAAGCTCAGTTTATTTAGGAGAATTTCGTGGCAGACGGTATCAAAAGCCCTACTGAGGTCAATGCAGATCATTTCCACATCCTCACCATCATTGTAGGCCTCCATAATGACTTCCAATACATCAATCATAGCTGTTATCGTTGATTTTTTCTTACGAAATCCGTGTTGCCCACCGTTCAGAAGGAGCCGTTTTTCAAGGAAACTTAGTAATCGATTTTTTAGGGCTAGCTCAAAGATCTTTGAGATAGTGGGCAAGATCGATATTGGTCTGTAACTAGAAGACTTATGAGAGTCACCCCTCTTGAAAATAGGAGTGACAAGAGCTACCTTGAGTCTATCGGGAAATATATTCTGGTCAATGCAGTCATTGAGAATCCTACTCAAAGGTTCTTTAATGAAGGGCACAATTTTTTTCAATAGAGATACAGACATACCATAAATGTCTTTCGATTTCTTATTCTTTAGACTGGATGCAAGTTTCAATATTTCGATCTCAGTTACAGGGAAACACGTACAATGATTCCGAAACATCAAGCCTACAGTTCCTCAACAATTCCTCCGATGTTTGTGTTGAGGCCCTTTCTTTGCTCTGTCTGCCAGCCGAAACAAAATGATCATTTAGCTCATCTGCTGAGATGCATATTTCCTCTGGTGGGTTGCTTCCGTTGCCTTTTTTTCTCGTTTCTTGGTTTATCAGTCTCCAGACAGCTTGAATTTTATTTATTTCTTTGTGTATTTTCGTTGCATTTTTTGCTTTTATAGATTTCGTAATGATCTCCTTGAGGAAATTTTTCAGCTGATTATAAAGTTCCATGCTATTCTCGTCATTTTTCACCCTAGCAATTGTGTGAGCAGCATCCACTTTGCTCTTTATCAATTTGATATCCCTCGTCTGCTCATATTTTTTTCTTTGTTTTATTTTTATTTTTGTTTCAGGAAAGCAGTCACTGAATATTTCAATGAGTCTGTTATGAAAACCATTAAACTGGTCTTCGGCATTTTCTGTGTACAAGGAGGACCAGTTTTCCATTTTCAGATGCTCAATGAATCGGTAAGTATTTTTTTCATTTATTTTCCTAACGATTTTGAATTTTTTGTTTGCAGGAGCTGGGTGAACAACTGGAAACTCAAGAATTTGGGCGCGATGATCCGACAGATGAGGTTCATAGGTTATACTTTTGCACTCATCCCGGCATATATTTGTAAATATATTATCAATACAAGTACTAGAGTGTTTATTTTCACGTGACGGTAAATCAAAGACATGGTCCAGATCAAATGATCGAAACAACTCAATTAGTTCATTTTTATTTTTCGAAGGTTTAATGAAATCAATATTGAAATCTCCTGAAACCAGGATGGTCGCACTACAATACTCCGTATAGCAGCTCTCAAGAACATTATCCAAAATAGACAAAAATAGGTGTATATCACTGGAAGGTGGTCTATATATGGCAATAACAATAATGTTAAATTTGTTTAGTCTGACTGCCGCAATTTCAATTTCCCTATCAACAGAAAGATTTCTTATCTCGTTCAGCTCATTAAAAGATATGTCGTTTCTTATGATAATTGCAGCACCACCGTGTCGTGAGGACGAACGACAGAAGGCATTTCCGACTTTATGATTCTGTAAGTTTATCCTTTCAAGTATTTCATATGAGGCCCAATGTTCTGTCACACATGCGAAATCGACATTTTGTTCGTTTAGGAAATACATAAATTGATCCATTTTATTTGTTATTGACTGGAGGTTTATGTTAGCTATTGTAAAAGAACTATTGTCACCTACCCTGGTTTGTATCAGAGGAAACCTTTCGAAAAAATGTAAAGCGCCGAATCGTCACTCCACACGGCCAGTTGGCACTGTTATAGAGTTCGTCCATCAAATCCATGTCTCCACCAACTCTGAATGACATACTGTTTGCTTCATTTCGGGCAGGAAGTGCTTCAACTACGAAAGATCGTCCTGGAAATATCTGTTGTAGGTGATTTTCAATTTCCTCTTTGGCGGTTTTCAGTTTCACTTTGCCGACGTGTATCCATGCTCTTTGTTCCACGCCTGCGAAACTATTTTCGTATTTTGTTGCTCGAGTTCCTTTAATTATTTTGTTGCGGGCTCCTTCTTGTCTTTCTTTCCAAATTTCACGAACCGAGTCGTTTGGTGTAACATTCTTACCTTCATTCCACGTGTGATCAGCTGTTTTATTGTTGTTAATTCTTCTATGCGTACCAGAAGGTTGTTGACCTCTCCAGCTGTTTGCCGATCGTTGCATTTTATCACTGCTCGTTTTTTTATCCTTAGTTGGTAAAACTGGAGCATCTGCCATGTCTTCAATGTGGTTGTTTTCGTTGTTTAAAGTCAATGCTGCACGACGTACTCCCGTTTTAGCATCCTTCTCTAGCACACTTATTTTAAATAACAATAAGTTATTTTTGTCATCCATCTCAGAGATGAGTTTTTTCAGAAGTGCATTTTCGTTTATGAGTTTTTCGTTTTCCCGTGTCAGTTCAAAAATTATATTTTCATTCGATTTCACCAGATCGTTTACGTCCACAATTGTATCTTTTGATGTATCGAGATCTGAATCATCATCTTGTAGGTTATTATTACGCATTAATTTACAACACTTTATGTGATGTTCATCAACTTTTATAATGTCACTATAATATTTAATGCATCCCGGGTGCATTAAAGTTCCACAGTTAATACACTGAAGTCCACTATTAGGGATAATATGACACTTTTTGCATCTTTTTATCGGGAGCTCGAATTTGCGTGTCGTACCGGCGGCCATGGTATAAATTTAATAATCTTATATAATAATAAATAATAAATTTAATAATATTTGATAACAATATAAAGAGGTTCATATCTCCATGTGCTTTAAGCTTAGAAAAATGCAACTAGTCTTTTTTTAGATTTTCATCGTATTTGTAAAATATATGCTCTTTTCGACTTATAATAGGCATGATGACAGTTTTTGAAAAACGAGCCTATAATGTCCACAAATTTATACTATTTACAAAAAATAAGATATTTCTGCAGAAATCAAGAGCTTAATAGGAAAAAAATGCAATTTTAAAATAGAAATTTACTTGTTTACCTAAAGCGCTTGTCAGTGTCATGGCGGCGCTTGTGACGTCAATAATCGGTAACTTTAACACTAGGCGCTGAGTTCGTGCAATAATTTAATTATTTTGTGTTATTAAAAATGAATTCGAAAGTGTATAAGTGGTGTGGGGTCCCCCAGTGTGCAAACACATCCATAAAAAGTCCTAATAACTTATTTGTATTCGTTCCTAAAAATAAAACAACACGAAACAAGTGGCTTCAACTTGCAAGGCGAGATTCAAATGCAATATTGTCCAGTACTGCCCTTTGTTTTGTGAGGATCACTTTGATGTAAGTTTTCACATTGTTTTGTAGATTCTTGTATACTATATAATATTTGGTAATAATATTTTGTACAAGGTATAAAAGTAAAAATATAAACAATCTATTTCGAGGTCTAACCTCGAAATTTCATCTCATTGATGTTATATTATGTATTTTATTCAAATTTCAGTTACCAAATGACATGGATAATTATATGGAATATCATCTGATGGGATCAGTGTCAGAGATCCGCATGAAACCGGGGTGTATGCCCACTAAATTTCAATGTCAACCAGATAGAAGAAAACGAACATCAGATGCTACAGAAAGACCATCTATTCTCAAAAAACAAAGAAAGACATTGATAGAAGAATGTCTAAAAGATTTAGAGGAAATAGGTACAAAGCATGTGGAACTTGAAGAGGTGTCATGTGGAAGTTCAGGTAGGTAGTTATTTCTAATACAAATTTATTCCACTCATTAATCTTTTTAAATTCTTTTTAAATAAGTATTTGAAGGTAATATTTTATAAATATTATTTTTTTGTCTTTTTCAGCTTCACAAGCATCCATAAGCAATATTTCACAAGAAAATGCAAATAAGTTTCGAAGTAAAGCCACCCAAACGAAAACTAATTTAGTAAATCAAATGACATCACCTTTGAAACATTTTACATCATCTGTTTCTACATCACCATTTAAAATGAATAGTAACATTACTGCTAAACCATCGCTGTCCAACATACAGAATTATTACTCAAGATAGAGGAAGAATCTGATATTGATATTTCTTATACACAATCTGTAACGCACATAGAATCATCACCATGTACATAATGGACTTAATTGAAGAAGAATTAAGAATTCCTGCAAACCATATACTTATGTGTTCAAGAAAAATTAGATCAAATAACCCAGATAGCTTGCTGATGATTTTTCAATGAATCCAACATATGCTAGCAAAATATTTCTAAAAAGTATACCATTAATAGCTAGTGCAATGTGTCCTTTTATTGCAAAATAAGCATTGTATAAAAATTAATTTACCCATGGCTTTTAGGCACAAATACTATAATGTAAGTTGCATCATAGGCTGTCTAGAAATAGAGGTTCAAAAGCTTTAAATCAATCGCTCTCATGGTCAGAGTACAAAAAAACTAATACCATTAAATATCTTGTGTCCTGCACACCTAATGGTTTAGTAAATTATATTTCACCAGGTTATGGGGGAAGAATAACAGATACATATATTGTCGAATCTTGTGATTTTATAAAGTGTTTGCAACCTGGTATGTGTGTGATGGCTGACAGAAGATTTAAACATGTAGAACAATATTTAAGACAAGAGGGAGTGCAGTTAGTACGGCCTCCAAGTGTTACAACTGGATCTAAATTATCAAAAAATGAGGCAAGAGAAACGAAAAAACTTGCTAGTTTGAGAATACATGTGGAGAGTAATTCGATGCCTATGGGAATTTAATATGTTAAAACCACATGCTTGTGTAAATCATAATTTAATGAAAGTACTTGATGATGTCATCACCATTGCCTGTGCTTTAATAAACTTACAAGATTCATTAATTAAATAAAAGTGTTTTTGTTTTAATGCTGCGTTTTATTTACATGAGAATTATAAAATACTTTGGTATAGTAATGGATAGACATTTTCTTTCTATGAAGTGACTATAACATTAAAAAAATTTGATACATAATTTTCATCATATGATACACAAATTACTTCTTTTTTATTTTCATTATAGTTGGAATCAGCTACACAAAAGTAGCCTTTTTAAAGACCTGTTAGGTACATCTCTAGCTGCATCTGCGCATAAAATTTAAGTGTTGGTTTACCATCGACTATATAACTTTTAAAAGTTTTGGCACTCATGGGACACTTAATTTCAATAACATTGTCTCCACATATCCCATCGGGTAATCCTTCTGTCATAGGATAGTTTTTTAGAAAGCATTAATCCACACTCATTAATTTTTTTCTTAATTATTTTTTTACTATTAATATACCTGCATGGAAGTTTTAACGTTTCTAAATTCTGCTGAACAAAAGTCTTCATTTGATAACCAAAAATTCTCCCAATATTATTATGTCGATTCTAGGCAAATTAGCGCTGTTTGCCTTAATAAATCCTTGATCCATAACTCGTGTTATTTTAATTTGATTTTAATAACATTCACACTCAAATAGTGAAATTGAATTAAAAAATAAAAACACAGTCATAGATGAGGTTAACAATACGAAATGTGATTTTGGCGCCGTGGGTGTTTACTTGACAATGACGTCATGAGCTCTGATTGGTGTTCAAGATATCATGGCGGATTGCCTTATTTTGTAGTTTTATTTTATAAAAATATATATCAATCACACTCTTAAAAAAAAAAAACAATGCGTGTTTTTTGTCCTAAGCTTCAAGTTTTATCAAATAAATATAGTATTTTTGTGATTTTTTATTAGTGTCATCATGCCTATTCTCGTTTTTTAAGACTAGTTACATATTTCTAAACTTAAAGCACAAGGAAATATCAACATTCTTATATTGTTATCAAATAGGAATTTTATTATATTTTTAGTTTTAAAGCTTAAAGCACATGGAGATATGAACCTCTTTATATTGTTATCAAATAGGAATTTTATCAAATTTTTAAATTTTTTATTCGATTTCTAGAATAATAATAATTTTTCTACAATAATTGATATTTTTGGAAGGTGCAATTAAAAATACGTCGACTGGTATTTTTTTCAATTCATATACTTAATATTTGCCTTCGAAAATGGCGATCGTTGCCGTCTGTATCTGCCGTATTACACCTACCCCATTCCTCCAAAATTGATTTTCATCGTATTTGTAAAATATATGCTTTTTGGATTTTTGTTGGGGGTGCCATTATTAACAGCCAGGGTGCAGTTTTATAAGACTAGTTTCATTTTTATAAGCTTAAAGCACATGGAGATATGAACCTCTTTATATTGTTATCAAATAGGAATTTTATTAAATTTTTTATTCGATTTCTAGGGGAGTGCAGTTGCAATAATTGATATTTTTGGAAGGTGTAATTGAAAATACGTCGACTGGTATTCTTTTAAATTCAGATACCTAATATTTGCAGGCTAACTTGAGGTGGGTACCTCAAGTAAGTGTAGGGATGTCTCAAATCGCGGGTGTGCATTGCGCCTCTATACACCAACTTATTTCTAAGGTAAGGAGGAGAAGAAGATGACAGAATACGAAAAACTGTCGACCCCAAATGATACCGGAATAGATTTTCCAACTTCAACCAAGCAAGTTCCCAGATATGAGACGACACTTTTATATTTACGTAGTCCATATATGAATCTACAACAAGAATTAATATTCTTTTGCATCTACTCCTAGTAAGTGAGTAGGGGCAAGAGTAGTAGAGGATCAAACCATAATTTAAAATTGACAAAACAAGGCTTTCACAAAGTTTTTTCCTCAGAGCCAAGCTTAAGTAGTGTCGGGATCTGTAAAGTTGTCTGATAACCAAATATGATTTTCTTATCAACAAACCCACATGCTCCTCGAAGCGAAGATGGCAATCGAAGATTTTTCCCAAATTTCAAGCACTTCTTGCATTACTGAGAGGCTCATTCCCAATAGATAAGTTGAAGTCCAGCTGAATGTGGATACCCGAATTGAAGACAAGGTGATTACACTTAGATGGATTCAGTTGTAAATTTTGGCTATCACAGAAACTCTTCAACGCGGATAAGTCCTCATTAATATGCTGAGAAGCTTCATCGATTTGATCAGTACTGAAAGAATAAAAGAGCTGAGTATCATCAGCAAAAAGATGGGTCTCGGAGATATCGCTTATAAAATTCATATATACATTCTTGATAATGCTGTAAAAGGCGAAACTAGTCGAATAAAGAATTGTTCAGTCAGTGATTTTTAGACAAGTTTTTATTATTACCTCTCATTTATATATATATATATATATATATATATATATATATATATATATATTAGGATTTGGTATGATTGGTTGTATCAGGTTTATTTTATATAAAAATCGTGCATTCACATATATTTATACGTTTCGAGGGCGTTTGTTCTCTTCTTCAGTAGTTATAATCTTAGTGTAACATTGACAGTTATATGAAATAGTCCAAAACATATAATGTTTTGTCGTCAATCTATTTGCTTCCAGAACTTATATTCTTCTCAATTTTTTTTTGTATAATAAATAAATCAGGTAATCAATCAATAATGAATATATATATATATATATATATATATATATATATATATATATATATATATATATATATATATATATATATATACATATGGTCTTAGATGAAAAATCTTGAAAAGTCTATTCAATAAAATTGAATGAAATAAAAATTTCACCAGAATTCTTGTGTAATTTTCTCTACAGTTTTCTGTAGAGGAACTCTTCTCAAACTAATATGGCACATACATCAGATAGGACCAATGTGTTACCAAAACAGTCGCTGTCTTTCAACCAATCATAGTGGAAATCATGAAGTCAATTTTTCTGTACAATAAATAATTGGATATTATAATTAATGAACTATATTTTCAGCTCAATCTTTAACCTCTAACGTTTCTACAATATCAAATGCAAGTAGAGGTCCGATGTTAACTTTTCAAGAAACTGGAAACGGAAATACCTTCATGTTTGCTCAGTCAAATACCTTCATTCAGATAGATGGTGATATAATACAAACATTTCAATTGAGGTAAGGGCACTTTCCATTCAATACATCAATGAAAAATATCACAATTTCAACAAATGATATCATGGATTTCAGATTTAATATTCTATTTCTGATATTTCATACTATTACCTACTACACATCCAGAAGGACTTGATTTGAACCTTCTAGATTTCTAGATTCTTTTTCTGCAAACATTTTCTGCAAAAAATGATAATTTTTCTTGACGAATATTTGTTTCAACGAAATATATTTATTTTATGAGAGCCAAGTTCGAGTTTCCCAAAAGTTTTGAATATTTTAACGTAACTATAACATAACAAAGGATTGACGAATCAGCCTTTTCTTTTTGAGGAGCATTTTGAATAATGTATATATATATATATATATATATATATATATATATATATATATATATATATGTTTGAATAGAGATTCACGGATGGAAAAATATAATGGTATATTGTTCCGGGAATACATCCGTTGGTTTGTTGAGTGCCTGTTAGTTACTATATATTCCCGGAACAATATACCATTATATATATATATATATATATATTCATATATATATATATATATATATATATATATATATATATATATATATATATATATATATATATATATATATATATATATATATATATATATATATATATATATATATATATATATATATATATATAAGGAAATGAAATTTATTTGTGCTTATGGCTCTAAAATTCAAATTAACCAAGAGAATGTTATAGTAGAGCTAGATATGTGAACGTGTACGATGTGATGTCTCCATTATCCTTCAAGGGATAAATGTTAGAGAAATATTGAGATCGATGCCACACCTGATAGAAGTGCTAGACATATATATTTCGTTCTGCAAGGAACAGTCAGTCGCACCACTTCCATTGAAGTGAGGCAAAGATTTCAACCTTCAAGCATCTTCTTGTGACTCCAAGTGGAAGACCGTAGAGGAAGGAATACTCCACAATTCCATCTATAGGAATCAGTAGAAAACACCTCTCAGATTACGGACACACCAAGCATCGAAATTTCACATATCTTCTATGCACGTAGGAATCTACTGAATTGCAATGTCTATTTGACAAATATCATCAAACGATGTTCAAAAGTCAATAGGTTGCGTTAGTAGAACGCTCGCGTTTATTCCCGTATTTCAGGGGCCTATTCGGCGATATTTTTAAGGAAATGAAATTTATTTGTGCTTAAGGCACTGAATAAAATATGTAAGAAAATGAACACTAGAACGTTTTTTGAAAAATTCAAATTAACCAAGAGAATGTTATAGTAGAGCTAGATATGTGAACGTGTACGATGTGATGTCTCCATTATCGTTCAAGGGATAAATGTTAGAGAAATATTGAAATCGATGCCACACCTGATGGAAGTGCGAGACATTTATGTTTCGTTCTGCAAGGAACTCGTCAGTCGCACCACTTGGAGTCACAAGAAGATGCTTGGAGGTTGAAATCGTTGCCTCACTTCGATCCTGACGACTGACGAGTTCCTTGCAGAACGAAACATATATGTCTCGCACTTCCATCAGGTGTGGCATCGCTTTCAATATTTCTCTAACATTTATCCCTTGAAGGATAATGGAGACATCACATCATACACGTTCACATATCTAGCTCTACTATAACATTCGCTTGGTTAATTTGAATTTTTCAAATGAATGTTCTAGTGTTCATTTCCTATATATATATATATATATATATATATATATATATATATATATATATATATATGTATATTAATCATCAACAACAAATTAGTACTGATAATTGAAATAAGATTGAATCTTCGTAAATAACAGTATTTGATACGTACTTCAGAATTGTTTGGCCATTCCACTAGAAAATAAGGAAGGAAAACTGAGTCAGTTTTCATCATCACTTTTCAGGGAAACCACAGGCGCCTGAAGATAATTATATATATTGTCATCTGTCAAGATGTAATGAAACAATACTTAGACAACGTTGAATGAACACTCAAGTAATCTCTCGTAGATAGAAATGAAGCGGCTGGAAGAGGATGAATTCTAGATGACAACGGCCTTTTGCCGAATGCAGTATTTCATTTCCAGGGTTATTATAAGGTTTTTGGATAAAATTATCGATGCCTCATTCGATGACAGCAAACAACGCTTGATTCGGGACGTTCTCACATGTCAAGAGTCTGAGGAGAGAAGTATCTGCCGTAAATGTTCTCATTCTAGCTCAATTTTTTCAACCCTGATCTTTTCGTTCTACAACCAATACATTTCACTTCACTGAACTTCCTAGGTTCAACGTTTCCGATTAAAAAATACATATACAGGCATAATAGAGTAAAATTTTCAACTTTCCTAAGAGCTGCATTTATCTTTGGCAGTATATACTGTAGAATCTAAGTGTTTCATTCACTACGGTATTCATTATTTCATTTTACTTTAATATTTATCATCTATTTCAATGGACTTACCTGCTACTGTAGATCCACCACTCCAATTGACTCTATATGCCTTCAAGAATCGAATACCCAATGTGTATTGTTCTACGAAAATAGATCATGGAGATTACCACATAAAGTTACCATAAATCATAGTGATATAACGGTTGCAGAATCCACTGGATTCCGTGGTGTGTTTTTTGATCTCAACCTCAAATGGAAAAATCATATTGACTTCATCGATCGAAAAATAAATACAGCTATATACACAATTAGAGTGCTACAAAGATTTTTGAATTAAGATACACAGAAATTCATATTCTTCTCAAATTTTGAATCAGTTATCTTATATGCTGTAATATTCTTGGACTCACGCGTTACACGCATATTTATAGAGTAGAAAATGAGAATTATATCCATGTTTGGAATGAAGTAAAGACAATCTTGCAGAGGAGTTTTTTGCCCAAACAATTTTTCAACTCTAGCTGGTTTGTACATATATCATAGTCTGAAGGTTATGAAAGATCACAAAGAACTCTTTGAACGCCATAAAAATCTAGGTAAAACAAGAAAGATCAATCATTACATTAACCCCTTATATGAAAACATTATCACAGAGTAATCCACTATGAATGTATATGAAAATTTCGAATACTTCACCTAAGAATCTTCAGTGTGCTTTCGATGACGACTGGCATTTTCAGAAACTCCTTTCTCATAAAAGTTGAACCTTATGAATTGGAGGAGTATCTGAACTACTGTAAACAAGGGAAGAACGTTCGGTGAGACTTATGGTGCCTCTGTGGATAAGCAAAATGTATTTGCTTCCTTTTTACTGAATCTATTTTCTGAAATTTCCTCATTTTTTGTTACAATTATATGTGTGATAAAATATGTGGACCATAAATATTATCATTATTTATTTTTCCACTTGAAGTTTAATAATTGCCTTATGGATTATGGATTCTTTCACTGCTGAAATACTAATCATGTTTAACATTTTGATTTAATATTTATTCGTTAGAAGTACTTATTTTCAGACTGTGTAGGCAGATTTCCTTCCAGTTCCGCACTAGGCTACCTCACGGACTACTTGCTTATCACAACGTAAAAGTTCCAGCGGGGATTTCCCTACAACCTTATGCACTTTACATCATAGTTCAGCAAGGACAACTCAAAGTTGTGCATGTATATGGAAAACATTCAACTGCATTGACCGTAGGCAGAGGTCTGAATAGAGATGAATGGCATTCAGTAACTGTGAGTAAACCGCAGTTTTCAAATCATTAATAGTAAAACTTTTCTTCAATTTCATCTAATTACTCGATTAATCTCTTCCGCTCATTTCCTTAAAAAAACAGCATCCATTGCTTTGTGAGACACATGGTTCATCATAATGCAAAATTAAATCCATCACATATTAGCCTCATGCCTGGGTAGTTTGTTAAGTGTTGGTAATTCTGGATCACTTTGCGTGCCACTTGTAGTCGGCGTTGAAACCCTACTGTACGATTATTCTAACCCTACGAACTATTCCTTTTTGAGTTTCATCATTGTTTATGCTGTTTTTATTTCCGAAGGCTTAGTCGTCAAGCTCTTGATGAAATGGTAACCCCGTCAGCTTTATTGGGGATACTTTTACGAGATTAAGATTGGGACGGTTGATCTTGGTAAAGTTGTTGTGTTCCTTCAACTTGGATCCTTCAATTTCTGCAACCACATACTATCGCATTGCATAAAGATTTATTCCACTGATTGGGTAGAGTTTATCTGTCGATGTTGGTTTTGAGCAATATGATATTTGCTCTCTGTTTGGTTTATTGCAACATCCATCTGCTTAGCGTGTAAAGATATCTCCAGTGCTGCTGTGTCTGAAAAACTGTGAGCAAGACTTGACGTGTGTGATACATTCGGTTCGGCCTTTCATGATGATCCTGGGAGTTCACGTCTGAAGTTATTCCTAGTGTTAACTTTCTTGTGTCTTGACAGTTAGTCAGTTCCTTTCAGTTCAAGGTCATGTTTTAGCTCCTGCCTGCTGATTCTCAATCTCCTACTCATCTGCCTGTTCTGAAAGGAAGAATTTTTACTGCTCTCTACATATCCTATGTGGATGCTGTCAATTGACTTCAAATCACGCAATATTCTCAGCATTGTTCTTGAAATGCATAATGAATTCGAAAGGTTCATTCATCGCCAACTATTGTTCGACAGATTTTTCGAAATATCTGGCGAACGGCCCTGGAAACTCTGAACGCTGATAATATTTTCTTATAAACCTAAATTCAACATCTTTTCCATGAACTTCGCTCAATATGAATAATTTGAAGATTTATCCAGAAAGTCTTCTTCTTCTTCTTCTTCTTCTTCTTCTTTATTTTAGGCGAAAGCCGCCTGTTTATTCTTCGGTCGTTTGTCTGTTACGGAACGTTCAAGTTGTCATTCCATCTTTTCCGTGGTCGTCCCACGCTTCTGCGCCCCAGTGGATATTTATCACGGGCGATTCTTACTATTCTTCTGTCGTCCATTCTGTTTATATGATCATTCCACTCCTGTTTTCTGTTCAATACCCAGTCATTAATGCTGTCCACCTTGCACATGTTTCTAACATTTTCACTCCTTTCTCCGTTGAGAAGTGTTTCTCCGGTTATCCTGCGAAGTACCTTCATTTCGGTTGTCTCCAGTAGTCGCCTGGTTTTCGTTGTTTCTGGTCTAGTTTCTGCGGTATATGTCATAATGGGCCTTACCAGAAAGGCCCATCCAGAAAGTCGGATGTATAATATCAGCGTTAAGGGATATAATACATCCGACCAATAAAATGCTTCCCAACTCCACTTTTGCTTCAGAAATGGAATGTGTTCTGAAGTTAAGCTGAAATCTATCTGTCCAAGAAATGAGAATTTTTTTAGCATAGCCTAAGATTTGCACTTATGAGGTAGTTTAAAGTAACGTATTCAATGTATAGAAGTTTCTCATAAACCTTGGGGCGCAAGATTTTCACCACTGGGAATTCTAAGTCTGCTTAAGGTTATCATTAGGTTTTTTCCAGTTCTCACCATATCACCAATCGTAAAGTGCTATTTTTGCCAACAAACAAATTTATTATAAAGAAACACCGAGTTGCTCATAAGCATTCACTATTTATAGATAAATTTAAGGCCAGGTTACTCCAAAAACATAATTTTTTTCAATATATTTTATTTATAGTACAAAACATGTTGAGTAATCAATTTATTCACATATGAAAGCACATATATGAAATTACTTGAAAAAAAAATTTTTTTTTCAAAATGGCGGTCCTGAAAATGGCTGCTGAAACTGATCTGAGTCGGAGATGAATGACATCATTTCTTGGAAAATAATTATCTGAAAGCAAAAATCAAAATGGTTTCATATTCTGCATCGAAGTGGCTCGATACAGAATATGAATACTTCGAGCAGAATGAAACATATTCAATGAAAAAAACCAAAATGGCGGACTGTTGAATTTTTGTACCCTTTTTTCCACTTTTAATTGTTTGTAACTTTTTCAAATAATAATGAATATTTCTGGTTCTGCTTGAGGCCATAGCCAGACATCTAAATAGTAAAATGCCGTCTGGTTCATTTCGATAAGTGCAACAGTTTTGAAATGAGAGTGTAATTCATGCGAAAGAACGTTGTTCGGAGAAAAATAAGTTTTTATTCGTGAAAAATCGTAAATAAAGTGAATTTTACTCACATATCCATTCCAGCTTCATACACAACTTCTTCCTGGTCTTTTTAAGCATCATTCTGAAAAATTCTTGCATTTCTGAAAGCAGTTCGAAAAAATTACAAGACAATAACAATAAAACAAAGAACAAAACAATAAAACGACCCGAAGGCATGCAGCAGCTTCCGCAACCGAAGGCGTTCCAGCGGCCAGATTTACTGCAGCGCTCCCTAATCTTTTATACCTGCTTCTCGGTCTTGCTCACCTTCGGGACTAATTCTATACTAATTCTACGAGTATATAGTAGCAATTTATGAAAAAAAAATTCTTATTTTTTCAAAATGGTTTGGAGTAAGCTGGCCTTAAATACATCAAAATATAAGATCCTGGTTGCAGTTATATTTTTTCATGCGTAAAATGGTCATAAATAAGTAGAAGAAATTATTTCGTACCATTTATGTGTGAACTGAATATGTTGTCTGTTTTCTGCGTCTGATGTTAGAAGAAGTTAGAAGAGTACTCTAAGCTACTGTGCAGGAAGCCTCTGACACAAACCATTTCCATACTTTTGACAAAAGTATCAAAATGAATGTGAATTGTGAATATGATTTTTTGACTAGATGTTTATGTATAATGCTTTTGTACGTTTTCAACATACGGAAGCCATCTTTCTGAAAAATTATGAGAGGCTGTGAATTTGTTGAAATTGACTTAATTTTAACTAATTTCAATTCATGGAAAGTAATTCAAACGAAATGAGACAGTATTTTAATCAATCTATTATCGAGAGCTAGATAAAAGTTCTTCAATCCGAATTAGTACGAAGAAATTAATCGAACCTATCAAGCTTCCATTATGCATACACAAATGTGAAAATTTTTCTAATTGAGGAATAATTTTTAGGTTCGCATAGATGTTCATAGTGCAAGACTAGCAGCGTCAGTAGATGGTATTAAAGAAGAAACTGATCTAAAGGGTCTCGATAAGGAAAGTAATTATGGTGTATCAGCAAACGTGACCTCAGTTATTCTCATAGGAGGTGAGTAAAATTTAAAATTCAAAATTTTTTGCCTTTTCTCAGTGAAATTTTGAATGCAAGAGATTTTTTGATTGAGTTTCATTTTCACTAATATACCAATATAATTCAAACTAGTGTGCAGATAGAGCTACCTGTATACAGATTATATATAGAGCAATAAGATTTGTAGAAGATTACATAAAAATAATGTCAATACAATATGCACCAACAAAAAGAATTTGAGTTCATTGTTGATAAACAACAAGAATAAACTTGAGTTATTTTCGAGAAGTGGCGTTTTTAAAATATTTTACAGTGAATGTGATAGTTTTTACATAGGTCAAACTGGACGTTCTATACAAAAAAGAATCGTTGAACATAAAAGATTAATACTGTTGAATAAACCTAATACGGGTTTTCCTGAACACTTCATTAAACATAATCATTTCTTGTATCCCAGGAAGATCGAAGTACTACACTCGGGTAGTAAGGGCAAAAGATTAGATACCCTTGAAGACTTGGAAATTTCGATAGCCAAAAAGAAGAATTTACTTATTTGTAATGATCAGGTGGATTTTTCCTTGAAACCAGTTTTAAATTCTGTGGTTTAGGATATATAAGTGAAATTTGTACATTTTGAAATTCAGAAACATTGTATACTCTTGATAATGGGTTAACCACCCGAAACATTTGTAGAGTTTTCAATATATTCAGTGAAACTAAAGTTAAAAGTGTTAATTTATAATTTTATAAATTATAAAAGAATCATTTATATACTGAGTGTTTCACGATGAGCTCACAATATCTATACAATATGCTGAAAACTAATCACACAATTTTCATAAGATTGGCAAAGATGGCGAAGTGATAATGGAAAATTTGATTGAGAGATATACAACTGCCATGGAGAGGTCACTATTTATTGGAGGTCCCGAGCTTATAATTCATTATAACTAAACAATATATATAATCTATTTATATATAGAAACAAAACATGTAGTTGATAAGGACTTTTGTTCTTTTTGTATGAATACAACACCAGAGGTGGAGATTATTTATGTGGTAGAAAAACAATATATGTCAATATACAAAAGAATGCCTACTTTAATGTTCTCAAAATTTGCAAGGAAAAATATTAAAGTTTCAAAGGTTAACGTGCTGCGATACAAAACAAACTTTATGGTAAAGTTTATAATCAAAGAATGTTACCATACCATTGAAGACATTTTTTGTGGAGAAGATTTTGAAGGAATCTAAATATGTTAAATATATATCTTAACTAGTATCAAAGTTATTTTTTACCATTTTATTTTTCTCCTGCGTGATTGACTCGTAAGAATAATATCAGAAAAAATAAATATTGTTATGTATCATATTGCAAATTTTATTCAAGGTCTCAGCTCTGAAGAGCGGCTTCATGGGGTGAAATATATCATAGAGTCGTTTGTGGGATGCATTAAGGATGTGATCCTTAGCAGTGGAAAATCGGCGTCAGATCTGTTACCTATATCCCCCCTTATAGCTACGAAGCATGAAAATGTGCAAGAAGGATGTATCAATAAATGCTATTCCTATGAAAATTTGTGTTTTCGATCGTCGCGATGTATAAATCATTACAATACGTTAACTTGCGATTGCTTCGGATCGAAATATGAAGGAGAATACTGCGATATGTATGGTAAGTAATTTATGCTACTACACTATTTCAATAAAGATATTAATATTATTTAATCAGCAATGGTTACTACAAAAATAATATATTCATTTAGGCTCAAAATTCATTATTAGCAATTATTTGTTAATTTTTATTTTTTTGTCAAAAATCATTCTTGTACACTGAAAAAATCAACAAATTTTTGTGCTTTATTACTACACCTGGTTATACGACAGAAGGGAAAATTCTGCGTAGAATATGTACATATATCTAATCGGTAGGTGGAAGAATTCGCTCGCTCTCAAATACTTCTGAGGGACATTAACAATTTGTAAGAACATTGGGGTTATCTATTAAATTGTTCAAAATTTTATACAAGAAAAGTATATCCAAAATTTTTCTTCGATCCAACAAAGATACCATACGAAAATAATTCCATTCCAGAGAATAATCTCTTGGAATTGAATTGTTTAAAACGAACTATTCAAACAATCGGAATGTTATAGATTGAATATTTGAAACGAACTCAGCTAATTTACGCTTGAATACCTTAAGGTCACTTACTGTTTTTATACCGATATAATATTTACCATTATAATATTTTTACGAATGTTATATTATTGTCAGAGACATGACATTGCTCTTGGGGTGCCGCAAGGCTCTGTACTCGGACCTATTCTTTTCATATTGTTCATAAACGATCTTTCTGCGAAGTTGTTCCGATTTTTGGTGACACTATTTGGTCCTCGATGTCACGTAGGTCTTCGTTTCGAAACTTAAAACCTTCTTTCTGAGGTAGTCAAAATGCAATTATGGCAGCAACCCAAAACACGCCGAGGACGCCGATATACAATAATAAACAATACAAATATAAGTGTTGAGATACATAAAGCACCAATTGTTGGTGCTTCAATATCTAACGTGTCCGTACGTCCCACTTTAGGCAGGACAGTCTCGCTTTCAGTCATCAGTTTGTCCCGGTGCCCCGACGAGGTCTATATAGTCCCGCTTCTGAAGATCAAACGAATTTCATTCAAAATTGAAGAAGTCACTGGGAGGACAGCTTAATAGAATTGGATGTGAAACCCATATAGTCAATAATGCGATAAAAATCCCGCCGATTTTTTTCCTGTTGACTTTGAATGCATTATAGTCAGAATTTACTCATTTTTCTACATCTACAGTGTTTGAGTGGATGCTTTGAAGGAGTTTTGTATCACAGAGTCAGAGTATCACGAACTGTTGGACCACAGTAAAACAATGTGCCTTGCGTTGAAGCCCACGCTTAGGAGGGTTATAAAAATGTTTCAGCATTTCAGAAACTATATTCGGAGTATCGACGAATGCCCTAATATTTTTCGAAAATACCACCTCAAAATTGTTGTTATATTTTCTGCAAAAACCAGCAGCGTCTTTCCATTAAGTTGTGTTGAAAATGGAAGTATAAAATGTGTCGGTTATACAGCCAGGCAAGGAAATAAATCTCTCCGACATAACCTGGTAATGATTAGGGAAGAATACCATTTTTCTTTCTCACATCGTCAGTAACTTGCTTTCAAACTTACAATAAAGAGAAGCTTCTGCTGACTAGAAGAATATAGGAACTGAGGGGCAGAGCTTTATGAAAGAAGCAGAGAAAAGTTGAAAACCTTATTGCTTATTCGAAGTGTAAAATTATTTACAATATTTGAATAGGCGAATTTAACACGATCCTACGTATGAAGAGGTGCAGAAGAGTGCTTGATTCATGTACTAATTCCACACTCATCTAAGACCAGATATTTCAAAACCAATTTATACAACAGATAAATACAAAAATAAGTCTCAAAAGACACGTTATTACCCATGCTTTGAAAATCGTGCATATTTGTATAGAGTGTTTTGTGTTTGGTGTTTTGATTATTTGTGTTATTCTCTTTTCTGTAATGAAAAACTTGAAAAATTTTTCGTTATATAATTCTGCAAATCTCCCGCTTTGGTGAAAAAATTAATGGTCACATTAATCATAACTGAAAGCTTGATTGAGTGACTTGCGAATGTCGATTGGGATTACTTTGACGTATCTGAGAAACCGATTTCAGATCCGATTGAATCTGAAAGTCTCCGTTTTTTTATATCTGCTCCGGAACCGGAACAATCTTCCTCCCCTTACCATTGTGAACACAACTCGGTCTTCTGAAATATTAGATTATACATTTTTGCTAATCGAATTCAAAAAGCTGAAAAATGTATCTCATTCGATTATCTCATTGAACATATTTGAATTAATTTGAGATATTATCAGTATAAATGCAGGATGAAAGATGAAGATGGACTTTGACTACTATAGTTCGCCACTTATACTAGCGAAGCTCGAAACAGAGCAACCCTAGTTGATCAAGTGACCGAGAAAACTTAAGTAACATTGCCGAAACGTCGCAAATACACTTATGATATTTGCTATATTTATACCAAAGTAGTTTCCATCTTTCGAAATGGTTTTTCGATCATTATTGTTAGCTATTGCTTGAAAACATTGCTTCTTTATTTTCGAAAAATTATTAACAAAATTATTAATCTTCAAAAAATATCGATAATAATTTCAAATCGTACATCATTTCAATATTCATAATATGAATTTTTTTCATTTAAGGTGCCACAATCCTTACTCTCAGAGGATCATCTTACGTGTCATACAGAGTGTACGATTGGAAAGATAGAGTTCATTCAGCAGTTAATAGATTTTCGATGTTGTTCAAAACAAGATTTGACGATGCCGCCCTGTTTCACGCCGCTGGTGGTGAAACAGGAATCGATCACTATATCGCGGCTTCTCTTTTCAACGACACCGTTTACGTTGAAGTAGATTTTGGGGATGGAGTTATGACGACTATTTTGGGAAAAACACCAACTTTCAAACTGAACCAATGGAATAATCTGACCATTTTCACAAATACGATCAAATTCATCTGATATTGAACGAGGAGACGATATCTCTAACGATTAAGGGTAATCCGTTGTTGTATATTGATCCAGAAATATACATTGGCGGTGGACCAGAACTGCAGAAGAAGAAAGGTTTGTGGTCGAGGAATAATTTTGTTGGTTCCCTTAAATACGTATTCTATAACGATATATCTATAATTTACGAACTAAATAAAGGAATCCGAAAGTACATTATATAGGCATACTTGAACCTGAGTTTTACGAAGCAGATGTAACAAAGATACCGATCACGTTCCCGTTCTCTTCTTCGCACATTTGGTGGCCAAATAATCGAACCGACAGCTTATCGCTATCATTTCACTTCAAGAGCAGTACCAATTTGAGTGTATTAGCTTCCAGCGAATCTCAGGCAGGGTTGTATTGGGAAATCAGAGTGGTCAACGACGAGGTTCGTTTCGAACTATCAGACAGTAACAAGAATATTACACACTTGATAAGTGTCAAGAAAACGCCAGGTATATGGCATATATTGAAATTGACATATCGCAACGAAGAAGTAATTTTGAGAGTAGATCATCAAGAAAAACAAGAAAAATTAGGTAGTTTAAAATTTGCTATCGGCGACAAAATCAAAGCTGCTAGTGGTTCTCGCACTAATTCTGGACTAGTGGGTTGTATGAGGGATATAATAATAAATGACGACGAACTCGAACCAAGAGCAATACTACAGTCCGAACGAACTGTTGGTGAGGTGACGTTGGATAATTGTCAGTTTGTGAATCCTTGTTTGAGGCCCAATACATGTGAGCATGGTGGAAAATGTTCGATAAAAGATGACAGATTAATATGTGACTGTAAGGAAACTGGATATATAGGAAAAAATTGTCATTTTACGAAATACAGAAAGACCTGCGAGGAATTAGCACTTCTGGGTGAGTTTCAATCGAAAACTTAAAAATTATGTGAGAAATTGTCAATTTTATATTAACTATTTGAATGGGAATACAAAAAATCTAACACTTATTGTTATCACTATAAAAACATTTTCTTTCGAATGTTTCGGATTCACCCCAAGCCTGTTTCATTTTAAACTTGGTTTCCATAAAAGTGGACCCTATACCTGGCAAAGCTTTATTTCATAATGAACCAAAAAAATTTTCTAAGCACAAACATTTTCTCCAGATTTTTTTCAGCTTCTTAATTATTTTTATATAGATTCTTCGATTGTTGAAACGATATTTGATAGAACTGATAATAGGTTGAAATTTTGAAATTCCGTATAATGAAACTTGGTTTCTCAAATTTAGTTGAAAATTTGGAACAGAATAATATAGCTATTACAAAATTCATACATACATTTACGTACAAAATTTATTATTGACAATTATTCGTTTAAAATGAGCTTAGCCAATTTACGCTTAAATGCCTGAACGTTACTAGTTTTTCTTATGAAGATAGGCAGTTCATTAAATGCCTTCAATACTTCATAAAATATAGTATTTCCAGATTCAGAAAGCTCAAAAACTTGCATAAAGAAACTATGAACATTTCTTATATTATTGGCGTGCACATCACTGACACATATTAGGTGTTTTATCAATTCACATGGGAACAATTTGTTTCTAATTTTCCGGCCTAACCAAGAGATGGTGCCACAAGGTCCACTTTCCGAGCGGCGTCCTACAGCACCATTCTTACTGACCTTGTATGTAGAGTTTCAGCCCAATCGCTACGTTAGTTTGCGTTTGAGAGCAAAATGCGCGAGACGCTTCAGTTGTTTTCGTGAAAATGGAAAAATTTGAGAAACGTACTGTCATCAAATAGTTCTATTTGAAAGGTTTACACCAAAACAAATAAAATAAGAGATGGATTCAACTATAGGAGACTCCTCCCCATCATATTCAACTATTAAGCAGAGGGTTTCTGAATTCAAAATGGGTCGTGTGAGCATCTCTGACAGCAAGCTCGCTCAAGAGGTTCCGTTGAGGTCACACCTTCAGAAATGATTGAGAAAATCCATCAAATGAAAATGGGAGACCGCAGATTGAAAGTGCATGAGAAAGCTGTGTGCAAGATGGGTGCCGCATTTGCTAACGCTCGACCAAAAACTGATTAGAAAAAACAGTTATACCGAAAATTTGGCGCTGTTGTGATCCAAACGAATTTTTGCTTCGATTCATAACTGTTGGTTTGACTTGGGTTCACCACTACCGTGCTTAAAATAAAGAACAGTCAAAATAGTTTTGAAACGTGGAACCAACTCCAAATAAGGCAAAATTAATTTTTATCGACACACAGGGTTATCGCTACTGTTTTTTTTTGGGATGCGAGAGGAAATATATACATTGAATATTTTGAAAAGGGTAAGACTATTACTGGTCAATACTACGCAGACTTATTGCAACGTTTGAAGGACGAGGTGCAAATTAAACGACCTCATTTGCCTACGAAAATATTTTGTTTCATCACGATAACGCACCAGCGCTTTCGTCGATTGTTGCCGTGTCCAAATCAACGAATTGAAGTTTGAATTGATGCCGCATCCACCTTGCTCTCTAGACTTAGTTCCCAGCCACTATTACTTTTTTCCTAACCTCAAAAAATGGCTTGGCGGTGTAAGATTTGAGAGAAACGAAGAAGTTATCGAAACTTTGGATCAATATTCTGAAGAGCTTGACGAATCTATGTATGAAACTGGTATAACTGAATAAGAATATCGTTATGCGAAATGTATCAGTGTTGATAGAGCTTATGTTAAAAATGAAGCAAAAAAAATTTTAAAACATCGTTTTCCTAGGACAGGCCGAAAACTTTTCATTTCACCCTTGTATACTACCAGCAAAGAATTTTCTCTGTTTAACTGACATCAGCTCTAAGCAGTTTAACAAGCATTCGCATGGAGTATATCTATTACAATTCAAAATGGTTCGAATAGCTCTATTCTGCAATTTCTGTAGCTTCTGAATTATTTCTTTGCTCAATCCGAATAACATATAGGAACAATATTCAAAGTGTGGCATTAGTTTTGATCCAAAGAGCAATAACGGCAGATAACATTCGTCGGATTTCAACCAATTTTTTAGTGGTGAAACAGAAATCGATCACTATATCGCGGCTTCTCTTTTCAACGACACCGTTTACGTTGAAGTTACACCAACTTTCAAAATGAACCAATGAAATAATCTGACCAATTTTTTGGTTGTATTTTTTAAATGATTATAAATAAAAAAATACGTTGTACATTTAATGACTATATTTTAAATTTGATATACTACAGGTTACACAAAACCTGATGTTTATTTGATTGATATCGATGGAAATGGACGTTTTCCACCAGCACATGTGAGGTGTGAGTTTCAAAGTTTGGAAGATGCTACTAAGACAATAGTGGAGCACAACTTGCAGAGTCAAACTGATGTTAGAACAGCTACTGATGATGACTTCAGTCTGAGTATAAAATATAGAGAATTCACAGCTGATATGCTTCAGGAATTGGTTTCTCATTCATTAAACTGCAGTCAGTATATTCGATATGACTGTTTGAAAGCACCCCTTGAACTTCATACATCCACATGGTTTATAAGTTCCGCCAATCAAACTGTGGATTATATAGGTGAAGTGAAGAGGTGAGTAGAATGGTTATTTGCAATTGATATTTTCAATGTCAATTTTATTAATGCACAACACTTCGTGAAACATTTTGGAGAAGTATATTTTTGTCAAAAACAAAACTTGTGAGGAAAATCAAGTTTCGCAACTTATTTCTCTCTACCGTAAAGAGTTGGTTAATTTTTTCAGCCCTTAATTTACAATGAAAATTTTTGAGATCTTGAGGTACCCAGTTAAATTACCTCTAAGACGTGAGGTAATTCATTCAGTCTTGAAAGTCCTTTTGTCTCAAGTTATTAGTTAACTAAATAACGTGAAAACATCTTAATATAACTAACATATAATATTACTTGTACGATCCTTTGTGTTTTCGGGAAATGACCTAGTCAAATATTTTATTTGACATAAATGACTTTTGATATTGGTGTGGCTGTAATAAGACAGGCTGATTAAGTGAAGGGTGTCGCAAAATTAACATTTATACAAAATAAACATAGTTTTCAATCTATAATGTACGTTTTTTATTATATCATAAAGTACAAAGCATATGGTTATTCATGGAATAACATAGAGGGAAAACGTTCTCCACAACTTGCGTACACATATGAGCTCGCTTGTCGAAATTTTACATGGCCATTCCGCAGAGATGGGACTGAATTTCGTTAATGAAACATTGAATATCCTCCTTCAAGGCACGCGTGGTTGTAGGGTTGTTGACATAGACCTGTGATGTTAAATTACCCCATGAATAGAAGTCTAATGGCGTTAAACCACACGATGCAGTGGGCCAATTCTGATCATCCAAAAGAGATAGTACACGACCTGAAAATGTCTCATGCGATAATTGGAGTGTTCCACAGCATGTATGGCATGTGGCAGTCTTGGTGGAAGCACATATTGGTCACATGAATATCATTCGAATTCGGCATAAGGAACTGTGCTATCATGTCGTGGTATCGAGTACCAGTAACAGTTACTGCTTGACTAGCCTCATTTTCATAAACGTATGGTAAAATTATACCTCCAGTTCAAAATTCACTCCAAACAGTGACACGTTGTGGATGATTTTTGTTTTTAGACGATCACATATGGGTGCAAAAAACCCCAAAAGCGGCAGGTTTGGCGATTTACTAACTCATCAAGGTGAAAATGTGCTTCGTCACATAGGATGACTTTGTTTGGGAAATCAGCATCCATTTGTTGATACTCATTAATCCATTCTGCGAACTCTCTTCTCTGTGCACTGTCTTTAGGATTCACAGGTTGTGTTGATTAAATTTTGTAAGCATGGAGACACAGATTTTCAGTGAGTGTACACTCTAGAGAGAAACTGTCCTCGCTCGTATATTCACTCGGTGCACACTCCGACTCACTGCTTCGATATTCACATTTAATTTTGAGCTTGGTTTTGGACGACCAGTGTGTTTGGCGTTTCCAGCGGATCCTGTCTACCGAAATTTTCCACTTAATCTCCTCACAGTTCACAAAGTTAAGACACTATTCTCACCATATTTCGATTGAATATAAACTTAAATTCAAACACTTGAACTTATGATTTACACTTTATTGATTACATAGCATGACGCGTTTCGTCGTTACAAACGACTTCTTCCGATACTCACAGAATAATATTTATTTATTATAGTGTAAGTCATAAGTTCAAGTGTTTGAATTTAAGGTTGTATTCAATTATAATGGATTTACATCAAGTAAACGCCAACACTATTAAACACCATATTTCGTATGAAATTTACGTACTGCGGCCGACAAGCTTCAATTATTTTTGAAATATTGTTCTATAATGGAGACAGATGTTCTTTCGTAAAACGCCCGTTTCTTACTAGGCCTAAACCGTCGATTTTTTAGGGTTGCTGACACTTTACTTCATGAATGGCGGCAAATTCTAATTTTGCGGTAATTTTGAGACAGTCTTTTCAACTTCACACAAAGTTATACACAAGTTTGGACTAAATAAATCAACCGACTGGTATTACATAGATCTCAACTCTTTTTGCGTTAGGAGAACTGATTTTGGAATCTTGTTTTACCACAAGTCATTTTTGCCATCTCAACCTTACTTTGGCACGTTGCCATGCCAGCTACGCACAGCGAGAGCGGCTGCGTCGCGTTCTTTATTTCAAAATAATATACATTGTTTGCATTAGTTGGAAATATTTGGGCCTGCACTCGTCAAACATCAGTTGAAGTAAATTCTAATGAGAAATTTTCATCTATCTTTCATCATAAATTATGTCAATAGATTTGATAGACAATTACATCAAGCTTAACAGAGGAGTACTTTTTTTTTAGTATCAATAAATTACTTAAACCATGTACATTCTACAGAATCAGATTCATATCAAGATTTTTCAAATTTTTATACTCTTAGAGAGAGTGATACAATTTGTTCTAGATAAATAAAACGTGGTTTGTACCTGCGATATCACATTAAGAATCCAAGATTGCTTAAAACAAAATGGTTGTTTTTCGATGACGAATTGGAAGCGTGAAAAAGGAGACACCTCCATCGAATTATAATTGTATGAAGCAGTTAACGCAACCTTCAATGCTTCGTTGAACCCGTATCTAACTTCCGAACTGATTTATTGCAAATTACCTACATGCAATGAAATGTCCAAAAAAGGCAGAAGTTATTCTGTTGAGTATGTTGTTGATGTCAATAATTTGGATGTAGCAACCGAGTCTGGAGATATGACAAAGTAGCAAATTTAGCAACCAGTTTTGTCGAAGCAACACCAAACGCATAGGTGAGGAGGTATAACAAGAAGACGAAGAAGTACACAACAGTTAATCCCCCTAATATTGTTGGAAAATATAATTGCCAAATGGTTGCCAAAAAAAAATTGTCATTCTACAGAGTACGGCTTCCTAGCAAAGAATGGCAGGTTAGAATGTTTTATCATTCATTGGACTTGAGTATGCCAAACGCAAGGCTCCTTAGCAAAAGCCTTTTTGAAGCTAGGGGATTTCAGGAAAAACGTTTGAACTCGGATGATTTTCGGCTTGACGTTAACCTATAACGTTATGTAAGCTGTATTCCATCGAAGAACTGTCGATCTATCGAAAACGAAAACAATTGTTCCGAAGAATTTCACTAGTTATTTCAAGTTGAGTTATCTTTATGAGGCAGTGTGAAATTTATGTCACACCCCCTTTAAACTCGCTTCTTTGAAATATATTTTGAAATCTTTTTTCGAAACATGTGTTATTTTTTTCTCTCAATTAGCGTTTTCCAATGTTCATTTTTAAAATTGGATATGTTGCCTTACAGAGTGTTAATACCACGTTAATACCAGGAATACCATGAAATTGAAATTTCTGTTGGAAGTACCATTATACGAATACACTATATCGAAAAGCGAACTTTATTTTATTAGAAAAAATACCAACATATTTTGAAAAAAAATTGATCAAACATCAATAGATGATTTCTCAAATTTTTGGTAGTTCATACTTAATCTGGAATAATAAATGAAATAAATCTTGAAACTTCTCAGTGATTTTAAAATTCATTATTCGAAATATGGAATTTTTATTTGATTCATATTTATTCTTATTTCATTTGTATCTGAAAGAAACCGTTTGATTTAATGTCAATCTAAAAACACTGTTTCCACTTTGAGAGTAAAAAATGTCACAGTATAATTTCACTCTCGAAACCTTTGCATCAATTGTTCAATTTCTTTTTCAGAGGCACGTGTCCTTGTTCGTTAGAAAAAAATTGTAATAAACCCTCACATTGGTGTAATTGTGATGATCCAGATCAAGACAAATGGGGAACAGATGACGGTTATTACACGAATGCTAACAGTTTGGGAATAACTGAGATGATCTTTTTGCAGCAGTCTTACCTTACTTCGGATGCATTGGGGCGTATCACACTAGGTCCCTTGGAATGCGTAGAGACTAGTAAGTTGAAGCTCATTTTGCCATTTAGTAAATGAATCACTGAGGATTCACGGTAATTATGCCAAATGATGATAACAATTATAAAAGCGTTCACTGAAATTAACAGTTACCAAACACTTAAATAAATCCCGCAAAGAAATCACTTAGTGTCGGTGCAATCCTTGAAAACATCCAGATTATTCCAGATAGAACTGTAGTAGGTATTCTACATTAATGAAATCAAATTGAAAGATTTTCTGTATGAACCTATTACTTACCCGAGTGTCCAACAAATGGAAAGTTTATAAACATCAGTTTCATCAGGGAAAATCATGATTAATTTCAATCTTTCTTTACCAAATGTTTTTTTTTGGCTGGTCTTTATACATTTCTTGTGCAGAAACACTCAAATCCAAATATTTTGATTGGTAATCGTGTAAGGTTTTGTTGAATAATTTCTAACCGCCACATCTCTTTCAAGAGTTTATATAGTAGTCAGGTAGCATCACAGCACACGATTTCCTCTGGCATCTCTTTTTCATACTCCAAATGTTTTGATGGAAATGTTCGATATGTTCGTCCATGACGTTCCTATGATTTATGTTATTTTAGGTATTTATGGTCGGTAGAAGTCCAAATGAAAATGAAGAAAATGGATATTAAGTGGCCTCTCGATGCCCAAGTTACTATATTTCAGCAGGTTCTCAACGGATGTTTTGTAGTTATTGTTCAACTTCTTTGTTATGCCCTTTGTGTTCTGTGATAGAGCAAATGGAATATGGCGAGAACCGATAGCCTTCAACTGCCGAGAGCATGTTAAACAATATATATGTCTTGCTCAGTTTTTTCTTCTTATACAACTTCATAATTGAAATGGATTTCACAAATAGGGCAGGAATTTCTTATCTGAGATTCAAAATTCAACTCATCAAATACATAACAAAACGAGTTGATAATAACAGACAAATGAGGAGATAAATTCGAAAGATCACAGCACACTGGTGAGAGACGTATGCTGTAGTCTAGCACACGTAACGACATGTAGCTTCTGACAACAAAAGTTTGCGCAAAAGGACAAAAACAGTCATAACTATGATTGTCATAACAACTATTGATCATAATCATGAGAATGGGTGTGTTCATTAGGGTGGAGCACGAATGTATGGCGAAATTTTTTTTTTAATATTTTTGATTTCTAAATGAGGGGGATTTATGCCTTATGTAAAAACATGAACGTATGCCAATTTTAGTAATTATTGAAAATTTCTTTTTACCTCCGAATCGCCTCTAAAATTTCGAAATTCTTGAAAAAACTGACTTCTTTGTTAAAATCTATATTTAGTGGAAATTACGGAAAAATGGATGTGAAATAATACACAAAGCAATAATCAGTCAAGTAAGTATGTAATAAATGCAAAAAGAAGTAAATGTAACAAATAAAAGAAATGCTAGGAACACCTTTTAATTTGGTTTAAAATGACATTTTGTATCAAATTTTGGCATTTGGGATCTTGACTCTAATTTTGCCTTCATGGCACCTAGTCGCGATTTTTCGTACACTGAGACATAGCAGCTTCTGTTGTGATCTTCACGGCTCGCTCCACAGTCTGGGTATGGCACGGAAGACGCAAAAATGATAGCTGGTTCTCGCCACCAGACTGAACAATACAGGAAATTTCTTCTGTCGACAAGTTTTTAAGAATTGTAGGTTCAGTTATCTTGTTTTGCCAATTTATCATCTCGATATAATTCGATGCATCAAAATTAATTTTTGGTAAAGCAAAAAGCCATGGAGCTTGTACCGCATTACTACAAGCCTTCAAAATACGCCGGGCAGCGAATTCACGTATATGTTTCCTTTCGTCGGTTATCATAACCAATAATACATTCTCAGCATGCGCGAAATAATTACTTTTCTGTAATTTCGGTTCGCTTTCTTAATAATTTTTAAAGTTTTATCTTTTCTGCCATCAAAGTATAACGCAGAAATATCACTGAGGTTTACCTGTTTCTGTAACTCCTGTCTAGTCTTGTTTCTTTCTCTTCGTAGCTTACTTCTATCTATAACTTCAACTTCAGAACCAATATCATGTAATACTGATGACACAATCACAGCAGCAGCCCTGTCAGACACTCCGTATCTATCACACGTTTTCGATACCGTAGGCAAGTCAATGGATGACACTTTTTTCTTTTTCTTTAGAGGAAAAACGGATTCAATTTTCTCAGCGCAGGCATCGTTTTTCAGTGGCTCATCCGTTTCGGAAGAAAGAGAAGAGGTGCTGATATCTAAATTAACAGAGGACGTACTTGCAATCGCCGGGCTAACAGAGCGATATTGTTGTTTTAGCTTCCTTTCCTGATTTATTACATTTTTTTTACTCACAGTAACATCAACTCAGCCAATTATCAATTTAGGAGCCGTTCTTTGGTCAATTAAAAAAGCTTGTTCACGTTTAGGGACCTTCTTTTCTCTTGGACACGTGCATCAGTTAAAATCTTTCATTCGTAAGCTGATATATCATAAAGTAACTTTTTATTTTTCATAAAGTTTTCTAAAGTTTGCTGGGAATTCTTTTTCATCGACTTGAGAAGATTTTTCCGCTTCTCGTGGTAAGTTTTTAATATTTGTATAATTCTGGTACTAGTCACTGTTGGTAAAGATGCCGCTTGCCATATGCTCTCGATTTCAGGCACAATTTTATCGGAAATACTGAAATACTGAAAATTTGGGCTCCTGTTTGCTCGTTTTCATGCTTTGCCTCGTCCATTCGTAATGTTTCACAACATCTTCGTAGGTAGGTAGAACATTCTTCTTTAACTCACAACATTCACCAAATAGTGGGCATTTAGAAGCACTACGAGTTTTTTCCATATTTAACAAAAACAATGTTTTAGATTATGTTTTAATTGCGCGCGAGCGACAGTTCACCTCGAAAGACAATAGTGCACTTCCCAGCGCGAATTGTCCGGTTTGCACCCTCCCGCACTCCTTGTTCGTACTTACAGTACCTAGTTTTTATTTTCTATTGTTAAAATACAGTATATTTCCAATCAATTAATATAGTAATACAGAAAGAAAGATCAAGATGTTATAGAAAAAATAAATAATTAACTCCTGCATAAATTCTGAATTTAGTAAAAGTTCAATAACCTTTCGGAGGTAGTTATATTTATTTTAATCAAATAATATTTTACAGGTATATGTTTGAGCTTGAAAGGCATGAACTTTTATTCTTTGAAGTTGGAAATGCGAAAAAAAAATTTTCGCTCCACCCTAGTGTTCATTCGTAGGCATCAAGCAACGTCAAACTAATGTAATTTTTTGAGTCCTTCAAGTTTACTTCTCCTTCTTTTTGTGCCTTATCTTCAGAGGAGCTTGAGGATTACCATGACTAATCTGACTGTATTGGATGCAGTCCAAAATAGATGTATATATGTCATTTCTGTCTACCGTCATAGATTTCGCAGCCAAAATATTCGTCTTCTTTCAGTACCGCTTTTGCAGTTAACCTTGCCCTGCGTAATAAGACGACAAGGGCTATATTTCTAGTTTCGCATAACATGTCCGAAGTAATAAAGTTGACCACCGTTGTAAAATTGCAATCAGAATACTTAGTACAAAAATTTTAGAAATACAGAAGATGGCAAAGAGATGTGAAGTATATATATATATATTTAATTCATAATCATTCAATGAATTTAACGAATAATACTGATGAGAAGAGCACACTATACAATCAAAGAACAAAAATACTGATGAATCAATGATGAAACGTAGGAAAAATGAGATCTAAAATATTATATGAGTTTCTGAATAGAAACTTATATTGAAACAAAATTATATGTGAATAAATTGTCATAAATTCAATTTTCGACAGCAAAGTCGACAAAGTTACAATCTGTTGTGAAATGTACGGAATAAATTTTATACTTATACGGTATGTTATCGCTGAGAATATCAATTTTCAACATATACAAGAATTGTTCACAAGAAAAGGTAAATTTCGAAAAGTATTTATTCATTCCTCAATATCCATTATGTCCCATTCAAAGTAATCTTCCCCAGATATCTATTCATGCCAACTACTCCGATACTTATAGCCAGATATTGCAATTATGCCAGCGCTTCTTCCTATCGTCGAAGTACTTCTGAAATGCGCTTTTCGGTATGGCCATCAGCTCATTATTCGATTCCGACTTAATCTCATCAATTGTGACGAAACGCTTTTGGTCTATAATCTGGTGAATACAGTAGTTGAAGCATCATTACTGTGTTGTTTTTTCTCACGAAACAATGCTTCACGAAGAAGCATTGATGTGTGAGCTGGTGCATCCATGATTCGTTTCTCCACAATTCCTATCGTTTGAGCTGTATTACTTCACGCAATCGTTGCATAACTTCGCTTTTACTATTCCTCATTTACGCCGTTGTAATCGAAGAAAACAGTGAGCAAAACCTTTGCATCTGATCGAACTTGCCGTGCTTTTGCGGTCTTGGCTCTTCTGACCGCTTCCAATCGTTGAGATGATTGGGTGTTGGTTTCGGTGTCATAACCATATACCCACGTTTCGTCACCAGTTATGACCTTTTCAAGAAAATCTGGAATGTCGTTGACAACATTCATCTAGTCTTGAGCGATACTAATGCAACGTTTCTTTCACTCCAAGTTTAGCAATTTCGGTAGAAACTTCGTGTCCACACGTTTCATGCCCGATACACCCGCGAAGATTGCATGGCATGGGTCGATTGATAAGCCAACATACTCTGCAACTTTCCTAATAGCAATTCGACGAAAAATCGAAAAATACACAAAAACGTTACTTGCCTTTTCAGTTGTCAAAAGCAAACTACTAATCCACAGTCCTTGCTTCGGCAAGTATCACCGATTTCTGTAATTCCTCATGGAGGTAGTCGCCGAGTCCTAGTTATTATTATTATGTTTATCTGCATATAATTTATAGCAGTTCATTCATGACTTTTTATATATTATAAATTGTTTTTAGATACTCAACGATATGTCGTTACTTTCACTACAAGCCAATCTTACATTGAAGTACCAGGATGGCGAAAGGGCGACTTAGCATTTTCATTTCGAACAACTGGCGAAAAGGCAATTCTTTTATATCAACCACCGATTCGACCTAATTATCCAAGTTTCATGGTGGCTGTAACAAGCGGTAAATATTTCATGTGGAATGAAAATTCGTTATTAATATATACGCTTAAGATTTTCAGCTCACTTTTAATTTCACACTGAATACTGGGGTTTCGAAGGAAATTGTTATTATTTCTGAAAGAAAACTGAATGGAGGAGAATGGCATAAACTCTGGATTGATTACAATAAATATCACGTGAGGTTCATGATCAATGAAGAATCTCAGATGGAAAATCTAAAGCCAGAAGAAGAATTTGGACCATTTGAAGGTTCGATGTTCATTGGTGGAGCACCCTTGTAAGTAATTCAATGCTAAAATATTCAAAGAAACGCTTTCATGATATTGAATACCAGTTACGTTTTTTAATGAATTGATTGTCAGATTTTCTCAGATTTTTTGAGTTGGCTTTCAAATATAGTTGTTAATATTTATTAAATTATGTTATCATGATGATATAATTACATGATATGATTTGAAATTTAGGTATATGAAAAAATTAATATAAGTCTCGTTAAACAATAAAAGAACCAAATGGAAGTAACTATCAATAATGAGCAGTAATAATAAAATCATCATTTCGAATTGAAATTGAAAATTTATTGAAAAAAAACTTAATAAAATTAAATAAGACACGAACATTCGAATATAAAATGTGAGAATCAGAAAATATTAGGAGGTAATTAATAATTCAAATACTTGAATTTGATTTACACTTCCATTACCTTGACGTGTTTCGTTGCGTTAAGACTTCTTCCATCGCTGACAGGATGTGATGAGAAATGATTATGATTAAACTCTCTAATCCTATCCTGTCAGCATCTGAAAGACTAGCTAACCCGACGAAACGCGTTACGTTATATTAAATGCTAGTTCAAATTAAATTCAAGTGTTTAATTTTTCATATATTCATTATAATGCATTTGCATCAAATGAATGCCAATACTTATCGATATTAGAAGGTAATGAGTGGAAAATTTACGTACTGCTCTGATTTAGTATCAGTTCAGCTACATTAAGCATAATCCCAAATTTCGTGAAAATATTCATAACTGTATACATGCAACATAAAGTGTTGAAATTCATTTTGCGGAAGTTCTTACCTTAGTATTGAGCTAAAGCAATGACAGAAATGCATGACATAAATTATAAATCACATTCAAGGGTAAGGCGTAGTCAAGCTTTTGTTGTACACACTTGGAGATAAACAACTGAAATCCCAACGAAAAGACTAGTGCTCGTTTGCGGATTAGGTCTATGCTTTCTGGATTGAGAGATTTCATTTCGGTTTCTCCTTAAAGGGACTTTTCTACTATACAGAATCTTCAGCACATTATTTGAGTACACAAAAGGGTTGAAGCAAAATTATTCAGAACCAAAAAAAAACGTCATCAGTAAAATGAGCGTATGAAAGCAGCCGTAGTGACGTGGTTCCCGCTGGATGATATGAATTGAATAGAATGAATAGAAGAGAATAGAAATGAACAGAAAATATTTTCAATACAAAAAAAATTAATCATATTTCTCCTTCATAGTCACATTGTTTTTATATCTATTATTCCTCACCATTATCAAGAATAGTATTCTTGATAATGCTGTAAAAGGCGAAACTAGCCGAATAAAGAATTGTTCAGTCAGTGATTTTTAGACAAGTTTTTATTTTTACCTTTCATTTAAATATGAACTATCACAGAGTAGATTAATCGTCTATTGAATTTATGTTTAACCAGTTGTATATTCCTCAATCTAAAAATGTATTCGAATCTGCATCAATTCAATTCAAATCTGAATTTTGAGATCTGAATCAAAGCAAACACATTTTTGCCCAACAAAAAAAACACGAAATAACTCAAATCTTTCATACTTTATCAACGGATTAGAAGTAGATTCGGTCGTTACACAAAAAGATCTCGGTGTTTTAATTTACAACGATTTGTTGTGGTCTCCTCATAGAAGTGCGATGTGCAGAAATGCGAACTCATCTCTGTATCTTCCGGAAAATGTTTTGAACGGCCTTCGGATCAGACTGCATCTGCTATTCATAAGACATATATTCGACCATTGCTAGAATTGCTGAGATTTGCTTCATCTATTTGGTGCCCAGTGTTAGTGCGTGATCAATGCATTATGGTATCAATAGACCTAATTACGAGCAGCGTTTACTACTCTTTGGCCTCATCACCGGAATGGAAAGCTGATGCGTGCTGATATTATCACCACCCTTAGAGCAATGAATGAACTCTTTTCAGTTGATTTGAGTGATAGATTCACTTTAAGTGAGGACAATCGTCCTCTGAAACTGAATCGCGAACGCTTCAAAGCTACAATTAAAAGTGGTTTTTTTTTTTAATTATCGAGGTTTTGGTGTGTGGAACTCTCTAGACCAGAAGTTCCCAACCGTTTTAATTGGTGGGACCACCTATTTTGAAAATCAAACTTACTAAATACACAAGAAAAATTAATGAAAACTGTAACGGATAAGGAGAATATATATTATAACCAATATACCCTATATATGGCCTATGACGTGTAACTCTTTGTATACAAGGAATAAACAAACAACAATTTCAACAATTCATAGATAAAAAAACTTTATTCTATTTACTTTCTCACAAGACCTTAAAGAGAAGTGTTCAAAGCGAAAAAAAAAATTAAATGGCACTTTTGACATTGTTTGTCACCTACGAGAGACTGGAAACTGAATAGTTTTAATCTTGAATCACTTTCAACGTCGAAGTTATTTCTGTATTTATTTGTTTATTTATTTATTTATTTATTTTATTATAACATTATGAAAACAAATAAAATATTTTTAAATTCCCTGAGGTTGGAGGCCAAAGATTCGAGGTTACCTTTGATGGTTGTAGCTGTTGTTTCGTCAATCTCTACTTCGTTGGTTTCCAGAAAATCATGTAGGATTGGAAATGTGTCGAAAGAACCAAGTTTCACTTTTGAAGCCCAACGTTGAAATGTTATTGCCATAGCTTCCACTTTGTCTTGTACCAAAAACTTATTAACGTCCTTGCCTTGCAGAAATAAGAACGATGAGAGCACCGAAAATATCGGCCAAATATGCCAACCATTTCAACCAGTTTCCATCGGTGACATGTTCTAAGCACGAACTTGCAAGTTTCCCATCATAATTTCTATGAATAACGAAAACTCTAGTTCGTCACAGAGTTCAAACAATCTTGATAGAACTTTTCCTTTTGATAGCCAGCGAACTTCGCAGTGAAGCAAAATGCTTGTGTTCACTGCCCATTTCGTCACACAAAACATCAAAGAGTTTGAAGTTTTTATGCCAAGATTTAATAAAGTTGACGAACTTTTTTTGTGTCTATAGTCCATACTCTTCGGTTGTTCGTGCCGCATCAATAAACTCCTCCAAAAACGGCATAGATGTATCTGTTTTCAATGTTACTGAGAGTAACTGAAAAGTGGTTTTACCCATATATTGTGAAAACATTTAAATTTAGTTTTTAACGTTTTCATTCGATATTATTTGATTTTATATGCTCAAAATATGATGTACACTTCCTTCAGAAATTTTCTAATTGAGTCATAGGATTTTTATTCTCCGTTCTAATCATATTTTTGGTAATAATAATGATAGAAAATTAAAGAAGTCATTGCATGTTTCCTATGTTAAAAAATTAAAACGCTATGTAATTGTGCTTCACGAATAGAGTGTTGCACACACCGCCATTTTTTCAATGAAATGTCTTGTTTTTCAGTGAATTATTGGATGCCAAGTCTTCAGTTCAACAGGGCCTCATCGGATGTTTCAGAGGACTTGTCGTAAACGAAGAGATACTGGATATATACAGTTACATGAGCGTTCATCTGAGTGAAATCATAAAAGATTGCAAACCATCATGTAATCCAAACCCATGCTTGAATCAAGCTCAATGTAAAGAATTATGGAGTACTTTCGAATGCATTTGTCCAAATCCTTGGGCATATAAGGACACTTATGTGAAACAAGTAGGTCATTAGCATATATTGAACTTCTCAAGCAAAATATTATAGTCTTTATCATTTCTCTGATCTCATTCACTATTTTCTCACTGATGTCACCTACGAATATCAAAATATAAACCATTTCACTAAATTTCACCCCTACTTCGATATGTTTTCAGAGTAGGAAAGAATGTTGAAAGAATGTGAAAAGGTGGTACATCGAGACTGTTTTTTTATAGGCGCAGTTAATTTCATGGAAAGATTCGAAGAAATAACAAGGATATGGCAATTTGAAATTAAAAAAATCGGCAATTCGAAACCAACAAAAATACTCTATACAGTAGAACTCCAATTATCCGACTATCCGAATCGCCGATTATCCGAATCACAAAAAATTGTCCAAAAAAAGTCTAAGTGCGCTATTATTCTTCCCCCCGCGAATCCAGTGTTTGCGCGTCCAGTCTTGACTTGACTTGTCTTAACTTGAATACATAACTAAATTATTAAAAAAAGATTCAACAAAGAGCTCAATATAATCGTTGTGCCTACACTGACTTCCCCCCGCGAAGTCAGTGTAGGCGCAACGGCAAGTTATTTCAAGTAACCATTTTGAGTTGCTATAGTGGAAAAAATATATGAAAAACTGAATGAAAATATTTGTTAGAATTCTATATATTTGATATGACAATATATTTGGCAAGAGTCTCAGAAATATTTCGATAAATTATATTTTTTATGAAAAGAAGGGGTAAATTTTTCTTTGCCATATCGCAAAAAACAATTTTTGATAATATTTAATAGTGTTGGCGTTTACTTGATGTAAATCCATTATAATTGAATATAAACTTAAATTCAAACACTTGGACTTATGATTTACTCTTTATTGACTACATCTACATAGGATGACGCGTTTCGTCGTTACAAACGACTTTTTCAGATGCTTACAGAATAATGAGGATAAGGATTATTCTGTAAGCATCTGAAGAAGTCGTTTGTAACGACGAAACGCGTCATGCTATGTAGTCAATAAAGTGTAAATCATAAGTTCAAGTGTTTGAATTTATATAAAAGTTTATATTCAATTTTTGATAAATTATTCCGCGAGAAACCGGTTTAATACATATTAAATATTATAAAGTTTAACGTTTTGGGTATTGATTCCATTGCTATGAGAAACTAAACAATTTCAGTTCATATCGTTGAAACGACATCAAAAACTGTCCTGAGACATGTCATTCGAGAAGAATGGATTTATTCAGAACATTGATTTAGATGAAGCGTTCGAAATTTATAACCTGTGATAAGCTTACATTAGTTTTTGGCGAAACTCGTTGACCTCAACATGAAAATACATATCTTCCTATATTGAATACCTAAATTATACGAGTAAATTGTTTTTCCAGATATAAACACTAATGCCCTCACATTCGTGAATCCAGATTCAGTAGTAAGAATAAATTATCTCAATAAGGACGACAAAGACTCCAAAGACGTTGATGAACTTGCTCTTAGAAATATTTTCACTCATCAGCTCCTTCTGAATTTAAGGACATACGACAACACCGCTCTTATCCTTTACGCCAATGATCATCTCAACAATTTCATTCATCTGTACATTGAAAATGGCACACAAGTCGTGTACTTGTTCAACTATAACAATACAATACATAATGTTACTGTGAATTATTCGGAATTGAATACTAGCAGGTCTGTGCAAATTGCTGTGGAAAGAGAAGAAAATCAGACAACTGTTCACGTAAATGATAAAAATAATTCTATTCCTGTTGGAATATTGCTCTTGAAACAATATTCAAATAAACCTTGGAGAAACCCTGATAAAGGTAGGCAATTTATCAATCTCATATTAGCTTTGTTCGCAGTAAGGATTCTGAACCGATTCAGAACTAATTCATAACTGATTCGGGATTTATTTAATACGCATGCTCGGTTATGAACTGGTTCGGAATTATTTCGACCCGCTAACGATTTTAGAACTATTTTAGGGAATTTTCAAATCACAGTTGTTCTCATCGAATAATATGCCATATACCAAAACTATCGTGAATGAGCAAGTCAAAAATAGTCGGAAGTTGCCAAACTATCGTGAATGCGCAAGTCCCGAACTTACAATTCTAGATTGATCCTTCGAACCGGTAGAACCAATTCCGAATCGATTCCGAACCAGTCCTAGTTTATCCGCGAACAAAGAACTGTAACTACAAGTTCGGAACTGTGCGATTCGCGAACGTCAAAATTCAAACTGCGCATGCGAATAGTTCTGAATCGGTTCAGAATCCTTACCGCGAACAAAGCTATTAATCCCTCATTCAACTTTCACTTCTATCTCTTAACGTTTGGCAGTGGTGTATTTACCAGCAAGCTAAGTAGGCTTGAGCCTAGGGCGGCAGATTTTAGGGGCGGTCAATTTGAAAACCGTTTCTTTAGATTTCTGTAAGACAATTTTGTGATGTGCACATATTTTTCTAGAAGTCCACAAGACACATTTCCGATGACTTTTTCCTCTACCCCTTTCATTTTACATTCAACGGGTACTGCAAACTTCTATTTTCTACGGTAAAACACCCATACAATAAGGCACAAGACAACAAGTTTTACTCTCGCAAAAAATATTAATTCGTGATTTGAGAAGCTCTATGTTGTGTGGAGAAATTCAACGGAAATTGACGAAACAAAAGCATCTATGTGTACGAATTTCCCATACTAATATTTCGAGTAGGTGCTCCGAGAATGTCCAATTGGCGACATGTAGCCCAATCTGGCAAGGGTGTAGAGCTGTAACAAAGACAAACGGGGAGTCCCGTACTTCGATAAAAAAAAACCTCGAATAGCTTCCTACAGAGATTACATAACAAATTCACACTTCTTTCTAGTTGTGCGCTGTGATTTTTCAAAGTGTTTCGTGGATTGTATGAATATTTCCATAACACATAGGTGAGTAAAAAATTATAATGTTCATTATACAATTAAGAAATCATCCACAACAAATCAGTTTATTGAAGAATCCCTGCAAAATATATTTCAATTGGTAGTTTGAAACACAGTCACGTTGAAGAATTGAATGTTTTTACGTCTACCGTAAATAGTATTCCAAAAGTTTTCTCATGCTTCTATTGTTATTTTGTCTTTTTCAATAGAGCAAACATGGGAATAATAATTGGGAATAAAAAATTCATGAGGAAGAATTGAAGACTTTCAGTTGTGGAAAAAAATATTAGAAATTTCTAAAGAATTTTTCTTTTCCTCAAAGTTGAAATAGCTATTTCGAAAGCTATGCAAAGAATTTTCGTTTTTTTCACAGCTGACAACATCGTTATGGTTGTGGTGTGGAACGTTGTTTTGGAAAGAATAAACAAAGTGAATGTACAAATTCTACCAGCTTCTACCGTAGATTTGATTACTGTAGCCGATCTTTATGAATCTCTTCAGCAGTACCCAAAAGACATAGTAAAAAGACAACTGAAGAGAAAAAACAAATATGATGAAGAAATGAAAATTACTGCCACTGATACATTTCTCGTCATCATTGATAGACTCGTATCTGAATTAGAAAAAGAACAGAAGGCCTACAACAATTTCATCGAGTTTTCATTTTTGAATAAAATTAGTGAATTGTCATCATCAACTCTTACGAAAAAAGCTGTCGCCTTGGAAGAAATATATTCTATTGATTTAGAGACTGGCTTAGTTTAAGAATTTCGAAGCCACATTTTTATGGAAAGAATTTCGGTAAAACCAAATTCTGAATCATTGGAAAGTCTTTCTTCGTTTCTGCGAAAAGAGAATTTGCAGAACGTTTATCCTAACTTGGACATAGTTCTTCGTATGATATTATGTACTCTAGCGACAAATTCTTCTGGTGAGAGAAGTTTTTGTCTAAAGAGGGAAAAAAATATCTGAGATCGATCTTAAGTCAAAAAAATTGAACGCATCAGCTCTTTTGTGTAAAAAGTTAGAATTAATGAACAAGATCACTTACGACGAATGATTTTGTCAACGAAAAATCGGGCAAAAGGGTGTTTTAAGAAACTTCAATAAGTCAATTGAAATTATCATTTTGTAACTGTTTGTCAGAGCGATAAATATTATTCAACTACGTTTACCGAATGTACATTATTGTGTGCTCACAAACTCAAATATACTCACAAACTATTTCTTGTGCAATTTGAAAACAGTAGTTGGATTGTAAAGATAATCTTGGAGCTGACAATTCACAATTGTAAAAGAAAGACCGGCAGAAAATCAATAACCCATACTTTGGAAATGTGTAAATCCGCAACTGACGTTTGGTTTATAGAAAAGTTTGAGAAAACAATTTCTGAAGGTGGGAATTCCTGATATTTTATTTTTGTATCCTTTTCCTCCATCTTGTGCGATTGATTTCGTCGAAATGGACTTGTCTAACAGTAAGACGTGAAAGTACGATGTAGTCGATTTTACAGATGGTCCGCGCAGAAATAGACTTTGTTGTCAGTTGATACAACCTATTTCACAAATCTTGTAATGAGAATAGATCGAATATTTTCACATAATATTTTCGTTGGAAAAAATAGAATGAAAACCAGATAACTTGAAAATTTTGTTTCGGTTAATTATCAAGTTATCAGAAGAATTCATCTGATGTTACACATGTTATTCTTCTTTGTTCGTCCCGAATTCGTTTTTACGGGGAACTTCGTGATGATTGAATCATTGTTTGGAAACCTCGGAAATTTAGGAGAAGTAAGTTGGTAACTAACAACAGAAATCTCCATGTTTCAGTATATATATATATATATATATATATATATATATATATATATATATATATATATATATATATATATATATATATATATATATATACTATATAATATGACTATGACTATATAATAACCCGATTGTGTCTTTCAATTATATTATCTGTAGAAGAATATATGTTAGTGTACTGTAAACCACACACAGAAAACAATTCTCTATAAAGAATTGATTTTCTCAGTGGATTTGAGAGTTTATTGTACTGCTTCGGAAATAATTCAATGAATAAACTCAATATTATTATTATTATTATATATATATATATATATATATATATATATATATATATATATATATATATATATATATATATATATATATATATATATCAGTAGTCCATGTTGAGAATAAAGTAAGTGGATTTAGATAGAACAATTACACATCTCCAAATGTTTGTAGATATATATATATATATATATATATATATATATATATATATATATATATATATATATATATATATAAATCAACCATTTGGAGTATGTAATCCTCTGTTCATTAGCGATCCGTTCTATATATATATATATATATATATATATATATATATATATATATATATATATATATATATATATATATATATATATATATATGTATATATATATATATTTAGATATATATATATATATATATATATATATATATATATATTATATATATATATATATATATATATATGTGTGTGTGTGTGTGTGTGTGTGTGTGTGTGTATATTTAATGTCGTTTTTCTTCCAACTAAAGCGATTATCGTCGTAGGAAAACTACATGAAATTGCTCCGAAAGCTGGATTTTAAATCTCTTATGATAAAATCAAATACAAGAAAAGAACCAGTAATTGAATCACAAAGCATAGCGAAATTGTTCAAGTCAGTCATTTTAAATAATTTCGAGAAATTATACACTTCTTAGGTTTGAAACGAAACAAATCATTAACGAACAAAGAATTACCAAGCTCCAAAAGGTTCAGGTACAAGCTGACATACTATAATGAAATGTGCATTTCGATAGGCGCAAAATTGAGACATTGTAACGCAATTTATGGGCGGAGTATCAGATTCCTTTAAAATCAAAACCGATGTGCGACAGGGGGGCGGACTTTCGCCACTCCTTTTCAATATTGTTCTTGAAAAGATCATTAGGGAGAATGGCAACTTCACGTAAAAGGTATAAAAGTGGGAATCAAAAACGAAAATAGAATAAACGTCAAATGTCTCGCCTTTGCAGTCGATATTGCTATCATCACAAACAACAGAACTGAAGCCATTCTCGCCGTAGAAAGACTACATGAAATTGCGCAGAAAACCGGGTTACAAATTTCTTATGATAAAACCAAATACATGAAAAGAAAACCAAAAAATAAATCTCCTCTCATCACAAAACATGGCGAAATTCTGCAAGTCGGCCATTTTGAATACCTCGGGGAAGTTATACAGTCCTCAGGTTTAAACCGTTTCGCTAATGAACAGAGAATCACCAAGCTCCAAGGGCCTACAAGTTCACTATAACAAAAAGTGCATTTGGAGAGGCGCCAAATTGAGGCATTATAAGACAACGATTTTTCCAGAAGCAATCTACGCAGTTCAAACAATTGAATCAATTGATGGTCATTCAAGAATAAGAGAAATAGAGAATAAGAGAAAAACAAGAACCTAAATTTTTTGAAATATCATTATTTTAATAAATGTAATTATATATTTTAATTAATATAAATATATATTTTATGAAATATAATTTTGTAAACTTGAGCATTTAATAAACTGTTTGATTTCTTCCTCCTGAAATTCCAAGGAATTTCAGCCTAAGAATATCTGAACACCAAAGATGCTTTGCAAAATATGAAAACGATTCTACGTATGAAACACATCTTTTAGAAGAGAACGACGTCTTGGACAACAACTTCAAAATATTTCATATGGAACGTAAAGGTTATAAACTAACCATGTTAGAAGCCATGGAAATTGATAAGAGGAAGAAATTAAATAGTTTATTAAATGATCAAGTTTCAATAAATAAGTCTCCTTTATTAAGTTTATTCCAGTAAAAATGCAATCGAAGAAAAGTATTCTATGGTCATCACCCACAATTCAGAAGAAATATGTGCTATAGTCATTCCCCTACAGAAGAAGAACAGTGTTCTATGGTCATTTCCACGCACTTCAGGATAAATAAAAGCAGTTCACAATGTAATAGCTCAGTTTATCATCAACATTTGATGAAGCCACTGTGTTGGCGAAACGATATTGTCATGTTTTTTAATTAATTATAGTGAAAATCGAAAAACTACCCAGTTTTATTTGAATTATGTATTTAGGTTCTCATCACGTATCGATTATCATCGATATACCCAATCGATTAATAAAATATATTAGTGTTTCAGAACTGGAGTAAATCATTAATTAATTATTGTGTATAATATTAAAATTATACACTCCAGATTTTTTTGTAACTATTACATTTTCTAATGAAAGAAATGAAGATATTCGTTTGGTTTACATTCGAATAACTCACTATTCTCTGAATTTTTCCACAAGAATATAGATATTTTCAATTTTTATTCCATAGAGGTGCTAGCACCGCAACGTCCGATAGCCCCACCGACGGAATATTTTCAACTGAATCTTGGAGGCTTCGATCCTGAAACACTTCTCAAGGTTTCAAATAATCCATTAAAACTTCCAGGGTATGTAGGCTGTATGAGAGGATTACAAATTGGAGATAATTTGATAGATTTGGTCTCAAAAATCGATGTAAATGAATCAGGTATGTATATTTTGAATTATCAGTAACTGACTTAAATAAAAAAATCTAACATGAGCAAATTTAAAAGAATATCAATTCAATAGTTGAAATTTTTAAGTATTTAGAATAACTTTTATATTATTAGTACTTGAGAATTAGGAACTTACGGTACTGAACTTATCAAGGAAAAAAATTAAATAAATGTTCTGTAAAAGACATGTAACACCCGATTTTGACATAAGGTTGGGTAAGCCGTGGTACCCTATGAGGCAAGTGGGGTATGGGGAGATAAATTTTAATTTTGAATACAATACTCGCAAATAGATTCTGCCTTGTCGACCACATCCTCAACCCCAGCACAGCTACAATGTGCCCAGTTCCCACAGCGGCAACACGCGGCTCATCCTTCCACGTATTTTCCGCTGCAGTAAAAACAAGGGATATTATTTTCGTCTTCATCATATTTATTAATCGCAGTTTCATTTTTTTTAGTCTCTTCAGTTTTCTTATATATTTTTTGTTCTTTTGCATCTCTTCTTCTCTTTTCGCTATCTTCTACCAGTCTGTTTATTTCGCTTGATTCTTCCAATTCGTTTTTGTATGGAGAGGAAGTTATGATTGCTGTTTTTCCTCGTTTCCTTGTCACCAGTGAAATATTCCGTGTTGCAAGATGAGGCATCACTTGTTGAGGACTAACAACAGAAAAAACAGTTGGCGTAGTTGGTCTTTGCTCTATTCCGATATACCATGAGGAGCATCCGGGTTCAGGCTCTGCTTCAATCATCAGTGGTTTGTCCATAATGGCTTTCTCAGCTAATCAGCTGTCGCATCTGAAGTTATATTATTTGCACGTGTTGTTGCATCTCTTGTCGAAGCATCAGTTATCATCGGACTATTTAAAGATGTTGCTTCATTGTCCTGCGTAGATGCTACTTGAAATGCTTCTATAATAGATAGTATCTCTGATTGTGGAATATCTATCATCAATGAGCTGCTTTACTTTCCTTTCCAGGGTAGTTTGTGGCACAGAAAATGTTTTTGATGCTACTTTTTACCCCATTTTTCATTCAATGACCATATTTATCGCGTTTTTCATACTTTCTTCATTCCAACTCCCCCTCTCCGTCTCTTTTTTATAAGTCTTCACCGTCCTAAAAAAGATAAAAATCAAATAAGTTATAATCAAGATAAGTTAACCTAAAACATACCGATGTCATTATAAAGTCATATTTTAATTTCGAAGGGCAAGATGGGTGCCATCCCATCTTGCCCTTTCATGCTTTTTTGAATAAAATAACGGACCTTCAAAAACCAAATCGAAATATTGAAGCAAACATATTCTTACCTGCTACTATAATTCTTAATAAATAAAAATAATTTCCAGTGACTTCTTGACACTATTGAGGTGAAAAACACATGGCATATACAAAGCGAAAGTAACAAGCAATTTGACAAAGACAGAATTTTTGACGCTTATTCACAAACGCATTCGCACACTAACCTGGTGGCAGTGGTGACTGAGAAACAATTCAACGTCGCGTAATTACGAGCCAGAGGCGATGTGAAGGCGCCCATTCTCGTATAAAGTTTTGAATCAGCTTCATAAAATGTTGTTCTTCAGTCTTTCGGTGACTTAGGGCACATAATGTGTTATAGGGCTCACAGTGACCTTGACTGAGTACTATTTTCTGTAATATTCAAGGAAATTAAAAAAACATTTTGGACTTGATTTTTTTACAGTCACATTGAATGAATTATTGATATGAATTTCTGATTTTGTACGAATTAAAACACTGTTCTTTCGATTTTTCTATGAGAAGTATAGTTATTGTGACTTCGAATCGGATTTTTATATATTTAAATGTATCGTTATTTAAATGTATCGTATTAGAGTAGTTTTGCGTATATAAAAACTGAAAAGCTAGTACTGAATCAATTTGTTTTTTTCAAAGATTGAATTAAATCACAGAAACTGTAGAAATAGTTCACAAAGAACAGAAATTTACTCAGAAAATCCCTCAGAAATTGAGAAGTGTATCAAAGAAGTTTCTTTATACACTTTAAGAACTCTTTATAAAGACTTCACGATAGGGACTAGGTGCGTTTGAAAAACAATGAAAACTTTATTGTTTGGATGCATGTCACTGAAGATTTCCATGAAGGGATGAAAGAATTGTATGGTGTTCCCATACATAATATTCAGCATGTTCGATGCTTTTCGAAATGCACTAAAAATCATTCTCGAAAGTGATAGCTTGTGTTTTCATTGATAGCATTTCTAACATATACCTTGATCAGGTGTTCCCAGAAATTCATTTTTACTGTGACGGTTTTGTGATTGCCATTTCTTCGCGACGCCGCTTTTGTGGGCCAACAATTCTCACCAGAGTGTGAATGTAGCTTAGTATGAAGTGTTATTAACATTCTTTATACTTGTTGATTCCCAGGAACGCAAATATGCATAAGATAAATAATCATGATATATTTCTTCTGTTCCTGGACATTATAGGTATAGTATTAACGTATCGGGTGTTTTTTTTTAAGTGTATAGAACTTTAAGTTGGCATTACTGTTGAAGATGGCGACCGATTTAACAGCTGAGAAGTGATTTATTCTCAGTTTGAGGCAATTTATCATGAATAGACTCACGCCTGAACAACGCTTGCAAATAGTGCAATTTTATTTCGAAAATAATGGTTCTGTGCGGAATACGTATCGCGCACTACGTCCGTTTTATTTTGTTTGACTATGAAGCGTACCTCTAGTTGAATGGCTACGTCAACAAACAAAACTGCCGCATTTGGAGTGAACATAATCCTCAAATGTATGTCAGAAAACCGTTACATCCAGAAAAACTGACTGTTTGGTGCGCTTGATGGGCTGGTGGAATCATTGGTCCGTACTTCGTCAAAAACGATGATGTCCAGAACGTTACAGTCAATGGTGATGGGAATAGAGCCATGATTAATAAGTTTTTCATTCTTGAATTGAACAACCATGATGTCCAGGAGCTGTGGTTTCAACAAGACGGCGCAACATGTCACACAGCTCGTACCACAATCGATTTATTGAAAGACACGTTTGGTGACCGCCTAATTTCACGTTTTGGACCTGTCAATTGGCCTCCAAGAACTTGTGATTTAACACCGTTAGACTACTTTTTGTGGGGCTATGTGAATTCCTTGGTCTATGCGGATGAGCCACAAACGCTTGACCATTTGGAAGACAATATTCGCCGTGTTATTGCCGATATACGGCTAGAAATGTTGGAAAAAGTCATCGAAAACTTTCCAATCCAATCAAAAACGTCCAGATTGGACTACATCCGAGCCAGCCGTGGCGGTCAAATGCCAGTAATCATATTTAAAATGTAATGCTACCAGGTTATCCTCTAAAAATTCTTGTCAATCGAATGATCCATCTTTTTATTGCAATTTAAAGTTCTAAACCTTTAAAAACACCCTTTTTTTGATTTTTGGGACACAGTTCCTTAAAATTGCAATCAACATAGTTCCTTGAAATTGGGTTCAAGTCTAAGTAATACCTCTAGAATAATGATGTAGACAAACACTGATCATTAGATTTTTCTGTAAAGCTTCTGTTAAAGTGTATAAGGAAATTATTACAATTCAAATATTTGTAGTCTGGTCTTCTTTGCGTTTTCCACATGTAAGAAGGTATTGATTCGTAGTTTTCATCTGCTTTCTTTCAGAAAAATATCGTTTTTATCGTTTTGACACTCGCTTGGTAATGTGTGAAAGTCTCGTCTTTTATCACATTGTTGTGCCTATGGCATCAATTATTGTTTTCGTCATTTCAATAAACTAGTGTTAACACACTCCTTGCTCATATAAGAAGGTTACTCCGCTGAAAAAACTATTGAAGCTCATCTAATATCCAAGCTTTTTCAACTTCTCAAACATTTTAGACACGATAGAAATATATCGAGTTCGTTACATTATCCTCGAGCTTGTGTACAAACTGCATCAGTAATCCTACACATTATTATTCACATTATTAAAGTATATTTTACGATTATTAGGTCTTGCAATAACGCTTTCTTACAGTTCCTCTTCAGAAAGGCTAGAACAAAATCCAAAGAATTACAGAACGCATTTTTAGCGCTAACAAAAATCTCCCAGAACTATTATAATAATGTATGTTATCATAATTTCTAACTTTATATTCCATTTTCGGATCTATCACTTTGGTTTGGAGGTTTTTGTATAACATATTCTTCTTGCCAGGATTCCTAAATTCTTTCCAAGTTCAGTTTGTCAGTACGAAAAGTCTTGTATATGACATTCCTAGCTCTGCTACCATTTCATTTTAGAACCAATACAATGCCGTTTCGTGGCTTTTCTCGAACAATTTACACCGAGTCAGTCCAGAATAATAAAAGAATTCGTTAATAGCTACAATATATTCGTATTATATTGGCCTACTTCAATTACATTTTGGTATTAAGTTAGAAATCACTTGTACACTGAAATTTGTTTTGAGGACTGAGATTGAATTCTCGCTTAACTCTTGATGAAACATTATTAAATATTAAATTAAATTAAACTCTTGGCTTAATGTTTCACGATTAAATTTAACAATATGAATTTGAAAACATGTTTCGAGCGTGAGCTCATTTTCAAGACTAAAATACAGTAAGGAACGAACAACAAATTTATATCTATACAATGGATGTAAGGAGGGAGGATAATTATAAATCTAAGTGTTCATTTACCATGTATTTTTTTTTCTCCCAAGAACTGCATATTTGAATTGCCTCTAAAAGGTCTAAACTTTTTCCTTTATTACATGCGTGTAAGCACTTGGTTTTCTCAAAGTCTATAAAGTGGTTAGAGTTAATACAATGTTCTAAGAATCCAGGTTTATTAACATTGTACAAAATCGACCTTTTATATTCGTCAACCCGAGTTTTTATTTTTCTACCTGTTTGGCCGATATAAAACGCTGGACATTCATTACGAAAAATTTTATAAATCCCGCTTTTGTCTTCAATTTTTATCTTATCTTTATTATTCACTAAAAGTGACTTAATATTTCTTTTGTTAGTACAAATTATTTTTATCTCTTTTATTTTCTCAATTTTATATTTTTTCGCTGAGTTGGGGTATGAAATTAATAAAATGATATTTTTGTTCGCTTTTTATAATTTGAGATGAATAAATCGAATTTGAAAGAATTTTCCGTTGCTTTTTTCTTATAAAATTATCTATTATGTTTCCATCACAACCGTTATTATTTGCTGGAAGTTTCAAAGTTTTCACCTCTTTGTTAATTTTCATCGGAGAGCGGGATGGACAAAAGTCTATGTATAAAAGAATAAAAAGAACTAAGTTTAATATTTAGTGGTTGACTATTATCTTTAGGAATTAAGGTATCTGTGCATGTAGGTTTTCTGTATATATCAAAGGTTAGAGTATCATCTTTCCTAGTAATGGCTAAATCTCAAAAGTTTAATGTTCTTTGGTCATTTTCTATTTCTTTTGTGAATTTATGGATGTATAAAATGAGTTAATATATTTCAGAAAGTTATCTAATTGTCTGTCGGACCCACTTCAGATACAAAAAACATACCGTTTCCAAAGAAAAACACGCTAATAAAAAACGTTTTCTTTCAAAACGTTTTAAACGTTTAAACGTTCTTGAAAAGAACACATCGTAAATGAACACTTAAATCTTCAATTAGCCTCCTCCTTGCATCCATTGTATAGATATAAATTTGTTCTTTGTTCCTTACTGTATTTTTGTCTTGAAAATGTGCTCACGCTCAAAACATGTTGACAAATTTATATTGTTAAATATAATAGTGAAACATTAAGCCAAGAGTTTAATTTAATTTAATATGAAATTTGTTTTCGCTTATTATGTAACCATTTAAAATATCTAATGTTCGCAGGAGTGATAACCAATTGCACCATGAAATGTGATTCTATACCTTGTCAAAATGGAGGTATATGTATTGAGGACTTTCGTAATCAGGAACATACATGCGAGTGTGAACATACCAGTTATTATGGAGAGTATTGTTCAGATGAAAAAGGAGCAGACTTCAGTGGTGATTCAATTTTATGGAGGGAATATGTGTTGAATGGATCTGTCGATCATGTTAAAGTACAATTGGCTTTCTCGAGTATGGATAACAACAGGAAGTATGCCGCTTTGTTATTGCTGCAAACAGAGAATAAGTAAGTTGTGAATGAATTATCTACAGATATAATGAGGTGAAATAAGTTACATCTGATCAGAAAAAAGTGAACAATTTCCCCCGAAATTATTATCCAAATGTATGCGTCGATTACCTGAATAAGTTTTATAGAAATAGAAGGTCTTTAATTTTAAAATCCTCGGTGATGTAAAGCACTTGACCGAGTTCAACACAATGTACAAACTTGAAAGTAGAAATTAAAAATTACAACATCATACTTGTAACTACAAATTAAATATCGATATTACAAAAAAGGGGTAATGAGTTTTCAATTGGAAAACTTTTCCTGCGCTATACTAGACGCATTTTTCTAATAATGTTTTCCATGTTTCTGGTCATTCGATTATGTACCTGTGTATATATAAGTAGTTCTCTTTCAGATCTAAACCTGTTATACCCTAAAAGCAATATACAATTTTCGTCGATTGAACATCCTGAGCCAATTCAATTATTTTAAGCAACGAGAGACATGATCGCTACTCTCGAGAGAAAAAATAAATCTAAATTTTGAATCCCTTTTTTTGAATTCTTGCTTTGAATTCAGGCAGAATATGAACAACAAGGTTTTTGACTGTATCATGAGGGTGTTTTTACAGAGAGTGTAGCGTGAGAGTTTGCCAATCAACATATTCGAATTAATTTTTACATATTCCAGTCCATTACCAAAATGAATCGCTAATAGAACACACATACACACTTGTGCATAGACGCACATATATATATATATATATATATATATATATATATATATATATATATATATATATATATATATATTGAGTCAGTTGACTCCGGAGAGTAGGCAGGTTGAGACTTCGGAGTTAACTATTGGAAACGATTTGGCTTGTGGAGTAGGCAGATTGAGGCCACGTTACCAAGATACCCTTATCTTTACTAATTTATTTCAACTCCTGAAAATGGCTTCACAACGGAAGCCGAAACGTCGAGATTATATAAATCTAGAACGCGGTTCATTCCGAGAACTAAGTTTTATACATATATATATATATATATATATATATATATATATATATATATATATATATATATATATATATATATTCAGAAAGAAATTATTGGGTTTTCTGGTTCTCAAAAATATTTATTGAACATCTATATCACATAACGTTTCGGTCCTTTTCTTGGGCCTTTTTCAAATGAAGTTTCATCAATATATTGTCATCAACTAAAAAAAGAGAAAATGACAGAACAAAATTGGTTCATAATATAATAATAACTATTGCTTTTGTTTGTGTGGTAAGGCTTAGATCGTGTAATGTTGTTTACATGCCTGTCATTTTCTCTTTTTTTAGTTGATGACAATATATTGATGAAACTCCATTTGAAAAAGGCCCAAGAAAAGGACCGAAACGTTATGTGATGTAGATGTTTGATAAATATTTTTGAGAACCAGAAAACCCAATAATTTCTTTCTGAAAATATAAATAAAATGGTTCAAGATAGCAATGTATATGAATATATATATATATATATATATATATATATATATATATATATATATATATATATATATATATAAAGAGTATTGTTATCGACCGTACTACGTATTAAATATTGTGAATTCTTTCGGGAAGCGGTCTGTGGGAGAATGAAAACTCTTACGTTCTCGTTCAACTCAATATTTCGTCACTGTAAATTGGTGACTTCATCAGGAATACACTAAAATGAAATGAAATTACATTAATTGTAAAGATAAAAGGACCACATCACAGAACTTACAGATATAGATTCTCAGGACATTAAAATGCAACAACGAAGCACTGTGGGTGCCGCATGACTGACTGATGGCAGAGTGGGGACGTATCATATACTTTTTATGATGCGGCAATAGATGTTACTAAGTTGGCCCGTATCAGTTTTATAGTTGACACAATTTTTGTTTTTCGCTTTATGACAAATTTCTAGAAAAAGTCTCGTTTTATAATTGCTATGTTGATCAATAATTCTCACACTGTAGAAGTCGAATATATGTCCAGTATCATTATGGTGTTGCACCACTGCACAAGAATTTTTACCTAAACGACAATCACTCTTATGCTGTGTAATACGTTGCTTCAGCCATTGATTAGTTTGTCCAATATAGGTGCCTTTGCAATGCGAGCAGGGAATTTCATATACGACATTGTTTTTTTGCATGGTTGGTGTTTTATCCTTTACCTTGGAGAACAATTGAGAAACCGTAACTACATGGTAGTTTGCGATTATCAAGTCTGGGATTTGTTTGAATAAGGACTTTAGTTGCAATGAGAGTTGATTTATGTATGGTATTCTTCTGTATTTCATTGCAAGTCGTTCTGTAGGTTCTGTAGGACCATCATAGATATTAGAGTTTTATATAAGAAAATTCAATATATGTTTCGGGTAACCATTATTAAGAAAAATACCATACAGTATTTTCAAATTTTTTTTGCAGGAACCTTTCATCGCTTATATGTGTAATTCTGTTCTTCATAGCAATAACAGTGTTGTATATTTGGTTCTTAGGATGATTTGAGTGGTAGTTGAGGAATCTATGGAGATGATGTTGCTTTCCTATTAGACCGGGAGTTGATGACAGAAAAAAGTGGACAATTTTTTCAAGGCTGCCTTCGATAGGAGACATATTTACAGTCGGGAAGTATAGATCAACATAGTTTAGAATCATCGAAACCTGCAAACTCATGTTTAAACTATGCGTTTATTTTGCATTGAGAAATGACTACTCGGAACAACGTTTTATAGTCTGCCATTCATTGAAATAGAAAACAGGGTTGTGGGATTTCTGAAAATCTTATTGGCAGACGATTTACTTGAGTACAAAGGTGAATTATCATAATATTAGTTTGCAATGAACCCGTGTAACTCGAACCAACTTCTTCAAGTCTGCCAATTACACTGTAGTGTGTCCGTGGCCCAAAATCAACAAAACATCACAAGGCAGTCGATTTGCAGTGATATAAACATTACTTACGTATTTTTTATTACAATTAGCATTCATGTTACAATAACTCGGAACAATTTTTTCAAGCTTATAGTTTATTTCAACATAAATTTAACAACTTCAAATATCGATTAAAAAGAATGGCAGCCGATTACATTGTATACATACAATTTTTAAACTTTTTTTTTTTGCAATGAAAATTAATATTTATTACCAATTTTCTAATGTCTGCCAATCATACTTTTGTCTATTCTTAGCCTGAAACTAACAAAAAATTACAAGGCAGCCGATTTGCAGTGATATAAATCCTATTAAAATATTTTTCAATTAGCAATTTTTTTTTAAATAACTCGAAACAATTTTTTCAAGTCTGCCATTTTCACGTTGCATTATACATGTATGAAATAGACCAAATATCAAATAGCAGACGATAAATAATCAAACATACATGAATACTATGAAAAAAAAATTTTTTTTTCCAAATTTAAATTCTGACCGCTGATGACAAGTGAATGAATTTGTTACTCTACCGTCATTAGTCGTCTTTTTTCAGTATGAAAGATGATACGATCCACGAAACTTCTAATGTTTAATATTTATTCGTCAACAATTTTGTATGTACATATGTATGTAGATAAAATGTATTAATTGAATATAAGTGTATTTTTGTGACTAATACACATATACGTATACTCATTTTTCCGAAACAGCTATTTATCGCTGTCCGTTAAACTTTCTTGTGAAAGGGATGTGCAATTTTTCATCTTCTGATAACAATCGAATGGCAGAAGATGAAAAATTGCACATCTCTCTCACAAGAAAGTTTTTTGACCATAATCAGATTCATATTTAATAACACGTACTTCACTTTCAACGATTGTCATTATAAACAAACTGTCGGCACTCCTATGGGATCTCCTATTAGTAACATTAGTAACATTAGTGGCAAAAATAGTGTTAGATCACCTCCTAAAAAAGATCATTCCAAAGCTTTCATATAGCCTACCCTTCATATTTCAATATGTTGATGATATTATTTGTGCAATTCCAAATAGCCATGAAGAATTGACGCTGAAGATCTTTAACTCTGCCAATGACCATGTGCAATTTACGATAGAGACAGAAACACAACAGAGTGTACCATTCCTGGATTGTAAATTGATCAGACTTGACAGTGGTGATATAATTCTGGGCTGGTATAGGAAAGCAACATCATATGATAGATTCCTCAACTACCACTCAAATCATCCTAAGAACCAAAAATACAACACGGTTATTGCTATGAAGAACAAAATAACACATATAAGCGATGAAAGGTTCCTGCAAAAAAAATTTGAAAATACTGTATGGCATTTTTCTGAATAATGGATACCCGAAACATATATTGAATTTTCTTATATACAACTCTAATATCTATGATGGTCCTACAGAACCTACAGAACGACTTGCAATGAAATACAGAAGAATACCATACATAAATCAACTCTCATTGCAACTAAAGTCCTTATTCAAAGAAATCCCAGACTTGATAATCGCAAACTACCATGTAGTTACGGTTTCTCAATTGTTCTCCAAGGTAAAGGATAAAACACCAACCATGCAAAAAAACAATGTCGTATATGAAATTCCCTGCTCGCATTGCAAAGGCACCTATATTGGGCAAACTAATCAATGGCTGAAGCAACGTATTACACAGCATAAGAGTGATTGTCGTTTAGGTAAAAATTCTTGTGAAGTGGTGCAACACCATAATGATACTGGACATATATTCGACTTCGACAATGTGAGAATTATTGATCAACATAGCAATTATAAAACGAAACTTTTTCTAGAAATGTGTCATATAGCGAAAAACAAAAATTGTGTTAACTATAAAACTGATACCGGCCAACTTAGTAACATCTATTGCCGCATCATAAAAAGTATATGATACGTCCCCACTCTGCCATCAGTCAGTCGTGCGGCACCCACAGTGCTTCGTTGTTGCATTTTAATGTCCTGAGACTCTATATCTGTAAGTTCTGTGATGTGGTCCTTTTATCTTTACAAATATATACCAATTTATATATATATATATATATATATATATATATATATATATATATATATATATATATATATATATATATATATATATATATATATAGTGCTATATATATATATATATATATATATATATATATTATATATATTTTTCAATTTTCTTTAAATTTTAATTTTATATACAAATTTACATTTTATCATTGATTATTTTCATACATGAAATAATAACATTACAAATTTACTTATCTTACTTACAAACTTTATCTTACTTGATGCAATCTTAATTTACAAGGTATTCATCATACATATTCATTTTGCTTCATTACGTCTTAACATTTTTACATTACTTTTACTTTTCTTGAATCTTTCACTACTATAGTGAGATTTTCCATCCTTTTATACACCTTTTACGCTCCCTGTATGTATTCTTCCCATATCCTCATCACCACCTGTTTCCCAAGGACGGAGAAGAAACGTGCGACAGAGAGCGAGAGGAAAAACAAGGCCGTTGAAGATAGTGCATCAAGACGGCGACATTCAGATTCTGATTTTTGCTAGTGCTACTGTTAATATACTTTTTCTTACTTATTATATTTCTGACTGCGGTTTGTATTACTTTGAGACTGTGGTTGAATGCTATATTACTTCGTCCGGTACCGGACTACATCAAAAATTGTGATAACCAAAACGGTTGGAAGAAAACTCAGACTTGTGGCAGTGCAATCATCTCCTTCCGTCATTTTCCTTACAGCCTGTATATCTGGTAAGTCTCACTGTTAAATTTGATGAAAATTGGTAGTTATTTCATTTTCCTTTTCTTTTGCTTATATTTTCTAATTGGAATAAATTTTATTTTTGATGATATCTAAAATTACGGAATCAGCTTCTCCAAAGCTAAAATTCAGTCTTTAACGATACATATTTAAATGGTCCTTCGAGCCGGATATTAGAAAAAATATATATTTACAAATTTTAGAAAATATTAATTTCCTGAATTTTCATTTTCAAATTAATTATTTCAAAATAATTCATAAGTGGAAGATTCCACTGCTTTCTCGATGCAATAAAATTCTCGGCTTATCTGCTGAACATCTGTTTATTGCAGGAGAGATAAACACGTTTGTATTTTAAGATTGCAACAAGTTCTTAATCAATTGAAAATTTACGTGGAAATAATTTGCTTTTATTTCGTTTTTTTTTTAATATTGGGTCTTATCGGGATTTCGATATCTGTTAGGTATCCGTACTTGTAGCATTTACTTTACAGGTTATTTCATTGTTTATATTTACAAAATTTTAGGATGCCTGTCGATCACGAAAAATTATTGCGTTCACGTGCTTTACGTTCGGCACTTCTTTCGAATATTACTTCGCTACACATTTTTTCGTTAGATATAAAGGATGTGCCTCAAAATTTCGCTGCTTTTAAGGTACGCCGTAGAAGTTTAGAACGGTGGAAGAATCTTTTTGAAAAACATCATAGCGACATTATTTCTTTAGTTTGTCTGCAAGATAATGCTGAAGATGCATTGGTGGCAGAACAAGAAATTTACGATACTTATTTAGAGAAATGTCAGTTCATTGATACTACTTATTATGAATTGTTTGAATTACCCGATGAAATTAATTTGAATCAAAATGCCTCGGAGCGGAATAATTCTGAAAATACTCACCGAGTTAAATTACCTAAAATTAACCTTATACATTTCGATGGAGATATTAAAAAGTTTCCAACTTTCATAGGTATGTTCCGTTCGTTAGTACACGATAATTTGCATTTAACGAATATTGAAAAATTTAATTATTTACTTTCTGTCCTAAAAGGTGCACCGTTGGCATTAGTTAAATGCACTCCTTTATTGGATGAAAATTATCTCAGTGCTTACAAGAGTTTGAATGATCGTTATTGCAATGAAAGGTTGTTAGCCAATGCTTACTGGAAAGAAATAGATAATTTTAGACCTATTCCTAATGATGGTTCTTTAAGAAAATTGCTAGATGTATTTAATGAAAATTTGTCTGCTTTAGAAACGTTAAGATTTCCAATTAATCAATGGAGCTTCATTTTAATGCATATGTTGTTAGATCGTTTAGATCAAACAACATTGAAATTATTTGAATTAGAATACGCTTCCAATAAAGTTCCTACTTATGATGAAGTAAGAAATATTTTACTCAAACATTGTACTGCAGTAGAGTCGATTGCGTTAAACACTAAACCTTACAAGAAAATCAGTTCGTTTAAAAATTCTATTTTTGAAAGAAATATTTCTAATGAAAGAACATCTTTTTTAGTGAATACAAATAAATACTCTATCAAGAATAGTGACACGACCTCTAATACAAAAAACCTTCATTGTTTTTTATGTAAAGGTAAGCATATCATTTATCAATGTGCCGAATTTTTGTCGAAATCCGCAAAGGATCGCTACCAAATTGTGAAAAAATTCAATGCTTGTGTGAATTGTCTAGCCAATTCTCATAGTTTCAGTAAATGTTCTTCTAATAAAAGATGTAAAATATGTGGAAAGTTTCACCATTCGTTACTACATTTTACTGAACCTAATGATGATCAAATTAAATCAATTGCAATCCCGTCCACTTCGACAAGTGCTTCAGATTCAGAGATTAAATCATTCAATGGGTTACTGTCAAAAAATAATGCTCTTTCGCTTAATCAAGTTTTGCTGTCAACTGTCAAATTTTATATATTAAATTCTTGTGGGCAATCTTGTATTGCTAGGGGAGTTCTAGATTCAGGATCACAAATTTCATTTATTTCCAAAAAACTTGCTTCAAAACTCAACCTTAAGAAATTCAATATTTCCGTACATATAAACGGATTGGACAAAATGACCACTTCCGCAAAATTTGGAGTTTCTTGTGAGCTTATATCAATATACGATGGGCAAGAAACGTACAAGCTTGACGCTGTTATAGTTGATAAAATTTGCGATATAATGCCGTCATACTCATTCTCTTTGAAAAAGTTAGAACAATTCTCTAACCTGAAGTTTGCTGATCCGGAGCTTAATATTCCGGGAGAGATAGACGTATTACTGGGAGCGGACGTTTTCCCATACATTTTAAGGGACGGACGAATAGTAAATTCGGCCAATGAACCAGGGGCGGTTAACACAATGTTTGGTTGGACGTTATTAGGTAAAACTCCGTTACAGGTTTCGCAGGGAATAAATTCATTTATATCTATTGTTTCGGACGAAAATAATATTAATTTGGATTCAGCATTACGGCAATTTTGGTCCATTGAAGAAGTACCTTCTTTCGACCTCATTTCACCAGAAGCTAAATTCTGCGAAAATTATTTTCAAAATACTACCTATCGAACTCCAGAAGGACGTTATGTAGTCTCACTACCTTTCAAGCTTACATGCCCCAATTTTGGGGACTCCCGACTTCTTGCGTTACGTCGCTTTCATTCTTTTGAGAGAAAACTTTTGAAAAATGACTCTCTGTATCAAACATATTCGAATATTTTTCGTGATTACTTGGAACAAGGTCATATGGAATTAGCTCCTTCACATCCTCCGGAAAGTTCGAATGATGTTTTTATTTACCGCATTCATGTGTTTTTCGGGAAGATTCTTCAACTACCCCGGTTCGAATTGTTTTTGACGGTAGTAGTAGATTTCCTGATAAAATTTCTTTGAATGATGCTCTCCATACAGGTCCAAAATTACAAAGGGATCTCATAAAGATTTTACTTAATTTTAGAATTCATCGTTTTGTATTTTGTACGGATATATGCCAAATGTACCGTATGATTTCAGTGAACTCTGAGCACCAAGATTTTCTAAGGATTTTGTGGAGATTTTCTTCGGATGAAACAATAAAAGAATACCGGTTGAAAATTCTTCCTTTCGGGTTAGTTTGTAGTCCATATCTTGCAATACGCACTTTAGAACAACTAGCACAGGATTATGACGATTTGCCTTTAGCTAGAGACACCATTTTAAATAATGCCTATGTAGATGATTTAGTAGATGGCGATGATTCTTTAGAAAATACTATTTCAAAAGTTGAGCAGTTAGTTAATTTACTGAATAGAGGATGTTTTCAATTGAAAAAGTGGTGTAGTAATGATCAAGCTATTTTAAAAAACATTTCCCCACAGTTAATTTTACATTCATTATCTTTCGATCCAAAAGATGAATTATATTTGAAAGTTTTAGGTTTGCAATGGAATCCATTATCTGACAATTTTTCATACAATACTTTGACTTCTTCTTCCGAATGTACAAAGAGAACAATTTTATCTAATATAGCCCGAATATATGATCCGTTAGGATACCTTGCACCTTGTATAATTCTACTGAAAATTCTTATTCAAAATTTATGGACTATAGGAGTTGACTGGGATACAGTACCACCTGAGGAAATTATAACTAAATTCAAACGGTTCCAATCTGAAATGACTTCTTTTTCCGAATTAAAAATTCCGCGATACTACGAAAATATACGTTCCGAAGTTTGCGAAATTCATGGATTTGGAGATGCTTCAGAATTAGGATACTGTGCTGTCGTTTATTTGAGAATACTTTATAAAAATGACGAATTCAAAACTTTCTTCGTTTGTGCTAAATCTAAAGTTTCTCCTTTGAAAAAAATTTCTTTACCGCGACTAGAACTGAGTGCGGCTGTATTACTTTCCAAGTTAGTTAAATTCATTTCTGATACTTATAAAGACAAATTGAACATAACTAATATTTTTGGATGGTCAGACTCGACTGTCACTCTGTCATGGATAAGATCTTCGCCACACAGATGGAAGACTTTCGTGGGAAATAGAGTCTCCTATATTCAAGACGTAATATCTCCAGATCGTTGGTTTTATGTTCCTTCTGAAATTAATCCGGCTGACTTAGGAACAAGAGGTCTATTTCCTTGTGATTTATTAAATTGTAAAGAGTGGTTTGAAGGTCCACAATTTTTGAAAAACCATAAACATTCGTGGAAACACTTGTTAGAACCTAACACTAGAAACGAAGATATATCTATGGAAGCCAATAAAACATGTTTTACAATGACATCCACAATTACACATTGTCTGGATGAGTTACTAATGAAATTTTCTTCTTTAACAAAAATATTGCGAGTGTTATGTTATATATATCGTTTTACTGAAGCACTCCGAAATCGAAGAATAGTAAGTGGTGTTTCTAATTCTATCACTTGTATCGAATTACATAGAGCTTTATTATGTCTGGTGAAAAGAGTTCAAGAAGTTGAACTGAAGGTTGAATTAGCACATGTTTCTAATGGGGACAAAGTACCTAAATATTTACGCAAGTTAAATCCGTTTATAGATAAAAAGGGTATTCTACGAGTAGGGGGACGTTTAGCATACGGTCAGTTCCATTATGATAAAAAATTTCCAATACTTCTGCCAAGCAGATCTAAATTTACTATTGATTTGATTACCTATGTACATGTGAATTTGTTACATACAGGAGTAAATGCTACTCATTTTCATTTGGGACAAATGTTTTGGATTTTTTCCGCTAAGAAAGTAATTCGTTCGGTCTTATCAAAATGTCTTAATTGTTTCAAAACAGACCCCATTAATTTACAACCGCCTATGGGAAATTTACCTAAACTAAGAATTTCACAAGTTAAAGCTTTCACCAATGTAGGTGTAGATTTGGGAGGTCCTTTTCATATCACTATGAGTCGAGTTAGAGGAGCAAAAATGCTCAAAGCTTACCTTGCTTTGTTCGTATGTTTCAGCACTAAAGCTATTCACTTAGAATTACTTTCGGATCTTTCCTCAGAAGCTTTTTTAATGGGATTTAGGCGTTTTATAGCGCGAAGAGGCAGATGTGCAAATGTGTTTTCAGATTGTGGAACAAATTTTATCGCTAGTGCTAAATACTTAAAAAAAATTATGGTCGATGCAGCAGAGAAAGAGTCAATTGCTTGGCATTTTAATCCCCTTCAGCTCCCCATATGGGAGGTTTATGGGAGGCAGGAATCAAAAGTACAAAAACTCATTTAGTTCGAATAATAGGACAACAAATTTTAACATACGAGGAGCTTAATACAGTATTCATTCAAATTGAAGCAGTCTTAAATTCCAGACCATTATGTGCAGTAAGTGCGGATCCTAACGATCTAACAGCCTTAACTCCTGGACATTTTTTAACGTTACAACCAATGACAGCTTTACCTGATCCCGATATGACTCAGATTAAATTGAATAGAGTTTCAAGGTGGCAACTTATTCTTAAAATTCACTGCGAATTTTGGAAAAGATGGAGCTCAGAATACTTACACTCTTTGCACCAGAAATCTAAGTGGAACGATCCAATACAACCCGTTCCGATTGGATCTCTGGTTCTTATTAAAAATGAACTTTTACCACCACTTCAGTGGAAATTAGCTCGAATTATTCAGTTACATCCTGGAGGAGATGGTGTTTCTAGGGTAGCCACTTTGAAAACAAATAGTGGAGTTATTAAAAGACCCCTAGTGAAACTTTGTCTACTTCCTTCTTATTGATATTCTTAAAATACCCCTGGCATTTTCAGCGAGGTGGGAATGTTCAGTTTTCTCTTTAAATTTTAATTTTATATACAAATTTACATTTTATCATTGATTATTTTCATACATGAAATAATAACATTACAAATTTACTTATCTTACTTACAAACTTTATCTTACTTGATGCAATCTTAATTTACAAGGTATTCATCATACATATTCATTTTGCTTCATTACGTCTTAACATTTTTACATTACTTTTACTTTTCTTGAATCTTTCACTACTATAGTGAGATTTTCCATCCTTTTATACACCTTTTACGCTCCCTGTATGTATTCTTCCCATATCCTCATCACCACCTGTTTCCCAAGGACGGAGAAGAAACGTGCGACAGAGAGCGAGAGGAAAAACAAGGCCGTTGAAGATAGTGCATCAAGACGGCGACATTCAGATTCTGATTTTTGCTAGTGCTACTGTTAATCTACTTTTTCTTACTTATTATATTTCTGACTGCGGTTTGTATTACTTTGAGACTGTGGTTGAATGCTATATTACTTCGTCCGGTACCGGACTACATCAAAAATTGTGATAACCAAAACGGTTGGAAGAAAACTCAGACTTGTGGCAGTGCAATCATCTCCTTCCGTCATTTTCCTTACAGCCTGTATACCTGGTAAGTCTCACTGTTAAATTTGATGAAAATTGGTAGTTATTTCATTTTCCTTTTCTTTTGCTTATATTTTCTAATTGGAATAAATTTTATTTTTGATGATATCTAAAATTACGGAATCAGCTTCTCCAAAAGCTAAAATTCAGTCTTTAACGATACAATATATATATATATATATATATATATATATATATATATATATATATATATATATATATATATATATATATATATATATATATATATATTGTATTTTCACTTATTCATTTTTAGTATCAGAGGAAACTCATGATAAGCCAGGTGATTCATATGTATATATATATATATATATATATATATATATATATATATATATATATATATATATATATATATATATATATATATATATATATATATATATATATATATATATATATATATATATATACATATATATGTATATATCTTATATATAAAATTCTCGTGTCACAGTTTTCGTTTCCATACTCCTCCGAAACGGCTTGAGCGATTCTCATAAAATTTTGTGAGCGTATTGAGTAGGTCTGAGAATCGGCCAACATCTATTTTTCATCCCCCTAAATGTTAGGGGTAGTCTACCCCTGAATTTTGTTTTTTATTTTTAGACAAAATTTTCAGTTTTTATTTTTTTATGATACAACATACAAAAATACATACAATACTAAATTTTCACCCTTCTACGATCAACCCTTATTTTTTATAGCTGTTTATTTCTTTGGCGGCTTGATGATATTGTTGGCAGGCGATTTCAGGCAGACGTTGCCAGTAATTCCCCGTGGAACGCCTGCAGATGAATTGAATGCTTGCCTGATGGCATCACCTTTATATGTTACCGTTATTATGGAATAACGTAAAAACATTATCGCTAACCACTAATATGAGAATTCAACTTCAAAATGATCAAAGTGCTGCACAATTTTCCAAACAATTATTAGCTGTTGGAAATTGAAAAGTCCCAGTTGATGCGACATCTGGATAAATTACTCTTACCAACAACTTTTGCCGATTTGTAGACTCTCAATTAGCTTTTATTGAAGATGTTTTCCAAACATTAGTGAGAATTATCAGAATTATGCCTAGTTAAGTCAACGAACAATTCTTGCAGCAAAGAATAATGATATACACGCACTGAATTTCACCATTCAATCAAAAATTGCAGGCGATTTGGTGACATACAAATCCGTTGATTCCATAACAAATCCCGATGATGTAGTAAATTATCCAACGAGTTTTTGAACTCTCTGGAGTTACCAGGATTTCCAGCACATAACTTGCAACTCAAAGATGGTACAGTTATTATGATATTGCGTAATTTGAATCCACCGCGACTTTGCAACGGTACTCGACTTTCGGTTAAAAGACATGCCGAATTTGATTGAGGCAACCATTATTAACGGAAAGTACGCAAGTGAAAATGTATGTATTCCTCGAATACCAATGATTCCGACTGATCTTCCGTTTGACTTCAAACGATTGCAATTTCCAGGTCGCCTTGCGTTCGCAATGACAATGAACAAGTCGCAAGGCCAATCGCTTAGTGTTTGCGGGATAAATTTAGAAAATCATTGTTTTTCACATGGGCAGTTTTACGTTGCGTGTTCACGAGTTGGGAAACCATCCGCTTTGTTTGTGTTAACGTCAGACCAAAAAACAAAAAATGTGGTTACTTCAATGAAACGGATAATTTGCGGACACGGATATAATTCAGTATTTACTTTTGATTCACTTTCATTTACTTAGAGACGTTCAACTAAATAACACTTCATTTTTGTAATCGAAATGAATTCATTACTGTTGAGAAACGAAATAAAATTTTTCCTTTTCAAATATAAAACTTTTAATCACCAAACGAAATGTTACATAAAACGAAGCCATCTGGTGGCGAAACGGAGTTCGCCGGGTCTGCTAGTATATATATATATATATATATATATATATATATATATATATATATATATATATATGAATACATATATATATATATATATATATATATATATATATATATATATATATGGAAATGAAATTTTTTTGTGCTTGTGGCATTGAATGAAATATTTAAGAAGATGAACACTAGAACATTCATTTGAAAAATTCAAATTAATCAAGAGAATGTTAAAGTAGAGCTACATATGTGAACGTGTACGATGTGATGTCTCCATCATGCTTCAAGGGATAAATGTTAGAGAAATATTGAAATCGATTCCACCACCTGATGGAAGTGCGAGACATATGTTGCGTTCTGCGAGGAACTCGTCAGTCGCACCACGTCCATCGAATTAATTTCAACTTTTCAAATGAATGTTCTAGTGTTCATCTTCTTTATATATATATATATATATATATATATATATATATATATATATATATATATATATATATATATATATATATATATATATATATATATATATATATATATATAATCACATATTATTGAGTTTTATACTTTTCCAGAATATGAATATCAATTGGTTTATGTGTGTGAAATTCATGCTAGATCTGGAAATAATGAGTTTTGAGATGTGATATTTGGTGATTTTTGTGTATTCATTTTATGAGTGTTATTTGTAAGTTTTATCAAATTGTTGTAAATAGAATTAAGATGTTTTATGTCTGTTCTTTCATTTACTGTGTTTTCCAAATTTTTACGAATGTTTAACATTTCTGAAATTTCTCTACATTTTTTGTCTTTTTCAGTTGCTGAAATATTTGTGTCGTTTCGATCAAAATCTAATTTAAAAATTTTGAAATTAGTTTTGACAAAGTTGTAATATAACAACGAAACGTTAACAAAAATAAACTTTTTCATATCAAAAGAAGCCTGTTATTGCTAAAAACGTTCAAAATAAATATATGTATATATGCATATATATTTATAGATATATGAAGAAATAAACTACACGAAAACATAAAATGTAAATATATGAATATAATCTATATAAATAACACGGAGGTTTCGCTTATCTTTCAGTGAAACATGTTACAAACAATAAATTAAAATTAACACACTTGGCTTAAGTTGCACTGAATATATTATTACAAACTCTACATATGTTTCGGGTGTTAACCCATTATCAAGAGTATACAATATTACTCGAAATATAATATCTAATAACAGAGTTAGTGCTCAATAATATCTAATTGTTGTAACTCCTAACAAGAAATTAGTAACCTCCAACATATAATGAATCAATTGAATACATTTCATAGAATTCAGGGGAATATTTCAAATCATTCTTTTATTTATTTTCCAATTTTCCATCAAATGTTTTACGTTTTAATATTTTTTTGTATAGTCGCAGTTACTACTTGCTCGTGGCCTTGAGTCCAGAAGGTTATCTGATCTTTCAAGAAGATAGAGAAGGCGAAGTATATTCTGCTACAGTTCAGAGTAAGAACTTCATAAACGGAGCTCGTCATTCAATTTACTACAAGAGAAATTTGGACCAGTATGAGCTGTTGGTAGATAAAGAAATGATAACTATGGAGCAAGTGGCCCCACAGAGTTTCACGAATGTACCAGAACTGGGTGCTAATGATGTTCAAATTGGAGGACATAACACTAGTGATCCCAGGTTTGCCACTTTCAAAAGATATAGCGGATGTTTGTCAAGTGAGTTTGATTGAAAAACTTCAGTTTATAAGCAAATGTTTATTGAAATTATTTTCTGTGGCCTTTGAGTTTTCTGTCAACAGTTCGCCACGATGCTTTTGATTTACATCTAGAATTATAAATTATACAACTGTAAGAATATTTCTTGTCTTTCAGGACTTGTAGTTGTGATACAATTTGAGATTATTGAAAAAACTAATTAAACTTCGATATTCTATTAGCAACTATAAGTGCTATAGTCAATAAGTGTTTGATATATTTTTGTTTGGAAATAGTTCCTCAGGTGAAAGAAACAATCTATTAAAAATGAATGTTCCAGCAAATAATTTCTATATGTCATTCATTTTTGTATACGATATTTTGTACATAATGTCCTAGTTTTATCGATTAGGGCTGTTAAGAAAACTATCGACTACTGATTCGTTAAACGCCTTTCAATTACAGTTAAAACTAGTGTTTTGGGATGAGTTATGAAATGCTACAAAGAATGCTTTCAGAAATCGATAATATGATATAATGGGAGTCGAACACCTCTACGTAGCATCCACCTTTATTGTACTAAGATTATAATTCAAATCTTGTAAACGATGTACATAATTATAGACAAATACATTCTTCCATGCCTTCACCGGGGCTCGAACCCGAATTCTACAACACCATAGTCGGGTGTTCTCCGGACTAAGTCACAGTTATGTATACTTAACCTACAGACTATAAAATTAAAAATTAACACACCTGACTCAAGTTTCACTGAATATATTAAAAACTCTACATATGTTTCGGGTGCTTAACCTATTATCAAGAGTATACAATATTACTGTTATTCGGGTTAACCACCCGAAACATATATAGTTTTTAATATATTCAGTCAGTTAAGTCCTCTTCCTAACGAAGCTGCCAACATTTAATCATATTTGCTATTAAATTAAGTTATCTTCATGTTGAAGTTAGCAAGCAACATGTAATGATAACATTCAAAAACGAGTCCATACGGAAGTCACTGAATTTGTTAGAAGAATGTCCAGATTATACCCAATTATTATAGGAATGGGATCAGTATATACACAAGATTGAGATGTTCAAAGAGTTTACAAAAGCCTCAACGCCATTGCAATCAAATATGTAGGATAAGCTCAATGACAAGAATTTTAGTGTTTTCTACAGTCACCACTGTCTTTTCAGAAAATTAGATCACCACCTTGCATCATGACAGAATGTGAATGCAGAGGCCTTGATAGGTTTTTAGTTTATCATTATTATTTCAATGTCAACTTAATGCGAAGATATCTATCCTCGTGACTTTCGATTGGGGTTTTCATATGTTACATTGAATGGATTCACAATTCTGGAGAATTTGTGATATTTTCGAAACGTTCTCGATCTTGCTGGTACCTATAATGAGCAGTTTGAATGAAGAATAAGATTAATTCAATTCAAAACAATGTTACCACTTGAGATGATGTAACATATCATCTTCAGTCAAATGCAGTTTCTATTTATATATATATATATATATATATATATATATATATATATTTAATTATATTGATATAACGGATGATTTTTTAAGATTTAAGTTTTTCAGGTTCGCGGCACTGGTTGGTAATGGCATCCAAACGTCATTTGTCAATGTGAGAAGTTTTCAGTATACCCTGCCATTTCATTATGGAAAGACTTACAAACGAGCAACGATTGCAAATTGTTGAAATTTACTATCAAAATTCATGCTCTTTGAAAAATGTGTCTCGTTTGTTACGACCATATTATGGTCGTCATAATCGACCTGGTGAATCAACAATTCGTGCTGTTATCACTAAATTTCGCAGAAAGTTTACTTTGTTGGACAGTGAACCATTGTCTCGCATGTATACAGTGCGTACTGTAGAGAATATTGAAGCTGTAGCTTACAGTGATTTCACGATCCTCATAATACAATGGGGATCGTGAAATGTCACCGTTCTCAGCAATTGGGCATGTGTAACTCAACCACTTGGAAAAAATTTTACGTGTTGATTTGGATTCGAAAGCCTATAAAACTCAACTTCTGCAAGAATTGAAGCCGAATGACCTACCAAAACGTCTAATTTTTGGTGAATGGGCCTTAGAGCCGCTTAATGGAAATCCGCTGTTTTATCGAAAAATTGTGTTCAGCGATGAGGCTTATTTCTGGCTTAACGGATATGTAAATAAACAAAACTGTCGCATATGGAGTGATGAACAGCAACATGCCATACAAGAATTACCGATGCATTCCGAAATGAGGCTCATTTCTGGCTCAACGGATATGTAAATAAACAAAACTGTCAAATGAATAGCCACATGCAATACAAGAACACACATGCCGAAAAAACGACAGTTTGGTGTGGTTTATGGGCTGGTGGCATCCTCGGTCCATTTTTTTTCATAGTCGACCGTGGAAGAAACGTTACCGTCAACGGCGAACGATATCGAGCCATGATACGCAACTTTTTTTTGCCCCAGTGGGCCGGGTTGAACTTGGTTGACATGTGGTTTCATCAAGACGGTGCCACATGCCACAGAGCTCATGAAACAATGGACATGTTGAAGGATGATTTTGGTGAGCAGCTTATCTCTCGAAATGGACCTGTGAATTGGTCGCCAAGATCATGCGATTTGAGGCTTCTGGATTATTTCTTGTGGAGTATGTGAAGTCGTTAGTGTATGTGGACAAGCCGAACACGATTGAAGCCTTACAGGATAACATAACACGCATAATTCGTGGGATACAGGCCGAAATGCTGGAAAAAAGTGACGCAAAATTGGACCTTCTGAATGGACCGTTTGATACGGAGCCGCGGATAACATTTACATGAAGTTATCTTTAAAATGTAAATGGCAAAGGCCAAGTTATAAATTTCAACAAAATTTTGAATATATGATGCAAATTGAGTGTTTTATTCGATTTAAAAAAAGCTACGCTTAAGAGATTACCCATTATAATGATTATAAGTCGCTAAGATTTTATGGATTTTTTGTTGCATATGTACTCATATGAACCTTAAATTGATATGGGGTTTGGACATATTATTCAAACCTTTCTATTGGCGAATTTCCAGTGACACTCAGCTCCTATGCTGAGTGTGATTTCTTTTCTTTGAGGAGATGTTTATTTGTGTCCTCAATCTTTTTGAAATGACCCTTTTTTCTGGAGTATGTGATAGTTTATTTTTGTTATACCTTAATCTTCATATTTACGAGCTGTATTGAATGAGTCTGTTTTCCTGAAAGTATCACGCCAATAATTCTAATGTTTCCGAAGTGAGTTGGCCCTCAAGTTCACTTTTTGAGTTTTTGGTTTCTCATAAAATGCTTTGGTGTATTTTCTTCAGCGATTTCGAAGAGTTTCTTGTTCATCTGTAGTGACTCTGTGGTGAGTCAATGATTTTCGAAACCAAAAAAATTATCGTTGTATGAAACCCAATGAAAAAGGAAGGAATATAACAAAAAGAAATGGAATGGATAGTAATTTACTGACAGTACAAGGTTGGAAAGTGTTAGGGAGTGATTTTTTGTGGATAAAACAAAATGCATCTAGTTTTTTAACAAAGCTATGAACCTAATCGAAAAAATTTTTAATGATAGAGTTATTGGTGATAAAAAAAAAGATCTTTAATAAACATAAATATAAATATTACATTATACATTAATAAACAAATAACATAAAACTTGTGTGGAAACTTAAAATATATGAGTTCAAAAGAGCAAACGTCATAAAATTTCTTTTCTGACGCCCCAAACACACTTTGAATATTCCGGTTAGAACTATTATTTTCTCTACTTTTTTGTGGCCCAATATCGATAAAGCGCTCTAATTTTAAATTGGAAATTCTAATGTCAAAATATCTGCTTTTCTAGAACGTCAGTGGGCTTGATGTTTGCTGAAATCTCTAACTTCTAAAGGTGAAACGAAATACCTTATTAAGGTAAATTACTACCTTTGATTTTGTAGCAGGTCAAATAAAAACACTTACAACGGAATACTTAAAAGTATCCTATCTACAGATCTGTTAACAAGGTCGTTTATTGAAATACATGTTCAAGCTGAGGTACTTCAAGAAAGTAGTAAGTTAATTGCGTTCTCTGAGAAAATTTAGCATAGTGATATATAAATTTTCACACTATCAGAAATCAGAGATTTGAAGCAACAAAAGTTGCTTAAAAAAACGAATATTCGATTGACAGTAAGATTGCTTTAATTGATATTGAGCCAAAACAAGGTGATAAAAGGAATATTTTAAATCGAAGAAATGACAGTGTGTTTATGTCTTCATCAACGAAGAACTTTTTTTTCGTAGAACTATTGTTCTACAAAAAAAAATTTTTTTCGTAGAACAATATTCATTTTTGAATTTCATTTTATTCAGTTACTACAATTTTTTCACATAAATCTATGAAAGATGTGAAAAAAATTAGAATATGAGAGTTTTAGTTTTTGATCTTTTTATTATCTACAATTGACATTCAACTTTATTCCATGAAACTTGTAGTTTAGCCGGAAATCGGGATAAACCATTTTTAACCCTTCAAAATTCACTGAATTTCACTTACCGACCTCAGATCACCCATAAATTATTTTTAATTCCATTTTCATTATATTCTCTTTCCTTCCCAATGGGTTTCATTCTCGTCAATTTTTTCTGTTCAAAAATTCATGACAGTCATAAATAGTGTAATCGTTAAGCTGCCATTTCATAATTTACTGTTCTATTTATTCTTGTGATGAACAACGTTTGATTCAGAAGAACGACATTTATACTGTACTGGTGTCCAGGAATTCAATGTTTTACATCCTTTCTGAAAATAGATGCGACTTCGAAACAGACGCATTTATTCCTAACACTATAAGAAACTTACATAGAAACGTACATCTCGCCAATTTTAAGGTTTCCCTCTTTTATTATAAGCGAGTGTATAATAAAAATTTCAATACTCATGAAAGTTTCTTGTTATTTCAGATATCGTAATTGAAGTGAACGAGCATGTTATGAAACCCTTAGAAGAATATATGTTGTTTACTAAAACTGGAGCCGAAAAAGTGAATGTATCCAATTCGCAAGGAGTGAGGAGTGCTCAGTGTAGTCCAAATTTTGATGACTATCATGAAAAACTGCCTGGTACACCAAATATGAATATAAGCCAGGTAAAATCTACTTTATCTAATAGTGACATATTTTTATCACTACTCCTAAAGTTTATGTTTTTCATGATACTACAGATAAGCAAGGTTTATTAAAGGAAATTATTTATCCGACTTTTTTGCGTGGACTACAATTATTCATTTTTCAATGCGAAACAATGACCGTTTCCAAAAAAAAATCACAAGAATAACATCAACAATAATTGAAAACGTGATGTGAATACACTAAAAGGGCCAGTTTTCATATGTACTGTCAAAGACCATGAACGTCAAATTGACATACTAGAAATCCAGTTAGAATATTTATGGAAGTATAGTGTGTTTTGGTTCAAAATGAAGTCTTTGCACATTTTCCATTAACAGCCTTTTTACAAATTGTGCATTGAGATCACTCGTTCTATTTTCTGCAATTATTATTGACTTGATTCTGTCGCCTCTTCTGGTTTGTAGCACGTCACTCACCTGTTCCAAGATTATTTTCTTGTCTTCGAGTAGCAGTTGGAGTAGATTTTTTCTCACATTCTCTGCTTTTGAAGTGGAAGAATAAACTCATGCCGAGAAATATTCATTTCTATGACTTTTTGATACAGAATCCATGAGCTCATAGCTGTAAATTAGGTATATTTCAAGAAACATGAACACACCATCTGCGACTTTCAGCTCTTGGGGTTATTTTTCGTTCTATTCGATCGTGATATCCACACCAAATTTTGTTTCGTTATAAATTGTCCACGGGATGCTCTTTTTTATCAATACTTATACTCACTTTGGGATGCAGACGCAGAGTAACCAAAATAGTTACATTATTCTCTGGTTTTACTAGATAGTAAGAATCGAAACGGTATTAGAATAATATTGGTATTATAGCAAAAGTAATTTACTCCGGAGTCTTCTGATGAAGACAACACCTGTTCAAGCTGAAATTCTGCATCACAAGTTTCATAAAGATTGTTTGATAAATCGTCACTGCTTCATTTACTTGATACATTTTGTTGTTATTCCAATATCGTAACAGTTATTGAACTCTTTCGAAGTATTGAGAGGGCGACGAATCACGACTGCTAATATAAATACAAAGTAAGATTGCCGCTTTCAAAACAATTCCCCTCTATGCTGCTACATTTTTTCTGAAGATGTAATCCCTTAGTTTGCTATCTTAATATCCAAATAACCATTCATAGAACCATTTCAATTCATTGAAATATTTTGAGTACTTAACGATCAGTTCTCTTTAAATTTTAATAAGAATAGTCATCATTCATGAGTTCAGGTATAATTGTGCTATGTCTAGTGGCTAAAGAGTAATATTTCTTCTGCAGTACTAATTTTTCTTTCGTGTCATGAATAAATAAATAAAAATGCTTTATTTCAGCTTTTATTTTAGCCCATTGTCAGTAACTTGTACAGTTCACCGCATGATGGAAAATACTTTCTTTTTCCATCGTGTAACAGAAAATGATGTGTTGAATGCTATTGCATCTCTTGAAAATAAGAAGATCACAGGCGCTGATTTTATTTCCACTAAAATGGTAAAATTCGTTTCTGATTTCATTGGTGAACCTCTGTGTTAGTTAATAAATTTGTCTGTCTGTTCGGGTAGATTTGCTACTTCTTACTGTTGTTCCAGTTTAAAAAAAGGATGACCCTCTAGATATTGCTTACTATCGTCAATTCTCTGTTTTAAGTGTTTTTTCCTAAATTTTCGAAAAAATTGTTCTTGATCAAATGCTGCAATATCTTACTAGATTTAATAGAATAAATAATTGCCAACATGGTTTTAGATCTGGCAGATCTACCCAATCTGCGGTAGTTTCTTATGTTGAATTCATATACGAATCATTAGATTGTGGTTTACATGTTGCAGGATTATTTCTTGATCTCTCACGTGCCTTTGATTGTCTGATTTTCAATTTTATATTGAGTAAATTGTATAATCTAGGATTCAGGGGTGTTTTTCTGGACTGGACAGAAAGCTATATTTCTGAAAGGCGAATGAGGGTGAGAGTTCATGATTATTGGTCTAACGAGAAAGTACTGATCTTGGAGTTCCACATGGCTCTGTGCTGGGTCCTTTCTTGTTCATTTTATTTATAAACGATTTGCCCGATTATGTAGAGGCAGAAAACATTACTCTTTCTGCTGATGATATCTCGATAGCTATCACAGCACGGAATCCTGGGGAACTCTTGGATAAATGTACACTCTTACTGAAAGAATTCAAAAAATGGTGCCAATCTAATGCCTTAATATTGAACACCGCTAAAACAAAATGTATATATTTCAATCAATCTAATATAGTGAATAATGAAACCTTTATCCAGTCTGAAAACGACAAAATTCTTTCATGTGATAATGTAAAATTTTTAGGAATTTTGTTAGATCGAGACCTCAGATGGTCCTTACATGGCCATCTAATGACTAAAAAACTCAATTCGGCATTCTATGCCATCAATAGAATAAAGAATTGTCTATCTACTGAGTCTGTTATGGAAGTTTATTATGCTCTTGTATATAGTCACACTAATTATAACCTCATGTTATGGGATAATTCTGTTGATAGCAGAAGGGTCTTCATATCGCAAAAACGGATAATTAGAACAATTTTCAAATTGGGACCTCGAGAATCTTGTAAACGTTCATTTTTTGTAAACAAAATATTAACTGCACCTTGCATCTATATTTATGTGTCTACTCTATGTTAAGGAAAATGAAAATAAGTTTGTAAAATTGAGTAGCTATCATTGTTACAATACAAGAAATATTGAAATTCTGTGTATTCCTAGACATGGTGCGACCAAGTATGAAAACTCACCTGTTTATCAATGCATTAAGCTATTCAATCATCTGCCTCACACATTGAAACGCCTTGGTCGTGCTAGGTTTGGAAAACTTATAAAGTCAGTGCTCCTCACAAAATGCTATTATAGTGTTAAGGAGTACCTGACCGATAATCATATTGTGTAAAACTGACATGTCCAACACAATAAATATTATTATTATTATTATTATTATTATTTTTATTACATAAGAATTTTTTTGTTATAATTCAACAGGGCAAAGACAAGACGTGGGTGGAAGATGCACCACACAAAGTTTTGTATAACTCTTTGTATTCAGCGGAAACTGCGGAGGAAGAGGATACTGGAAAAATGATCGTAATTGTATTATCTATATTTTTCGTTGTTGTATTGATATGCGTATCCTACGAATTATACAGAACTGATCGCAAATATAAAATCAGAAAAGAATATGAGACTGATGCTGGTATTTTATGGTCAAAAGAACAGGCCGCTATTCTTCAAGAGACAAATAGAAAGGTGAGTGTGGGTATATCAAAACATATGTCTTAACAAAATATTCTTGATAATGATGATGAGAGAAATATTAATTAAACATTTAAAATGAGTGTATATATATATATATATATATATATATATATATATATATATATATATATATATATATATATATATATATATATATATATATCGTAAAAATTCGAATCTTGGGTTTTTTGGTTCAATTAAAACAAAATTATTTTAGTTTGATAAAGGTTGAAATAATAACCGAAACGTAAATTGGAAATAAACTAACATCATTTTGTTTCAATTGAACTAAATTAAAATCTTATAAATACCGCTTTTGTCTTCAACATTTGTCTTTTCTTTATTATTCACTAAAAGTGACTTAATATTCCTTTTGTTTGTACAAATGGTTTTAATTTCTCTCTTCTTTAATCTTTCGCAAATTTTTCACTCAGATGAGGTATGAAATTAATAAAATGATATTTTTGTTCGTTTTTAATAATTTTAGATGGATAAATTGAATCTAAAAGAATTTTTTGTTGTTTTTTCTTATAAGATTATCTATTATATTTTCGTCGTAACCGTTATTTTTCGCTAAAAGTTTCAAAGTTTTCACTTCTTTGTTGAAATTTTCTTCGGAAAGCGGGATAGTCGTGAGTCTATGTATAAAAGAATAAAAAGAGCTGAGTTTAATGTTGAGCGGTTGACTGCTATCTTTAGGAATTAGGGTATCTGTGCATGTAGGTTTTCTGTATATATCAAATGTTAGAGAATCATCTTTCCTAGTAATGGTCAAATCTAAAAAGTTTAATGTTTTTTGGTCATTTTCTATTTCTTTTGTGAATTTAATGGATGTATAAAATGAGTTGATATATTTTAAAAAGTTATCCAATTGTCTGTCGGACCCACTCCAGATACAGAAAACATCATCCACATACCGTCTCCAAAGAAAAACGTTTTTTGTTAGCGTGATGTTAGAGCTGAAAATTTTTTCTCTAAACTATTCATAAAAATTTCACTTAGTAGGGGTGATAAAGGTGAACCCATAGGTAGCCCGTCTAACTGTTGATAAACCGTGTTATTGAATTTGAAATAACTTTGCTTCAAACACAAGGACAATGCTGACATTGTTTCTTTTTTAATTACTTGTGAAAGATCATTGTTGAGATCTAAAGTGCTATTAATAATATTTTTATTTCTGCATTGGGTATAGAAGGAAACAAATTTGTTACGTCAAAAGAGATCAATTTTGCTTTAATGGGAATTTTTAAAGTTTTCAATTGATTGATAAGTTCGATGGAGTTTTTATACTGTGAACCGGGTTGAATTTAATTAATGATGGTAATTTTGAGTTGAGATATTTACAAATTTTATAAGCTGGTGCATTGATATATGAAACAATTGGACGCATTGGGCAATCGTTTTTGTGTATTTTAGGTAGAGTGTATAAGCTGGGTATGTGCGGATTCATAATTGACAGAAATGATTTATTAGTGTCTTGGAAGATACTATTGCAGTTATTTATAAGTGATTTTACTTCTACCTGAAATTTATTTGTGGGGTCAGTTTTGAGTATTTCAAAATTTGAGGAATCAAACAAATTTTCCGATTTTTCTATATATAACTGTTTGTTCATAATGGTTACAGTGTTTCCTTTGTCCGCTTTACATATTATTAACTCTTTATCTGAAATTTTCGATTTAAGTTTTTTGATGGTATTAAATTCATTAAATTGTTTTTTAATTAGAGGTTTTGATATGATATTAGCGCAAATAGTTTTTCTAAGTTTAAATTGTTCATAGATGTTGAATTTAAAGCCAATTCGGTGTTGACCGCTAAAAGTTTTCTATCATTATTACTACAGTTCGATTTAGGGCAATATTTAAGGCCTTTATTTAGTAATTTTAATTCATCTTCCTCAAAAATAGTATCTGTAAAATTTTTTACTCTAGTATGAAAGCGAAAGGAAATATTTTCAGTGTCACTTTTAGTAGATAATGGAAAAGACTTACGTGCATTGATTAGGTCTTTAAGCTTCTTAGATTGTCGTTCATATTGTAAATGGCAAATATTCCTCACTTCCTCCCTTATATTATCTAGGGTGTCAAATTCTACTGCGTGTAATCTATATGATAATTCACTATGGATTTTTTTTTTACAGATACTATTTACAGATTTTTTACAGATACTATTTTTGAGGAAGATGAATTAAAATTACTAAATAAAGGCCTTAAATATTGCCCTAAATCGAACTGTAGTAATAATGATAGAAAACTTTTAGCGGTCAACACCGAATTGGCTTTAAATTCAACATCTATGAACAATTTAAACTTAGAAAAAACTATTTGCGCTAATATCATATCAAAACCTCTAATTAAAAAACAATTTAATGAATTTAATACCATCAAAAAACTTAAATCGAAAATTTCAGATAAAGAGTTAATAATATGTAAAGCGGACAAAGGAAACACTGTAACCATTATGAACAAACAGTTATATATAGAAAAATCGGAAAATTTGTTTGATTCCTCAAATTTTGAAATACTCAAAACTGACCCCACAAATAAATTTCAGGTAGAAGTAAAATCACTTATAAATAACTGCAATAGTATCTTCCAAGACACTAATAAATCATTTCTGTCAATTATGAATCCGCACATACCCAGCTTATACACTCTACCTAAAATACACAAAAACGATTGCCCAATGCGTCCAATTGTTTCATATATCAATGCACCAGCTTATAAAATTTGTAAATATCTCAACTCAAAATTACCATCATTAATTAAATTCAACCCGGTTCACAGTATAAAAAACTCCATCGAACTTATCAATCAATTGAAAACTTTAAAAATTCCCATTAAAGCAAAATTGATCTCTTTTGACGTAACAAATTTGTTTCCTTCTATACCCAATGCAGAAATAAAAAATATTATTAATAGCACTTTAGATCTCAACAATGATCTTTCACAAGTAATTAAAAAAGAAACAATGTCAGCATTGTCCTTGTGTTTGAAGCAAAGTTATTTCAAATTCAATAACACGGTTTATCAACAGTTAGACGGGCTACCTATGGGTTCACCTTTATCACCCCTACTAAGTGAAATTTTTATGAATAGTTTAGAGAAAAAATTTTCAGCTCTAACATCACGCTAACAAAAAACGTTTTTCTTTGGAGACGGTATGTGGATGATGTTTTCTGTATCTGGAGTGGGTCCGACAGACAATTGGATAACTTTTTAAAATATATCAACTCATTTTATACATCCATTAAATTCACAAAAGAAATAGAAAATGACCAAAAAACATTAAACTTTTTAGATTTGACCATTACTAGGAAAGATGATTCTCTAACATTTGATATATACAGAAAACCTACATGCACAGATACCCTAATTCCTAAAGATAGCAGTCAACCGCTCAACATTAAACTCAGCTCTTTTTATTCTTTTATACATAGACTCACGACTATCCCGCTTTCCGAAGAAAATTTCAACAAAGAAGTGAAAACTTTGAAACTTTTAGCGAAAAATAACGGTTACGACGAAAATATAATAGATAATCTTATAAGAAAAAAACAACAAAAAATTCTTTTAGATTCAATTTATCCATCTAAAATTATTAAAAACGAACAAAAATATCATTTTATTAATTTCATACCTCATCTGAGTGAAAAAATTTGCGAAAGATTAAAGAAGAGAGAAATTAAAACCATTTGTACAAACAAAAGGAATATTAAGTCACTTTTAGTGAATAATAAAGAAAAGACAAATGTTGAAGACAAAAGCGGTATTTATAAGATTTTTTGTAATGAATGTCCAATTGAACTAAATTATAATCAAACTTTTGTTCGATTCAAAACGTTCATTTTGTGACTGTGATATTCATTATCGTATTGTATGAAATTTTAAAAGAATGTAACGCTATGATGTGCAGAGAAGAGCTGTTATAAGGAAAAAAAATTTCTGAAGAAGACAACATTGGTTTGTCGAAACGTAAGAAACTATATGTAAATAAAATATAGAGTTATCAACAGTTTCTAATAGACTTAATAACCCAAGAACTCCATTCAATAAAATATATATGTATAAAAGTCTAAGAAATAAAGGAAGAAATCAAAAATTGATATATATATATATATATATATATATATATATATATATATATAAATTAAATATTCGTGGGATAGCAGTCAGGTGGTAAGGAGTATCTTACCCAGGGATGGTATTAAGGTAACTACAAGAAATGTGAAACCACTGAAATCTATCTTCTCAAAACTTAAGGATAAAGATGATCTATTATCCAAGTCAAATGTGGTATATAGTATTCCATGCAAAGACTGCAACAAATGTTACATTGGTCAAACTGCCACAAAACTTCAACAAAGAGTCACCCTACATAAGATCAATATAAGAATTTTCAAAATAACATGTGCCTTAGCTTGTCATGGGAACACAGAAGATCATCAATCTGACTATGACAACATTACTATATTAGATTCAGAAACTAATAATAAAAAGAGAACATTTATGGAAATAGTGAGAATATCTCAGTGTGAAAATCCTATTAACTCAAGGCGAGATATTGACTCTCTGACCACAATGTTCTCATATCTAATATCTTAAAAAAAAAGAAGGTCTAATAACACCTCACTCATAAATGGTTTGGTGTAAGGGTTTGCCTGGCTGCTCTCGAGGTTGACTGTACTTTTATCTGAACAATAATTGCCCTAACTAGTCAATGTATTGTGTAACTGACTATTTCAATTCTCCTTCTTTTCAATATAAAAATCTAAATAAAATCAGGTACAAAGAAAGGTGGTTATGGATTAATAATGCTCGGTATCGTTAGCTACCAGTTCTGTTACTATCATTGTTGTACATGTGTTGTTTAATTTTAAGACTGATCATTCAGTTACTAACGTAGATTTTCGGGGAACTTATAGAATTTTGGAGCTTTATTCGATACCCTAGCTCGGATATGTTTAGTTTCTTTGTAGTTTGCTGTCGTTCTGTTAAACCTGACTTTTAATAATGTCATTGTTTTGTAACAATCAGACATAACCTGCACGATGGGTTATCAATTGGAGCTAAACCATGCGGTCTGGTACAAATTTCGTTTATTTTATTGAAAAACCTTTCAGAATAAACCTCCATTTCGTAAGTTAACCTTTTTATTGTTTGATTCACCATGTTGATTGTAATATTACGTTGTAGCAATCCTGATGAAGGAACAATATAGTTTTGAAAGCTCGAGTTAAGGAAAAAAGAGTCTTCTTATTTGACACCACCTGACTGCTATCCCACGAATATTTAATTTATGTCTAAATAGTCAGTCGCGACTTACACTACATATATACATATATATATATATATATATATATATATATATATATATATATATATATATATATATATATATATATATATATATATATATATATATATATATATAATTCAATCGATATTATCTGCTGACTTGTATGCACAGAAAGGATATCGTGAGTTTGAGCTCCATGTATTCATATTTAATAGAATTAGATTCAATAAAACACAATCTAGACCCTAACCTAGAGAGTGTCCTATCGGACACCACCGAATCATGACAGGAAAAGCTAATCGATATCATACTCTATGAATAGATAAACAACATAAATGTCAGAATTTAACCTTCAATTGTCAATATATTTTCAAATAGCTCTTTACGTGGAATATAGATTGGTAATAATATTTTAAAATTGGGAATAATATCAAATTACAGATTATCATTATATTCTTTGTCCATCATTATCTTATATATGTGTATGAATTACTCAAAACATCCTCGGTTGCATCCTCAACTTCGTAAGTTCTAAAAATAGGTTAATAAACTCTTGTATGTATATTTCTCATTATTTTAGTTCTCCTGATGAAGAAAAAATAAAGTTCTCGAAAGCTTTAGTACAGAAATATATATATATATATATATATATATATATATATATATATATATATATATATATATATATATATATATATATATTATAAATATTAGTGAATGAAATTGTTTGTGCTTATGGCACTGAATTCAAATTAATCAAGAGCATGTTATAGTAGAGCTAGATATGTGAACGTGTACGATGTGATGTCTCCATTATCCTTCAAGGGATAAATGTTAGAGAAATATTTAAATCGATGCCACACCTGATGGAAGTGCTAGACATATATGTTTCGTTCTGCAAGGAACTCGTCAGTCACACCACGCCCATCGAAGTGAGGCAACGATTTCAACCCCCAAGCATATTCTTGTGACTCCAAGTGGAAGACCGTAGAGTTATGAATACTCCACAATTCCATCTATGGGAATCAGTAGAAAACACCTCTCAGATGTTTTCTACTGATGTCAGTGTGTCTATAATCTCAGAGGTGTTTTCTACTGATTCCCATAGATGGAATTGTGGAGTATTCATAACTCTACGGTTTTTCACTTGGAGTCACAAGAATATACTTGGGGGTTGAAATCGTTGCCTTACTTCGATGTACGTGGTGCGACTGACGAGTTCCTTGCAGAACGAAACATATATGTCTCGCACTTCCATCAGGTGTGGCATCCCAGGTAACAGACTGACGGTAATATGACGTCATATATTGGTTTCAACATGTCGTAAGAGACGTCGACAGAGACGTCTCACTGACCATGCAATGACGTCGAAATGTCACAGCCTCAAGACGTTATATTGAGCCGTTCAAAAGACGTCATTAAAGTACGTTAAAAAGACGTCACTAAGTAGAGAAAAAAAGACGTCGTAAAGACGTTCTTCAGAGCCTATATTGTAGGGGTTCCATAATTTAAATAAAACAATTTTTATCATTAAACATTCATTAAAAAAATTATATTTTAAAGATTAGTTTAAATCAACGTGCTTAATTCCTTTTGTCTCAATCGTCCAGGGCGTGTTTGGGGCAAACCTTGATGGCACTTTATATTTTATATCATGTGCAGAAGTTCTTGGTGATGTCTTCTTGGTGATAATATTCCAGATGAATACTATCTGGAATATTATAATATAGTTGAAATAGTTTCCCCAAAAATCTTTTAATATGTTATTACTCAAAAAATGAAGAGAATTTTTACTAACCTTCATTAGAAACAAAGATAATTCTTTAATTAAGATTCAAAAAATGAAAGTGTAGCACAAACTCAAAATTTGAAAAAGCACAAGCTTATTTATATAAGAGATAGACATTGATAGAAATTGTGATGAATACATAAAGAAGCAACTAATTATCATACTGGAATTTGTTCACAAAAACTTCAGATAAAAATAACCTACAAAATTTTTTCTTTATAAGTAAAAACTCACCAGTCACAGCTGTCTTTAAATGGAGCAAATACTATGATTTTTCTCCGACTTTTCCCATCGCAACTGAATAAAGAAGCAACAGCTTCTAACAATAAGTGTCTAAAAATTTGATTCACTCAGTTGGTTAAATTCCCTCCATCAAATGTCGACAAGTATTTCACTTGAAACAAATTACTAATTAAAAATTTAGCTTTTAAATCAAATATGTTATGACTTACCAACAAACTAAATTTTTCATTGCCATTTGAATAACTTTCAAAAATATTGAGCTTTTCTTATGTTCCAACATTAAGATCAGTTAGAATACTGCTTTAGAGATGTCCTTTCATTCTCTTTGTACATTGTATTATTTTTTAGTTTTGTTTTCTAATTTTAGTCAGTAATAGAATCACTCTCTCTTAAAAGGCTGAAAAATGTTTTTAATGTAACACTGTCTTTATAAACAAATAACATTGATGTGAGAAGTTTTACCTGTTGTATTTTCATTATTCTCTCGTGATGAAACTGGAGTATTTGCCTGTTGAAGTACTGACTGTTTTTATTGTTCTGTATTATTTACTCTCGAAGAACATGAAACTATGCCTCGGAAAATTATAGAAAATCTTTCAAAAATATTGCTAATAATTTTTATATTTGCAAAAAAAATTAAAGCAATATTATCTATTTGTGCATTACATGTACTCGTATCTAATTAACTTACCTATTTTTCGTTTAAAGGAGAATTTATCGTCTTCAAGACTTGAATTTGACTCTTATGCATAAAGATTTCACACTATTCGAAGTGGTATTTCGTTGACATCTGGTTTCTATTGCTATGCACATTACATCTGCTTTTTCCGCATAGTTTATTGCATTCATATACTAGGTCAATTTCTTGGAAGATCGATACCACATTTCGAGCCTCTGGCCATTTCGATGTACATTCTTATATAATTCGATATAATTCTTAACAGATATTTTATAACACAAAAAATATATTACAACACAAACACAACTCGTCCATTTTTATACGATGAATGCAAAACAACGCAGACGCAGAACATGAAATATGATTCCTCAGAACAATTGACACCTTATAACCTTGACTATACTACAATTATCATGTTAACAATTGACGCATGGATGAATATTATTGTGCAAATGTGCGAAAGCTACTATTATCTAAGTGAAAAGAATATTTGTCGTTTCTTAAAAAATTAACGGTCATAAATTGACGAAAGTAGTACGTTGCGCTGACGTCATCTGATGTCGTCTTATGAACGTCAGTTATCTGACGTTAAAAATACGTCATTTAACGGTCAAATAACGTCACTGACCAAAATTGACCGAAAATTGACCCTAATAAGACGTCATGTTACGTCAGCTTGCTACCTGGGATCGATTTCAATATTTTCTAACATATATCCCTTGAAGGATAATGGAGACATCACATCATACACGTTCACATATCTAGCTCTACTATAACATTCTCTTGATTAATTTGAATTTTTCAAATGAATGTTCTAGTGTTCATTTTCTATATATATATATATATATATATATATATATATATATATATATATATATATATATATATATATATATATATGTATATATGTATACTGGCTAAAGAGCGAGCCTTCACAAATATTGTATTTAGGTGGATAAATAAAAATAAGATTTCGTCCAGCGTCCAATATTGAACAATTAAATTACAGACATAATTAACTATTAATTCCTCTACTTGTTGATTTACGATTTTTGTGTTGGAATGTGTATTATAATCAGTTATCCTCGAGTTAACTGTTAATTTTTCATCAATATTTTCGAATGTTTATACTCGTTACTGGCTCCTGCACTATCTATATCATTTTTTATTATTATCTATTAACTTTTGTAAATATTGAAGCTCATTCAATTTTTATATAATTTCTATGTTAATATCATTTTCTCTCGAACCTTGTTTATTTACTCTTCTTGTTTGTTTTCTGAACTTCTCTGTTGTCGTCCGAACTACTGAATTTTTTCATGTTATTGCTTTGATAATCAAATCAGTTATTCTAATTCTAATTCTAACTGAACACTAAAAATTGAGATAATTTCAAAATTTTCTGTTACCGCTGAAATGAATCTGTTGAGCTATTTTGTTTTTTGCATCTCTAACTACAATAGAATGAGAATTCAAACATTCTCTTGCTTCATTGTATTTGCTTTATTCCAATGCATATTCATTTATTTTAAAGTTTAATTTCCAAATCTATTATTTTTGCTCTTTAAAGCTTCAACTCATTTTGTTTTCATTTAAATTTACCCAGCATATTTTTCAGATGATATTTTCTTTTAAGATACTCCGAAGAATATGGATTTGCTCTCTATAATTCCCTAGAATACATCCAAAACTCCAACATGTTCAATATTTATATAAGTATATTCCCTTATAATCATGATCCATCTATATCTATTGATGGATATGATGATATCTATCTTCAAAAGTGAACGAAAATTTTACTGTACTTTATTTACTTCGTGTGATTTTCCTTTCATAATCGTAATAGCTATTAAATACTCAATTAATCATTTTCAGGCTAGTGGTGACAATGAAGATGTCCAATTGAAACCGTCGAATGGAAAAATTCCTAATCATACGACAAATGGTATTTCGAAAATAGACGATAACGATAAAAAAAATGTTGTGGTACCAATTATTGTTGAGATTCCTCCTGAAGAAACGCCCGTTAGAGTTCTTAAACGGGCAGACAGTAAAAAAGAAAAGAGAATCAGTTTTAGAGGTGAGATATCTTCAAAATTGGAAAACACTCGAATATATATATTCGAATTGATAATTGATGAGGCCGATACTTGGAGAAAATTAATATCCATAATGAAACAATATTTAGAATTTTCTCATAATAAAATCAAATACGCATGAAGAAGTACTACTTCTTTATCAAATGCTGAATTAATTCAGCATTTGATAAAGAAGTAGTACTTCGAAACGTCGTCATGCCTATTTGTATTCAATTATGAGAAAATTCTAAATATTGTTTCATATATATATATATATATATATATATATATATATATATATATATATATATATATATATATATATATATATATATATATATTCAGAAAGGTTTCCGCGGTCAGAAGTATGTATAAAACTTGGTTCTCGGAATGAGCCGCGTTCTAGATTTATATAATCTCGACGTTTCGGCTTCCATTGTGAAGCCATCTTCAGGAGTTGGAATAAATTAGTAGGGAAAAGGGTTATTCGGTTACGTGGCCTCAATCTGCCTACTCCATGAACTGAATGAAGGAAAATGAGAAAAGGTTACCTGGTTACGTGGCCTCAATCTGCCTACTCCACGAACCAAATGAGGGAAACTAGGAACGATAAGAAATGATTCGGTTGCGTGGCCTCAATCTGCCTACTCCACGAGCCAAATCGTTTCTAATAGTTAACTCCGAAGTCTCAACCTGCCTACTCTTCGGAGTCAACTTGCGTGTCGATCGTCTCGTGCCTGTATTTATATGTGGTGGGTGGGGCGGTTCATCGTGTTCGTTCGTGTGTGGTGAGCGCTGATTGGGTGTCGCTGAAGTCAGTGTACTGACCAGAGGTTTCCACGCCACCGGTAGTCTGTGACTATCGTCTCGGGTGTTTAGACAATCAGGGCGTTTTTCTATTTCAATAGCTTCTCTGAAAATACGGGATTTGAAGGAACGAATGGGGGCAATGGTTTTAGTGTGAGTGAAGTCGATGGTGTGACCGGTTTGTATGTGATGTTGAGCCAGAGCAGAGGTGGGATCAGAGTTTCTGACAGACAGACAGTGTTCATTCGCACGTATGTGAATTCGTCGGTTTGTCTGTCCGATGTATGAACGGGGACAGTTTGAACAGGGAATTTCGTAGACGCCGTGGTTTTCATTAGGGATTTTGTCCTTCACAGAGCGGATAAGGTGAGAGAGTTTTTGTTGCGTGGTGAAAATCGTTTTGATGTTGGCGGGTTTGAGGGTTCGTGCGATTTTGTCAGTCACTCCTTTGATATAAGGAAGGATTATTTTGGGAGTGTCTATTTCGTCGGTTTTATTGGTAGGAGTTTCAGTGGGGCTAGAATTGGTGAGTTTACAGATAGTTCTGTTGATTTGGGTATTATTGTAGCCGTTATGTGAGAGGACTTGCTTGAGGAAGTTGAGTTCGGTTTGTCTGTTTGTGTTATCGGAAAGGCGGATGGAACGGGAGATGAGAGATTTGATTACTGAGTTGAGTTGGGATGGGTGGTGGTGGCTTTGAGCGTTAAGGTAGCGGTTGGTATGTGTGGATTTGCGGTAGACGGTATGGGAAAAACCTTGGGTTGGAAGTTTTGTGATCATGACATCTAGAAATGGCAGAGACATGTTGTTTTCCACTTCTATTGTGAACTGTATACTGGGATGTATGCTGTTTAGGTGTAAAAGAAAGTTATCTAAACTTTCTCTACCATGTGGCCAGATCGCAAAGATGTCATCGACATAACGTAGCCAACATTTTGGTTTGAGCGGAGATGAGGAAAGAGCTTGTGTTTCGAAATGTTCCATGAAGATGTTTGCAATGACAGGGGAGAGAGGAGAGCCCATTGGGGCACCTCTAATTTGCCGGTAAAAATTGTCTTGGAAGATAAAGTAGGTGTTGGACATGCAATGTTGGATTAGGGAAATGTTGTCTGGGGATATCTGATGTTTGGAGTCTAAGATGGAAAGTGCGTCATCTACAGGTATGTTCGTGAATAATGAGATGATGTCAAAGCTGACAAGTAGGTCTGTGGGAGTGATCGCGAGGTTCTTGAGTAGTTCTATAAAATGAAAGGAGTTTTTGATGTAGGATTGTGCTTCTTCGGCAAAAGGCTGAAGAGTTTTGGCTAGATATTTAGCTAGGGGTTGTGTAGGAGAATTGTAAGCACTGATAATCGGCCGGAGAGGAAGATTAGGTTTATGAATTTTGGGAAGACCATAAATTCGGGGAATTCTAGAAGATTTTTCCCTAGGAATGAGGATCTTCTTTATTTCGGGTGAAAGTTGGGATCTGTTGATACAGGATTTGGTAGTTTTCTCTAAGTATGTTGTGGGATCGTTTGTGATGCGCTTGTAGTCAGGAGTGTTCAGGAGGGTGGTCATTTTGTCGAAATAGGTGTAGGTGTTAATGATGACAGTGGCGTTGCCTTTGTCTGCTGGAAGGATAACGAGATTTTCGTTGTTGTATAGTTCTTTGAGGGAACGTTTTTCGGATGAAGTGAAATTGGAAGGGGGTGGTTTGGAAGTACGTAGAATTTTGGCGATGTCTTGCCTGATATTTTCGGCTTGGATAGATGGTAGGTTGGAAATAGCTTCTTCGGTCTGGCAAATGATAGTTTCTGTAGGGATTGCTTTGGGAGAAATGGCGTAATTGAAACCTTTGGAAAGGGCTTTTGAAGCAGTGTTGGAAATTGTGGTGTCGGAGTAATTGTGAACAACGGTAATGGGATTCAGTGGTGACTGTGTCTGGGGTTGTTGTGAAATGAGCTTGTTTAGTTTATTTTTCTGGGATTGGGTCTTCTGGTCGGCTAGGTATTGTGATTTGGAATGAGACAGTCGGTCAAATGTGTCCCATAAGATAGGGTGAATGTGGAAGGATTGTATGTCATGGAAAGTTTCGAGAAGTTTGGAATTTGTGGTGTCTAAGTTGCGCCTAGTGGTGTGAATGGAGTCTCTGAGTAGTGAGAGACTTGCCCTGTTGAGGATTCGGTTGATGGAAGGGGATTTCGTGTGATGTTTGAGTAATAGAAAATTTGGGATGACACGATGGTCACGACACGATTTTAAAAATGTAAGGTCACAGAGAAGACGTCGCTTCGATTCAGTATTTACTTTGGATTCACTTTCATTTACTTAGAGAAGTTCAACTAAATAACACTTCATTTTTGTAATCGAAATGATTTAATTACTATTTTGAATTGAAATAAAATTTTTCCTTTTCAAATATAAAACAAACAAAAAATTTTTCTTCATCTTTTGATCACCAAACGAAATGTCACATAAAACGAAGCCATCTGGTGGCGAAACGAAGTTCGCCGGGTTTGCTAGTATATATATATATATATATATATATATATATATATATATATATATATATATATATATATATATATATATATATATATATATATATATATATATATATTATATATATATATATATATATATATATATATATATATATATATATATATATATATATATATATATATATATATATATATATATATATATTATATATATATATATATTTATATATATATATATATATATATATATATATATATATATATATATATATATATATATATATTTATATATATATATATATATATATATATATATATATATATATTTATATATTTATATATATATATATATATATATATATATATATATATATATATTCAGTTTGAATATTCACCAATTCACCTTAGTAACTCTTTAATGGCATTTTCAATCGGAATATAAGAAGATATCGAATTGAACTCTTAGAAAGCTGTGAGACCATCATTTTATTTAAGTACGCACTGATCTTTTCACGAAGACTGTCTACCATATTTGAGATAGTTTTGAAACGAATATTATCTGATCGATGATTAGAACTAAAAAATAAATTCAAATTCGTTATAATTCTTCAAATTTCAGACAGTGCAAGTGAGTTAGCTTGGGATACTCCTGAAGAGAGTGAAGGTCTTCTGAAAACTATGGTTGAAGAAGATGAAGAAGCAGTTGAATCAGATGAGGAAGAGTTGAAGCATTCAGTAAGTAGTGTTGAAGGAATAGCTCCATTTGGTTCTATCAGTGAGGTATCATTGACTAACCTGCCTGACATGGACAATCTGCATCACGACTAACCAACTTTTTGTTCGAATGGTTATGCATTTTTGCTTCAACATCCATTTATTTCCATTGTTCCACTAGTCTGATAATAGCTCAACGGTTCTTGTTCGTGAACATTTATATAAACTGTTCTATTTATGTACTTATTTATGTTATATAAACTCACACACACTACATCAAGTAAATGAACTCTTGTGTTTTTAAAATGAATTATTGTTTCTCATTAGGAACGGTGTTCGAAAGGTTGATAGCATAATCTGAAACGATTGGCAAAATTCAACAAAAGTTATTTAATTTTGTTGCATGATGCTGAATATTGTTATTTTGAATTCTATTATTGATTTAATTTCGTTTGACAGTTTCAAATCTGTTTGCGCGATTCAATTATTTCTGTTGTGGTTGATTGATTCGATCTCAATCGGCTTTACTAAATCTATCCTCTCAGTTTTGTTCATGTATTGTTAATATTCCTGATCTATTCGATATATATATATATATATATATATATATATATATATATATATATATATATATATATATATATAGAATGAAAAAAACATTTTTAAATCAAACTCTTGGTTCATTGATTCACAAATATAAAATAAATTTTCAAAAATATGTATTTTGAAACATTAGGCCTAGACCCAGGTAGCAAGCTAACGGTAATATGACGTCATATATTGGTTTCAATATGTGAGAAGTGACGTCGAAATGTCACAGCCCCAAGACGTCATTTTGAACTGTTAAAAAGACGTCATTGAATTACGTTTTATGGCATTTAGAATTAGAAAATTTGTCATTTCTCAAAAAATGTACGGTCATAAATTGACGGAAAGAGTACTTTGCGCTGACGTCATCTGTTGTCATCATATGAACGTCAGTATCTACGTTAAAAAGACGTCATTCAGCGGGCGAATGACGCCGCTGACCAGAATTGACCAAAAATTAAATGTAATAAGACGTCATATTACGTTAAGTTGCTACCTGGAGAGTTGGATTTAACTTTTTTCAAAATCATATTTCACTAAGAAGTAAGCGAGAATTCAATCTCAGTTATTGAATGAAAAAAAGTTGAATTTTATTTAAGAAATTTTCAACTTGAAATTAAAAGTTAAAACGGGAGAAATTACAAACAAAAGTAGATAACCGGTATAGCCGGATTAAAAGCAGCTGTTGACAAGTGTTCGAGCTTGTTGTCTCCCTTCAGAACGGCGCAGCTTAGCCAAGTTCAGAGTGTATGAACTCACAGATGAAAGAAAACAAAAGAGGAGTTCTGCAAAGGAAACCATTTGAGCTACCGCATGAGCTCTCGGTGTTGGGAGATTCAATGAATTGCCCCAGCCTTTGGGGCGACTATTTATCCTTTAGGGAATCTCCAACCGAGAATTTGAAGAAATAAATGAATAATTTGTTCAAACAACCATGTTTATAAATACACATTTAGTTTATTTATATTTATTATATATATATATATATATATATATATATATATATATATATATATATATATATATATATATATATATATATATATATATATATATATATATATATATATATATATATATATATATATATATATATATATTTATATATATTTGACAAATTATCTGATTCGTGAACCATTTTATTTATATTGTATGAATTTGAATCTTGGGTTTTTTGGTTCAATTGAAACAAAATGATATTAGTTTATTTTCAAAATTACGTTTCGGTTATTATTTTAACCTTTATCAAACAGGTATATATGTCATATGCTCGCTTAAACAAAATTAATATAAAAACAACGCTCACAAACATGATTTTAAATCTTACCACAATATAAATACTTCGGGACAAAAGTTCATAGGTGACAAACAAACAACTATATTGACAATTCTACTCAAAAATTTTAAAATTTTTCCAAAATAACAATTAACGTCTATCTCTTAAAGCGTATTACAATTATATGACTGAAATCGGAAATTGATTCCACATCTGCAATATTACGTACCCACATCAATGATACATTTTTATGTTTTTCCGCATGTTCTTATGCGGTTAAAATATTATTGTAGATTTTACTTAGACCAGTTATGTCGGTTTTATCATTGATGGATTCTGGATTTTTCTTTATATGGATCATTTCCTGGATTTCGCGTTTTTTTTATGTTGTTCAGTTTTTAAGATTTTTGTAGCCGAAAAATCAAACTTATGGCCCAATGTCTGCTGGTGTTTTGTGAGAGCAGTGGTATTTTATATTTTATTTTATATTTTAACCGCATAAGAACATGCGGAAAAACATAAAAATGTATATCATTGATGTGGGTACGTAATATTGCAGATGTGAAATCAATTTCCGATTTCAGTCATATAATTGTAATACGCTTTAAGAGATAGACGTGAATTGTTATTTTGGAAAAATTTTTAAATTTTTGAGTAGAATTGTCAATATAGTTGTTTGTTTGTCACCTATGAACTTTTGTTCCGAAGTATTTATATTGTGGTACGATTTAAAATCATGTTTGTGAGCGTTGTTTTTATATTAATTTTGTTTTAGCGAGCATATGACATATATACCTGTTTGATAAAGGTTAAAATAATAACCGAAACGTAATTTTGGAAATAAACTAATATCATTTTGTTTCAATTGAACCAAAAAACCCAAGATTCAAATTCATACAATATTTATATATATATATAGAATGTCGCTATAAAATCGCTCATGTAAAGTTTGAGCAAAAATTAAATCGTCAACCTGGAGTAAAGTGGACAGATGAACGGAAGAAACAGCATTCAGAGAGGATTAAGCGTTTTTGGGAGGCAAAAAAGATGAAGCAAAATCCCTAATGATTGCGAATTCAAGTTCAGTCGCTCTCCTCATGGGGAACAATCGAAATAATAATAATAATAATAATATATATATATATATATATATATATATATATATATATATATATATATAAATATATATATAATATATATATATATATATATATATATATATATATATATATATATATATATATATATATATATATATATATATATATATATATATATATATATATATATATATATATATATATAATATATATATGAATGATCTCTGGGAATTCAGATTTCGTGTTACTTTTCATATAGGACAAACTGGAATGAGCATGTGCAAGAATAGAAGAACATAAAACCTCATCTTATAGAACAGGGACATAACTGCATTGCATTTGAATTTATTATGAAATATGAAAGTTATGATCATTAATTATCAATTCATAGATAACATTGAATGGGTTTCATTATTTTGTGTGAAAAACGAAATGTGGAATCAAATGGATCGGATTGAGGAGTACTGCATGTCACCTTCTTAGCTTGCTGCTGCCCTGGATGAATATTTTCTACCTGTTTTGAATCAATTGTGAAACTGTTGATAATACGACCCAACAATGAAGTTGTTTCGGTCTCAAAATTAATTCTATCCTATGTCTTTTCGTTTACTGCAAAAGCGACTATCAAAAGAACCAATTGAAAAAAAAGAATTTCATATTTTATGAATTTTTCTTTTCCAATTTTTGGAAAATTCGTTTCCCGAAATTGGCAACATTGGTAATTGTCAAAACATACCTAAATTTCATTTGTCAAATTATAATTTGGCTGCCAGAAGAATACTTGGTGTGATACTATGTATGTATGTCTGCGGTGATTCAAAAGTTATTGTTTCACTCTTAGGAATGCAATTAGAGTATACGAAATACTCAATTAGAGTATACGAAATACTGTTGCTTTTTATGTATGTGGGATAGTAAAGATAGAAAATCACATTATATTCAAGCAGATTGGCCTGCAAGAAATCTCTTCAGTGAGAAAAACCTAATTGCTGGGGCACTCGTAGATCCAAAAAATGTTCTTCTTCCACCCCCACATATCAAGCTGGGCGTGATGAAGAATTTTGTCGAAGCCATGAACTGAGGAGGTCAGGCTTTTTCATACTAAAGAGACAAATTTCCTACATTAAGTGATGCGGAGGTCAAGTACGGCATCTTTGTTGGGCCACAAATACATCAACTTGTGAAGGACATTGCGTTCGAATTAGTTCTGGAAGGGAAAGAAAAGAATTGGGAAGCTCTCAAGGGATGGATATATGGATTTTTAGGGAACAAAAGACATGATAACAACCCTCAATTGGTTACCGAACATCTACAAAAATACCACCAACTCGCCTACAATATGTCCCTAGAGATCCATTTTGTTCACTCACTTGAAGTCAGTGATCAGCATGGAAAACGGTTTCATCAGGATATTCCTGTGATGGAACAAAGTTATCAGGGCCGCTACAATGAAGCAATGCTTGCAGATTACTGCTGGTTCAAATGTAGAGATGCTCCAGAGGTCATTCATAAGAGAGAAGCTGAAAGATCGCGATCAAAGGAATCAGTTGATTCTTCGTAGATCTTAACACCTGGCAAGTGTTTTTTGAAAAATTTTGAATTTAAATATCATTAAAGAAAGTGCCATCACATATGTTATTAGAATACGTAATTTACCAATTTGTTAGAAACAATAGTTTCATCATTTGCATATCAAAAAATGTAGAGCTCAATGTTTTTTCTTTGTCATATTCGTTTTTCTTCACCATTCTTCAACATTAGTGAGAATTGACTAATGAAGTAAATGAATCAATCTATTTTTCCAATAAATTCAATGGACGATGAATCAACTCTGTGATAGTTCATATTTAAATGAGAGGTAATAATAATTTCAATTCGTTCAATAAGCCATCGAATCGCAGCTCTAAATTCAATGATTCATAGGGCTTTTTCGATTCCGTATCAAAACAAGACCTTAGGGAAGAACTTCATGTGATTCGTACGATAGGTATGAACAATCAGTTTCCACTGAAAATTATCAATACACTATTTATAAAAAAAAAGAAACGCTTCATCAATAGACTTCTATATAGGCCACACTACATCAATAATAATAATAATAAAAATTAATTAAGATATGTGAGCATCCTTTATATATACGTCCCCCCATCAAAAATCATTAAATTCTTCGAAAATAATAATTTGATATAGCATTTTCAAGTCACAGCAGATTGTATAGAATGATCTCTAATAACAAATCTTCCAAATCCGAGCCAATGAAGAAGTCTGGAATTTATAGATTAGACTGTGAAGAATGTAAGTCGTCATATGTTGGCCAGACCGGAAAATGTTTTGAAACTAGGCTTAAAGAACACGTAAAAAACGGACAATCTGGTTTTAGGGAACATCTAGAGTCGACAGGAACTCCTCCATTACTGTGAAGAAGGTATGAAAATGAACTACCTGGAAGCCATAGAAATGAATAAACTTCAAAAATCCGATAAATACGATCTTCTCAATGACCATTTCGACCTAAACCACTCCCCGCTGTTGAATCTATGTAATTTGGAAACACCCACCTCTATGACCGAATTTAAGATGTATTCTGTGGTCCGAACAGATCTGCAAATATTTAGGTTGTCTTTGTGATATGTATTCATTCCTGATAATGCCGTAAAAGGCGAAACTAGTCGAAGAAAGAATTGTTCAGTCAGTAATTTTCAGACAAGTATTTATTATTACCTCTCATTCATCTATTTTTTTGTTGCGGAGTGTAATGGGTTGGAAGCACGGAATATATCTCGAGTGTGTATTTATCGTCGTTCTTGTCAACAATGCTCCACCAAGAATTGTGACAGCATCGATAAACATCAAGTAACTACTATACCATATAATCAGAATATCCTACTTTTGCTATCTAGTTATAGATTTGTATACATCTTCGATCTCACACACGCCTACCTCTGGTTCAAAACCTGAGTGACTGCTAACCGAGAACTGAAAGTTAATGAATTGCACCACAACACAGTTAGCTACAGTGAAGATGGGGTGGGTTAATTATGTAAAAAAAATTTAATGCCAGGCGCCAAAGGTTTGAAAGTTCTCGGTACAATTCAATTGGTTTTCTGGAAGATCAAACAACAATTCTACCAGATCTAACACTTCTTAATCCTAGTTTCCCCTAGCAGTAATATCCACTTGGTTCAATAAATGATAATATGTTTATGTTTATATAGAAATATATTGAATATAAAAAAAGAAAAAAGAAATTGAAACAAATAAAAGATAATATAATTCCCTTTTAGCTAAGAGGACTTAATCGTCACAATAAAAAAGTGAACTCAAGGTTAATAAAATAAAAATAAATCAAATTTCAATTGTATCTTCAAAAAATGTACTGGAATACTCTCATGACACCAAGCGTACTCAAACTTCCAGCTTTATACTCAAAGATCTTTTCCCAATCCTTCTCAAAATGGTGATTCTCAATAATTTCAGTACTCAAAAAAAACGGCGAAATCCAAAAGAAGGAAAAGTGAAAGTGGTAATAAATATTAAAAACCCTGAAACATAAAAGCCTTCATCAAACAATAAACAAAACTAAATGGAAAATACCTCGACTTTACCAAAGATGTTGTGTGCGGTTTACTGTGTATCAAGAACACAAGCTTTGATCCCCTAAAGGTTACTCTTTCTGTTCACAATTTCCAAATAGCGAACAAATTCCAGAAGAATTCAACGACCATCAAATGATTTCGATACTGGATACTCATTCTTTTCAAAAAAACGAAATTTCATAAAAGAAAAAGCATGTAATTCGATGAAGGTCTTAACACGTCTCCTATCTTGATGATAATTTATATCTGATCATTTTTCCAGAAAAATAAATAACATACAACTTTTTTTTCCAGTCAGGTTAACTTTTCATCGTCTTACAAAAAAAACAACATGACAATCAGACGTACTTAACAGTAGAACGTTACCTAACCTAACCTATCAAAACTAACACCACTCCTCTCACCCTTTCTGACGAAAAGATAAACTTTAACTCAAAAGAGAAACTCAAACAAAATTTTAACGTTATAAGAAGTAACTACAACGTAAAGTCATCAAATCAAATTTTTTTCCTAACGTATCGTTATCAACAAATGTAATCAATGTGTGAATTGAAATAATCGAATTCTCCCTTCTGATTTATTCTCTCAACTTGTTTGTGCATGGAACAGAATGCTGAATGAGCTTCATGAGAATGCAATGCAGATAGAAGAAACAAGTATAAACATTAATATAATTTCATGTCTTCCTTTTATTTAGCTTCCCATACCTCCATCAGGTCGTGTAAGATTGAGAAGTCCACCACCACATAACAATCCATTGGCAACGCGATTGCCCTACATGATAAACGAGAGCGAGAGCACAGAATCCATCAGCAGCAATGCATAAGATACATAACATTTTTCACAAAGCACCTTAAAATATCATATTTGATTTCCCATAAACCTAAAACATTTTAGAATCATTTCATTCTGAAGAAATATCTGTTCGACTTTGTTATTTCGATTGAGTGAGAGTCGAGAGAAATAGCAATATATGAAAATGCAACCAGGAGTGGATCTTATTCAATGAAGGAAGGAAACAATGAAATATAAGAACTGTTATAGTGCGAAATACATCTTGAAAATTCCTTAACGTTTAATTTCTGAAGAATCGATCTGTCGAGGACATTTTCAGGAATATATATATATATATATATATATATATATATATATATATATATATATATATATATATATATATATATACATATATTTATATGTATGTTTATATATATATATATATATATATATATATATATATATATATATATATATATATATATATATATATATATATATATATATATATATATATATATATATATATATATATATATATATATATATATATATATATATATATATATATATATATATATATATATATATATATATTCAATGTTTAATGGGGATTTCAGTCCTCGACAGAAAAATAAGTTACCTCTTCAGTATTTTCTAAGCTTTCGAGAATGTTTATTTTCTTCTTCAGGAAAGAAGTTAGTCCTTCGAACTGAAGAATTAACTCATTTTCCTGTCGTGGACTGCAATCCCAATTGAACTCTGGAAACATTCAACTATATATAAATATATAATATATATATATATATATATATATATATATATATATATATATATATATATATATATATATATATATATATATATATATATATATATATATATATATATATATATATATATATATATATATATATATATATATATATATAGATATAAGGAAATGAAATTTTCTTGTGCTTACTGCACTGAATGAAATATTCAAGAAAATGAACACTAGAGCATTCATTCGAAAAATTCAAATTAATCAAGAGAATATTAAAGTAGAGCTAGATATGTGAACGTGTACAATGTGATGTCTCCATTATCCTTCAAGGGATAAATGTTAGAGAAATAGTTTAAATCGATGCCACACCTGATGGAAGTACGAGACATATATGTTTCGTTCTGCAAGGAACTCGTCAGTCGCACCACGTCCATCGAAGTGAGGCAACGATTTCAACCCCCAATAATCTTCTTGTGACTCCAAGTGGAAGACCGTAGAGTTATGAATACTCCACAATTCCATCTATGGGAATCAGTAGAAAACACCTCTCAGATTATAGACACACCATGCATCGAAATTTCAAATATCTTCTATACCCGTAGGTATCTACTAAATTGCAATGTCTGTTTGACAAATTTCATCTTGATTAATTTAAGTTTTTCGAATGAATGTTCTAGTGTTCTTTTTCTCAAATATTTCATTCAGTGCCGTAAGCACAAAAAAATTTCATTTCCTTAAAAATATCGCCGAATAGACAGGCCCCTGAAATACGGGAATAAACGCGAGCGTACTACTAACACAACCTATTGACATTTGAATATATCGTTCGATGAAATTTGTCAAATAGATATTGCAATTTAGTAGATACCTACGGGTATAGAAGGTATTTGAAATTTCGATGCTTGGTGAGTCTATAATCTGAGAGGTGTTTTCTACTGATTCCCATAGATGGAATTGTAGAGTATTCAAAACTCTACGGTCTTCCACTTGGAGTCACAAGAAGATTCTTGGGGGTTGAAATCGTTTCCTCACTTCGATGGACGTGGTGCGACTGACGAGTTCCTTGCAGAATGAATCAAATATGTCTCGCACTTCCATCAGGTGTGGCATCGATTTCAATATTTCTCCAACATTTATCCCTTGAAGGATAATGGAGACATCACATCGTACACGTTCACATATCTATCTCTACTATAACATTCTCTTGATTAATTTGAATTTTTCGAATGAATGTTCTAGTGTTCATTTTCTTCAATTATATATATATATATATATATATATATATATATATATATATATATATATATATATATATATATATATACAGTTGAATCCGTTTATAATGACATCGAAAGGAATTGACAAACACGTCATATTAAGCGGACGTCATACAAAGCGTTTTATTGTGGAAAAAACCTGTTTTATGTACTTAAGTATTGTAATAGAGAAACATAGTAACTACATATGTATACATACATATTAAATCACAATAATAATAACATGTAATTATACACATTCAATTCAACACAATTAATGTAAGTAATCTGTAATTTTAGTGTGCATTTGTTTTTTCATTTTATTGTAAAAAAATCCCTAATACAGGTATTCCTTTGTTTCTCATTATTTTAAACCACTGAACTAATGCTTGATCAACGATTGTCGCGATTTTCGAAGCCTTTTCGGTTTCAAAACATATGAATTGAACGATTGCTTAATGCTGCTCTTGTTTTTCAAAATCATTGAAGTTGTCGAATGACCCAAGCGAAATTGCTTTGCGGGAGATGAGTTTGATTCTCCATTTTTTGATCAGCATATTGCACCTTTCTCCTCAATCGTAAATGCTTTACGGCGTTGAGATGACATTTTTTCATAGACAAAACGACAAACGAAAAACAATAACTTTTATGTTACCTTCAAGCGTTAATTACTCACTGAGACAGAGTTACGAACTCGTGAAATTTTTTCCCCCCGTAGTCAAGTTGAAAAACCCCTAAAATCCCCTAGAACTGTTATTTAAATTCAAAGAAAAAATATATATTAAGGTTTTATTTTGCAATTATAAGGTACTTTTGTGTTTTTTATTATTAAAATTGAAATATTATTAAATAAATTTAATTATTCAAGAATATTAAAATATTATTTCATTATTATTTTCTAAATTTAATTGAACTTTTCATTTAATTTTTGGAAATGAGAATATTAGGAATAATTTATAGGGTACTATTTTACACAAAAATTAAATTATTTATTCACTAATTATACATTTTTTTATTAACCAACCTACATTAAGAAATAGTATTGAATAGTGTCATCATGAATTGGGTCTTTTTATTCAAGATAGAAATCAAAATTAATTTAAGTTATTTAAATTATGATAGTAAATATTTTGGATTACTTTAAAAATACCCCTGAGATTACCACTGAAAATTTTAAGCCGCTAAAAAAACCCCATTGAACATTTCGTCCCTCCAAATTCAGGGGGAAAACCTCCAAGTTGGTATCCCTGCACTGAGATTCAAAACAAAAACGAGCCACGTGCCGAACGTCGTCGGGAATCAACGAACATTACCGGAGGTGTAAAGAATCATGTTGGTCATTATAACCGAAAATAATTTAGTAAAATTTGGTCATAATAAGCGACATGTCACTGTAAGGAGAGTCATTATATCCGACGTTTTTGTAAAGAATTTTATATGAAAACCAAACTTCGTAGTGTAATTAAGTCACAATAAACTTATGGTCAATATAGGCGGAGTCATCATAAACGGATTCTACTGTATATATATATATATATATATATATATATATATATATATATATATATATATATATATATATATATATATATATATATATATATATAATTTCAGGATTCACGAATCATTTATACTAGTAAACACTGAACATAAACTAAAATTCAAACACTTGAACTCTTGATTTACACTTTTATTTATAATACAGCATGACGCATTTCGTCGTTACAAACGACTTCTTCAGACGCTACTAGAATACTTATAGTATTTTGAAGAAGTCGTTTGTTACAACGAAACGCGTCATGCTTTGTTATCAATAAAAGTGTAAATCGATAAAAAATAGAAGTGTTTGAATTTTAGTTGATATTCAATTATAATGGATTTAATCAAAAAAATGAATACTAAGACTCTCAATCGAAATATCATTCATACTAGTAAATACTGAGACTTTAAGAATTTGTACAGAAAATTATACAGATATATTCAGAATTTTTACTGTAATGAAATAATACATTTCTACATTTCTATATATATATATATATATATATATATATATATATATATATATATATATATATATATATATATATATATATATATATATATATATATATATATATATATATATATATATATATATATATATATATATATAGTTTCAAGATTCACAGGTCATTCAATACTAGTAAATACTGAGACTCTTAATCGAAATATCGAAATATTTCAAATAAAACTCTCAGGGAGCTGTCTACACAAATGTTGTCAACGAGAACGAACCCATCACTTTCGAGAGTGAATATTAAGAGCGTTTCGAAAAATTCATCGATCTTGTTGAATGATAATAGGATACAATTGTTTCATCATTATTATGAATCATCAGCCCATATTCAATTTATCAATCAAGAATCGATGACTTTCAAAATACTAGTAAATGCTGAGACTCTATATCGAAATGAGACTCTTTTGAAAGTCATTGATTCTTGATTGATAGATTAAATATGGACTGATGATTCATGATAATGATGACACAATTGTATCCTATTATCATTCAACAAGATCGATGAATTTTTCGAAAGCTCTTAATATTCACTCTCGAGAGTGATGGGTTCGTTCTCCTTGACAACATTTGTGTAGACAGCTCCCTGAGAGTTTCATTTGAAATATTTCGATATTTTGATTAAGAGTCTCAGTATATACTATATATATATATATATATATATATATATATATATATATATATATATATATATATATATATATATATTTACATATATCATAAAATCAAAATAATAATGCATTAATATAAATCAAGAGTAACTAACATTTGCTTTTTTGAATTTGTTTCTTTCAAGAAATGTTGTGAAGCACTTAACTTTACCTCTTACCAACAATCTGAAGATAATAAGGACGATCATGGTAAGTACTTAGCATTAATTTTATTAATTATAGAAATATTAACTTTTTCTCACTCTCATTAGAAATTATTACCTAATTTATCACTGAATGTTTTTAAGGTGTTTTGTTTGTAAATGAACCATTCAGCTTATTGTGAACAATAACCCTTGAACCTTGATTTATTAATCAGACATGCACATCAAGTAACCTCATTATTAAACTCATTGAAATAAAGATTTTCTTGAAAATACAAATTTACACCATATTAAATAAATTTGTTCATTCTAGTTGTCGAAAACGCTTTACAGAGCGTAAAAGTGTTTCAGCTAAAATAAGAAAACTTGAACTTTGTGAAAAAGAATCTCTTAGCCCACCCAAATTGAAGTTAAGAGGATCTTCGAGTTCCTCTTTTGATTGGGACCAAAATTGTTTTATTTGCACTGAATCATTATTTGCTGAAAGAAAAGTCAAGCAACGCCAGAATATTTCTGTTGTTACTACCAATCATACGAAGAATAAATTACTTGACCTTATCAAAAATAAAAGAGATGAATCTTCTCGGTCTCTTCTTTTGAGGATGAATTCAGCGAGTGATTTAAGATCTGTAAGCGCAAAATACCATCAGACTTGTTATGCAGGTATTCTAAAACAGAATAATACACCAGAGAAAACAATTGATCCACCAACGGTTAATACAAATGACGCTATTGACCAAATATTGATTATGTTGACGATCATCCCGATTGTCAGTTTTCTTTAAAAGAGATGATAGATGTAGTAGGTGATAATCCGCCTGCTCCTAAAACTATTAAGCGTCTATTAGAGGAACACTTTGAAGAAGATCTCATCGTATCAAATTACCAAGGACTGTCTACTCTTTTTTTGTTTTAAGAAGAAACATCATGACATTCTAAATCGATCTTTTGTAGAGTCTAATTTGCATGCTGGGGACGTTAATATTAGAAAAATCAAGGAGGTCGCAGATTTAATCCACACAGACATCTGTAAAAAAATCTTCAAGAATAATAACTATCCTGGTAGTGATAAAATGTTCTCTGAAAAATTGATAGATGTAATTCCTCAATCATTGAAGTTATTACTCCATGAAATTATAAGAAAGAATAAAAGGGAAAAAATGTCGATAATAAATTCGACAAAAAAACAACATGAGACCACAACGTGAAACCACGTCCTTTTTTATCACCCCTTCAAATTGGATTGAGTGTAATATTACACAGAAAATTTGATTACACAGATTAATATATGGAGATTTTTCACAAAAAAATAGAGACCAAACTGAATTTTTTAAATAAATGTCATTGATATTGTTCAAACAATATAAATAATAATAAAAATCTTTATTTATCTTTTTAGACATATAGAAAAAAGGAATAGGACACGTCAAATTACAAATAATTAGAAATCACAATCATTGAAATATTCTCCTATAGAGTAGTAACATTTCTTTATCAACTTCAACTTAACCACATTTCTGAATTTAGTTTTTGGTAAACATTTTATAGAATCTGGCAGATGATTGAAGAGCTTAACTCCTTTATACATTGGTGAAGATTCATATTTAGAAGTTCTGTGATGAGGAAATAGCAACACTTGAGAATTTCTTGCATTGTATTCGTGAGAACTAGACAATTTTACCAAATTACTATGGTTTTCCTTCACATACAATAAACACCTGAATATGTATATACACGGAACCGTCAGTATCCCATATGCCATAAATACCGGCCTACAAGAGGAACGAGGATTCAGAAAAAACATCATACGTACAATACGAATGCTCTATTTATATTAGAAATGCCCCACAGCAATATATTATAGGACAGGTGACTGTAGCATAAGGCTAGTACACATTCAACACGGATTCTCTGGGGAGACAATCTTTTATTTGACTTATAGCGAAGTATGCTTTACTCAATTTTCTGCATAATGCATCAATATTTTGACACCATCTCAAATTTCAATCAATGTATACCCCAAGGAATTTAACATGATCCTTAGAGGTGATGAATGTACTACCAAACTGTATACTCAATGTCCGATTTAAGTTTTTAATGCCAAAAAACATGCAATCAGTGTTCTCAATATTTACAATTAAGGCATTTTTATGACACCAAGCTGTGAAGCACTGTACTAACTTACCACATGCCAGAGTAAGCTTCTCCGGGCTCTCAGCGGATAATAGTTCCTTCCCTGCTCTGAGAGGTTTCAGATTTTAAATTATATAAAAAAACAAAATTAAAAAAAAATTTATCAAAATCGGAGCTGTTCTTGAGGACTTCCGAAGCAAAGGCTTTATTGACGCGACTACCATTGAATCCGCTAAATATGAAAGTTGCCATGAGCATTTCTGACAGATCTGAAGTCAGTTAACTTTGTTCTGAACCAGGAGTATCTAACTTGCAAGGCCTCAAGGACCATGACTGAAACTTTTATATGTAGTTGAGGGCCATGTAATAATGGATGAATGTTTTCAATCCTTTTCACTTTTACGTTTAGATAACTGACGACGTTTAGAGAACATTGCTGAATTTTCGTCTTCAAACCTTACGCTAGCCATAATGAATGGTACCACAAGCCGCACACGTCCCGTGGGCGGCTTATAGGACACTCCTGAATTAAACCATCGAATATTTTCGCTTTTAAAACCGAAGACTACATTCAAATGGATACCCTTATATCAGCCAACTCGCTGATGAAAGCAGTAGAGGTCATCCAAAATACAGCTCTCAGAACAGCCACAGGAGTTGCATGCCTCAATACGAATTCTAACTTTAGAATATAGAAGGCAATATTTAGTTTCGAGCTATGCATCATCTCTACATGCAAATTTATCCAGTCTGGACTATTTTCATTCACACGTTAAACGATCCTAGTATTTCAACAATCATCGAAAAAAGATATCCCTTTATTCAACGAGTAAAGATGCATATGGGTAAATTGAATATACAACTCCTTTCAATTTTAGAAGAAACGCAGATTAGTGTTCCTTCTTGGGTCATCCAAACCTTGTACAACAATTCTGAACTATCATCTATGACCTAGCATATTACAAACTACCTTTCAGGAAATTATTGACAAACTTATAGTATATTAAGACTAGTAGGACTATACAAATGTCCGTTTTTCAAATCATCAGACACTTGATGGTAAAGGAAACCACAGAAAACTTTACCCACGTAAGATGATAATGTGTTGTTACATAATGAATTATAAAATTTCAGATATCATAGCACTAATCAGTGATTGTGGTCTGTTTTTCACGCTCATCCACTCGCGCACAATTGACTTTTAACGCACTGCACATTTTCGCGCACTACGCCACTTATCACGCACGCTAGCGGATACGTAGAGGTATGTTCTCTAGATGGTCGAGAACTTCGTTGGAAGGCTCCTGCAAAGTTCGCAGGATACGAGCTGGCGGGAAAGGAAATTTGTTTTTGGGTTACCAACAGAGAACACGTCTGCGTCAGTACCATGGGGCCATCAGCGTCGCTCGGGCTTCAAGATTAGGTCCTTGTAAAGTACGATGGACATACCGAGCTTGAAGTTTTTTCATATGCATAAAAATAGGGGGCATTTTGATGTGATCATGTGAAATACGAGAGGGGTAACGATAATGTAGTCGGAAAATACTGCGACAGATAGCTATTTCGCAGCTTTCTATTTGTTTGAGAAACGGTTTTGGAGAGTCGCGTAAAGATATAGATACAGAGTGCTGTGCCGCGAATAGTGCCGAGAGTGCTATTCCTTTGAAATGTTTTATATTTCGATATTTTCAAATCAAATTTCAACTCAGTTTCAGTGATTGAAAGGATAGATATATTAGTATTGGTATATTAGTATAGTATATAGGACTTTCAGCAAATAATACTGATTCGACCAGAAGTGACGAGAACAAGGCATCGGTAACTCTTACGCCGACAAACACAATATGCTACCAACTAAACCCTCAGTACAGCATACTATCAGCAGAATGTTACGAAATCCTTGAAGCCTTGGAATATGTCGAACACAACGACGGTGCCAAATTATATCCTGAAAAAATATATATAAAAATTATCAAATTATATCAAAAAAATATCCTGACTCTATGAGCGACTCAAAAACTCTGAGGCAATTATATCCTCAGAAGATCCATCTAAAACTTATAAAGGATCGATTGTTCCTTTGAAATCAATGGACAATATCATAAAATTCCTGTGGATTCTGTCTCACGTCAATATTAGAGAAAACGAGGCACCTGACCAGAAGGCATCTCAATATAACAACTCCAACAACAATTTAGTTTAGATGATAACAACATCTCAAATAGTGACTACAAAATATATCCCAAACACCTCATAACATCCGCATGGGAACGGAACTGGAAACTAAGTAAGAATAATTTGGTAGGAATCAAACCTGATACTGAATATTGGAAATTTGGATCAATTCAATTATTGATGAATTGATCAAGAAATGGACATATCCTATCCCACGAACACCTTCAGCGAAAGACAGAAAAACCGAAATGTATAGAGTGTAACATCACACTTAGTGTAAAACACCTTCTAATGGAATGTTTTCCTCTTGAACAATATCGTAACAGCCATATTGGGCGAAGAATCGACAGCAGCCGACACTATTTGTATGAATTAAAAGCAGTGAAAAATTGATGATTTAATGAATTCAATGGACGATGAATCTACTCTGTGATAGTTCATATTTAAATGAGAGGTAATAATAAAACCTTGTCTAAAAATCACTGACTGAACAATTCTTTATTCGACTAGTTTCGCCTTGTACAGCATTATTCAAGAAGGATTCTTGATAATGCTGTAAAAGGCGAAACTAGTCGAATAAAGAATTGTTCAGTCAGTGACTTTTAGACAAGGTGTTATTATTACCTCTCATTTAATTGATGATTTGTTAAAGATACAGAATATAAGTCTTATAGTGGTATCTGATAACCAAAATTGTTGAAGAGACCAATGAGCATTAAAATGAAAAAAAAAGTGTGATTGAACATATTGAGTAATGCAAGGGTGTCCAAATTTCAGTTATGGCCTCAAGGCCATAACTGAAACCATAATTTGGCTGCGGGCCATTGAGTAATTAATAATTTAAATAAAACTAAGTAGTTAGTGTAGATGATAAATGTTTATCATCTACATCTGATGAAGCCACTGAGTTGGCGAAACAATATTTTTATAGTTCAACTTAATTATAGTGAAAGTCAGAATACTACATAGTTTCAATGAAATTATGTATTTAGATTTTATCAAGTATCGGACCAATCGATTAATGATAATAAGTAATTAATTAATGTCAAACCTTTTGCAAAGAACAGCGTTTAAAGAGCTTTCCTGAATTTTTGTCTAATAACCTTCGACGGGCCAAAATATAGGGCACCTAGGACAGCCAGTTGGACAGCCCTGTTCTAAACTGTTTGGATATAAAATGTGAAAATAGGTATATTCTACTGAGTAACTAGAAGGTCGTAAAAACAGTGTAAGCAAATCGCATTCAGTCGATAAATATTTGTTGAATTGATAAAGATGGCATGAAAACACTGGTATTCTTCACGACATTTTTCAGAAGTGCATCTCGTCATTTTCATACTCGTGTTTTAATCGATTGGCATTGAACGTTATTCAATGCACTATTTTAGCTCAATTTTTTTCCTACTTAACACCTCATTAAATCACAGTGTGAATTGGTATCTAAACACTTTTCAAATCCGTTCCTCATATTGTCACTTATCACTATCATTATCACTTTCATACGTAGTCAATATTCAAATTACCATTAGCCAAACAAGAATATTATTATTATATTGTCGGACTTCCATTACCTATAGATTAAATTTCAAATTCTGACACAAACTATGATTAATTGAAATTAAAATGGTGAAATTAAACGGATTCAACTTAAAAATAATAAAAATTTATTAATGTCCTGAGGACTGAAACATAAACATGAATTAAACAAAATAAAATGAAATAAATGAATTGAAATTAAATTAAATAATTCATACCGATGATGAACAGACGTATCGCTGAAATTAGAAATCGAATTCACACGACGTTTCGGTTAGTAATGTATCTCTGACCGTTTTCGACTGGTTGAAAATTGTTTCCAATTGAAAACATTTAGAAACACATTACTAACCGAAACGTCGTGTGAATTCGATTCCCAATATCAACCGTAATTCTGTTCATCGGCTGTAAGAATTTTTTTTCATTTCATTTCAATTAATTTATTTTGTTTAATTCATATTTATGTTTCAGCCCTCAGGACATTCTTTGATTATTAATTTTTTTCAGTTTAATCCGATCAATTCCACCATTTCAATTTTCAATTAATCAAAGTTTGATTCAGAATTTGAAATTAAATCTATGGGCAATGAAAGTTCGACGATATAATGAATCTACAGTGCACAACACTTTTTAACAAAATATTATTAGGTTTACATTCGAAAATATATATTTCAGTTAAACAGAGTAAGAAAGTGAAAGGAATCGCTTCAGCAATAAGGCCGATATTATTTAATGGATTTATAAGAAAATTCAATAATCCAATTAGCTATCTTGGTGGCCCAATTTTACCCAGTAGAAGTAGGACTAGCTTGGATACGGTGTTGTCAATAGATTGATGAATGAAGATACTCGAGAAGATTGTCGTCCATGTGAAATCAACAAGGAGCATTATAAGAGAAATGTCAATATTCAATTTTTTTATCGAAATTCAACTGTTATTATGTATGAAATAAAAGATAAAAATGAATTTCCAGCCATGGTTCAGAACGCTAAATAGACAATATTATCTTTAATAGATGGACATATATGTGTATATATATATATATATATATATATATATATATATATATATATATATATATATATATATATATTATATATATATATATATATATATATATATATATATATATATATATATATATATATATATATATATATATATTATATATATATATATATATATATATATATATATATATATTATTTTGAATGTTTTTCAGCAATAACAGGCTTCTTTTGATATGAAAAACTTTATTTTTGTTGACGTTTCGTTGTATATCACAACTTTGTCAAAACTAATGAATAATTGAATTTATGAATTACTATAGACATCAAAATGTCAATTTTATTTTTCAGAAAAATCAAATTAGTTTTTTTGGTATCTTCACTTATTAATTTTCATTATCAGAGGAATATTTCTGGCTCAGCATTCGCTTCGGAAGTTTTAGTCTTCTTCACCATGAGGAAACCTCTGAAAAACTCATGGTAAGCCAGGTGATTCTAATAAGCGTGATTTATATATACATATATATACTTACATATAGTTTTTTATACTTATCCAGAATATGTATATTATTGGTTCATGTGTGTGAAACTGAAGGTCAATCTGGAAAAAATGAGTTTTGAGATGTGACGTTTGGTTATTGTTGTGTGTTTATTTTATGAGTGTTATTTGTGAGGTTTATTAAATTGTTGTAAATGAAATTGAGATGTTTAATGTCTGTTCTTTCATTTACTGTGTTCTCTAAATTTTTACGAATGTGTAACATCTCTAAAATTCCTCTACATTTTTTCTCTCTTTCAGTTGCTAAAATCTTCTTATTTTTGTAATCAAAATCGTGTTTTTCTGTTATTTTATCTTTATGTAAGGCTGTTATTTGAGTGTTTGCGTATTTATGCGCTTTGATTCTCTCTTCGAGATTTTTTGATGTTTGTCCGATATAGCTTTTATTGCAATTGTTACACGGTGTATTATAAACTGTATGAATTTTTTTCTGAGTTACAGTTTCACTTTTTAATTTTGTATATATTTCTTCGATTTGATTTTTGGCAGTATGTTGATATTGCTTATTCAATTGATATAAATAATTACATTCCCTTATCATATATTCCAAAATTAAGTACAAACATTGCTAAAATATTAAAACCTTATAATTCTTAAATTATAAGGTTTTAATATTTTAGCAATGTTTGTACTTAATTTTGGAATATATGATAAGGGAATGTAATTATTTTCGTTAGATTTACTTTTTTTTTAATGTAAAGTATTATATAAATATGAATTCTGTTTTTCATGATTTTTTTAATCAAATTTAATGGGTAAAAACGCGAAATCTACGACAGTTGTTGTTCAGGTTCAAATTTTGGAGGAGAATCTTGGACATATCTCTTCTCCTTGTTGTCTACTATGCTCTTGTACAGAGTAGATTACAGTATTGCATCCTTGCATGGGGTGCCGCAGCAAGTAACCACCTAAATAATTTTGAAGTTGTACAGAAAAGAATTTTGAAAATTATTTAAAATAAAAACCTGCAATACTCTTCAAACTTGATATTCAGAGAGAGAGTGGAATACTAGATATCAGACAACTTCATATGTACAGTTGTTTTATATTACCATCATAAAGAAATACTTCAGGATATCGAGCACACTTATCTTACACGTAGCAGGGTTGCATCAGCTTCACTAACTCCATTCTTTAAAAAAGCAACTACACAAAGACATTTCACTTACCTTAGCGTCAAATTTTAAAATTCATTGCCAGAAATTCATAAATTGTATCTAAGGAATATGAATTCAATAAGCCTCATTAGAAAGAAATTTAAGTTTTATTTCAGCGAGAGGTAATAATAAATACTTGTCTAAAAATCCCTGACTGAAAAATTTTTTATTCGACTACTTTAGCCTTTTACGGAATTATCAAGAATGAATACATATTACAAAAATAACCTTCAAATATTTGCAGATTTGTTCCGACCACAGAATACACCTTAAATTCGGTCATAGAGGTGGGGATTTCCTAACTATCCCGCGGGAAGTGGTTTAAACCACTATCCTAGCAGGGAGTGGTTTAGCTCTAACTGGTCATTGAGAAGATTGTACTTATCGCATTTTTGGAGTTTATTCATTTCCATGACTTTGAGGTAGTTCATTTTCATACACACATTTCTTTTCACTGAAATGGAGAATATTTGGTTTAAAAATTTAAGGTGTATTCTGTGGTCCGAACAGATCTGCAAATATTTAAAGGTTGACTTTGTAATATGTATTCATTCTTGATAATGCCGTAAAAGGCGAAACTAGCCGAATAAAGAATTGTTCAGTCAGTGATTTTCAGACAAGTATTTATTATTACCTCTCATTTAAATATGAACTTTGACAGAATTGATTCATCGTCCATTGAATTTATTTTATTTAAGCTCTATTGATAGAATGGCGGCTCATGATTTTTTTGTTTTATAGAAGGAAATAATTGTTCAGTTTTGTTAGTTTCTTACTAAATTTTATAAATGATTTTTTGAATTAAGTTTAAATTGAATTAATTAAACTTGTCTGAGGGACCAGCTAACACGCATCCATTTTGGACATACTAAGCTTTTCTCTCAAATAAGATGAGTGATTTGTACATTTTTGAAAGCAAATATTGTAATTGTGTAACCTTTCAACTGAATAAAGATTATTATTACTCGGCAAGATTATAACTTCTCGGCAAAAATAGGGCCACTATAATTAATACACAACCCATTCGTTACCCTCGTCTATATTTCGAATGTGTTTATATTCTGTATCAGGACTGTAGAAAATAAACATAATAAATAAAATGCCTTGAAAAATTATTATATTTTACGGCTAACTAGTCTAATTGTTGGACCAAACTGTAAGAGGCAGTGCATATAGTTGGAATCAACATAAAATAATGCACAAAATCAGATTTTAATAAAAATGTGAAAATTGTGGTAACCCAACAGTGGCGTAAATAATGCCAATGCAACCAATGCGGTGCATTGTGGCGTAGGCTTGGGGGGGGGGTCGTGAAAAACTGATATTCTGAAAAATGAGTCTACGAATAGGGGCACAGGAATACTAGTATTGGGGTGCAGTCAGACTAGTTACGACACTGTAACCCAACAATTGAAAGAATTATGAATCGTAGTGTCGGAACACAGACCAATGTCACCGAAGAACACAATGAGTGAGAATGTTAACAGTCAAGAACCAAATGTCACCACAAATCAGTAACACTGAACCTCCATTAAGAACTCGGAAGTCAGTTGTAGAAAGGCCTATTTAAAATATTTTCGAAAGCAAATTACTGTATATGCAGCTGCGTCTAGCAGTGTCTGTTTTATTATTTATACTATTGGCATTTTCATTTATTTTCATTTATTTATTTAGATGAGACTGGCCAAATTAAAAATGGCTAAGACCAACGTTCAGACATTTTGTCATCACGTACTGGAAACACCGCAACTTATGTGTCATTCAAAGTCTATGTCATGAAAAAAGTCACTCTATTATATTATTCATGTTGACATGGTCATTCACATACTTGTCCTTAAATAATTTTACTGCAATTGTGTATAATCTATCATTGAATGACTTCTGTATTGTTTTTTGTTAGTTTAACAACTTATGTCAGATGAAGGTGCTTTTTCACTATCACTTATATTCATTTGACATCTTGTAAAAATTTCCAGCATTCCTGAAGAAGAACTGAAACTAAGTTCGAAATATAGAATTACTGACGATTAGTCTTGAATTAATTTAATTGCCTAAATCGACGATAACCCACCAATTTTTCACTAACTATATATATATATATATATATATATATATATATATATATATATATATATATATATATATATATATATATATATTGAAAGTTTTTAGCATTAACAGGCTTTTTTAATATGAAAAAGTTTATTTTTGTTGACTTTTCGTTGTTATATTACAACTTTGTCAAAACTAATAAACAACGTGTAATATAACAACGAAACGTCAACAAAAATAAACTTTTTCATATTAAAAAAAGCCTGTTAATGCTAAAAACTTTCAAAATAAATATCTCAAACAGGCAATAAATCAATTTCAAGATATATATATATATATATATATATATATATATATATATATATATATATATATATATATATATATATATATATATATATAAATCTATATATATATATATATATATATATATATATATATATATATATATATATATATATATATATATATAACTTAAAATGAAAATTATCGGCATATCCCGCAGATTGGTAGCTGCCGTTGACACGTGTTTCGATATTATTGGATCTCCTTAGAACGACGTATCCAATTTCTAGTTGTACGAACCTGGAGGTGGAAACACAAAAAGAAAGGCTAAGAAAATACACACAGCCGCTGAACGAAGTCGCAAAATTTCAGGCTACCGCCTTTGTTCTCTCCGTATTGGGAGATTTGAAAGCTGCTTTTCCCGCGAGGTGACTTTTTATCCTTCAAGGATGCTCTAAGCCGAGACGTTGAAAAACATGTAAATAATATTCGATGCTGAAAAAAATTCAATTTAAAATGAAAATTATCGGCATATCCGCAGATTGGTAGCAGCCGTTGAGACGTGTTTCGATCTTGTTCAAGTTCTAGTTGTACGAACCTGCAGGTGGAAACACAAAAAGGAAAGCTAAGAAAATATAAACAACCGCTGAAGGAAGTCGCAACATTTCAGGCTACCACGTTTGTTCTCTTGAAGGATGCTCTATGCCAAGACGTTGTAAAACATGTAAATAATATTCGATGCGGAAAATATATATATATATATATATATATATATATATATATATATATATATATATATATATATATATATATATATATATATATATATATATATGTCAGAGAACTATTGAAATCGATGCCACACCTGATGGAAGTGCGAGACATATGTTTCGTTCTGCAAGGAACTCATTAGTCGCACCACGTCCATCGAAGTGAGGCAACGATTTCAATCTATGAGCATCTTCTTATGACTCCAAGTGAAACACCGTAGAGTAATGAATACACCACAACTTATAACGTTATAATTTTGTTTAGTGTCGTCTTTTCGTGAGTGTTTAGTTTTGTGAGGTTAGGGGTACTCTTTCGTTCCACTGTTAAGTGGTCTGATTGTCATATTGTATTGTTTGTAAGACGATGGAAGTTAACCTGACTAAAAAAAAGTTGGCTGGTATTTTTTTCTGAAAAATGATCAGATATGAATTATCATTAAGATAGGAGACGTGTTGAGACCTTCATCAAATTATATACTCGTTCTTTTATGGAAATTTGATTCGTCGAAAAGAATAAGTATCCAGTATTGGGATCATTTGATGGTCGTTGATTTCTTCTGGAATTTGTTCGTTATTTGGAAATTGTGAACAGAAGAACTGCCCTTTAGGGGATCAAAGCACGTGTTCTTGATACACAGTATACCGCACACTACATCTTTGCGTAAGTTCAGGTATTTTCAGTTTAGTTTTGATTATTTGTTTCATGGAGGCTTTTGTTTCAGGGTTTTTCGTTTTACGTTTTTCGTTTTCATTTTTACGTTTACTTTTGGATTTCTTCGTTTTGTTTTTTGGGTACTGGAATTATTATTGGTGGAATTCTTATTATTATTGGTACTGGAATTATTGAATAACTATTCGAAGAAGGTTTCGTAGAAGACCTTTGAGCCTAAAGCTGGAAGATTGAGAACGCTTGGTGTGGTGAGAGTATTCCAGTACATATTTTGCAGAGACAATTTATATTTGATTTTATTTTTATTTTATTAACTTTGAGTTTACATTAATTTAATAACTATAAAAGAATTATTCTAAGAATTATATTTAATGCAGGCAAACTAAAATTAAGTAGAAGAAACTTACGTTGAAAACCTACACATTTTTCTATATAACAGCCGTTTACATATGTTTCAAGGTTATTGCCTATCGTCAGAACGGCGTAGTTCAAGTTAAAGATGAAAGTACTTGAAGAGATATATAAAAAATGAATATATAAAACACGAAACACAGTTTCGTACACGTTTTATACACCCAAAACATATTGGGAAGAGTCAACACAACGTTGCAGACGACAATGAAATACCGTCCGGCTATTATGAGACTTTTATAGCTTCTGGAAATCCCAGACAATCTTAACGATAAAAGAATTATTCTAAGAATTATATTTAATGCAGGCAAACTAAAATTAAGTAGAAGAAACAAACGTTGAAAACCTACACATTTTTCTATATAACAGCCGTTTACATATGTTTCAAGGTTATTGCCTATCGTCAGAACGGCGTAGTTCAAGTTAAAGATGAAAGTACTTGAAGAGATATATAAAAAATTAATATATAAAACACGAAACACAGTTTCGTACACGTTTTATACACCCAAAACATATTGGGAAGAGTCAACACAACGTTGCAGACGACAATGAAATACCGTCCGGCTATTGTGAGACTTTTATAGCTTCTGGAAATCCCAGACAATCTTAACGATAAAAGAATTATTCTAAGAATTATATTTAATGCAGGCAAACTAAAATTAAGTAGAAGAAACTTACGTTGAAAACCTACACATTTTTCTATATAACAGCCGTTTACATATGTTTCAAGGTTATTGCCTATCGTCAGAACGGCGTAGTTCAAGTTAAAGATGAAAGTACTTGAAGAGATATATAAAAAATTAATATATAAAACACGAAACACAGTTTCGTACACGTTTTATACACCCAAAACATATTGGGAAGAGTCAACACAACGTTGCAGACGACAATGAAATACCGTCCGGCTATTGTGAACTCTTCCCAATATGTTTTGGGTGTATAAAACGTGTACGAAACTGTGTTTCGTGTTTTATATATCAATTTTTTATATATCTCTTCAAGTACTTTCATCTTTAACTTGAACTACGCCGTTCTGACGATAGGCAATAACCTTGAAACATATGTAAACGGCTGTTATATAGAAAAATGTGTAGGTTTTCAACGTAAGTTTCTTCTACTTAATTTAATAACTGTTCAATTTATATGCTGAAGATTATTTTTTTTTATTTAAACATTTATTATATATATATATATATATTTTTTTTTCATTGTGACGATTAAGTCCTCTTAGCTAAGGGAGAATTAATTTATCTTCTATTTGTTTCAATTTCTTTTTTAGTACTTCAAATTATTAATTTCATTTTATATTCGATACATATCTATATACATAATCATACTATCATTTTTCAAACCAAGTGGATATTACTGTTAGGGAGAACTAAGATTAAGAACTGTTAGATCTGGTGGAGTTGTTGTTTGATCCTCCAGAAAACCAATTGAATTGTACCGAGAACTTTCAAACCTCTGGCGCCTGGCATTAAATTTTTCTTACATAATTAACCCACCCCATCTTCACTGTAGCTAACTGTGGTGTGGTACAATTCATCTAACTTTCAGTTCTCGCTTAGCAGTCACTCAGGTTTTGAACCAGAGGTTAAGCGCAGGAATACATCTTGTGTGTGTGAGATCAAAGTTGTATACAATCTATAACTAGATAGTAAAAGTAAGTTATAGATATTGGCGACCATAATGTGGGGCAGATCAAAAATTTTTTTTTCATTTCATTTATTTTTGATTAGATTTTTTATTTTTTTCATTCAGAGAGTAAATTTCTGCTGTTCTGTTTTTGATTGTGACAGTAGTTTGAGGATTTAGATATAGTATTGTATATTGCATACAAAGGTGGTATATTTTGTATTATTAGATTACAATATTCGCGATAATAGTTATTTTGTGTCAGAGATTGATACTCATAGTATTGCTGAATATTTTTTGTAATTGTATTTTAGTGCATATTCGTCATACCTAAATTTAGGATAAATAGACTCAACCAATCTCAATTAAATTATGAATTGTCCATTCGTGGCTTACAAACAGGTACTGTAGATAAAATGAGGAAAACTTTATCGCAGGCAATCAAACTTGAGAAAGAAGGTGGTTCAATCTCGTATCCAAATTATCCATATAATTTTGAAGAAGATAAAGAAGCTATTGTAGGAGTTGTTTCAAAGGTAGAAGATAGTCTTTCAGATGCACAGTTACTCAGCCCAGCAAGTAAAGTTATACTGTGAATGAGACTCGTCTAGCTTATGCCTTGGATCGTCTTGATCATATACCTGTAATTTCCATTGAACAGACTACTTGGAAGAGTCAGACGTTCACAAGAATTTTAGAACTTATGGATCTGTTGGAAAGGAAGTTGGTTGGCGAAAAGGTCCAGTTGGAGACAGTAGAGCCTACAGAACAATTAGGGTCTGGAGATGATAGTAACTCTTCTGATGATGAGGAAGATTTGAGACATTCTGTCATTAAAACTTCTACTCCAGAGACAGCTTCGCGAAAAGAAAGGGGTGTATCTGTTGCTTCTACCTCGTTTAATGTTAAACCTATTCCAGTGTGCCGTTGGGATTTCAAGTTTTCTGGTGAGAAGGATGGCACGTCAGTTAGTGCATTTTTAGAGAGACTTGAAGAGTTGTGTGAAGCAAGAGGAGTTTCAAAACATGAAGCTAATCGTTCAGGATAGATCTTTTCACAGGTAAAGCTCTTGTTTAGTATCGTTCTGTAAGGTCATCAATTACTGATTGGAAAACTTTTGTTGAGGAGGTGAGAGCAGAGTTCGAACCGTATGATTATGATGACAAACTGTTGGATGAGATAAGGCATCGTACTCAAGGCACTGATGAATCTATTGGATTGTATTTGGCTACAATGGGATCTTTATTTAATAGATTGAAAGTTCCTATATCTGAGGCTTCTCAGATCAGGATAGTCATGAGAAATATTCTTCCTTTTTTTCAAACCCAATTAGCACTTGTAGATGTACAATCTATTATGGAACTCAAGAAATTTTGTAGGCAATTGGAACAAAGGCGAGAAGCAGTTGAAGCATATCGACCACCATTGAGGAAACATCAACAACATAGTTTATTGGAACCAGACTTGGCTTACGTTGGGTTGGATACAGATGTGGCTGAATTACATGTTGACACCCATACAATAAGTTCTGAGAATTCAAAAAATTTCAATAAGACAAGCTCGGTAATTTGCTACAATTGCAATAAGCCTGGTCATCGAGCTATAGGTTGTGCCGAAACAAAGATCAAGAAATGCTTTAAATGTGAGTTATCAGGTTTTACAAAAAACGAATGTCCTCAATGCAAACGTTCGGAAAACGGACGAAGTCGTTGAAGAATGGGGAATCTTCAACGACTGATTCATCGTCGGTCCCTGTTGATAATTTGAGTATTGTTTTGAGTTATATTTTGAATCATGTAGATGGAGATGAAAGACCTTATCTGCGACTGTCTGTTTATGGAATTGAATTTCTTGGACTTCTAGACTCTGGTGCTTCTCGTACAATTATGAATGGTAAAACTTGGGAAATCTTGCGACGTCGAGGAGTTGAACTTGATTCATCGACACGAATGATGTGCACTGTTGCAAATGGACAAACCTGTTCTAGTATTGGTAGCTGTAGACTTCCTATTTCAGTAAATGATAGATTGGTTTGTATTGAAGTTTTAGTGATATTTGAAATGCCTAAAAGCTTTTTGCTTGGCACTGATTTTTGGAAAGCTCTTGGCATTGTTCCTGATTTGAGAAAGGGACTTTGGCATTTTTCATCAGATCTAGAAGTTAACTCTTTATCGGTTGAGGATTCCATTCTAACTACCGATCAAATGACTCGACTAAGTGAATTGGTCGAACACAATTTCAAGGCTATGGGAAATAATATTGGGTGTACTAATATTATTGAACACGAAATTATCGTTGAAGGATCAGCAATCAAACAAAGGTATTACCCTGTATCTCCGGTGCTGCAGAAATGTATTGACGAAGAACTCAACGAAATGTTAGAACAAGGTATAGTAGAAAAAAGTAATAGTCCTTGGTCGTCACCCATTCTTATGAGAAAAAAAGATAATGGTTACCGATTCTGTGTTGATTATAGGAAATTGAATGCTGTGACGAAAAGAGATAGTTATCCACTCCCTTATGTCTCAAATACTTTGGAAAAGTTGAGGGATGCTAAATACATTAGCTCGATGGGTGTTAAGTCTGCTTTCTGGCAAATTCCAGTGAAGGAAGAATCAAGACCATATACAGCGTTTACTGTTCCGAACAGAGGTCTTTTCCAGTTTAGGAGAATGCCATTTGGTTTATGTAATAGTCCTGCGACGTGGCAGAGATTGATGGATAAGGTCCTTGGTTGTGATTTGGAACCATATGTATGCTGTTACCTGGATGACGTCATTGTTGTTACTCAGGATTTCGAAACTCATCTTCGAATATTAGAAGAAGTATTCGTCAGACTCCGACAAGCTAAAATTACTATTTCCAGAGATAAATGCTACTTTTGTAGATCTCAATTGAAATATCTTGGCTATATAGTCGACAGATATGGCTTGCACGTAGACCCGGATAAAGTCAAGGCCATGGTAGAAATACCTACACCTCGTAACGTCAAGGAAGTGAGAAGCGTAGTTGGAACATTTTCGTGGTATCGTAGGTTCATTCCAAAATTTTCTGACTTGATTGCACCCATTACTGCTCTTCTGAAGAAATCTTCAAAATTTTGTTGGACACCTTAGTGTGATGTCGCATTTGCAAAGTTGAAGGAAAAGCTTGTGTCTTCTCCTATTATAAGCTGTCCGAACTACGAACTACCATTTCAAATACAGACATACGCCTCTGGCTATGGAATAGGTGCTGTTTTGTCTCAACCAAATCCTGGGGGAGGCGAAAATGTTATTTGCTATTTGAGCAGGTCACTGACTCGCCAGGAGCAGAATTACTCTACAACCGAAAGAGAATGTTCAGCTGTCATTTGGGCACTAGAGAAGTTACGACCTGATATTGAAGGAATTCGGGTAGAAGTGATAACTGATCATTGGAGTTTGGTATGGTTGCAGAATTTGAAAGATGTTTCAGGTCGGTTGGCAAGGTGGGCGGTTCGTATGCAACAATTCGATTTTATTATTAAACATCGTAAGGGCGCTGATCATGTAATACCAGATCTATTGTCTCGCTCAGTTCCAAAGTTAGATTTGGTTAATATCGGTGACTTAGGAGAAGTGAATGATCGTTGGTATACAGGAATGATACAAAAATTCAGAGTAAACCTCATAAATTTCCTAGCTGGAGAATATACAACAACATTCTTTATAAACTTCAGGAAAATCCGAAGACTGATTTGATTGTAGGCAACGATCAATGGAAATTGGTGATACCGAAAAATTTGAGGTCTAGGGTTCTAGCTGAATCTCATGAATCTCCGATTTCAGGACATATGGGAGTTTTTAAAACTCATGCACGATTATGTGAAAGGTATTATTGGCCTAAATCTCATGCTGACGTCGCGCGATATATTTGGAATTGTAGGACATGTCTCTGTCATAAGGCAGATAACTTGAAACCAGCGGGACTCATGTCTTCTCATCATGTAAGTGCAACAAGGCCATGGAAAGTTATTAGTTCGGATATTATGGGACCTCTTCCGCGAACGAGGAGAGGAAATAGTTTCATTCTGGTGGTGACTGACTACTTCAGTAAGTTTTGTCTTACCTTTCCGTTGAGGCGTGCCACAGCATCCACAATTTGCCGGATTTTGGAGGAACAAGTGTACCTCGTGTTTGGTGTTCCCAGAATAGCAATTAGCGATAACGGGCCACAATATCGGAAGGAATATCAGAAGATGCTACAGAAGTATAACATAAGGGCGAAATATAATGCCAATTATCATCCTCAAGCTAATCCCACAGAGAGGTCCAATAGAACCATAAAGTTTTTACTATCAGCATATGCTTCTGATAATCATACATCTTGGGATGAAAACTTAGGTCAACTAACTTGTGCTATTAGGTCGTCTAGAAATGAAAGAACAAAATATAGTCCCTATTCTATCAACTTTGGTCGACGGATGATGCTATCTGGAGATGATTATAAGATTAATATGCCTGAGGATGTTTCGGATGAAGGAGAAGCTGCAAATACTAGGTCGGTAGAATTTTCTAAACTATTTAGTGAGGTTAAAGTTAGGCTAAAGAAAGCTGCTGACAAGAATGCACACTTTTATAACCTTCGAATGCGTCATGTTGAGTATTGGGTAAATCAGCCGGTGTATCGTCGAAATTTTGTTTTGTCGGACACTAGTAAACAATTCGCGCAGAAACTCGCTCCCAAGTTTATTGGACCCTTCATTGTGAAGAAAAAAACTTCGCCTGGACTTATGAGTTAGTAGACGACAGGGGTAATAATTGTGGTACTTGGCATGTGAAAGACTTGCGGGCAGATCCATCAAATTTTGAACCCGAGTAGTAAGATCGATCTTTCTGTAGTAGCAACTGATTAGCCTCGAAATCAGTTGAAGGATTAGTACAATGACTGTTGAGCACGAATGGATAGTTCATGTTAGATTTTTTTTTCTCTTTCTCCTTTGTTTTTTTATGAAATTTTTGGGAAAAATTTCTTGAAGTAAGGTGGGATTATAACGTTATAAACTCTATCTATAGGAATCAGTAGAAAACTTCTCCTAGATTACAGACACACCAAGCATCGAACTTTCACATATCTTTTACACCTGTAGGTACCTATCTACTGAATTGTAATGTCTATTTGACAATATCATCATACGATGTTTTCAAACTTCAAAAGGTCAAATATAAAAAAAAAAAATTGTCGGTATAACCCGCAATTGAAAGCAGCCTTCGACGCGTGTTTCGAACTTGTTGGCTTTCTTCAGAACGGCGTAGCCAAGCTCAAAGATGTATGAACCTGGAGAACATACAAACAAAAACATACTGATGTAATATTTCCTGAATACTTCCGCAAAGGTGCTAACTTCATATGTAAAATATGTGTTTAATGCTATACCTTTCACACGATAATACAGTATTATCGTGTGAAAGGTATAGCATTAAACACATATTTTACATATGAAGTTAGCACCTTTGCGGAAGTATTCAGGAAATATTACATCAGTATGTTTTTGTTTGTATGTTCTCCAGGTTCATACATCTTTGAGCTTGGCTACGCCGTTCTGAAGAAAGCCAACAAGTTCGAAACACGCGTCGAAGGCTGCTTTCAATTGCGGGTTATACCGACAATTTTTTCTTTTTATATTTGACTTTTTATTTTTTATTATATTTTATTAATTACTAATCTTTTTCAGTTTAATCCGTTCAATTCCACCATTTTAATTTTCAATTAATCATAGTTTATTTTAGAATTTGAAATTTAATCAATAGGTAATGGAAGTCCGACAATATAATGATTATATTCTTCTCTTAGTAATGGTAACTCGAATATTGACTACCTGTAAAAGTGATAATGATAGTGATAAGTGACAATATGAGGAACGAATTTAAATAGTCTTTAGATACCAACTCACACTGTGATTTAATGAGGAGATAAGTATGAAAAAAACTGAACTAAAATAGTACATTGATCAAATAACATTCAATGACAATCGAAAATGATGAGATGCACTTCTGGAGAATGTCGCTCATGAAGAATACCAGCGTATTCACGTGTCCTTTATCGATTCAACCAATCTTTATCCACTGAATGAGAGTTGCATACTTTTAGGACCTTCTAGTAACCAAATAGAATATACAAGTTTTCACAATTTACATCCACAGTTTAGAATGAGGCTGTCCAACTGGCTGCCCGCGGTGCACTACATTGTGGCCCGAGAAGGTTATTGGTCACAATTTCAGGAAAGCTCTTTAAATGTCATTCTTTGCCGTTATGAACTGAAAAAACAATGTTTGGTGAAATGGAGATTTTCACATATATGACACTGGAATAACACTCGAATTACGACCAAGATGGTTCAGACTGGCCGAATCACAGTATGATTCAAATTTCATAACAAATTTCCTCTTCATATGAATAGATAGCTCCATCAGCGACGTATTTGAAGGATTTTATGGCTGCTCCATTTTTTTCTAGAGTTCCTCCTCCATAAACTTTCTTCCTACGAAGTCTGAAATATTTCGAAATTTCGAGTAAACAATATTATAATATAAAATAACTATCAGTGAAATGATAGTATTGTGATTCTATTCATCTGAAGAATATAAACTCCGAGGAAATCAATACAATTACGTACACTGCATAGGTTGAAAACCTATCTCCTCGCTATGTAACTAATGTTGCCTACATCTCACACTTCTTTATAAATGTATTTTTGAATATTGTGAGAAATGTAAGTGTATGATTTTTCACAATATTATGCATGAATGCAACATTTTTGATATTAGAAAATAATTTTATATTCCATTTATGGAAACATAATAGAATAATTCAATTATCAAAACGTTATACTTTACTCAGTTGTTCTTATAATGCAAGTATTGAAATACAAAAAATTACTATGAGCAAGTACCTGTTTGGACGGTGACTCGGTTATACTGTGAAAACGCAACCATCACTAGTATAGGCTATAGTCGCATGCTCTTTTTGGAAAGTTATAAAAGAAATATCCAAAGACGCTATTCACAGAAATATCATTAAACAATTCTTGTTAAACTCGAGTTGATAGAATATATTTTAAAATTCGTGTTGAATCATATTCTGTTAGCGTCTGAAGATGTCGGTTATCACGACTAAACGCGTTACGTTATAACAATAAAACTATGAATCAAATACAGGTGTTTGAATCTTTTCATACTTATTATAATGGATATGCACCAACTAAATATCAATTCCATTCAATTTTTAAAAGGGCAATATCAATACAACAAAAAACGACCGGTCAATTCCAATCTATCTCTAAGCTAATGGAAACAGAACTGAAGAATTGACTCGCTAGTTTTTTTTAATGAATACGGCACCATAAAGAAAGCCCAAAATGGTTTTCTGTGATATCGGTCAACAATATCTGCTAATAGATGTCTTTGTAGAAATGACATGTAGAGGCAATGGATCTATTCCTGGAGGGTCTCTATGTTTGAACTAAACTTTCGATAGCGTCATGATAGAAATATTATTGAATAAATTACAGTATTATCGTGTGAAAGGTATAGCATTAAACACATATTTTACATATGAAGTTAGCACCTTTGCGGAAGTATTCAGGAAATATTACATCAGTATGTTTTTGTTTGTATGTTCTCCAGGTTCATACATCTTTGAGCTTGGCTACGCCGTTCTGAAGAAAGCCAACAAGTTCGAAACACGCGTCGAAGGCTGCTTTCAATTGCGGGTTATACCGACAATTTTTTCTTTTTATATTTGACTTTTTATTTTTTATTATATTTTATTAATTATTAATCTTTTTCAGTTTAATCCGTTCAATTCCACCATTTTAATTTTCAATTAATCATAGTTTATTTTAGAATTTGAAATTTAATCAATAGGTAATGGAAGTCCGACAATATAATGATTATATTCTTCTCTTAGTAATGGTAACTCGAATATTGACTACCTGTAAAAGTGATAATGATAGTGATAAGTGACAATATGAGGAACGAATTTAAATAGTCTTTAGATACCAACTCACACTGTGATTTAATGAGGTGATAAGTATGAAAAAAACTGAACTAAAATAGTACATTGATCAAATAACATTCAATGACAATCGAAAATGATGAGATGCACTTCTGGAGAATGTCGCTCATGAAGAATACCAGCGTATTCACGTGTCCTTTATCGATTCAACCAATCTTTATCCACTGAATGAGAGTTGCATACTTTTAGGACCTTCTAGTAACCAAATAGAATATACAAGTTTTCACAATTTACATCCACAGTTTAGAATGAGGCTGTCCAACTGGCTGCCCGCGGTGCCCTACATTGTGGCCCGAGAAGGTTATTGGTCACAATTTCAGGAAAGCTCTTTAAATGTCATTCTTTGCCGTTATGAACTGAAAAAACAATGTTTGGTGAAATGGAGATTTTCACATATATGACACTGGAATAACACTCGAATTACGACCAAGATGGTTCAGACTGGCCGAATCACAGAATGATTCAAATTTCATAACAAATTTCCTCTTCATGTGAATAGATAGCTCCATCAGCGACGTGTTTGAAGGATTTTATGGCTGCTCCATTTTTTTCTAGAGTTCCTCCTCCATAAACTTTCTTCCTACGAAGTCTGAAATATTTCGAAATTTCGAGTAAACAATATTATAATATAAAATAACTATCAGTGAAATGATAGTATTGTGATTCTATTCATCTGAAGAATATAAACTTCGAGGAAATCAATACAATTACGTACACTGCATAGGTTGAAAACCTATCTCCTCGCTATGTAACTAATGTTGCCTACATCTCACACTTCTTTATAAATGTATTTTTGAATATTGTGAGAAATGTAAGTGTATGATTTTTCACAATATTATGCATGAATGCAACATTTTTGATATTAGAAAATAATTTTATATTCCATTTATGGAAACATAATAGAATAATTCAATTATCAAAACGTTATACTTTACTCAGTTGTTCTTATAACGCAAGTATTGAAATACAAAAAATTACTATGAGCAAGTACCTGTTTGGACGGTGACTCGGTTATACTGTGAAAACGCAACCATCACTAGTATAGGCTATAGTCGCATGCTCTTTTTGGAAAGTTATACAAGAAATATCCAAAGACGCTATTCACAGAAATATCATTAAACAATTCTTGTTAAACTCGAGTTGTTAGAATATATTTTGAAATTCGTGTTGAATCATATTCTGTTAGCGTCTGAAGATGTCGGTTATCACGACTAAACGCGTTACGTTATAACAATAAAACTATGAATCAAATACAGGTGTTTGAATCTTTTCATACTTATTATAATGGATATGCACCAACTAAATATCAATTCCATTCAATTTTTAAAAGGGCAATATCAATACAACAAAAAACGACCGGTCAATTCCAATCTATCTCTAAGCTAATGGAAACAGAACTGAAGAATTGACTCGCTAGTTTTTTTCAATGAATACGGCACCATAAAGAAAGCCCAAAATGGTTTTCTGTGATATCGGTCAACAATATCTGCTTCAATAGATGTCTTTGTAGAAATGGCATGTAGAGGCAATGGATCCATTCCTGGAGGGTCTCTATGTTTGAACTAAACTTTCGATAGCGTCACGATAGAAATATTATTGAATAAATTACATAAATTATATAAATTAGTTTAGTTCAAACATAGAGACCCTCCAGGAATGGATCCATTGCCTCTACATGCCATTTCTACAAAGACATCTATTGAAGCAGATATTGTTGACCGATATCACAGAAAACCATTTTGGGCTTTCTTTATAGTGCCGTATTCATTAAAAAAAAACTAGCGAGTCAATTCTTCAGTTCTGTTTCCATTAGCTTAGAGATAGATTGGAATTGACCGGTCGTTTTTTGTTGTATTGATATTGCCCTTTTAAAAATTGAATGGAATTGATATTTAGTTGGTGCATATCCATTATAATAAGTATGAAAAGATTCAAACACCTGTATTTGATTCATAGTTTTATTGTTATAACGTAACGCGTTTAGTCGTGATAACCGACATCTTCAGACGCTAACAGAATATGATTCAACACGAATTTTAAAATATATTCTATCAACTCGAGTTTAACAAGAATTGTTTAATGATATTTCTGTGAATAGCGTCTTTGGATATTTCTTGTATAACTTTCCAAAAAGAGCATGCGACTATAGCCTATACTAGTGATGGTTGCGTTTTCACAGTATAACCGAGTCACCGTCCAAACAGGTACTTGCTCATAGTAATTTTTTGTATTTCAATACTTGCGTTATAAGAACAACTGAGTAAAGTATAACGTTTTGATAATTGAATTATTCTATTATGTTTCCATAAATGGAATATAAAATTATTTTCTAATATCAAAAATGTTGCATTCATGCATAATATTGTGAAAAATCATACACTTACATTTCTCACAATATTCAAAAATACATTTATAAAGAAGTGTGAGATGTAGGCAACATTAGTTACATAGCGAGGAGATAGGTTTTCAACCTATGCAGTGTACGTAATTGTATTGATTTCCTCGAGTTTATATTCTTCAGATGAATAGAATCACAATACTATCATTTCACTGATAGTTATTTTATATTATAATATTGTTTACTCGAAATTTCGAAATATTTCAGACTTCGTAGGAAGAAAGTTTATGGAGGAGGAACTCTAGAAAAAATGGAGCAGCCATAAAATCCTTCAAACACGTCGCTGATGGAGCTATCTATTCACATGAAGAGGAAATTTGTTATGAAATTTGAATCATTCTGTGATTCGGCCAGTCTGAACCATCTTGGTCGTAATTCGAGTGTTATTCCAGTGTCATATATGTGAAAATCTCCATTTCACCAAACATTGTTTTTTCAGTTCATAACGGCAAAGAATGACATTTAAAGAGCTTTCCTGAAATTGTGACCAATAACCTTCTCGGGCCACAATGTAGGGCACCGCGGGCAGCCAGTTGGACAGCCTCATTCTAAACTGTGGATGTAAATTGTGAAAACTTGTATATTCTATTTGGTTACTAGAAGGTCCTAAAAGTATGCAACTCTCATTCAGTGGATAAAGATTGGTTGAATCGATAAAGGACACGTGAATACGCTGGTATTCTTCATGAGCGACATTCTCCAGAAGTGCATCTCATCATTTTCGATTGTCATTGAATGTTATTTGATCAATGTACTATTTTAGTTCAGTTTTTTTCATACTTATCACCTCATTAAATCACAGTGTGGTTGGTATCTAAAGACTATTTAAATTCGTTCCTCATATTGTCACTTATCACTATCATTATCACTTTTACAGGTAGTCAATATTCGAGTTACCATTACTAAGAGAAGAATATAATCATTATATTGTCGGACTTCCATTACCTATTGATTAAATTTCAAATTCTAAAATAAACTATGATTAATTGAAAATTAAAATGGTGGAATTGAACGGATTAAACTGAAAAAGATTAATAATTAATAAAATATAATAAAAAATAAAAAGTCAAATATAAAAAGAAAAAATTGTCGGTATAACCCGCAATTGAAAGCAGCCTTCGACGCGTGTTTCGAACTTGTTGGCTTTCTTCAGAACGGCGTAGCCAAGCTCAAAGATGTATGAACCTGGAGAACATACAAACAAAAACATACTGATGTAATATTTCCTGAATACTTCCGCAAAGGTGCTAACTTCATATGTAAAATATGTGTTTAATGCTATACCTTTCACACGATAATACTGTAATTTATTCAATAATATTTCTATCATGACGCTATCGAAAGTTTAGTTCAAACATAGAGACCCTCCAGGAATAGATCCATTGCCTCTACATGTCATTTCTACAAAGACATCTATTAGCAGATATTGTTGACCGATATCACAGAAAACCATTTTGGGCTTTCTTTATGGTGCCGTATTCATTAAAAAAAACTAGCGAGTCAATTCTTCAGTTCTGTTTCCATTAGCTTAGAGATAGATTGGAATTGACCGGTCGTTTTTTGTTGTATTGATATTGCCCTTTTAAAAATTGAATGGAATTGATATTTAGTTGGTGCATATCCATTATAATAAGTATGAAAAGATTCAAACACCTGTATTTGATTCATAGTTTTATTGTTATAACGTAACGCGTTTAGTCGTGATAACCGACATCTTCAGACGCTAACAGAATATGATTCAACACGAATTTTAAAATATATTCTATCAACTCGAGTTAAACAAGAATTGTTTAATGATATTTCTGTGAATAGCGTCTTTGGATATTTCTTGTATAACTTTCCAAAAAAGCATGCGACTATAGCCTATACTAGTGATGGTTGCGTTTTCACAGTATAACCGAGTCACCGTCCAAACAGGTACTTGCTCATAGTAATTTTTTGTATTTCAATACTTGCATTATAAGAACAACTGAGTAAAGTATAACGTTTTGATAATTGAATTATTCTATTATGTTTCCATAAATGGAATATAAAATTATTTTCTAATATCAAAAATGTTGCATTCATGCATAATATTGTGAAAAATCATACACTTACATTTCTCACAATATTCAAAAATACATTTATAAAGAAGTGTGAGATGTAGGCAACATTAGTTACATAGCGAGGAGATAGGTTTTCAACCTATGCAGTGTACGTAATTGTATTGATTTCCTCGGAGTTTATATTCTTCAGATGAATAGAATCACAATACTATCATTTCACTGATAGTTATTTTATATTATAATATTGTTTACTCGAAATTTCGAAATATTTCAGACTTCGTAGGAAGAAAGTTTATGGAGGAGGAACTCTAGAAAAAAATGGAGCAGCCATAAAATCCTTCAAACACGTCGCTGATGGAGCTATCTATTCACATGAAGAGGAAATTTGTTATGAAATTTGAATCATTCTGTGATTCGGCCAGTCTGAACCATCTTGGTCGTAATTCGAGTGTTATTCCAGTGTCATATATGTGAAAATCTCCATTTCACCAAACATTGTTTTTTCAGTTCATAACGGCAAAGAATGACATTTAAAGAGCTTTCCTGAAATTGTGACCAATAACCTTCTCGGGCCACAATGTAGGGCACCGCGGGCAGCCAGTTGGACAGCCTCATTCTAAACTGTGGATGTAAATTGTGAAAACTTGTATATTCTATTTGGTTACTAGAAGGTCCTAAAAGTATGCAACTCTCATTCAGTGGATAAAGATTGGTTGAATCGATAAAGGACACGTGAATACGCTGGTATTCTTCATGAGCGACATTCTCCAGAAGTGCATCTCATCATTTTCGATTGTCATTGAATGTTATTTGATCAATGTACTATTTTAGTTCAGTTTTTTTCATACTTATCACCTCATTAAATCACAGTGTGAGTTGGTATCTAAAGACTATTTAAATTCGTTCCTCATATTGTCACTTATCACTATCATTATCACTTTTACAGGTAGTCAATATTCGAGTTACCATTGCTAAGAGAAGAATATAATCATTATATTGTCGGACTTCCATTACCTATAGATTAAATTTCAAATTCTAAAATAAACTATGATTAATTGAAAATTAAAATGGTGAAATTAAACGGATTATTGTGTTTAATTCATATTTATGTTCCAGCCCTCAGGACATTGATTAATTATTAATCTTTTTCAGTTTAATCCGTTCAATTCCACCATTTCAATTTTCAATTAATCAAAGTTACGCTTCTTCATATCTTCTTTTTGCTCGCGTGCCATCACTGTTTTATTCCGTTCATAATCATTATGGAATGTGATAACTGCACTTCAGCCGACTTGTCCTCATGTGACGTTGCGATATGCGATAAATGCTCTAATAAAATGTGCAAACCTTGTTCTGGTTTATCTGCAACGGAAATGCGCGCGGCGGTCCTTCAGAGGAGAAATATGATTTTACAAAACTAACATCATTTTTTGAGGTGGAGTTGAGCAAATTATCAACACAGGTTAATAACCTGAAGGATTTCAATATTGATCTTGTACGCCTGTTGTATCCCGCTAAGTTAACCGGACAACTCATAGAAGAGAAGGTGGCAAATTGAGACAGTGTGGTTGCTGTTGCTACTGATAGCTTGGTAGATGGTATGTCAACGCATGGAGTTTGCATCGTCGCTGCCTGATTTGAAAATGGAAGAAGCTTCTAAATGTTCTTCATGTGTTGGTGTATCTGTTGGGAGTAAGCGCAGCAATTTTACTTTTTCTCAGGATGCCAGGGGAGTTTCTGCTGTTGCTAGTAAAAGTAATCATGACAGAAGTATGAGTTCTGATAGAGTTACTCGCCCTGTAAAGGATAAGATTAGTTCAGAAATCCATGCAAGTACTAATCAGATTAGGAGAAAATCCAATTTTCACCGATAATGGGTATGGGCAAATCCACTGCACTGCGAAGTGTTCCCAAATCAGCATATATACACGTTTCTCGCCTGGCTTCATCCACTCAGGAAGAGGATATAGATCTGGAATAGAGTGTACGAAACTGAACTCGCGTCAACCCGCCATATATTCATCATTTAAACTGGCTGTTCCTACTCATCGCTTGACTGACTTTCTTGACCCTTCAGCTTTGCCGGAGGGTGAAATGGTGAAGCGTTTTTTCCAGTTGACAGACAGGATTCCAGCACAGAAATAACGAAGCTCTTGCTCAGCGAGGTGAGGGTTTACTACCAAAATATTAGGGGTATGAACAGTAAGTTAATGGATTTTCATGTTTCTGTCATTACGTGCGATTATGACATTATAATTCTCACTGAAACTTGGTTTTCAGATAGTGTAAAAACTAGTGAACTTGGCCTAGACAATTATCTTGTTTATCGAAGGGATGGTTTCCCTTTAACTAGTCATAAGAAGAGGGGTGGCGGTGTCTTGATAGCCATATCTCTTAAATTGTCATCACCCGAAATTATTTCTTGTACATTTGATGAAACTGTTGAACATATTTTGTTTTAGTGAATTTCAAATCTACTAGTATAATATTTGGATCAGTATATTTGTCTCAGGTATCCAATGATATTTACCAACAACATTGCGATTATGTAGAATCGATAATGTTATATAATTCTAGTATATAGTATAATAGTTCTCAAATGTATCTTTTTGGTGATTATAATAACTTAGGTAGTTTTGAGTGGATAAATGATGAACTGGGTGTGAGTGTTTCTCCACGCCTAAATCCTGGCCTTATTGTAGCTGAATCATATGGATTTTTAAATTTGTTTCAATGTAATACCATCAAGGCAAACGGTTCTCTGCTGGATCTCCTTTTCTCTACCAGTTCTGATGTTGAGGTCAATTTGGCTGACTACTCGCTACTGCCACTGGATGTACATGGTGGACATCCAGCTTTTCAATTCAGTATCTACAGCAACAATCTATCAGAGATGAAATTCACTCAAACTATACTAGATTTTATGAATTGTATCTTTGTTGCTATTAATAATTATTTTCGTAACTTCGTGTGGGAAGATGAATTCGATGAAGATTCTGTCGATTATTGTGTGCAGCCCTTTTACAAAATAGTTTCAAATGCTTTATTGAAATTTGTACCTAGACAAATCATTTCTTCTTCTGATTACACTGCTTGGTTTACACCGACATTGAAATTATTATTATCTAAGAAAAAAGAATCACATAAAAATTAGGTATAAATTGTCTGGTAGTGTTAAAGACTACCAAATATTCTCGAATCTACGGTCGGAATGTAAATTAGAGACACAAAAATGCTATAATGAATTTGTTAATAACGCTGAATGGGCAGTGAAAAAAGATCGGAAAAAATTTTGGAACTTCATTAATAAACGGAATAACCACTTTTCTATCCCCTCTTCAATGTTTTTGGGTGATAAAGCTGCTTCGACCGATCAGGATGTTATTGATCTGTTTGCTGATTACTTTGCTTCTGTATTTAACAACCAACAAAACTCTGTTACTCCTACTTTTAAACAACATAATTTCACATTTCATGTAAACAGTTTTCTGACTAGTACGGATGAGGTCAGTCATAAAATAAAAAGCCTCACTCCCAAACGTTGTTGTGGGCCGGATGGCTTACCTCTATCATTTGTAGTCAATTGTGTTGATACTTTGGCTGAACCTCTTAGTTGGTTATTCAATTTTTCACTTCAATCAGGCACCTTTCCTGTCTTGTGGAAATCCAGTTATATAACACCCATTTTCAAGTCAGGGAAGGTGAATGATATTCGTAACTATCGACCGATCAGCATCTTGAGTGATATTCCCAAGGTTTTTGAAAGCATTGTGTTGGACAAAATTTCCTTCAGTATAGGGCAAATAATTGTTCCTCAGCAGCACGGATTTATGAGGAGGAAATCAAGCTTAACCAATCCCGTTGAATATGTTCAGTTTATTTTTGACGAATTCAAGGGAGGCCGCCAGGTGGATAGTTAGTGTCAGTATTTAAAAGTTTTAAATACTGATATATTTAAAACTTTTGACCAAGTGAACCACGCTATCTTGGACCTTGTTGTTGAATCGGTGGGTTTTACAGGTAGTTTTTTAAAATGGAATTCCAGGCACCAGTCGAAAGACTGTCTTCACTTGATAATCGGATTCTGTGGGATCAGGGACACCATGCTGAGAAGAATCAGAGCTCCTCAAACTCTCTTCATAATCTCAAAATCAAACAAAAACATCACATCGGTGCAATTAACGTTAATACACTCACTAAAACAGGTAAACTAAAGCAGCTCACCAACACCATGAGAAAGTTCAATCTCAAAATCACCGCTCTCCAAGAAACACGATTCATGGACGAGAATCATTTCGATACCGACAGTTTCAGAATCTACAAGGGGAAACCTGCCGTGAAATAAAAGACAAATTGCCGCTTTTTGGTACCAGATTCGCGATACACAATTCCATACTAGACTCGGTTATTAATTCCACATCGTCCAACGAGAGAATCTCGTTGCTTTCTATTAAATCAGCTAATAAAGCTTACACTTTAATCAACGTGCACGCTCCCATTAATCAGCACAACAAAACCGTTCCAGAAAGCGTACAAGATTTTTGGGAAACATTGGAAGAAACAACCAATAAAATACCAAAACACCACGTGAAAATCTTGCTAGGAGATTTTAACGCACAGCTAGGTAAGGAAAGGAAATTCAGAGATACTACGGGTCCCCATACTAAACACAAACGTACCGACAAGAACGGTGAAAGATTAATCGCGTTCTGTAGGAACTTCGAACTCAAAATCATGAGTACTCAATTTCAAAAACCTGCACATACGTTAACTACTTGGAGATCGCCCAGTCTCAAGCAAGGTGAATATCAAATTGATCATGTCGCAATTTCCAAGAACAACATAAAGGAAATTTCAAATGTCAGAACTTGAAAAGGCAACCTTGATTCGGACCAGTATCTCCTCCAAATAAAAACAAAATTTCAACCCAATAGAAATAAAAAATTTACACCCAAAAAAGTTAAATCAGATCCCGAATATCTGAAACTTCACAAGGAAAGAATCATTGCACAAATCAATCAATAATACTAGAGATTTTTACAAAACTGAAATTTTGCGAGGATACCAAGTGCCCAGTCTTTGCGTCAAAACCTCCGATGGCACGTTAGAAACTAACTCAAAAAATAACTGCAAAATGTTAGCCGAATATTTCAGCACCATTCTCAACTGCAATCCACCCCAAGAAAAACATAAGTTCGACTTTTCGGGGTTTGTGCATCCAGACTCGCAAGCGCCTGACATGGAAGAGCTAACGGCAATTATCAAGCAACTCAAAAACAACAAAGCAGCAGGAGAAGATGGGATTATTTGGGAACTCTGAAAACTGAACGATACTACTATGACGCAAAAACTTCATCATTTAATATCAGACATCTGGAGAACGGCACAGATACCAGAGGATTGGAAATGCGTGCTGATACATCCATTGCACAAAAAGGGGGACAAAATAGATATCAATAATTACAGGGGAATTTCCTTACTTCCGGTTGCGTACAAAATACTTTCTAAAGCACTCCTAAACAGAGTAGAACACCAAGTGGATCCAATCATTGGAAATACCAAGCTGTATGATATTACAGATGAGGAAATGTAGAAATACAGTGATCAGATTCATTGGCTTCACAGGCTTCTTTTAATACGAAGAACTTTATTTTTGTTGAAATTTCGTTGTATATCAAAAAAAGAAGTCTGTAATCGCTAAAAACATTCAAAATAAAATATTTTAAACAGGCAATAAATCAGTTTTCAAAAATATATGTATATATATATATATATATATATATATATATATATATATATATATATATATATATATATATTATTATTATTATTATTATTATTTCGATTGTTCCCCATGAGGAGAGCGACTGAACTTGAATTCGCAATCATTAGGAATTTTGCTTCATCTTTTTTGCCTCCCAAAAACGCTTCATCCTCTCTGAATGCTCTTTCTTCCGTTCATCTGTCCACTTTACTCCAGGTTGACGATTTACTTTTTGTTCAAACTTTATATGTGCGATTTTATAGCGGCATTCAGTGCGATCTTCGAGATTTTTTATATTGATCTGTTGTAGATCCTCTAGGACCTCTTTTAGCCACTCTGTTCCGCATTTACTATTCATAATTATATTGAGTAGTTTCTTCGGTATTCTGGACTGTTTCATTCTGTAGACATGTGCATAGAACTTTGCTCGTCGTTTTCTGATTTCTTCCGTTATCGTATTTGTCTTTTGATACAGTTCATTTTGAGGTCTTTTCATCCAAATACCGTTTCTATTGATTGGCCCGTAAATCTTTCTGAGAATTTTTCGTTCTTGTTTTTCTATTTCTCTAATTCTTGAATGGCCGCCAATAACCATTGTTTCAGCTGCGTAGATTGCTTCTGGAAGAATCGTTGTGTTATAATGCCTCAATTTGGCGCCTCTCGAAATGCACTTTTTGTTATAGTGAGCCCATGTTAGTTTGTAGGCCCTTTGGAGCTTGGTTATTCTCTGTTCATTAGCGATTCGGTTTAAACCTGAGGACTGTATAACTTCCCCGAGGTATTTAAAATGGCCTACTTGCAGAATTTCACCATGTTTTGTCATAAGAGAAGATTTATCTTTTGGTTTTCTCTCCATGTATTTGGTTTTATCATAATATATATATATATATATATATATATATATATATATATATATATATATATATATATATATATATATATATATATATATATATTATATATATATATATATATATATATATATATATATATATATATATATATATATATATATATATATATATATATATATATATATATATATATATATATATGGGTCGTTGTCAAAATTTGCGCAGGTAAACGGGTCCCTCAACATTTTTTCATATTTTATTATTAATGAAATAAAAACTCAGCTTAGATATTTTATTATTTTTCTTAAAGTAACATTGTGGTCATTTCTGGTAACAGAATGATTTTCCTTCCAAACTGTCCCAAGTATGGACTGTTACTTTGTCCCAAGTATGGTCTGGAATCGACTGTACCGCTATGTTACCAACTAATTCGTAACTCAAAATGTAGATGGCCCTATTATCCACACTATTTATATTGGGCGGGATGTCTGCATTCATCGTGGTAGTTCGGCAGGTGGGGGGGAAGCGTACGTCGCTTGACACTCGACCGCGAGGTGTTGAAGGAGCTGCGTGTTTTTATTGCGCGTCCACTTTGTTACCTACCTGTTCACAAAAGTAAATGAATGGTTTTATCATTATTTTACGTTCAGTGTGTTGTGTAAGGGGTAAATGTGTGATAGGCGAATTAAATATTTTACTTAACGCTTTATTTTATTATTTATGTGTAATGAAATGTAAAATTTACCACTCTGTTACTGTGCAACTCTGTTACTAGCGCGTGGTAACAGAGTTGTTAAGAAAGTAACAGAGTTGAATAAGCCCTTAAATTCTTTAATTTTGGCTGTAATTTTATTTTTCAGAGTTCTATTTATTTAATGATCGTTTGTCTCAAGCTATAAATGAGCTTGGTACATACAAATAAATTGTGTATAATTATAAATAACCCCAAAATATCAATGTTGTAGGATATTGTGCGTCGTTTGCGCTTTCAAGATGCCTCTAACGCCTGCTGAGAAGCAGCGACGATACCGGGAACGGCGCAAAAATAACCCCGAAAAGGAAGCAGAAACCAAAGAAAAGATCGAGAAAAATACCATGCAAACAAACGCTTAGTACGAGATTTAACAACACGGGAACATCGAGCAATAAAAAAAATGGCGATCTGCGAATAGTAGCTAGACGTAGAGATAAAGTCAGAGCTCTCAATGTTATTATGCACACTCCAGAGTCAACACCTCCTCGTTCAAATAGTCCAGCCAATACAGATGAAGTTCACCTTATTTCAAGAGCTTATTGTCGTTCGTCTACACCTCAGCGGTCTACTTCCCGTGAAAACATTCCTAACTCTACCACATCAGCGGCAGTTCGAGGCAGAAAGCAAGTAAAAAGAAACAGATCTAAGCTATTTAGAGATAACATTAAATTGAAAAAACAATTAGAGGCGGTAAACAAGAGATACGAAAAGTACAAAAAACGATACAACAGAGAAAAACGAAAAAGATTTCAAAATGAAGATGGCAGTCAAGCTAATCAACAGAAATATGAGATTTTATCAAATGCTATTAAAAAACGCTATAAAAATGAGAAAAATCGGCGGGAAAAATATGTTATTCAAAAAATATTTGAAGAGAAGACCGTTAAAAGTTCTAGGCAGAAAATACAAATCATAAAAGAATGTCTTGCTGTGGATCAAGGTTACATACGGAAAAAACAACCCGTTTTTAAAGAAAAGGTTATACGTTTTAAAATCAAGGAATTCTTCGATCGCGACGATATTTCAAGGGCAACTGCCGGCAAAAAGGAAACTGTATCTCTAAAGAAAACTAAAATGCAGAAACGCTACTTACTCGATAATATGAAGAACCTTTATGTATCTTTTAAACGAGAAAATCCTGCTTTGAGATGCAGTTATAAAACTTTTACACGATAACGACCATTTAATGTTGTACGTCCTACTGTCGCTGCAAGAGAAACATGTTTGTGTCGAATTCATACTAATATCCAATACTTAGCATTTGCTTTGTGTAAAAACAAAGTTATACCAACCTCGGATCTTAATAAGATTTTTGTAGACCAAGTATGCGATCCAGATTCACTTGCATTGCACTTGACAGTAATCTGTTCTGTATGCCAATCAAAAATAATTGCTTATGATACGTCAAAAGACGAAATCATAGTAAAATATCCTCAATGGATAACTAAAACTGAAGTGATAGAGAAGTCTGGAAAGAAAATTAAAGTTTCTAAAAACGTCAAAGAGGACACAGAAAGTACAGTAAAGGCTTTAATGGAAAAGATTGAAATTACGCTAAAGGAATTTAAAAGGCATATATATTACATCAAGACACAGTACAGAAACTACAGAAAATGCATAGATGAGTTGGCCACGAACGAAATAGTATTGCATATTGATTTCAGTGAAAATTATAACTAAATGTTTTGAAGAGGTACAATCTCATCATTTTGGTGGCTCACGAAATCAAGTATCCTTGCACACTGAAGTAATCTACAGCCATGGTTCAGATAGTAAAAAAGAAGTGTCATCGTTTTTGTACCGTGTCTGGAAACCTTTTGCACAATCCAGCTGCAATATGGGCTCACCTCCATCCCATCTTTGCTTCAATTCATGATAAATTTCCGCAGGCAAATGTTCTGCATGTATTTTCCGATGGCCCAGCTACTCAATACCGCCAAAAACAGAACTTTTATCTGATATGCACAAAGTTATTCTTTGACTACCAGTTTACCAAAGTTACATGGAATTTTTTTGAAGCGGCTCATGGTAAGGGTGCAGCAGATGGAATTGGCGGTTTTTTAAAAAGGGCTGCTGACGAACTTGTTGCACATGGAAGTGATATACCTGATGCCACAAATTTCTATCTCGCTATGAAAGACGTCAGTAAAGTGAGGCTACATCTGATAACAAAATGACGATATTGAACAGAGTTTAGCACAGATCCCGGAGAATATCCTACCATTATTAGGTACCATGAAAGTTCATCAAGTTTTCACTGAGGAGCCTGGAGTTCTTAAGTATAGAAATTTAAGATGTTTTTGTCAGCGCTGCTTTTGCAGTTGCTTGAATCCCAAGGACTACGTTCCATTGAAAACTGTAGTGGAACAATCAACTCCCTCCAATTGCGACAAAAATATTCTGTCCGATATAAGCAACCTTTGTCAGAAGCGAACAACAGGGTTTTACAAAGTTGTCTATAACTCAGACTCTGATGATGATGATGATGAGTTGTCTATCTGACTCTGATGATGATGATGCCCCTTTAATATCTTCAAAAGAAAATCCTTCTACAACCTATTTAATGGAGCAACCCAGCACATCAAAGGAAAATGAAGATGCCTTGATTTAGACGTAAAATATTCATGCTAATAAAATAAAAAAAGGTGTTTGCATCTTAGTGAAAGTTTCCAGCTTAAAACAGGACTACATCTATCTGGGTAAGGCATTGTCTGAAGTAGAAGAAGATGGTGAGGTTAAAATTATGTTCTTCAACTCTATGGACGATACTGCAACTAAATTTAAATTAGTTGCGACTGATTTATCCTATGAGCCTTTTGATAATTTACTTTCAATTGTTCCGGAACCCAAAAAATCTGCAAAGGTAAAAGGGTATACTACCAATTTGATACTCCTTTAGATATATTTGAGAAATAAGCAACAATTTTTCAGTTACTCTCCAAACTTCAAACATTTATCATCTTCCAAGACAATCTTATTTTTATTTTTATAAAACTTACTCTAGATTGGTAAATTCCAGTCATAAGTTCATTTTGATTAGTATTAAAATTTATTAGTTTAATGATTTCGATCTCAAGCTCACCGAAGTGCAAATATTTACGTTAGCTACAATAAAAAAACAACTATGTTACTGTGTTACAACTCTGTTACTTTTATGTCCCAAAAAATAAAGAACATAGTAAAGGTTTTTAGGAAAACCTAGGCAATATATATATATATATATATATATATATATATATATATATATATATATATATATATATATATATATATATATATATATATATATATATATATATACTATATGTTAATATAAATAGATATTTATACGGTATTTGTTCTAGTTAGCTGTTTAATACACAGAGATTTGGACGATTTAGGTCAGTAATGGGTAAACTTTTTAAAAGGAGGGCCAGATGAAATTTAAAAATTTACAGGCGGGCCAAAAAACAAAAAGAATACAAGTTATAGGCCTAAAACTTTTTATTGTTTAATTTTACATCATACACAACTTATATCCTAAAATGGTAAAAACTTCCAAACAAGTCACAAAAAATGATTAATTTTCAGAAGAGCATGAAGGCGTATAATATCATACCTAAGACTCCCGTTAACTATTATAGCTGCACAAAAAAAGTTACCACTTCCTATGTGCAATTAATTTTAAGGGTTAATCAAAATCGTGTCGCGGGCCGGATCAGACTAGCCCGAGGGCCGCACTTGGCCCGCGGGCCGTACTTTGCCCATGACTGATTTAGGTAGAATTTAAGGTATTTTTATTTTCAAGAAGTAACAGAGTTGTTTAAAAGTTTAGATTAACGAGTGTTAAACTTAAAAAAGACTGTTGTGATTCTAATTGTATTTAAAAGATATGAGACTGTTTAATATCAATGCCAAAATATTTTTGACTGATTTGTTTAATTTCATAATAAACGGTAAAACCTAATGATAACAGAGTTGTATATTTTTGCACCCTGATCCACTAAATCTGAATTAAATCCTAAATTATGAATAGAACATCGCGGCCAACTATAATATATTATAATTCAGTTGTTTTTTACCGACACGGACATAAAATAAGTAACAAATAAACATATTTTAATTTTAAAAATTTTATCATTTCAAATTCTATTTACCTGCGCAAAATTTGACAATGACCCATATATATATATATATATATATATATATATATATATATATATATATATATATATATATATATATATATATATATTTATTTATCTTCCGCATTTGATTCACTATCCTTTGAATTTTTACTTGATAAATGCTACAATTTAGGTTTCAGAGGTGTGTTTCTGAATTGGTTACGTAGTTATCTTGAAGAAAGAATAATGGTAGTGAAAATAGGGGAGAGTTATTCTCAGAGACATGATATTGCCCTTGGGGTGCCTCAAGGCTCTGTACTCGGACCTCTTCTATTCATATTGTCCATAAACGATCTGCCTACGAAGTTGTCTCGGTTTTTGGTGACACTATTTGCCGATGATTCATCGGTGGTTGTTTCTGGCAGGACTCCTGAAGAACTTCTGGGGGCATGTGAATGCATTGTGAGGGAGTTTGTAAGTTGGTGTCAAATGAACAATCTGATGGTGAACGTTGACAAAATTGTATGTGTTCAGTTTTGTCTGAAGGGCAATGGAATTAGTACCTTGGATGTTAAATATGGGGACAACACTATATCATCATCCCAATCAACGAAGTTTCTTGGAATATATGTAGACAGAAATTTGAGATGGACAACACACATTGAGGTCTTATGTAAAAAATTGAGTAACCCATTTTTTGCAATCTCTAGAATCAAGAACATCGTACCTAGAAACTGTGTTATGAATGTGTATTACAGTCTTGTATATAGTCATCTAAATTATAATATTCTGCTGTGGGGTTGACCTACAGAAATAAATAGGGTGTTTATTACACAGAAGCGAATACTTCGATTAATATTCAATATTCATCAGCGAACATCTTGTAAACTTATCTTCATTAGTAATTACATACTCACCTTACCGTGTTTATATATTTATAGATGTTTGTTATATGTTAAAGAAAATGAAGATAGGTTTATTAAATTGAATAGTAATCATGAGTATTCAACAAGAAACAGGGATGTGCTACTTATTCCTATGCATAGAACAGCTAAATTTGAGCGCTCTCTCTGTTGTCAGAGCATTAAAATTTTCAACCATTTACCATCGAATTTGAAAGTACTGAAAGCTCATTTGTTTAAGAGGAGAGTTAAATCTCTGCTCTTAACAAAGGCGTACTATAGTGTGTCAGAGTACTTCGATGATTCGGATGTAGGCAATAATGTTTGAATCAATTTTTTGTATCATATATTTGTATATCTTTTTAACACTAATGTTCTTCACCATGTGAAATTGTCTCAAATGTTTAATATCTCTGAGGAAACTTTTATTTTCTTTTCTTTTCAATCAAAATTGTATATTACTGTAAATATGAATTTAACCAAGATTTTTGTATGAACCAATATTTTTGCTCGAGGGCTGAATGGAAGATCAGACTCCAAACTGAATTCGGTCCTTTTGAGAGCATTTCTCTTAGTTGTAATTACTTATCAATTGAAATGAATGTAATTTTACTATGTAAGGAATGTTTCTCAATAATTATATTATATTATATATATATATATATATATATATATATATATATATATATATATATATATATATATATATATATATATATATATATATATATATATATATATATATATATATATATATATATATATATATATATATATATATATATATATATATATATATATATATATATATATATATATATATATATTGTACGACAAAATCTCATTAAAAATAAATTTAATTTATTTTGCCATGTTGCTCGCGTACGGCAAGTTCTTTTTTATTCCCTCTGATGACGTTACGTACAACCAACCACAAAACACAAGGATCTTAATTTTAGTCTTCAACTGCATTGAATTAGACCAGCACCGTACTGCCACTTTTCATCAAATTCTAATAACATAGAGCGTCCAAAGAAGGCATTTTTCCTAAAGCGTTCAAGAGGGCCTTGATGAAGCCAATATGCAAATCAGGATATAACACAAATCAAATTATATTATTTGATTATATTGCCTTACAATCAAATTATAAGCCAATTTCATTAGTGCCTAACTTTTCTGAAATCTTAGAAAAGACAATTATATCAAGAAATATTTCCTTTTTCGACGAATAAAAACTCTTCTCCAAACAACAGTTTGGTATCAGAACAGGATGCTCTTGGTAGGCTAACTGAGAAGTTGCACAACGCACTTGACACTCGAGACACGTTTAGGTATATTTGTGGATTTAGCGAAACTTTCGATTCCGTATCACATGGACTATTGCTACATAAACTTGAAACTATGTGGATCTTAAGGATTATGTCTAATAGAAATAGAAGATATTCTCATTCAAGCGTTAAATTATTTTGACATCGAGTTGAAACTGTTGGACACTAGGAAACGATATTTTCGATCAATTTTGTATTATAGGCGTAATAACTATTGAATCAACTTTATTAAATCATTCTTAGAAACATCTAGTGCCTTCAAGAAACAGGACTAATAAGAAAATTGGTAAGAGGTACTTCATGTTCATATATCAAACATTACTACAAAGAACTCCGATTGAGCTGTTTAACATATCAAGATATGGTAGTTCAAGAGAAACTTAGAGCACTGGCTACTAGGTTTAGACTCGTCTGTCATTCTGGACATTGGTTGATATCTACCTGCCAGAAACCAACAAGTTCTTCATGTAAGGCACTTGATATGCTCAGTTAATTTGCTTCAGTCATTGATTTTTTTCATTTAAATAAAAGCTCCACTTTGGAATTCATGATATAATATTCAAAACTTTCTCAAAATATTTTCATTTTCACGTTTCATTTTTTCGTACAAGCACATACCAGTAGTGCTTCTGGGATAGTAACTAGAGACTGAATTATTTGCCCTGGTGTCATTGTAGAAGAAACGTTAGTTATAAGAACAATTAAGTAGTTATGTTATCAGTCTTAGTTATTTAATCATAATACAACTGTACACTAGGTATAGGTAAATAAATGTATCATTAATTTTCATTAATGATCATTAAATGCCCTAGTTCTAATTGATTCTGTGAGAAGTTTTATTCCTGTGTTGAATTTTAATATGTAATATTATATATGTCATATATGTAATAATTGTGTAGTAAGCTGTATTCTCTTGATCGTAAAATCATAGTGTCCACTATCAATTTTTCACATGTCTGCCTCATCAAATTTGGCAGTCTCAGATACGAATAAATAGCTAATTACGAAGTACTGCTTTGGATAATGGGGCTTTTTAAAATTTTTTTGCATGGTCATCAGTGCTTGATAAGTATGCATAGTTTTGAATGAATCCTACAAGTTGAAAGTGTAATAAATTCCATTAAATTTCCAGTAAGTTTCAATTTGAATAACGACAGTAGGTATATAATAAATGTTCATACAATCAATTGGAAAGAAATGACATACAAATATGCTCCTATGATTATATAAAAACTGATAAATATTCAGTTGGTATTCAACTGGCAACTCACCATACTATTTCTTAAAAATACTTTGTAATTTTTATATAAAAAGAAGACAGATCTACTAACATAACATAATATATTAGTTCATTTAGTCATTTATTATTTTGCACAAAAAATGTTGAAGCTTATATTTTACAAAAACTTTATCAAAATATTTTAATCTCAAAATAATATATAAATGTGACTGAGAAGTTATAAATTCTACTTTACTTTTATCTTATTTGAGACCAGATTAAACAGATATTCTGAATTCATCTCATAAGACAAGTTGATTTAGCAGACTGTCAACTACACTGGACCCCCATAATCTGGCTTCTGTAGGTAGAAACACAAAATAGAATTTTGACAAATATTTATTCCACAATCAAATTTTACTCTCGATATTTTCATGCTCCTTAAATTGATTGGTTCATATTATGATTCCTATTTATAGTTCCTGATTACAGATTTTACAATGTTAATTTGTTTGCAAATAACTTGTGCTAATACTAAAACATAAGCTCTCTATTATGTTGTTCAATAAACTAAATCCGACACACCTATGTGGTATGAATTGTAGTTCAAATAGAATCTCATTATTATGATCTGTAAATTAAATGTTCTTGAAGAACTTCTCAATATCTGATAAAACTACAGTGTAATTTGAAGCTTAATATTATTTTTATTATTATTGCAGTCATTTTCAAACAGAATCTTGCTCCTATTTATTTGTATCCGACTTGCATATATGCAAATTATTGAAATACATTACTAAAGGCATGTGTTGTGAATGTATAAGGTCATGTTAAGAATGTTTAAACAGCAAATAAATAACGTTAGATTTTCCAATTTTCCATAAATTAAACATTTTGATGCGATAAGAATTTCCAAACATAAAATATTTTTTCGTTAATTACTATACTCAACTGAAACAAAGAACTACATGAACTTATTGCACCTAAACTGAAACTGTTTTTCATAAAATAATGCCCAATTTACATTACTAGTATAATGAATGCTGATAACCATTACTTTAGTGGATCAGTAACTTTAAATGTTAGCAAATTTTGCTCATAGTCTAAAAGCTCTACATTTAATGAAATACCATCATATCAACTAATACTTACAACAATGGTCTAGAATGTGTGATCCCATCAATGTTAGTTCAATCACAAATTATATATCGAATAAAAGTAAATTTGCAACTTCAATTTGAAATATCAAAATTGAAATGTAACATTGCAAGTAATCACACAGATGTTGCTAACTTTAACAAGAATAGAAATCAAAAATTTGTGAAATTTTTATGAAGTGATTTAAAGATGTTTTCATAATTATTAGTCTCAGGTGATTCATATAGAAAACAAAAAATCTAAAGTAAAATTATTTAGCCTTTTATCTACTAGTCAATCACAATCAAACATTGTAGTCACCTCTCAAAATCAAAAAATATTTTTGAACAGTTTACTAATCCAAAGCCGAGCAAAGTTTCCAGGAAAATGTACACAATTGTTTATTCCTGATGATCCTCTGCAAAAAGATGATTCAACTTCACCATTTGATGATCTTCTTTACTTTTTTTAATTCTATTTTTTCTATCTTTCTTCACTTTTTGTCCAATAACATATTCTGGCATAACTATTTTAGATCCTCTAAAAGATACACTCTCTTCAGTTGTAACACCTGTAGTTTCATTATTAAGGATAGGTCTCTGAAAGACGATTTTTTTAGGAAGTTCCTGATCATTATCTTGATTTTCCATTATATTCTTATCATTTCTAACACTTAATTCCTTCAAAAAAGAAAGTGCTGCTTTTGTATTCCCTTTTTCTGATATATCCTCGTCTTTTACATCGTCCAATGAATACTTTGTCCATTTGTGAGGATTCTTTTTGAAATCAGGTAATCGTTTTAGAAAATGCTTAGGTACAGTATCATAAGGGACCTTAAATATACTCTTTTCTCTTCTGAATGTCTTGGTGTATGATCTCTGAGCTTTTATTTCTTTCAAGTTACTTTTACTAAACGACTGTCCGTCCGTTTCCATAGGCTCCTCCTGATTTGCCTTTCTTTGTTTTTCAATTTCAAACAGCTGACCGAATGCATTTTCTTGTCGCTTCAAAAAACCCTCATCACGACATTTCAACGAAAATTCATTAGGGGCTGACATTGCACAAAAAATAAGTAAATTACTTGCTCATAGCAGTAATACTTAATATATAATTTCAATTGTTGCTTTGCAACATTTGGAAAGAAATGTTTACATTAAGTTACTATTTATAAATCTCAACCTCAAATGTCAACACAATATAGTGTGGTAAACACCACAGAAAAAACAAGTTATATGTTCTGTGGTCAAAACTGCACCTCCACAAAACAACTGGTGTGGAGGACCCGTAAATACCAGTGCTTACTCGATATTTACAAGATACTGTTACGAAAATATCTGAAGCCATCTCTGTGTTATCTAGAACATTCCGGCAAATGTGATGTAACAACGGGTCCTACGTTCTGGGAATCGAACCTTCTCGAAATGGAATCTTCTAGAAAAGCTCTTGGTATATAATGAACCAGGACGGAAGATGGCAGGACAGAGTTAGATTACAGTTATCTAGAGTAGAGTGAAATAGACAGAAGTGTGACATAAGCGATATTGACATTTGTTGTGATTATTTTCAATTTGTAAATAAAGGATATTGTTACGATTATGGGTTTCGACGGATAAATTCCAATAACTAATTTTAACAATCAATAAATAATCCTTTATTTACAAACTGAAAATAAACACAACAATTGTCAATATCGCTTATGTCTATTTCGCTGTACTCTAGATAACTGTAAACTAACTCTGACCTGCCATCTTCCGTCCTGGTTCATTATGTACCCTAGAGCTTTTCTAGAAGATTCCATTTCGAGAAGGTTCGATTGCCAGAACGTAGGAGCCGTTGTTACATCACATTTGCCGGAATGTTCTAGATAACATAGAGATGGCTTCATATATTTTCGTAACACTGCCCCCTCTTAGTTTTGATCGTCCCGATCAAAATCACAAGTTTCTACTATACTCACCTCGAAGTATTTCGCCAAACCTATCCAAATGTACAACTTTCGGCTTCGATCTTGTGGTGCATTGGATTCTGTAAACGACGTCATTTATTCGTTTCATAACCTTATACGCTCCTTCCCAGGAATGTGTTAATTTCGGGGATAAACCTTTTTTTCGTTGTGGGTTGTATAACTACACCCAGTAACTGTACCAGTCCCCTTCTTCAAATCCGACTGAATTTGCTTTTAGATTGTATCTGGTTTTCATTCGGTTAGAGCTTGTTTCTATCTTATCTCGAACTAGTTCATGTATCTTATTCAAATGCAGTCTGAGCTCATCTGCATATGTGCCCACTTCCAAGCGTACTTCTTCGGGACTACCAAACAATAGATCACATGGCAATCGTAGTTCTCTTCCAAAAAGAACCTTCGCCGGAGTGTGACCTGTAGTGTCATGAACTGACCCTCGATAAACCATCAGCAGTACTGGTAAATGTTTGTCCCAATCTTTTTGATGATCAGTACTAACTTTGACAAATACTGTTCCATTGTACGATTAAATCTTTCTACCATTCCATCAGACTGAGGATGTAAATGAGTTGTTCTTGTCTTTCGGATGTTTATTATCTCCATAACTTTCTCAAAGACATCGCTTTCAAAATTTCGTCCTTGGTCTGAATGTTATTCCAATGGAACTCTGTATCGTGATATGAACTGATCTATCAATGTACGTGCAATAGTCTGAGTTTCTTGATTCGGCAGGGCATAGGCTTCTGGTCACTTGCTGAAGTATGTACTTGTTGCCATCGTTAGTGGTAGGAAAAGGACTGGCAACATCAACAGCAATACTCTCAAACGATAATCCGACATTGTACTTCTCCATATTCCCACTCGGTGGTCCCTTTATAGCTGTACATTTCCTGCACCAGGCTTCTACGTCCTCACGGCAATACACCGAGTAAAACCTTCCTCTGATTCTTGCAATGGTCTTATTGACACCAAAATGTGCATCGGGTGTTCCACCATGCATTTCCTTGAGTAGTCCTTCTACCTTGTCCCTGGGTACAACTAAGAAAGTTTTGACTTCTCTCCCATCTGTACTATCCCATTTCCGCTTGAGTAGCCCATTTTCTATAACTAACGAGTCTCATTGCTAAACAAGGCCCAAAGCGCCTTCGTAAGGGATCCCATTCTTGAAATGTCTTTCCAGGTAGGCCTTCGGTTATCTCTTTTCCATTCTCTAAGAACTTTTACATCCGGGTCTGCTTCTTGTGCCTCAATCAGTTCTTGTGTAGACCATCCTTGTCTCAGTTTGGTTGTAGTTCTTCTTAGATTAACAATGCCTTCTTTCTTCTCTACTCTTCTACAGTGACCACATGTGGCCACTCGACTAGGATGCGAACCCAGGTCTCTCAGGTTTACGCCCTGTTGCTTTAACAACTCAGCTACCGAGGTCTACACTTCGCGATGCAATTTCGACTATATATATTACTCTCTTATTCGTAAGACTACGTCGACGCTCGGGTTGTCGTCTTTCAAACTGCACGAAAGTGAGTAAACACCTTCCCATCCTCCGAGATGTTTAATTTTAGTTAATTGAAACTAAATAAAGAACTTAATGTGGGTCACATAAACATACGGTCTCTAAATAATTGTTTCAATTCTTTCTCAGAAATCTTGATCGAAAACTGTTTTGACGTTCTGGCTGTTACTGAAACTTGGCTTGATTCATCTACATCTGGTGATTTCGTGGCTGTTCCTGGATATGAGTTTGTTCGATCTGGTCGCCCAACCAGAGGGGGAGGCATCATGCTTTACTTTAAAAAAGGTATAGTATTAAATGTCGTACTATTCATGAAGCAAATAATTTTGAAAGTGGATTGGAACAACTATGGCTGCAATTAGAGCTTCATCATCGAAAATTGGCCCTGGGCATTGTGTACAGAAAGCCAAGTAAGGGATATCAATGCTTAAATGAGTTCGTTGACGAATTGGAAGAATTCTACCTACAATACGAGTCTGTGATCGTTGTGGGTGACATAAACATCGATTTGTTGAAACCCAATACAACAGATGCATTGTTTTTACGGTCTATCATTCATGACTACAATTTACAGCAGCTGATTCGGGAACCTACTAGAATCACTACCACTAGTCAATCGCTGATTGATGTATGCTGCGTTTTTGTTGATTTTTTGTAAGATAAAAGTATTGAACTTTAAAAATTTTTAAATGAAGCTACGAAATTGAAACTAGTACAAAGTTTGATATATCCGACTTTAGACTACTGCTGTGCTGTGTACTGTAATTTTTTGACCCAGGCCAACATTCAAAAGCTCCAAAGAATTCAGAATGCTGCTGTCAGATTTCCCGTGCCATCATATTCAATTTCGCATCAAATATTCTATATCCGCTAACCAAAGAATATTTCCTTAAATAATTCGCAATAATTCAATACTTTTGTTCTATAAGCACGTAAGTGTGCATTCATATATTTCAAGTTACTTAATTTGGCTCTTAATTTTACTTTTACGTATGTATATATTTCCTTCATTTTATCTCCACATACCTACCTATATCTGATTTAAATTATATGAACTGTATTACACCTTGAGAATATATTTTTGATTCAGTTCCTTTAGGAAATACTTTTATTGCTCTTGATTCCCAATCATGTTCATTAATTTTGAACGGAAGTTGGCTTCACATCTTGCAACATAATCTTTGAAATGTGAAAAACTTCTGATTTCTTTGAAATCAGATATGTTACTGTATGATAAGCGAATTCATCTATAAAATCTACAATATGATTTCTTATTTGTTTTCAATTTTATCAATACTTCATATTAGGATAAAAGTTGCTATTGGTCCACACACATGACGATGCACATTCAATAACGTTATCTGTAAATGCTTTATATATTTTTATTTTTTTTTTGTTCCCTGTTTTCGTTTTGTTGTTTTGAAAGTTTCCTAATTAAAGCTCAATAGTTCCACTGCTAATGGAATAATTACATAGACACATTCGTTTATATTGAACTCTTCTAAAATAAATATAAAAATATGCTTAATAAAACAATTGTTAAACTGATTTACACATATATAAATAATTACGAATATATGTGTAAATCAGTTTAACAATTGTTTTATTATGTTTATCGATTTACATCAAGTATCGGCCTCATCAATTATTAATTTAAAAATATGCTATCTGAACAAAAGTGATTCTAGTATTCGACCTATTTGATTTTACAAATAAATCTTATCAAATTCTGTCTTTAAAAACATGTAAATATTATACATTTTATTGATATCTTCTTTGCAATAATCAAATAATCCACAGGTAACACAAAATAAATGTTTTTACTGGCTCCACCCCTGTTCGAGAAATATAAACAGTTAACAGGTGACGAATTTATGAATCCATTCTCAATGAGTATTTCAAGGGAACATTCAAAACTGCATCGTGTCGTGTTTTAAACGATACAGATATTTATTTAATTTACAAACGAAATTATTTCTTATACATCTTCTGATACTCATATAAATGTTTTCTTATGAAAACCTTTGAAAATGCTGTCTTGGCATGCATTCATTTCATAAATTAGTTGATCGCATACATTCGCCCATATTTCAATATAATCTAAACTCATATTTGATAACTCTTTCGTTCAGTAAAACTGCTAACGACTGAACAGATAATCAACTCAATATTCCGTTATTATCTCATTTTATTGTAAATTCTCATTCACAATAGACAATATTGACATTATTCGGTTTTCAAACAAAAAACCTCATTTCGTTTTTTATCAAAATGAGTACAACTCATTTTGACGACCCTTTACCCTTTCAACTTGTGCGAACTTTTCATACAAGTTCGCACTGAAAATTCTTGTTTTTATCTTCATAATATGGTCTAAAATGTTTATAATTCTTTAGACTGTGAACTTGTTCTAGGTTGAGATAAATCATTATACAGCGTTTCATTTTACCTCTTACCTAAACTGTTAGAATATGAATAAAGCACAATTTTTCCAAACATTCGTTCGGAACTTGTAAACTCAACATTCGTAATTGTAAGAGCTTATTGAAACAATAATTCTCTTAACTTTGACTTGGTCTTGGTCTTATTATCTGATGCTTCTGCAAATATATAAAAAGGAACAGACTTACTCAAATGGCTATCATATTTCGCTAAAAACCTCTACAGGTTATTTTATACCCTACACATTCACCATACCATTTCCAAGCGTAACCCTGAAGTTTACTTGCAAACAAATGTAGAATCGTAACAATCGTTCAATCCATTTGTCCACTACTTGACCATTTTCAGAGAGACCAGAGACGGATATCAAAAACTTTTCACCTGGACTCGTTATAACCGGTGCTCCTTGGATAATTCGTAGTTTTGAGTGATCTTCTTCTTAATCATTTTCATTTTTTCTGCAGACATTCAGACCATAAAAAGCTAGAACTTGAATAAGATCTTGTATCTTGAAGAATATCGGCATCTTTCCGATTCTTCCAATTTTAGTTGCGTTTTCTATTCTTTTCCAATACTACTTGAAGAAAACTCTTGCCGCAATTCACAAAATTGCAGTTAAAAACTGTCAATCCAATTCACACAAAAAAAAACTGTTTGCGTGATTCACTAGTTCACCATCTTACTTAAACGCGCTTTCCTCCCGAAAAGCGGGACTGAGCATGTCCTGCCCGGGACATTTAATTTTAATTAAAAATCAGGACGTCCCGCCAAAATGGGACGTCTGTCAACGCTGATTACTACATACCATTGAAATATATACATTCCACTCTATTACTTTTACTCAACACAAGTTCCACAAAATTATAAATGATCTCAAATATCTAAAATATAATGAATAAATTATGCACAGGCCAACACACATTTTGGTGCCTGCGATTTTTTAACTGTTCCTGAGTAATTTTTGGATGCAGAATGTAAAAAAGTTCTCAGATTTTGTCTATCAGATCTAGTTTTTGAGATTTTTTAAAAAATTGTGTATATAATTTACGTTATAACTGTTATAATATATAATATTACTATTGACATTTAAAAAAACAAAGATTTTAGACATGGATTTGAGTATTTATTGCAAAAACTTAATTCACATAATTACATTAGTCACTTATCACATAAAAACTTTCTTTTATACGATTTTCTAGAATGGAGTTTACTAGGGCAGTCTCGCTGAAGGCTCCAGCAGTAGTCCGCCATCATGTGGCTATCTCATCGTCCTTGATAACGATCTTCCATAGTTTCAATATCCTGGTGGAATCATTCCCCCTGTTCTTCACTACAATCACCTAAGTTTTCTGGAAAACGATCTAGGTGGCTGTGGAGGTAGTGAACTTTTATACTCATGTTACAGCCGAGAATATTAAAATTTGAAAGCATAGTTTCCACTAATTCTACGTAATTCTCTGCTTTATGATTGCCAAGAAAATTTTGTACTACTTTAACAAATGAGCTCCAAGCGTTAGATTCAGTCTCGTTCATTGATGTGGTGAATTGTGGATCTTTAACAAGTTGCCTTATTTGAGGACCATCAAATATACCAGCTTTTAGTTTTTCCGTGCTAATGCCAGAAAATTTACGTGACAAATACTCAAAACAATTTCCATCTCGATTTCAGGCCTTCACAAATTGCTTCATTAGGCCTAGCTTGATATGCAAGGGCGGAAGTAAGATTTTTTCTCTTGAAACCAAAGGTTCGTTGATCACGTTTTGTATTCCTTGAATCATGACATCTCTTGAAGGCCAATTTTTGTTAACCCAGTGCTCATTTTTAGCTCTGCTGTCCCAAAGGCACAAAAAAACAAGGATATTTTGTATAACCACTCTGCTGTCCAAGGAGGAAGTTAATCATTTTTAAATCAACACAAATTGACCACTGATGTTCTTCGTATTTCATTTTTCTCAAAACTAATGCTATTGTTTCATATTCTTCTTTCATGGTAGTAGAATGACCAATAGGAATTGAGCCATATTTGTTACCGTTATGTAAAAGAACACATTTTAAACTACGTTTTGAACTGTCAATAAAAAGGCGCCAATCATCTGGAGTGTATTCAGGCAAACCTTTTTTTTCTAAGAGCCCTTTTATATTGTTACAGAATACCAAGTCATTTTCCTGAGTGAAAAAAGGCAGCAGATCCTTATCTCTTTTACGATAAAATGTAGCCTATTAGTACCTCGACAAAGTAGATTTTTTTCTTTTAACCTGGATGCAAGTAATTCAGCGGATTCCTTTGAGAGATTCAGGTCTCTTATAAGATCGTTTAGTTCTTCTTGATTGAAACACTGCGGAGTTGCTAAATCTGCTTAAAATCGCTGTCGTTTTCTGATTTAATTCTTTTCAACTTCGTCAGACGTTGATGTTTCTGTATCATCTTCTGTCAGTTCAGGTAGACTGCTGAATGATGGAACGGGTATTTCTTCCGAATGCACTACAGGCCTTCTTGCAGAATCTAGATCAGGATATGTCCATTTGTGTCTATTGTTTCTATTAATGCCTTTAATATTAACGAGACAAAAATAGCAGTCGTCATGATGGTTCCGCGGTTCTCTCCAAACCATTGGTACTCCAAACTTTAGGCACTCCCTCTTTCCAGTTGTCCACTGTCGCAAATGTTCAACACATGTTTTACATATGAAATGTGGGGCCCAAGATTTATCTTGATCTCCTAAATGAACGCCAAAATAGGCAAGATAAGCTCTTTTCATAAATTAAGTAAAAGAAACTTACGTTGAAAACCTACACATTTTTCTATATAAGGTTCTGACGATAGGCAATAACCTTGAAACATATGTAAACGGCTGTTATAGTTCTGACGATAGGCAATAACCTTGAAACATATGTAAACGGCTGTTATATAGAAAAATGTGTAGGTTTTCAACGTAAGTTTCTTTTACTTAATTTTAGTTTACCTGCATTAAATATAATTCTTAGAATAATTCTTTTATCGTTAAGATTGTCTGGGATTTCCAGAAGCTATAAAAGTCTCACAACAGCCGGACGGTATTTCATTGTCGTCTGCAACGTTGTGTTGACTCTTCCCAAATGTTTTGGGTGTATAAAGCGTGTACGAAACAGTGTTTCGTGTTTTATATATTAATTTTTTATATATCTCTTCAAGTACTATCATCTTTAACTTGAACTACGCCGTTCTGACGATAGGCAATAACCTTGAAACATATGTAAACGGCTGTTATATAGAAAAATGTGTAGGTTTTCAACGTAAGTTTCTTTTACTTAATTTTAGTTTACCTGCATTAAATATAATTCTTAGAATAATTCTTTTATCGTTAAGATTGTCTGGGATTTCCAGAAGCTATAAAAGTCTCACAACAGCCGGACGGTATTTCATTGTCGTCTGCAACGTTGTGTTGACTCTTCCCAAATGTTTTGGGTGTATAAAGCGTGTACGAAACAGTGTTTCGTGTTTTATATATTAATTTTTTATATATCTCTTCAAGTACTATCATCTTTAACTTGAACTACGCCGTTCTGACGATAGGCAATAACCTTGAAACATATGTAAACGGCTGTTATATAGAAAAATGTGTAGGTTTTCAACGTAAGTTTCTTTTACTTAATTTTAGTTTACCTGCATTAAATATAATTCTTAGAATAATTCTTTTATCTTTTCATAAAGTCAGAAATCGTTTTTCTGCTCTCTTTCAAAGTGTATTCACCACACACATAACAAAAAACATCGGGATGATTTACACAGGTACGTCTGCTTGTGGATGCCATTGTTTCAGTTTAGTGTCTTGATACTACAAAACGACGAAAATTTACACAAAATGATAGCACAACTTTACTTGGGAAAACTCAGTAATATACTAAATCAAGTACAGCCAAGCAGGTATAGAAGGATCGGGTCATAGGCAATTACAGGTATAAAAGTAATTAAGAGCATTGTATTGAGTAGTTCCTAGTATAGGAACATTGGGTCAGGGACAATTCCAGGTATCCATTTGGCTGATTACATTCTGGGAAATTTCTATTTTGACGATTAAGTACATATTTATCTCTTTATTTGTTGTCCTTTATCAGAAAAAAATATATCATTCAACCTGTAACGTGTATCTCAAAAACTAGAGCTGATAGAAAAAATCTGGTTGAATAAAATTTTTGGAATCGGCACATTAAAAACATCTAAAATCAGATGTTAGATTTCTGGCACCAAATAATTTTTTTCATTTTGTTGGCCTGTGTTATAGGTACATATCGTATGAGACATAATAAATAATTTTGTAAAAGTGAACTCTGAAATTTAAAACGATTTGTCGTTTCAATTGAAATTCCGCCATTCTATATTATTCAAGGATTTGTCAGTTCCCATTGTCGATTTATCATTCAGTTTCTTGGGTTACAGATGCCAGTGTATTCAATTTACATAATTACTTTGATATTAGGTATGTATGTGATGACTGTTTGAACGAAACGGTTTTTGCTCTTATATCAGCAGATAAAATTTTCAATAGCACATTATAATTCTTATAATTCAACAGCCGTCATTGCTTAAATATTATTTGGCCCTATCGAACAAATTCACAGAAAAAATGTTGGAATCATTATTTTTCTATAAAATTACGAACGGTTCGCGGAAATACTGCAACCTATAATTATAATTATCTATATTTGGAAATCATTGTTAGAGAAAGACTATTGCTCTTTATGTCATGGCGAAAAAGCTTCATGAATTTATTGTATTCATAGTGATTTCTAGCAATATACACGATTGTCTAGGAGAACTTATAAACAAAAACAACTTTGAAATCGTTGCTTCCAGTTCGGCAAATTTTATATGTCTACCATTTCATATTTATACAAGACAGTCCTGGTTGGTCGTAAAGGAGTATATGTTTATGGAGGCAACTTAAAAGAAAAAAATATTTAAGATTTTAGGGATATAAATGTTATCAGATAACTAACTCTGGTATGAAATATAATCATGATCATTAACCTGATTTGGGAAAGTCATTGGAATCATGGAAGCTGCGATAATGATCAATTGCAAAATGTGGTATTTAATATTTAAAAAAATCAATGTTGATTCTGGAGCACGAAGTATAGATACAGTGGCGGAGCGAGACCTAAATTTGATGTGGGCAAGATAGATTTCGCGATGCCCTGTTCTGTGGCGACCTTAAGATGGATTTTATAAAATAAAAAAAAAACAATTAACACTGTCAATTTTTATTCATAAAAATACAAATTAAATTAATATTAATCAAAAATAGAAATCGTAAATATATAGAAGGTGGAGATGACAATAAATGCAAACATTGGTTGCACTATTGAATATAAGTTCTTTATTGGTAAAAAAAAATTGCAGTTAATTTTCTTTAAAATCAAATTCAGCCATTATCAGACACAAACTTAAGCAACAGCGCGGTTTTGAGTGACGAACATTATTCTTTGGCGCCATTATCCCTTTAAAAATAATCACAGAATCAAGAAATCAGAAACTTTCGATATTTTAAATTATGTTAACATGATATTTTACCGATGCATAGATCATTGATCCTTGTCTTGTTTGAATTTGTGGTGGTACCTTATAAAGCATGAAAAAAATTAAAATGATAAATTATGTCCTGACTGCTGTCCTGATTGCACACATTTCTTAAAGTGTAGATTTAAAAATATTTATATTTCTTTATTAAAGGAACAGAAATTTTCTGCTTCTAACTTGTAACCTGTAAACAAAAGCTATAGTGTCAACATTTTTTTGCAGTTTTATCTGCATAATATTGTAAAACCTAAATTTAAATTAATTTTCAAACAAAAATCTTAAAGAACGCTCTTACTACCTACGTGTTTTTAAAACTTAAAAAGTCTATACGATTTTCAACATTTAAGTTTAGTTTTCCTCCAAAAGATATTATAAAGCGTATAATCTAATTTAAAGTAATTACTGCGTTATTTATTTATTACAAATTAATTATTTCTTACCTTATATAAAATAGACGAGTACAGGTACCGGTGTTATATTTAACGTATCACGAAGAAAACAAAAACCATTTATTTGTAAGTCACTGTTTTTTAACTTTAGTTTACAGGAGCAATCAATATACCCACACACTATTTGTCTTATCAAAATAGGTACGCACATTCATTAAACAAAAAATATTAAATAACACAATTACGTTTCTTTTGTTATGCGCCCAGCGACTGCGTTCCGACTACTTTCATTTGATTGGCTGGTTTCCTAGTAAAAGAGTAAACAAATAAAGCAAGGGATTCCCCGCACTGGTCGGCGGTGGCAAGGATTGACTCGCGATAGTTACGCAACATGAGCAAATGTTGCCAGACTAAAAAAACAATTTAAATTAATTTATATATATTTTTATTTTATTCTGGCTTTGAAGTGTCTTTTAAGCAATACATAAAAATTTTTGAGATGCGAGACCCCTTGTACCGCGAGGCCGTAGGCGGTGGAGTCCCAACGGTATAGGTTTTTCCGTAGTATTCATGGACACAATATTAAACCCAGATCATAGTTCTCTTTTCTACCACTGGGCTGCGCAATGTTCAGGACGTACAGTACAGATGTCATCAGACGTAAATACGCGCGAATTTGAAATTATAATTAAATATAAATTTATTTGTTTAAAAACAGTTTCAATAAAAAAATGGGAAGGTGGTGTGCTGTTCAAGGTTGCCTTAGTGGGAGAAAGGCAAATGGAAATATAGGAAAAGTGTCTTTATTTAAAGTACCCAAAGTAAGTAACCTTAAAATTGTCCTGGAAATGAGTTGTTAATAAATATTTGTTTTATAAGTTTTGGCTATTGTTAAATAATATTTGAAAAATATTATAATTTCATTTGTCCTTGATACCACAAAGTCATTATTTTTTCCACAGGATGTTGAAATGCTTAAGAAGTGGAGCTCTGCTATTGACCCAAGATTTAAAAGCTACGAATTATATATGTGAATTGCATTTTGATTCTGAAGATGGTAGTATATACGTGTATGAGTACCAAAAATTTCATTTGGGGAAGAAAGCAGAGCCAAAACTGAATACAACTTATAATGATAACAAAAAATAACAGCTTGTTGTCAGATGTTTCTCTGGATACTTCTGATATTGTTGACGACAGTATTAATAATGACCGTAGAGCTTAAATATTGAGACAAATACCGTTAGTCAATGTGTTAATCAATGTTATAATCGAAGTGATTGGTCCCAAGAAAATTAATGAGCCAGAGGCAAGCAATGAGCCTCAGATGACTGAGCCTGAGACAACTAATGTGCCTGAGTTTTCTTTTCATTGTATAGAAAGATTTTTAGAATCTCAACCATTACGTAAAAATTGGAGTTAGACAGTTTTAAAAAATTGTGTTATTTCTTTATCATATATAAATTCGAAATTGGAATTTTTTTGTTACATAAAATATTTATATGAATTTGAAAGTTACGGTAAGGAGCTGAAATATAAATCATTACTTAAATAGTATTATAAAATTTTTATCATGTTACAGATAATCAATACAAAAACGAATATTCTTGTTGATATGAATGTGAATATTTCTTCGATGGCTTGTGTTTCGCAGTTATTGAGCAATTTGGAAAAAACCTTTTTTTGCAGTGGAAGTGGTTACGATGAGAAGAAGTAATTAAGAATGTAGACAGATGAATTAATTGATAATAAATCATGCAATTACTCTGTAGCAAATAAGATCTTAAATATCAAGTTCAAAATTTGATTAAAACTTTGTTTTTTATGTTTATAGATGTTCACAAATTTGTACTGGTATATTAGCATCAAATGAAAGGAATAAGAAGAAAGTAGAGGACTATACTCTGCTCTTGTTCACTTGCAACACCTCCAAAAGGATCTAGTGTGACAGCAGGGGAATTATTAGGATCATTAATGCAGACCAGATAATCGTTTTGAAGTCACTAATGTTAATAAGGAAAATTGGAGAAATAATTGAAAATTCTTTTGATAATAATATTGAGACTAATGTAAATTCAGATGATTTACCTTCCAATAATGATAGTAGCAACAAGTCTGATGATAATGATAGAAATAACAATTATAACAATAACATTACTAATAACAATAAAAGTGATTATGAGGGTGACAGTAAGAAGGGAGTGTCTTTAAACTCAGTGGATCCCCGATATAAACATGATTATGATGTAGCTCAAACTAGCAGCTATGTGATTTTGTATATTGCGGGATATGTAGTCCGTAAAGTGGGTCGATTTTGCAAGTGCTTTGATTGCGCAGAGTCTATGCAATCAAGAGAAGCGAAGGCTCGTGACAAATTTATAGAATACATGGATAAAGGTGGATTGATTTATCCTAGTGAACAATTATTTAATTTAATTACTAGCTTAGAAAAAGTTGTATTAATGGTTGTTGGCACAAAACCAGTGAAGTTTGACATAATGTTTGAAATAATGGATAATGTTTTCCAAAAAATATAACAGTTAACCAAAAAAATCGTAAACAATTTCTTAATAATGCGGGGACATTTCCTGGTTAAATGTTTTAATAAAAGTGCAACAGAGAGAAAAAATAAATTAAAAAAAATCTGAAAAATTCTAATTTACAGTAACTCGCATTTATTAATAATAATAATTTTTTATTTAGTATTTTTTGCTATCACATACATACACTTGAATTATACAACATTCTAAACATTTATTATATTACTCATTAGATGCCAGATATTTAACATATATCAATCTTTCTTTCAATAATGTTGCTTTATTTTGCTGTTGAATTCTGCCATTTTTTTGCACTCTTTTATATTGTTAGGTAATTTACTATAAACATTTATTATGTATTATCAATTCTAAGATTTTTGCTTCACTTGACATTGTGTTTATTCTTCTAAATTCTTCAATGAACTTAGTATTAAGAACTTTTTTGGTTGGTACTATTGTAGTAATCTTAAGTTTACTTGGGACTACACCTGTGTCAAGTCAACAATTAATGATATTGATCAAGGGTTTTGAAACACTTTCGAAGCATTCTTTTATCATTGACATATCAAATTCATTAGGACTACTTTTATTTGGCAACTTCATTATCATTTCTTTCAATTTATTCTTATCCAAAAGATTAAAAGTTCTCCACTTAGTTTTAATTTGCCTTGGTTGTGCCGTTATTGTAATTGCACTTTGAGGTGTATTAATACTATTTACAAGTTATTGAATGCTATCTATGAAATAACCATTAAATATTCAAGGAATTATCTTTGGATCAGTATAAATTTGATCGTTATAGTATTGAATTTCCTTACATGTACTTTATCAAAATTAGAAGCTATCAATTTTTTAAAAGTTTTCGATATTGATTTAGCATCACCTTTAACTAAGTCAATATTACTTTCATAAAATAGTTTTTTTCATCTCTAATCATATTAGTAATTCTATTTCTAATTAGCTTATAACTTTCCCATTCAACACTATATTTGGTATATTTAAAACGTTTGAATAAGTTATCTCGTTTTTCATCTCACTGATAATTTCATTTGTAAATCATTTTTTGTATCTAGTGTTACACAGCATGGTTTGTTTTGGCGTTAGCTCATTTATCACAGACATGTAATTTTTATAAAAAAAAATATCATATTTTAAATCTAAATCTATATTCCTATAATCAAACCTATTACATACACTTCCCAATTAATATGTATATGTATACTATTGTTATTTATATATTACAATTCTTTGTATTTGTTATATTATTACTTATTCTATCAATAAATAATACGTTTAACTATAACTCGTTTATTTTTACTCTTTAATCAAGTTGTTCATCGTAATATTGAAATTAATAGGCATTTAACAATTTTTAAATCTATTTTGAGTTTCTTTACTTTAAGCTTAATAAATTCTGCATGTGAAGACGAAAAATAATCCATGAATTTAATTTTTGAAAACCTTTTGTTAACAAATAATTGTTTATTTCCTTTGCTAAAATGGTACCTATTAATTCTTGTAATTATTAATATCTGAAATTTTTTCAAGCAAGTATCTATCTTTTTATTAGTTGAAGGCCATTGAAAAATTTTCTTTAAAACGTTCTATTTCACGTTTTTCGAATATTTTATTTCACAGATGTAAATAGCAACAAGACTTCTCGCGTAAAAATTTGAATGAAAACGTTTCAAACAGTGGCTTGCCACTGCAAAAGATCAGTTCCTTAAATTGATACCATTTTTACATTACGTTCGGACTCATATCTACACTTCGTGTTTTGGAGTTTCAATGTTCTTAGAATAATATATTATGAATTACAATCTATGAATCTTCTACTATAAATAATATGTAGAGCAGTAGAAAAAATCTAATATTGCTTTTGGGTACAAGGAAATCAAGGAATATATTTAATTAAATAAAGTGGGCCGATCCTGGAGGTAATGCAATACCAGGCCAACCCGCGACAGCTGTGGAGCAAGCTCCTAACAACCGTCAATTTCCAAAAATCAGTTTAATATACTGGCCCCGCATGCGGGGCGTATCAGATATTAAGCTGATAAGAACAGATACTACACTTTGATCTTAGCCATAGGGCCGAGAAGCGATAGTTATAATTTCAAAAATACGTGGTTTCCCATAAAATGCAAGAGCTGTCTGAGTGACATAGTATTATCACAGCAGTCATAAAAATGAGTTTATTCTGCCTAAGTTCATCAGCTATAACTACTGTTGAACAATATTAAAATTTCATTATAAAATGAGGCCGAATCTTGTCAATGGTAATTATAAATTTTTTCTCATTAAATTGTTTACGATTATTTAGAGGTGTGCGCCATCTATGAGCGGCATATGTTATTTAATTCACAGACTTCGTTGGTGGTGCTCATCTATGAATTGGGCTATAGTAGATACCCTACTTCAATTAATTTGTCTCGTAGAGTTCATATAGACATATTTCATAGATGGCGCTCTGGATAATCCAATTTGTCGGACTGGAAGGAACGATTTCAAAGTTTTTTTTATATAAGTTCTCCTAGACAACCGTGGATTCATGGAGCTATTTCGCCATGGCATAAAGTGCAATAGTCTTTCTCTAGGAATGATTTTCAAATATCGATAATTATAATTATAGGTAGCAGATTTCCGCAAACCGTTCGTAATTTTAGAGAAAAATAAAGATTCCAACATTTTTTCTGTGTATTTGTTCGATATGGTCAAATAATATTTAAGCAATGCCGGCTGTTGAACTACAAGAATAGGCATGATGACACTAATCAAAAATCACAAAAATACTATATTTATCTGATAAAACTTGAAGCTTAGGATAAAAAACAAGCATTGTTTTTCTTATTAAGACTGTGATTGATATATATTTTTATAAAATAAAACTACAAAATAAGGCAATCCGCCATGATATCTTGAACACCAATCAGAGCTCATGACGTCAGTGTCAAGTAAACACGAGACGGCGCCAAAATTACATTTCGTATTGTTAACCTCCACTACGACTGTGTTTTCATTTATTAATTCAATTTCACTATTTGAGTGTGAATGTTATTAAAATAACACGAGTTATGGATCAAGGATTTATTAAGGCAAACAGCGAATGTAGAAGCAAACAGATGATGTAGAAGGTTTCAAAGGAGAAGTCATTTGATTAACTAAATTAGTTTTTGTTTGAGTGGCTTTACTTCGAAACTTATTTGTCGTATATACTTGGATTGATTTATCCACCATCTTATTTGCATTTTCTTGTGAAGTATTGCTTATGGGTGCTTGTGAAGCTGAAAAAGACAAAAAAATAGTATTTATAAAATATTACCTTCAAATACACATTTAAAAAGAATTTACAAAGAAGTGTAATAAATTTGTATTACAAATAAGTACCTACATGAACTTCCACATGACACCTCTTCAAGTTCCACATGCTTTGTACCTATTTCCTCTAAATCTTTCAGACATTCTCCTATCAATGTCTTTCTTTGTTCTTTGAGAATATACCTATGGTCTTTCTGTAGCATCTGATGTTCGTTTCCTTCTATCTGGTTGACATTGAAATTTAGTGGGCATACACCCCGGTTTCATGCGGATCTTTGACACGATCCTACACGATTTGACGATCCCATCAGATGATATTCCATATAATTATCCATATCATTTGGTAACTGAAATTTGAATAAAATACATAATATAACATCAATGAGATGAAATTTCGAGGTTAGACCTCGAAATAGATTGTTTATATTCTTACATTTAGACCACGTACAAAATATTATTACCAAATATTATATAGTATACTAGAATCTACAAAACAATGTGAAAACTTACATCAAAGTGATCTTCACAAAAATAGAGGACAGTGCTGGACAATATTGCATTTGAATCTCGCCTTGCAAGTTGAAGCCACTTGTTTCGTGTTTTATTTTTAGGAACGAATACAAATAACTTATTAGGAGTTTTTATGGATGTGTTTGCACACTGGGGGACCCCACACCACTTATACACTTTCGAATTCATTTTTAATACCATAAAATAATTAAATTGTTGCACGAACCCAGAACCTAGTGTTTGAGTTACCGATTATTGACGTCACAAGCGCCGCCATGACACTGACAAGCGTTTTAGGTAAACAAATAAATTTCTATCTTAAAATTGCATTTTTTTCCTATTAAACTCTTGATTTCTGCAGAAATATCTTATTTTTTGTAAATAGTATACATTTGTGGACATTATAGGCTCGTTTTTAAAAAACTGTCATCATGCCCATTGTAATGTGCTATTGAAAATTGGAGCTGCTGAAATAGGAGCAAAACCGTGTCATTAAAACAGTTCATCACATACCTAATGACATGGTAATTATGTACATAATTGAATAAGTTACAATACACTGGCGTCTGTAACCAAAGAAGCTGAATGCTAAATCGACAATGGGAACTCTCAAACGTTTGAATAATATAGAATGGTGAAATTTCAATTGAAACGACAAATCGTTTTAAATTTCAGAGTTCACTTTTACAAAATTATTTATTATGTCTCATACGATATGTACCTATAATTTATTCATTCTATTTCAGATATTCGACGATACGAGGCAATTCGTCATTCGTCAACTTATTTACCAAAAATCATTGGAGTCGGATATATTAATTTCGAGGAATGAGAATGAACATATATTCGAGGATATGGTTGTGTCCGGAGACATATTACGTCCTAAAAATTCCGGAGAATGATACCATATAGGAGTGCACAATATATATATATATATATATATATATATATATATATATATATATATATATATATATATATATATATATATATATTATATATATATATATATATATATATATATATATATATATATATATATATATATATATATATATATATATATATATATATATATATATATATATATATATATATATATATATATATATATATATATATATATATATATATATATATATATATATATATATATATATATATATATATATATATATATATATATATATATATATATATATATATATATATATATATTATTATTATTATATAACATTATATATATAACAATTATTAGATACTACCAATCCTAAGCAATATTGAATTGGAATATCTGTTGATAAAAGATAGGTAAGTATTCTATGTTTTATATTCTATTATTGAAATTGTTGAAATCTTAAAGTTTTACTTCGAGTATAGCTTACATAAATTTATTATAAAAGTGTATAAATAATTTATATATGTATTTGTATGATCTACAATTTTTGTTAACACTATTTTTTTATATAACGCAACGTTAAGCTAAAAAATTTCTGAAAAGACAATATTTACATGAATCTATACCGTTGTTCGAAGATCTATCGGTCTAATACTGGAATGAGCTGATTATAATATGTTCATGGCTCGTTAGTGAAGTTAGGCTGCTCTCAAGATTTTAGGAAACGTTGATATAGCGACACCTACGTTGTAAAGACGGAAACTTTGACTGAAATGTTCGAGAAACCTTTCATTGAGATACAGGCATCTAGACTATCTACAGTACAATGAATAAGTCAGAAAAGTGTGGTTTTGCAGTATCGATTATTTCTTTTTGTATATAAAAAATTGGTTGTTGATTAGTTGTTAGTTAATACAATTCATTCGTCTAACACGAATACATTTTACATACGTTTGTTTCTTCTAATTGAGAATAAACACAGTAAGGAAGAATTGACATTAATTATAGGTGAGTAATTTAACTTACTTTCCAAATGCCTATATAATATCTTGGAAAAGTCGTGAATTGGTCTTGAAGAATACTGAAATAATAGAATGAATAATTAAGTATGGTTTTAATGAATTGACAGTACTTTTGATTCGTATAATGTTCTTGAAATAAATCTTTTTTTATTGAATTGTATTGTACCTATACATTGAATTGTACAATTGTTTGTCGTTATAATATCGATGAAACGGAAAGTAGTTTGAAAAATTTTTTTTCGGTTCTTGAACTATGGTGTAAAAATTAAACCACAAACGTGAAACACTTGAATTTTTTTCACTCAATGTATTTCGTACAAGTAATCTACTTTTCTTTTACATATAAAATAAATCATTATGCGGACATATCTGAAACATATAGTCAGATAACTTATTCGGACATATCTGAAATATATGGTCCAAGTTAATAGGCTTTTTCATTTCAATCAACACTTGGGTTTAACTTATTCGACTACAAAAAATAATATTTAGTACAAACGGATAAAGTATTGACGAACTTAGTTGAATGTATATACATAAATTTATTTATATGTTTTTGATTTGTTCATACACATTTGTATTGAAGAAGTTTCAAAATCAAGTTTAGCTGAAATTTTATTGATTATTTATTTACAGAAGATATATGATAGAGGGCGCCACTGCTATATCATTACTATCTAATGCTTGACTAAATTTTGTCTGGGACATTTCTGTGTTACTGAAATCATACTTACCTGGCGTAGAGGTTACCGTGATCAACAAGGCGGTTCCTCCGGAGCGAGGCCTTTTCATTGCACTACGATTGGGCTGACCTCTGCGATTATCCCTAATGCGGATAACTCGGGCGCGTAATTTTTGGTAGTCGGGACTGCGTACGCGCTGTCCCGGATATAATAATTAACAAGATTCACATTTATTACAGATGAGCGATGCAGAGATTTTAAGTATCGGAGAATTCGGAGATCTTCATACACAGTGTCCATAGTGACTCTCTGCACGTTTTATAATTCTGACGATAGAGTTGTGCTTATAGCACAAAAAAGTACTTATAGGAAGTATAAGTACTGTGTTTGTTACTCAACTGTGTCCAGTTTTTATAATGAATGATATCATTAGATGGTTTTGAAAAGAGTATTTGAATGAAAGAGATGATGTGTTTAGAAAAGTTTGATAACTTTTATATTACGGATATCAAAGGATCGGCAAGTTAATAAATTTGACTATGACTGACTACTTGACTCTAGTGAGAGTGACTGATTTGTCAATCAAAATGATTTTTAGTAGTGCTAGTGGCTCAGGGATTTTTATGTATCGGAGAGCACAGTGACTGTGATATGTCAATCACAATGATTTTTAGTAGTGCTAGTGACTGCGATCGTGCGATCACAGTTTAGATTTCCATTGAAATAAACTATCCGTATTAGAAGTCTTTAACTTTTTGACCTGAAATATACATTTATCTCAAAATGAAAAGCTACAATTTATTCAAAAGTTCATTCAATAAATAATGATATTCTAATTTGAAATATTGGTATATTTTGTAATGAATTTTTTTTCTCTATTTAGTAAAATATAATCGTCACTACATAGTATAAAGCAAAGTCGCTTTTTCTGTCCCTTTGTACGCTTTAATCTTTGAAACTACGCAACGGATTTTGATGCGGTTTTTTTTAATAGATAGAGTGATTCAAGAGGAAGGTTTATATGTATAATAACATCCACTAAATAGTGGAGAAGTACTGTTATTTTTGAGGTTTCTAATGTGATGTCGTAAATAATTACATTTTTTCCGCTTACATTGCAAACGCAGGCTGAACCCTACGAGTTTTATCAAAATAATGTACTAAGTATTGTACACATTGAAAAGGTCTACAGAAAAGTTCGTGATGGTATATGTCTATCTCTTATGGATAACCCACAATAACTTTTTTTTGTCATTTACTTTTTGTGACAAATAATGGCTAATTTTCGAAGCGATTTTAACACATACAGCATTAATCCTTAACCAATTAAATACCTTGAATACATTGTTCATTTAATATAGATATATATGGCCCTTTACACCGTATGATTTAAGTGAATATTTTCGAAGATATTACAGATTTAAAAATTGCGGGGCGTAGCGTTTGCGGCGTGCGAAGCCGGGGCGGGTCGCTAGTAGTATAATATAGCATAAATATTATAAAATATAAATATAATATATAAATTCGTATGAATGCATTGTCTGGAAAACCTGAGTTGAATTTTTCAATTTTATTCATTTCGCCATTTTCATTATATTTTTACGATAATTTCTTAATTGTTTATCTTTCAATATTGCAGTAATCATATCACATTTTCTAATTCTAATAATTCTCGATTTATATACTCATTTAATTTTTCAAGTTGGCTCAAGATTTTTGTGGGCTAACGATGGCTAATTCCACATGTTCGTATCTCATGTTCATGTTTAATGTTAGAACACTTGCTTTATTTCTTGGTATATTTAAATTATATCATACTATCTGTAAATGTGATTGTGCCATCGAGACCCTACATTAATTCTTGGAATAACTTTAGCCTATAATAGAATGTTGATGTGCCCTGAATGTTTTTAGTCACCTCCGCTGGAGCTCTAAAAGTACCTTCGCTGGAGCTCGCAAACTAACTTCGCTGGAGTTCTCAAAGTACCTTCGCTGGAGTTCTAAAAATACCTTCGCTGAAGCTCTCCAACTACCTTCGCTGGAGTTCTCAAAGTACCTCAGCTGGAGCTCTCAAAGTACCTTGGCTTGAGCTCTAATAAAACCTTGGCTAGAGCCCAGTGGCGGATTTACCAATAGGCCAAGTAGGCCGGTGCCTACGGCGGCAGATTTAGAGGGGCGGCAAATTTAGCAATTTTTTTTTACAGAATTTTTTTTTATAATTATACGTGTACACAATCTATACTATAATAAAATCGTAAACCTAAAATAGTCTGTACATTAAAGATATTCGAAAAAAAATTATCTAGGATGGCTTAAGATGAGTAACTGAGTAGAATTAGATTTTTTTAAAATTTCTTGTTTGTCTGTCTGTGGCATCACAGCACCCGAACGAATGAACCGATTTCAATTTAGTTTTTTTTTGTATTACAGGTGTTTTACGAGCGAGTGTTCTCAGACATGTTTGATGAAAATCGATTGAGCCGTTTAAAAGTTACAGAGGTTTTACGCTTTAAAGTCGGGGGTTTTTTGTTTTGACTTTCAAATAAACTTGTTAGGTCAACATTAAACTCTTCAGTACATAGCGGGTTACAAAAATAATCTAGTAACTGACAGAAATATCATTAAGTTCCCAATCATACTAATAACGGGATTAAACTAACGTATTGAATTTTAAAAGTCAGTAGGGGCGGCAAAATTGAATGGCCTACTAGCGGCAAATTTGTAAATCCGCCACTGCTAGAGCCTCAAAATTATCTTGATTCGAGCATTAGAAACAATTCGATGGATTTTCAAGCTACATATATTAAAGGACAATCTTGTGAATCCAACATCTATAAAGTTATATAGATAAGTTATTTTCTTTTATTGTAAATACGAAGAAATCTAGTAAATTCATACATTTTAACTTTGTTATTACTGAGTGTCAATCAGACCGAATGTGTGACCTCTCGTTTTCAGCTAGCCTGGGTTACTCAAAGTTGAAACGGGAGTTATAACCTGAGCAAAACAAATTTAAATCTGCGAAGAATAAATTACCTCAGACCAAAGGTCTACAACTTATTACCCACAGAAAAAAAGCTATAAACGCTAAAAACAATTAGTATGAAGAGCGTATTTATTTATTTACGGTACTGAATAGGATGTTGCAAGGCTCTTTAGTAATACTTAGTGATTACGTATATGTATACGTAGGTGTACCTAATATTAATCATTGATATAGCTATATATGTATATCAATGGTTAATATTAGGTATATTATACCGAAAAAAAAGAAGAAATTGGCAGTTATAGGGACTACAGATAGAAGTGACAACTTAGAAGTTTCAGAATTAAAATTTGGAATTTCATAATGTTTAAAATTATCGATCTCGTTTTCACATTTATTGACACTCCGAGCAATAATTATATACAGGTTTATATGTTTTTTTCTATTTACAGATTTATATATTTTTTATCTATTCAAATATATTACGGGATGTACCATATCATGACAGAATAGAATATGAAAACAATTTAATCCTTTACGCTTACCTATTGGTGAAATTATATTTCATTTTAATAAGATAAATCAGTCTCTTGAAGCTTGATGTTTCACGGATGTATTAAAATTTCAATGAACTTTTAATATTATTTTCATTCTCATCATTGTCATCATTAATTTCAACAATACTTAAAATTTTTATTCTTTCGATTATTTCATTGTGTTTTGAAGAATATAAAAATGTATTATGGAAACTAAACTGAAAAATTAAAATATTTGATAGAAATTTATCTAAATATAATACATCAGCTGTATAGCTGAATATATACTTCTCTAAGCATGTTGGTGATGCGAACGCACGAGGTTTCACCCTTCCAAAAAGCGTCTAACGGACAGAGCACACGGCACACCATGTTGGTGACGCAACCTATATGATTTTTCTCTACTAAAAAATGCCGAAGGTGGCTGAAGAAGTTTTCACTTCAAGAATCAGATATTCTCATTATTCCTCAAATTTATGGCTTATAATGTTTACTAGTTCAGAATATTCAGAATTTATTTGAATTGAATATAAATTTGAATATTTTTCAGATAAAGGTACATACTGGTAATTAAACACCTTGGTGCGGAATAATAGATATTTTCTAATGAATTCTATTTCTATTCTATTTGATAATTGGTGGGCTTGACATATGATATAAGAAAGAATCTTATCTTTATCAATTCAAATATCAAGCAATATTTCTAAATAATGTTACGAAAATACCTGAAGCCTTCTCTGTGTTATCTAGAATATTCCGGCAAATGTGATATAACTCCTACGTTCTGGCAATCGAACTTTCTCGAAATGAAATCTTCTAGAAAAACTCTAGGGTATATAATGAACCAGGACGGAAGATGGCAGATAATTACGTGGGTAAAGTTTTCTGTGGTTTCCTTTACCATAAAATGTCAGATGAATTGAAAGTCTGACATTCGACCGAATGGCACATAATAGGGATGGCGATCTGAGATCGATTAATCGAAATATCGATTTTTTTGAGCCAAAAAAAATCGATTTTTTTAAATCGACTTGTAGAACTGGATCGATTCATTGGATCGATACATCACCCTTTAAAATCGACATTCGATCTTTTTTGTTTTGGTATAAACCATACAATTAGTTCAAGGTGCCCGTATTACTAGAGAGTTGCCAGTTAATAACTTAAAAACTAGCGAGATGGATGTGTGTTTAGTCTTCTTCGCCTCACTTCTCTTTAATAAAAAAAGTCGAGGCTTAACTGAAGAATCCAAACATTATTTATCGCACGCAGTTGTGCACCTAAAGTATGATCCTATAGTTCAATATCAAGATAGCTTCCAGCAGTCGAAAAAAGCTTTCTTACGTTGTTTTCAGCAGACATCGCAAGTGATGAGCGGAACCGCTCGAATCCCAGTGTACTTGACAGACTGTTGTTATTAAAAAGTTTAGATATTAAGCATTGGGAACTATAAACTAAATTATCTATTTGCTTTGTAACTAATACATTTTGAAAATAATGTCTTGTTTTGTACCTGATCTAATATTTTGATATGGTAATAAAAATAATTGTTCTTATAGGATTGCGTGATTTCACTGATTAAAAGATCATTAATTATAATATTTGTTTTGTTTTTAATAAAATTGATTTATACTTACATTGAAAAGTAAATTTGAAAAAAGATCGATTTTTTGGAAATCGATCTTTTAGACCTCGATTTTTTTGTGAATCGATTCAACAGGTCACGATTCGAATCGATTTAAAAATCGATCTTTTTCGGAAAGAATCGCCATTCCTAGCACGTAATAAAGAAGTCGGTCACAGCCGCACTTTTAGGCCTATATCTTATAACAAAATTTAAATTATTTGATAATGTTTTTTTTTTGTACAAAGATAATTTTAAGTTGCACAAGGTTGAAGAAGGTCGCAAGACCTTATAACTTCCCAATTCGTATTAGCAATGAAAAAATGAAATGTAATTGATCAAAGCACTTTTAAACGTATTTTGTTGTTGTTGTTATAAGATGGCAGGTCAGAGAAGTCTAGATTACAGTTATCTAGAAATAGCAATAGTTTCCTGTATTGTAGAATTAAAATATGTAAATATAATGATAATGCACAAATAAAATATAAAAAAAAAAAATAATTACCTAAAGGCAAAGCGATCATCTACACATATATGATCCCTCATATATATATATCAAGATGATATTTGTCAAAAACGAAGTAAATGTACAGTAAAACTAATAAGTAGGAACTGTGAAAATTTTAAGATTGTAATGAAAAATGAATTATGTATTTAGTTTAAGATATATAATGTTAAATTTTTGCATAACTCATGTATTATATACGTATTGTTAATATTTGTAAATAAAGATTTGTTAAGTAAAAAGTTATCTAGAGTACAGTTAAATAGACAGAAGTGTGACATAAGTGATATTGACATTTTTTGTGTTTTTCAGTTTGTAAATAAAGGATATTTATTTATTGTTAAAAGTTAGTTATTGGAATTCACCTGTCGAAACCCATAATCGTAACAATAATATTACGATTATAGGAGCATTTATATAAGGCAAAATGATTTGTTTTACATCAACGTTCTATGTTTTATACCAAACATTCTATGTTTGAAAATAAATTTAAATTTCAAAGTATTACGACAGTGATTTTTATTTTTTTATCTAAATTTATGTATACCTTTGAACCTTATGGGTCATTCATATTTATATAATCTTAGAACGATTGCAAAAATCTGTTGGTAGATTTAAATGTCAAGATGTCATTGGTAACAGCGCGTCCTTGTTTCTGCGCTTATAATAGGACTATGGATATTCGAACTCCAAGGAACGTAAAGTTATCAGCTTTTTACAGGAGGTATGTATGTATGTACCTAAAATTGTTTTATACGTGTATATATGTATACCGTTTTTGTATTAATATTTCTTTTCCAGGAGTTTCGCATTTCGAACTGTGAGAGATAGATTACCTGTAATTTTGACAAAAACTATTGACAGTTTGTCTCAACAAAAAGATGATATCGCAAAAGAATATGGAAATGTTCGTTGCAGATGATATAATTTTACCATAATTTTTCTTTTACATTATTTAAATTACATTATTTATATTAATTTTTAATATTCCACTAGGAGGCCAGAGAAGATATCAAAAATGTGATTGGAAAACTTTCAAGATTGAAATATGAAATTCAAACAAACAAGCCATTAAAAAATATTCGATCGAAAGCTTCAGATGCCAATACTTACAATGAATTTATTAGAGAAAGAGATAGCCAGGAAGGTCCACCAACACCGTTTCATTCGGTATGGTTACTTGTGGAATGTTATATGTATAGAAAAATATGGGAAGCATTTGAGAAAACGTATGTGTTGCTCATAGTTTACATTTAATTAACACCTAGTTGAGTTCTATGTTGCTTTAGAATCTAATATTTTCAAAAAAGCATATTCTGTTAAAACTTAAATGTTTTATATTAGGATGCTTTATTTGAGATACTGTATACTACATAATTTGGGTCAGTTAAAGTCTAGATAGTATGCAAGAAGTTTCTCAATACAACCATATTTGGTATACCCCACATTCAGTGCTTTACATTTTTGATTAAAATGGACATTGAATGTAGTGTTTTGCACTGGCACATATATAAAAAAAGTGAATAGGATTCGAACTGTATGACTTCATCCTTCAGTAAAATTCAGAAAAACTAAACATTAGAACATTAAAAGGAAAAAACTCCTAATAAATAATAATTTCTGCCTTTATGCCATACTGCTTTTTCAGTTAGAAAACTGCCAGTCTGAACAGGTTTCACAAGCCATATTCGTATACTATAAACAGAGGTGAAAAGAGCAAGATGCAGAAATATGTTTTCTGGTTTGAATACCCCTGTTGAAACCCTGTTAAAACGCATATTTGCTCTGAATCTCGGATATGCCTATCCCATATATAGTATCAAGTGGGAAAAGGCTCTAGCTCTATTTTCTTCATTCATTTATTTCCTTAAACACCAATGGACAATATAAATGATACTTATATTAGGTCATGATTATATTAACACAAGTGGATAAATATATTGACCATAACACTCTGCTTTATAAAAAAAGTATAAAAACTACATTTATAAAACACATCATTTATGAAAGGTGTGCTATATTTTGAACATTGGTATATATATATATATATATATATATATATATATATATATATATATATATATATATATATATATATATATATATATATATATATATATATATATATATATATATATATATATATATATATTTTTAATATATTGGTATATTACTTTTAAGAAATTCAAACTAGCAAATTCAGAAGAGTTATTCATTTACACACATAGGGTAGTGATAGAATGAAATGTATAAAGTGAGGGTATAGCACTTGGAAGCAGCTATTGACAGCCGAAGAGTTGTTTCCAGATTATTGTTTCTCAGCAAGTTGAAGATTCTACATTTTAAAATTTCGGTAGTTAAAAAAAGTTATCAAAAATCTTTGTTAAGATATACAAGCTTTGGGGTAAAATGAAACAAACAAAGGAAGACTCATGCAGAAAATGGCCACTTTCTTCGCAGGAGTTTGTCTGTTTTATTTCTTTTTGACACAGCCAAAAAGCTCGGGACATATCAACAGCTGCTTCCAAGTGAGGAGTATACCATCACTTTTCACAGTATATATATATATATATATATATATATATATATATATATATATATATATATATATATATATATATATATATATCCATTAATTTATTCGTTTTAGGAAATTTCTTAAAGAATTTGATCCCTTTCAAACCAACAAAGAGAAATTATTTCATAGCTCAATTGACCAAATGAAAGAAACTATAGCTTATCTTCAGAAAATTACAGAGACTCCAAGTCCAAATAAAGATGAATTCTTCATGTTACTTCAGGTATGTTTTTTTTCCATTGCTAAATCTCCTTCCACACTGAAATTGATTCTCAGTATGAGGTATAATTAGGTGAATGAGGTACATTCTGGGCAACATAAAGGAAAGTGCATCGTTGGTGATTAAATACATGTGCTTGGGGGGAAGTCCTATATCTGTTTTTGTGGTCGCTTGTCATTACTTAATACTTAATATTTGATTTAATGTTGAATACATATAATATTCTTACATGCCTCAAAGGAAAACAGTAAAATCAAAATTTATTAGATTGACGTATACATAACTCTAATGCAATACAATATAATTGAAACTGTCAAAAAAATTTAAAAACTTATGCACAGAGTAGAATGCATTCTTAATTAAAATGCTCTTGATTCTATTTCTATTTTTAAAATTGTAAATTGTTATATGTTAATTTCCCTATCTCAAAAATCGTATGGTCCAATAACTTGGTCCATTTTGACTCTTTCCCAACCTCCAATAAGCAGGTAATAACTCTTGACTAGATCTTGTATCATAATCATGAATATCTCTATGGGCTTGAAAGAGTATCACATTCAGCTTGGAAGAAACAACAATAATAATAATAATAATAACTTTATTTAGCAAAGATGCTACATAATCAACTAATTACATTTTAACATATAAACATATAAGAACATCTAAGAGTCTATATTGTTTTTTCAATTTTCACTAGTTCTGTTTACTCAAATATAAAATCCTTTCACCAGGGTCACCAACTCGTGGAATCTTTTCCCCTCGTAGTCGATTGAAAAACCACTAAAATCCCCTAGAATTGTTATTAAAATTCGAAGAAAATATATATTAAGTTATTTTGCAATTATAAGGTACTTAAATGTTTTTTAATGATTATTAAAAGAGTTTTTATTAAATATCAATTAAAATTACAACATATTTTAATCACAAGGCATTTAATACTTCAAGTATTGCTTCTGCTTCGTCTGCAATAAAAGTATAAGAATACTAATAAAAATATACCAATACAAATATAAGAATACACGCAATTCAAAATCATAGAAACTACTACATAAAATACCAACTTCAAATATCAAACCTATCCCCAAGGAACTCACCAATGCTGTAGTACCCTTTATGCAATAGCTGCTCTATCTTATTTTTAAAGACATGATACAGAAGAGATCTAACGTCAGGTGGAAGGTGTTTATACAGTTACTTACCTTGATACAGAGGCGAGAACTCGAATCTGGAGGACCTATGTTTGGGCAAATCCATTAAATCACCATACCTAGTGAGATAAAGATATCTGTCTGCAAGCCTAGGAAGTGGACACTCATTTTCTCGTATATACAGCACGCATCGTAATATGTATAAACTAGGAGCTGTTAGCATATTTTTATCCCCAAACGACTTCTTACAAGACTCGCTAGGTCCCAAGTTAAACATCAATCTCACTATATAATATTAGCCCAAAATATAATATTATAGTCCATGTGGGCATAGAATAGTCCATAGTCAACACTAAGCAAGGTGTCCACTGGTAAACTTTTTTTAATTCTATATATAGCATAGTATTTTTTAATTCTATATATAGCATAGTATGCACTATTGAGCCTTCTGCAGAGTTGATCTACGTAATCGCACCACCTGAGACGACTGTCTACATATACACCCAGGAACCTTGTGTGTGACTTAGATGTTAAAATAATATCATCATGAACAAAGCTCAACACAACCCGATATAGATTATTTGTGCTGAAATAAATACACTCGGTCTTATCAATATTCAATAATAACGAATTTTTTCTGCACCACTCGATGTAGTCTGTTAGTAGAACTTTACATCTACTCGATAGCTCCTCATGAGAGGTTGCTGATATAGCAGAATAAGTGTCATCAGCAAAAATTATAATTCTTTCGGCTTTATCTTGTTCAGGAAGGTCATTAATAAACAATAAAAAGAGAAGCGGTCCAAGGACTGAGCCCTGAGGCACTCCAAGAGTCGACCAGTAATTTCCAGATAGACTACTCTGCACCCTAACAACTGCAGATCGATCACCAATAAACGAACCCAGCCAGTCAAGAAAAATTCCTCTAAATCCCAAGTTATATAGCTTATCCAGTATGAACCCAAATATACTCATGGATATCTTTAAAAGTCTTTGATTTATTGCGCAAATACTTTGGTGCAAGCTGAAGTTTAATTTTATGTATAAATATTAACACACTGACCTCCAGCATATCATTCACTTTCATATCCATTTTAATGCCTTTAACATTTGGCTTATACTTGTCTTTCTGTTTACCTTCAAGATTACTCTCATCGCTCTATTTTGGAGGATTTGAAGTTTTTGTATATCTGATGGTTTGCACCAGTATAAAACGGTGGCCGCAAAAGTAAAGTGAGGCAATACTATTGTGTTATATACAACTCTTCTAGTTTCGATAGAAAGGTACCATCCACAGCCATATAGTATTCCTATTTTCTTAGCTATTTTTTTGCAGACATAATTTATGTGTTCATTAAATTTAAGGTCTATTATTACCCCTAGGTATTTTATTTTTTCTATTAATTCAATACATTCACCATCCATTTTATAGAAACATATTTATCATTTCAGTTTATTAGTTTGTCTTTTCCAATTATAATTCCTTTTGTTTTTTGCACATTTAATTTTTATTGGAAGGCACCTACTGACCCTATATATATATATATATATATATATATATATATATATATATATATATATATATATATATATATATATATATATATTATTATTATTATTTATTATTATTATTATTATTACAATTGTTCCCCATGAGGAGAGCGACTGAACTTGAATTCGCAATCATTAGGAATTTTGCTTCATCTTTCTTGCCTCCCAAAAATGCTCCATCCTCTGTGAATGCTCTTTCTTCCGTTCATCTGTCCACTTTACTCCAGGTTGACGATTTGATTTTTGCTCAAACTTCACATGTGCGATTTTATAGCGACATTCAGTGCGATCTTCGAGATTTTTAATATTGATCTGTTGTGGATCTTTTTGGACCTCTTTCAGCCACTCTGTTCCGCATTTACTATTCATAATTATATCGAGTAGTTTATTCGGTATTCTGGACTGTTTCATTCTGTAAACATGTGCATAGAACTTTGCTCGTCGTTTTCTGATTTCTTCCTTTATCGTATTTGTCTTTTGATACAGTTCATTCTGAGGTCTTTTCATCCAAATGCCGTTTCTACTGATTGGCCCGTAAATCTTTCTGAGAATTTTTCGTTCTTGTTTTTCTATTTCTCTAATTCTTGAATGGCCACCAATAACCATTGTTTCAGCTGCGTAGATTGCTTCTGGAAGAATCGTTGTGTTATAATGCCTCAATTTTGCGCCTCTCGAAATGCACTTTTGTTATAGTGAGCCCATGTTAGTTTGTAGGCCCTTTGGTACTTGCTAATTCTCTGTTCATTATCGATTCAGTTTAAACCTGAGGACTGTATTCCGAGGTATTTAAAATGGCCTACCTGCAGAATTTCACCATGTTTTGACATAAGAGAAGATTTATTTTTTGGTTTTCTTTCCATGTATTTGGTTTTATCATAAGAAATTTGTAACCCGGTTTTCTGCGCAATTTCATGTAGTTTTTCTACGCCGCGAATGGCTTCAGTTCTGTTGTCTGTGATGATAGCAATATCGTCTGCAAATGCAAGACATTTGACATTTATTCTATTTTCTTTTTTGATACCCACTTGTATGGCCTTTACGTGAAGTTCCCATTCCCTAATGATTTTTTCTAAAACAATATTGAAAAGAATTGGCGAAAGTCTGTCCCCCTGCCGCACACCGGTTTTGATTTCAAAGGGATCTGATATTTCGCCCATAAATTTTACCTTGGAAGTAGTACCTGTAAGTGTCTGTTCTATAATTGTTCGGGTATTTCGATCGATTCCAAATTCTTTCATGATTACAAAAAGGGTTTCGCGGTCTACCGAATCATATGCTCTCTTGAAGTCAATGAATGTGATAACTGTATTTCTACATTTCCTCATATGTGATATTGTCTTCAAAGTGCAGATCTGTTCAGCACATGATCGGCCTTTTCTGAATCCAGCTTGATATTCCCCAATTAGTGGATCCGCTTGGTGTTCTACTCTGTTTAGGAGTGCTTTAGAAAGTATTTTGTACGCAACCGGGAGTAAGGAAATTCCCCTGTAATTATTGATATCCATTTCGTCACCCTTTATGTGCAATGGGTGTATCAGCGCGCATTGCCGTAATCTCTTCCATATCAGGGGCTTGCGAGTCTGGATGCTTAAAACCCGAAAAGTCGAACTTAAGTTTTTATTGGGGTGGATTGCAGTTGAGAAGGGTGCTGAAATATTCGGCTAACATTTTGCAGTTATTTTCTGTGTTAGTTTCCAACGTGCCATCGGATTTTTTGAAGCAAAGACTGGGCGCTTAGTATCCTCGCAAGTTTTCTCTGAAAGTTTTTTAAAAATCTGAAATATATATATATATATATATATATATATATATATATATATATATATATATATATATATATATATATATATATATATATATATATATATATATCGTCAGCAAAAATATGATACCTGCAATATTTTAACACATTTTTTACATCATTTATATAAACGATAAAGAGGAGTGGTCCTAAAATACTTCCTTGAGGAACTCCGTTTCTGTTATTTTTCAAGCTTGAAAGTACATCTTCACATCTTACAGTTTGATTCCTATCGCACAAATAATTTTGCAGCCACTCGTACACTGTACCACCAATACCATAGTTTCGAAGCTTTATCAATAATCTTTCTCTATCAATGGTTTCGAAAGCACGTTTCAAGTCAAGAAATATCACTTCACTAAACAAATCATCATCATTTGCTCCTTTCCACTCACTTAACATATACTGCAGAGCTGTTACACAATTGTAGTTTTGCCTAAAACCAGACTGATTCTGAATTCTCTTAATATGTCTTGTTGAACAACAAATTCCAACAATTGTATATATACAGTCTTCTCCAATATCTTGGCAAAGGATGGTAAGCTTGTAATACCTTGATAAACAAGATAATGTCAGAATATACCATGTCTAACAAAAGCCAGCTTACAATTATCTTGATATGAGATGCCACACATAAACCTGATAGCCTTTCATTGTAGACCAAACAATCTATGAATCAAACTAAAATTTACCCAAATTGAGTGACCAAAACTAAAATTGTATAAGAAAGAAGGAAATGTTCTAAGTGTTCTAACTGAATTTCACTGGCACATAAGCATTCATATTTCTTAAAGTATGAATGCAGTTTGTGTATTCAAAAGAGGGATCAGGAAGTATATTGAGTTTTGTTTTTGTTGTAGTTTTTGTTTGTGTGGAAATTGTCAACATTTTTTCCTCTTTATTATATTTTTTACATGAAATTATTGTTTTTTTTTGTTAGAATATACATTGTTTTGGGTATAAATGTATCAATCAATTTACTACCTTTGTATATTAGGATGGCACCTATGTTAATAAAGAAATATTATTGAAAGGGTTGTATCTATGTCAGAATTTGAAGTAATGTTCTAATAATTGTTTAAGATGAACCTTTGGAGTAATAAATGTGACTTATCTTTACATCCAGACGGAGTCAATCCAGTTTTAACGAATCAAATCAATGAACTTTCTGACAAAATATTGGTGAATGATTCAGAAAAGGTATGGAATGCTCTAATAGATTCAAGTGGAGATGTAGTAGGTGAGACTTTCATATTTAATTTATACTTCAGTTCTTTATAATAATTTAGAATTGTTTTATTTTTCATGTAAATAAGATTTTTAAGTATATAACTTTTCAATTGCCTTTTCATTGCTTTACAGCCGAGTACTATTCATACTTTAGGCAGTGTGTTGTAATAATAATAATAATAATACCCTTTATTTCCAAATACAATTAATGAACAACAAGAATACATTTAATTCATGGCCTGAATGGAAATTGTGTCAAATCAAGTATACCAAAAATCACCAAACATAAAAAGACAGATATTCTCAGATGGTAATAAATTATAACAAATAGTCTTTCACTGTATAAGATTCAAGCAAGATTAGATATTGAAATACATTTTGCTTAAATCTTATTGAAATCTACAATACTCCTTATATTTACAGGAAGCTTGTTATAAAGTTCAATACTCATATACAATAGGTTTTGGATACGTGGTTTATACGTCTAGTTCGGTACCCGTGGTCAAAAGCAGAGCTAACATACAAATTGTGTTTGAAGAAATGAACCCATACCTCATATATATATATATATATATATATATATATATATATATATATATATATATATATATATATATATATATATATATATAAATAGAAAAAGAAGCTTACGGTATAGACCTGCATTTTTTTGTAACAGCCGTTGACATATGTTTCGAGCTATTGGCTCTCTTCAGAACGACGCAATTCAAGTTTTAGATGTTCGAACTTAGAAGTTAATTAAAAATCACAAGATATATATGTTTGATAACATTTAATGTCACTAGAAATGAATTTAATTATGTAAGAAATATTATGATACCTCAATATAATACCCATAAGACAAATGTACTTTGAATGCCATATTCCTAGGCAAATAGTTTTTGGACAAAGTTAAGGAAAGTATGAAAAGATTATTTGTTATAATTATTCAATCAAGAACTAGGTAACTACAAATACACTATTTAAAATCAAATTGAGAAACTTCTTACTTGAGGTCGTATTTTCCCAGCTGGAGAATGACGAATAATTCTTTTTCATAAATTATATTTTATATAGATTGAACATTATAAATGTTTGAGTGTATGTTAATTGAATTAATTTTTATTTAATTTCATTCAATTTAATATACAGTTTGGTTGACTAGTCTATTACTTTTAAAAGTTTATGTACGTATATGTGAGTAATATGTGTATAACGTTATTTATCCCTTGAAGAATAATGGAGACATCACATCGTACACGTTCACATATCTAGCTCTACTATAACATTCTCTTTATTAATTTCAATTTTTCAAATGAATGTTCTAGTGTTCATTTTCTTAAATATTTCATTCAGTGCCATAAGCACAAAAAAATTTCATTTCTTATATATATATATATATATATATATATATATATATATATATATATATATATATATATATATATATATATATATATATATATATATATATATATATATATATATATATATATATATATATATATATAATATATAATATCTATATATAAAGTAATCAATCATCATCAATAACATCATCGGTAGTCAATCAATCAATCAAGAATCGATGACTTTTATTTGTTTATTTCAGCTTGTTTTCTTTTTAATAAAGACTTATTTTAGAAAATTTTTCATAATATTTTGAGTATCTATAAAACGGTGCTGAACAAAATACAGTAAAATTGAAAAACCTGTCACTGTCAAGTTCTTCAGCTGTTAACCAACTGTTTTTAGAATTGAATTCTATTTGAAATTAAAAACTAGGGTAACTTTTTTCAAGGTTTTGTGTAATAATTTGTGTTTTTCAAAATAATTGTCAATTTAAGTTTCTTCTAATGCAATAATAGTGTTATTATTAAATGGATATGAATGTTTTAGAAGTTAGGAATCAATGATGTGGCAAACAATTGTCATTTTAATGTCAATGAACTCCTTGCAAAATTTGGTGGAACATTTTTAGATGTATCGCATAAATGATAATCTATTAAGAAATAATAATAATAAAATAAATTTATTGAGAAACATTCTTTACGTTGTAAAATTACATTCATTATCAATGATGTGGCAAACAATTGTCATTTTAATATCAATGAACTCCTTGCAAAATTTGGTGGAACATTTTTAGATGTATCGCATAAATGATAATCTATTAAGAAATAATAATAATAAAATAAATTTATTGAGAAACATTCTTTACGTTGTAAAATTACATTCATTTCAATTGATACAAAGAATTACAACTAAGAAAAATGCTCTCAAAAGGACTGAATTCAGTTTTGAGTCTGATCTTCCATTCAGCCCTTGTGCAAAAAATATTGCTTCAAACAAAAATATTGGTTAAATTTATATTTATAATAATATACATTTTTATTTGAAAAGACATAAATAAATATATAACAAGTGTATTAAAAAAATTATGGAATTAAACATAGTTTTTTTATATGATATTAATTTCTTCCTATTAAAAATGAAAAACAATTGAGATGTGAAGATTAAATTATACCAATGAAGATCATGCAAATTTATTTATTACTTGTGATAAAAATTTGGTGTTAAGTTTGTGTACAATGTGATAGAATTATTTCAATAACATGTGAATCATTATCTACCAAAAATTGTTCAATAAATTGTAAAAACTTTAAGAGTCCTGAATACATAAGACTGAAATGGATTGCTTCATTTCTTTGTATAAAATAATTTTGTGCATGTGGAACCTACCTATACTGCTAAAGTAATGGACTTGCCCTTTGTTTATAAGGTTTCATGAGACATTTGTATCTTCTTCTTGTTATAGAAATTGTATTAGCTTTTTGTTATATAGTGCTGAAAGATAAGTATGTAATGTTGCCTCTTATGAACATCTGTTTTATAGGGTTCAATAACACATCATACAAAAAAAATTACCAATGTCTTAGCAATTGAGTGATATTTGTTTACAATGTTCAATGATGTTTGAAAATACCATTATATTATAAATATATTATATTATGTGTGAATGAATATTCAGTCCCTTCACATTCATTATATATTCAAATGATTATATATAAATTTGTATGATTTCAAGATCAAGTCATACTTCATTTCTATGATCAATTTCCATTGTCTGCAGAGTTTCTGTAATTCTTCTCATTTAAACTGAAGATTTTTTGTCCCAGTCCAATTTAATACAATTTTTAATCCCACAACAGGTAGGTTAATGCAATTTCTCCTTCCTCACCAACATTTTACATTAGTTGAAATTGCTACTTCAAACTGCCTTGAAAATTAAATATTCCAATATTTATTTCAGATATTGTCTTGGATAATGCTGGAACCGAGTTCCTGACTGATTTATGTTTAGCTCATTATATTACTCGGCTAGGTTTTGCAAAAATAATTAACTTTCATGTGAAAAATATCCCATGGTTTGTATCTGATGTTATGGTTAAAGATGTAAAATGGACGTTGGAATCATTAACTGCGTGTGATTTTCAAAGTCTTCAGTCAATGGGTGAAATTTGGATTAAAAATTTCCAAAATAAAATTTGGAATATTAAAACTAGTGACTTTTGGACACTCCCTGTAGAATTTGAGATGATGCACAAATATGACAGACCACTGTATCAAAGTCTTTCATGTTCTAAAATGATAATTTTTAAAGGCGATCTCAATTATAGAAAACTATTTAGAGAAACTTTTTGGAATCCTGAAACTAGTGTTGCAAAAGCACAAGGCAACTTTGGACCATCTAAGCTGTGTTCCATTCGAACTTGCAAATCTGACATAATTTGCGGATTTCCAGAAGGTTTAGCTGATATTTGTGATGATAAAGATCCTCTGTGGATGGAAAATGGTAATTACGGAGTAATTCAATTTTCTGATAAAGTAGTACCCCTCAAATCTGAGGCAGATGTAGATAGCTAGTTTCATCTATAACTAAACTATTGAATTGAAAGAAACACTGACAAAAGCGAAGTAGGGGATAGTTACAAATTAAAACATTGAATTAAACTATTGAATTGAAAGAAACACTCACAAAAGGGAAGTAGGGGATAGTTACAAATTGAAAAATTTAGTTTTTGTATTTGCTGAATGTTCTTATTCAAGTAGTGTAAGTTTAATGAGATGAATAGATTTAAGAGAAATTGTTTATAAAACACTATGAATAAAGCATCGATTAACATATGAGTATTTGTATTTATTTCATAAATTTTACTATTGGTTGTGTTTATGTTCCACCCAATTTGTACTTCTTTATAATTGGTTATTTGGAGAATGAAGAAATACCCGTTAGTGTACCATTTATTTTTCAGTTAAGCTTTCGCAACTTATCAGTTGCTTCATCAGAACATCTACAAAGAAACACGTGAAAAAACATATTTTATATATTAGAATATTATGGAAATGTTTCTTTTTTCAAATGAAAAATATAGTAATCTTACACAATGTACGACTTTTTGAGTTAGATGTTAAAGTTGGCAATGTAATTGAATGTGTTGAAAATCACTTGGAAACAAAGAACGATTTTCTTAATCTGACAGTATTATTATATTAGTAATATTTCAATTGATAATTTAATATTAGTTAATATTAAGAATGTCATTAATATAAATATATATAGTAGAAAGAATAGAAAGGTAGACATAAAAGGTGCACTGTGTGAACTGAATGCGATTCACACGCTTGATTATGTCATCATGTACAGTAACATTAAGTCGTCTATGAATTATTTCATAGTTTTTGTAAAATCTTGTCTTATATCATCGTCTATCTGTATCAGGAGGGAATAGATACAGCTAAGATTACTAATATCAATTTTTTTTTATTGATGCAGTCCGGGGGCCGAGTCATCCGCACCATTTGCAGTATCGATCTTGTTTGTTCTTTGTTGTATCTAAAGGATGGGTACAATTTCGACGTCTAGTTCCATATAATGTTAGAGCATGTTGCGCGAGAGTGAATCTCTCTCTACGTAGCCTGCAGCCACTTCTATGTGCTGTGATTCTATCTCTGAGATGTATAGATCTGTTGAGATTTCTATCCTGGATGTTTGCCTACGTGGTATTTGTTATAGTCTCGATTCTCTATTTTATATATATCAAGTGTGAGATCTCTTGGTAGTATGTCTTTCACTTTCGAAAATAGTGTAGCTAAGGATTCTACTGACCTTTGCGATAATTTTGTTTTCTTTGCGTCGGCCAATTCTGCCATCTCTTTTGTGGGGTGGTCTATTTTTGGCAGGGATGCATACAGGGTGCGACCGTCATGTACTTGTGTGACTTTTTGGACTTGGGTGTCTGTCGTTTCGTTATATGTTGCACAACAATGTGTTTATGTGTTTCTTTGGATAGTTGTTTTTTATTATAATCCCCTCGAGTTTCTTAAGATACTGTTGGTTTTTGAGATCGTCCATTACGTACTGTGATAATATACTGGAGCCCGCTCAACCCATAGGCGTACCTAAGATCATTATCCTATTATCGGATATTATCATTTAAGACTTGGAGAGGAGCTATTTGCATTACATGTTCATTCATTTGTGATAAGTATATTGTACCATGTACTGAATGGGTAGATGGAAACTTTGTTTTGTGCTGGGAAGGTAGTCCTATTGCGATAGTTAATGATTCTTTACATCTAGTAAATGTTCCACGAGCCAATAATGTTTCAAATTATTGCGGCGTTTCCGCAATGTCTATCGCTGAACTTCAAATGTTGAATAATACATTCCTTATAAATTTATCACAGTTTGTTTATTCGAAGCAATTTCATGACATCGGCTACTCTTTGAGAGTTTCTTTCTGAGGTAACTCCTCTCGTGTCCCATTGTGAGAACTGAAAGTTTATTAAGTTAAATTCCTAAAATTATAATAAACTGTGGTAACACGAATGGGTAAATAAATGCTCTAGAAGAAAATAAAATGAATGTATTGATAAATACAATTTGTGATATGGAAATAATTGCTAGGTATTCCCAAAAAATTTTAGGATATTATTCGTTTTGATATTCGTTCGTTCACAAAAGTGAATGATTGTCGTGGTGGAATACCCGCGAAAAATTTTACATTTCAAATAAGCTTAAAGTAATTACAGTTTTGTTTCTGTATATTCTCTTAACTATGAAAACGCACTTATACTTCTCGTCGATAGATGGCTCATTATATAATGTGAAATTCCATCGAATTATGTGAGGTCGGCAACCCTCTATGCTTTATTTCTAACAATTTCAAAATGATATCGGTATCGCCATCTATTGACGCAAGGTACTAAACGCAAAACTGAAGCCCTCTTAAGCGCTTCATTCATTGCTGTGAAGGCAGACTTAGGCAGTCCATTGTAAGCAAGCCGATGACAAATTTTTCGAGCTTGTTGTCTCTCCTCAGAACGGCTTAGCCAAATTCAAGACAGAAGAACACTCCTGCAATGGATGTAGCCACTTTTAGGCTTCTGCAGGAACTCTAGAGGTAGGGAGCTTCTATCAAATAGGAAACTTCAAACGAATGGTGTCTTATTTGAAATGGCAGAGTTAATACAACTTTTCGATATAATAATAGGCGGAGTCGACCTTCACCCATCGGATAATCCGTCAGACTAATTCTTTCAAAATATTGAATCAAAAAACGCCTGTGATTGCTTGTCTATAGAAAAGTGTTCATGGCTATTTTTAAAAAATTTTAATAAATTTTTATTCATCATCTTCACTTTTTGGATAAACAACCAAATTTAGTCCAAGCAGATAGTTTTTAACATGTAGACTGTGCTTTGATAGCCTTGTCTATTGATTTTTGTCCATAGCTGTCTGAGAAGCAGTTATGAACAGATAATGAGAGTATACAAAAAACGGATTATGAAATAATTGAGATAACTTCACCGATATGATAACTTTACGTAAAAAACAGAACTTCAAATATAGATTTTATTATTATGAAAACGATCCAGACTGTATAAAATCAGAAAATAATCATTTGAAACCAATGAGGGTTTTCGCGTATGAGAAATCTTCTAGATGGCAAGACGTAGATATGAGGTCTAACTGCTACGTGATTAGTGAATTTCGAATCATACTCGAAAACCCTCATTGAATTTGTTGGGGATCAAATGCCATTACCAAAATAACCGAATCATGCCTTTCCACCAATCGTGTTCCGAATAGCGAAATAAGTTTCTCCTTCTTTTATTCAGGACAACATTCAGTTATTAAGTGAGATTGAATTCTCGTTTAACTCTTGATGAAACATTATTCAATTAAATTAAACACTAGGCTTGATGTTTCACGATTATATTTAACAATAAAATTACACACTCAAAAAATTATATAATAGACAGTTGGTGTATAAAGGCGGGTTTAGACGGCGCGCACCAGCCTCACTTCCGGTCCCTCGCACAATGTAAACATCTCCCTCCCCTCGAGTCCACTCACAGTGAGGCCAACTCTGGGTGAGCCGTCGTCAGTCGGTTTTATGTCGCGCATCAAAGGACACTCGGTCTCTAACCTCGCGCCTCGGGAGTGGATGCTTGTCGTTTATACAGTAAGTCAAGGAAGAGTTTATTGCCGGGCGAGTCGGATGCGAGGTTGGTGCGCGAGTGGGAACGCGCCGTCTAAACTCGCCTTTATACTATCATATATCCACATTTTAACTATTGGCTGTCTCTCTTGCTGTATTGTTCTGGTGGGTATGTTCAAAGATTACAAGTTCTTCAAAATAGGGCAATGCGAATATTGTTGAGATCAAACATATACATTCAGTTATTAGCATGTTAAAGTCATTATATTTTTTAAATATGTCACAGCTGATACGTGAGTCAAACTTGCTGTTAATATACAAAATTGTCACCAATCAAGCTCCATCGTATTTTAATTAATATCGAAACAAAAGATCTCCAAATATGGATTACAACTTGAGGACAAAAAATAATTATCAAATTGAAAGGTTCAAGTCAACAACAATGCAGAGAACCCTATTTATAGATGGCTTAAGATTGCACAATAGGTTATCATGCAAGATGAAAGCTTCTCCGACTGTACCTAAGTCATTTTAAGTCTAGGTTAAGAAAAATGTATTTTTTTAAAACACCTTTTCTGTTTTTTTGTGCCTTTTTCTGTCGGGGCGATGCCTGAACTTATCTTAATCGAACATTTTTGATGTAATATGAATTTATTTGTTATGTAATAGCTGATATAGCTAAATAAAGCTTTATTGGATTTGAATATGTTTCGAGCGTGAGCTCATTTTCAAGACTGACTTGAAATCAGTCTTGAAAATGAGCTCACGCTCGAAACATGTTGACTATATAATTTTATTGTTAAATATAATCGTGAAAAATTAAGCGTGGTATTTAATTAAATTTAATATTCAGTTATTTTCGATTTCAATATATCTGTTTTCTTGGCATATGAAAGAACCCACGTATTTCTTTGATTACACCCATACCGTTTCTTATCGAGGATATTTTGATTGCACCAGACAAACACAAATTTAAAATGTGTGTGTATATACTAGAGCCAAAGGTAAATTTTCTTTGATCTGATCTTCTGCTCCTCTAAATTGCCTACTCATCGTGGCAGCACCATAATATCCTGAACCAGTAACGCCATGAACAGAAACAAATGCTAAAAAATCTTCTCTGATTCTGAAAGTTTGGTCATCAACGTACCGAACCCAAAGAGAAAAGTGTTCGATTTGACTGATGTTTGACAGTTTACAAAACCATAATACATCAATAAAACACGTAAACGGTATACTATACAGTAAATCCCACCTACCAAACGTAAACAAACAATTGCCTCGGATAAACAGAAATAGAATGGCCCACCACGGCCACGGCCATACCGCTTTTACCGGCGACTTGATGCAGCTTGTCCGCACATGCGCAGTTCGTCATCATCTTCTAACCGCATAAAGAGACCGTAGATATTGAATTTTACCAACCAAACCGCTTACCACTCACCTATGCCCGGATCCTCTATGAGATCTTTCAAATTATGCATTTCAACAACTCACATAAGTTATAAATGAAGAAATAGAGATTTCTTTCCACCCATTTACATTTCTTAATTCATCAAAATTCCGCATACTCCTGAACTCATCGTTCTTATATAAGTTAATTTTGTATTATACTGTCTGATTATAACGTCATAATTTTGTTTAATTTTCATAACTTTTAGTCAGAAAGGATGAGAGAGAGGGAGAGAGAGAGGTGTTAAGTAGGTCTGATTGTCATGTTGTGTGGGTTGGAAGATGACGAAAAGTTAACCTGACTGTGGAAAAAAAAAGTTGGCTGTTTTTTTTTAAACGATCAGAAATTAATTACCATCAAGATAGGAGATGTGTTGAGACCTTCATCAAATTATATACTTTCTCTTTTGTGAAATTTTGCTTTGTTCAAAAAAATAAGTATCCAGTATGGGGATAATTTGATGGTCGTTAAATTCTTCTGGTATTTGTTAGTTATTAAGAAGTACCCGTCAGGGGATCAAAGCACGTGTTCTTGATACACAGTAAACCGCACACTATATATTTTCTGTTTTTATTTTTATTTTCACTTTTACTTTTCCTTTCTTTTGGATACTGTCGTTTTTTTTTTGAACACTGGAATTATTGAGAATCACCATTTTGAGAAGGTTTGGCAGAATAGATCTTTGAGCCTAAAGCTGCAAGTTTGAGTACGCTTGGTATGGTGAGAGTATTCCAGTACATTGTTTGAAAAGACAATTGATATTTGATTTTTTAAATTTTATTTACCTTGAATTTACTTTCATTTTTTAACTGTTCAATTCACATGCTGAAGATTCTTTTTTATTTAAACATTCATTATATATTTTTTGTTGTGACGATTAAGTCCTCTTAGTTGAGAGAGAACTAATTAATCTTCTATTTATTTCAATTATTTTTTGCATTTCACATTAGCTTTCTTTCATATTCAATATATATATATATATATATATATATATATATATATATATATATATATATATATATATATATATATATATATATATAATCATATTTATCATTTATCAAACCAAGTGGATATTACTTTTAGGGAGAACTAAGATTAAGAACTGTTATATCTGGTGGAGTTGTTGTTTAATCCACCAGAAAACCAATTGAATTGTACTGAGAACTTTCAAACCTCTGACACCTGGCATTAAATTTTTCTTACTCTATTAACACACCCCATCCTTACTGTAGCTAGCTGGTGTGGTACAGTTCATTAACTTTCAGTTCTCACTTAGTAGTCATTCAGGTTAATAGCAGGTATACATCTTGTGTGTGTGAGATTGTAGATGTATACAAATCTATAACTAGACAACAAAAGTAGGTTATATAAGTTGGGGGGAGCCTGGGTGTCCTGGGCCAACCCCTATATTCGCCCCTGTATATAAGTAAAACGTCCTAAATTAATAAATGAATTGCCAACCATGTGATAGTTCATTTTAAAATGTCCAATAAATACACAATTCTTGAAATCATTGAAATTCAACATAGAACATTAGAAATTTTTTTTGCCTATTACGGCGTTATCCCAAATAATCAATGGAATCGAAGAACTTACCGCATGAAAAGTTTTATGAAAAGTGCTTATAAAATAACAAATTCCTTGTTTCCTATATGTATCCCTCAATGCCATAAAAGGCAAAACTAGTGGTATGTGTGTAAGTAGTTCTTATACCTATACATTGAACATTTGCTCTTTGTACCTTTACATTGAACAATTTTTCATTTAAATATATATAACTGTTCAATCTTTATATTATATTAAATGCTATCATTTAAATATTCCACAGAGGTCAGTTACATAACAGTCCAAATCCCTCATTTCGCTGATGTTGAACAACATGATTAGGTTGATTTCTTCAAGGGGATGCCATTTAAATTTTTCATATCTTTCTATACTCCACGAGTTCATACTAAGCGCCATCATCCCTTTCATGGAGGTCCATCTGAATCTACACGTTTTGCCATTGAATAAGCTCGAACATTGTCAAAATTACTTACCAATTTATGCAATCGAATGGAAAATAAATCTTCACTTAATGAAGTCACGAATGCGTGACTGTTCAAAAAATTATTTATTTCAAATACGTCTCTACACTTGGCAGTTTCGAGATATAAATTGATCAATTCAAAATATATAGAATAGTGCAAATTTACTTAGTGCAAATCCCGTTATAATAACTGTAGGATACTTCCAACACTTGGATATGATTACACATATGTATTTTATATGTTGAAATTATCAGCCATTTTGGATCACCAGTCTGTTTTTGACAACTGAAAACGTTAGTCACGTTTTTGTGTGTTCTTCGATTTCTTACTTTTGAAAAAAATTGATCGAAGAATCTGTATTAAATTTTGGGTTAAAAATGAAAGGAAGTGCTCCAACGCACTTAAAATGTTGACAGTCGCATTCGGCGAGTCTACTCTGCTTCAAAAAAGTGTTTATAAGTAGTACAAGCGCTTTACAGAAGGTCGAAAAGGTGTTGATAACGATTAACTTGTTAAAACCACGTCAACAAGTGAAGAAAACTTGAGGATAAAAACAATTCGGGGTTGCAATTTTCTCGAATCTTTTGAGCATGAAACGTGTGGCAGCCAAGTTTTTTCCGAAATTGCAAAATTTTTGAGTATAAGCAAAGTCGTATTAGTATAGCTTAGGAGTTGTTGAATGACGTCAACGACGATCCAGATCTGCCCAAAAGGTCACAACTGGTCATAACCTATACTCACAAAAATGAGTATATGGTTATGACGTCGAAACAAAGGCCCAATCAACCCAATGCAAGCAGCCAGAAGAGTCAAGACCGAAAGAGTCATGCCAAGTTCGATCAAATGTGATTGTTTTGATCACTGTTTTCTTCGATTACAACGGCGTGGTTGACAATGCGTTCTTGCCAACAAGTCATACGGTTGATAAGGGATACTACAAGGAAGTTATGCAACGTTTGCGTGAAGCAATACGATCCAACCGATCGGAATTATGGGAAAACATTTAACGGGTTCTGCATCACTTTAATCCACCAGCTCACACATTAATGCTTGTTCGTGATATTTTGGACAAAAACAACACCGAGATCGTGCCTCAACCACCTTATTCACCAGATTTGGCACCCTCCGACATTTGTCTATTTCCGAAACTGAAGAGACCATGTTGTCTTGTGGATCGAAAGGATTAATTTAATTATTAAAGAAAACGTTTATTCCGATATATATATTGCGAACAAAAATACAATACTTGTTTTAATAAGAATACAATACGAACTGAACTAATGTTAAGTTGGACAAACACATAGAACAAAAAATAGAATGTCCATAGATTACCCATAGATATATACTAATACTAACAGACCAATGAAAGGAAAGCGTTTGTTTTGCACCAATTGATGAGATAAAGTAGGAATCGAGGAACGAGCTGTTGGTCATACCGAAAAGCGCATTTCAGAAGTGCTTTGTGGATTGTAAGAAGCGCTGGCATAAGTGCACTATATCTGCAGGGGATTTTTCTTCGCAGAGGACAGAATGGATGTTGATGAATAAATGAATACTTTTCGAAAAATTCGAAATTAATTTTTTCTTTTGAACAAACCTGGTACACTTTCATCGTTTATAACGTGACGCGTTTAGTCGAATTAATGTTTTCTTCAAACGCTAAAAGAATATGATTTCAGATTTCATATTTATAATTATATTCTGTTAGCGCCTGAAGAAGTCGTTAAACCGGCGAAACGCGTCTCGTTCGTTATATGCAATGCAAGTGTAAATCAAATTCAAGTGTTTTAATTATCCTACAATTATCGAAATATATATGCAGATAAGAAAGAACACTTCAAACTTTTTTTTTCAATGTCAAATTGAAGAATGACATTGAAATGGAAGGTTTCCATGAAAAAGAAATGCAATTTCGTTTTTACTTCATTTGGACACGAGGTATTATATGAAAATATTTTCAAATTGAGTAGTACTATCATCCGCAAAAAAAATTATCGGACTGGTAACTATTTCGGAACAGCAAATGATATATCCACCGATTACAGTCGCCTTGTATGCTAATTATTAGCCTTACTGAATATAATTGAAAATAAATGAGATTGAGTTCTCGTTTATCTCTTGGTGAAACATGATTAAATAAAATTTTGAATCGAACTCTTGGTTTATGCTTCACAAATATATTGAATAATAATATGATATAACAACGTTGAGTCGACATGTTGCAGCGGTCAGCTCATTATCAAGATTAACTGCGTACGAATATGAAGTCACTTTTAGTGAATAACTAGTGAATTTGTAGATTAATAAAAAATATCGATCAATAAAAGTATAAATATTAGATCAATAAAACCCGAATAGATGAACATAAAAGTCGATTTTATAGAATAATAAATTTACTGACTTCGCAAAAAGTTGTATCAGTTGTAATCAATTCATAAATTTCAATACTCGTGAAACTCATTGTTTGCACGCATGTATCGAAGGGAAACGTTTAGAACTTGTAGAGTTTGTAGGGAATTGTCATTGTCATTCGATTGAAGAAGACATATCACAGAATAGTATCACTATTCTGTGATCACATTAACACTCCCCACCAGCAACTGTCAACATATAAAAGGGCTACCAACATACAATCTTTATCAATGGCACGTAATCCACAAGTCGGCCACAGCAGCATCAAATATGGCAAAATTAAATTTAACTCAATTTAGAATGTAAATCAGTAATCCGAATGATAATTATGTGAAACTTTAGGGTGGAGGAAGTTTAAACAAACCTTATAACTTCCCTCTATTTTCAATTTGGCAATATTTGTAAAAATAATGTAATTGCCAATTATTGAATAAACGTTATTGAAGTAAAAAAATCTCTCTCTTCTCTGACATTTCATTTCATCAGTCATTTCTATGTTCAACAATCTGTCACTCTCGCTCCCATCGAGTAACAACAATAACAACCACGTGTTCAATAGTTCGTTCATTGTAAATAATCTCAAATTAAATTCTCAATACAAGTGTCGTTTAATATTTCCATACATAGAATAATATAGCACTAACAGCTATAAGTCCATATAAATCAGCTGGAAAAGAGAAAAATTGATTATCAATGAGTAAATAGAATTTGAACTATTCCCCCTTCTCATTTCTATCTTACAGATATAAGTTTGCTATGTTTTGTTTACGAAGTTAGTCTTGATAATGAGCTGACCACTCGAAACATGTCGACTCAACGTTGTTATATTATTTTATTTATTATTCAATATTTGCGAAACGTTAAGCCAAGAGTTTGATTCAAATTTTTATGATTAAAAATACATTATAATAATATTTGACAATGATTTTTCAGATATAGTTCTGGACAATGCTGGTGCGGAATTAATAGCAGACCTTGCCTTGGCTGATTATCTTATTAAGAAAGGCATTTGTAAAAAAGTTAATTTTCACGTTAAGAAAATTCCCTGGTTTATCTCGGATGTAACATTGAAAGATTTCAAATGGACAATAGAACAACTCAGCAAAATGTATGAAGAACCTTTAGTACAATCTACAGGTGACGCCTGGAGCAAGAATTTTGAAAATTTGAATTGGACGATAAAAACGAGCGACTTTTGGACATTACCAGTAGAATATGCCCATATGCATAAATACGATCGTATTCTTTACGAAGAACTATCGCTATCGAAACTAATATTTTTGAAAGGAGACGTAAGTTTCAGAAAATTGTTTAGAGAAATTAACTACAATCCTGAAGCTCCAGTAGCAGAAGCTCAAGGGTTTTTCGGACCATCGAAAATATGTTCCATTCGTACGATAAAATCGGAAATAATTTGTGGGTTTCCGAAAGGATTAGCCGATAAATGTGAAATAGAAAACAAGAAATGGATGGAAACTGGGGAGTACGGTGTTATACAATTTTCCGATAAGATTGTTCCTCTGATGGAAGAAAGCGAGTTGAAAATTTTCTCTAACCTTTTGCCTGTTATTAAATCGGGCGAATCGGCAATGTCAATGTGGGCAGGAATTATAGCGGTTGCAGCAGATACGTCTTGTTTATGTAGAAACTGACTACGAATATCAAACTTTTTTTTAAGATGCCTTTGACATACTCAAATATATTATACATTTTTGTTATAATATGTATATATTACGTATTGAAATTATAACTTTCTTTCGATAATTATTCGAAAAATTTTGACCAAAGAACATTATAGCAGAGCTGGATATAATGTAGCATGAGTACTACAGAATTATTTTTCTTCTAGTAGGTTTCTTTAATGTTTTAAGTAGCAACTTATACTTTGAAATGACAACGAATGTTTTTACCTAGAAGGCAATACTACATCAAATTAGATGAAATTGTTTAAAAAACTAGAGTTGAAAAATGTAGTACCTTAATTGATAAGGGCGTGTGTAACTTTCTATGTTAGATGTATTCATGTGCTCTTCATTGACTCCTAATAATTGAGATGTACATTAATCTTTGCATTATACATGCTTACGATTTACTGTGTATTCCGGTCTTACGATCCATAACAGGATTGAGGATTGATGTCGTTGCTTTTAATTTTGTAGGATGTGGCGTAACTGATGTGTACCTTGTAGTACGAAACAGTTAACTGTCTCACGGTTCCCATAAATGTAGGCATCGATTTCAATATTCTATCCATAGAAGGATATCGCATTGTTCATATTTCACATAGCCAGCTATACTATAATGTCCATAGTGTACTTTTAATATCGAATATTTAAGTGCGATAATATAGCACGAGAACAACAGAATTATTTTTCTTGTGGTAGATTTCTTATATATATATATATATATATATATATATATATATATATATATATATATATATATATATATATATATATATATATATATATATATATATATATATATATATATATATATATATATATATATATATATATATATATATATATATATATATATATATATATATATATATATATATATATATATATATATATATATATATATATATATATATATATATATATATATATATATATATATATATATAAATTTTAAATTGTTTTATTGCCTGTTTATGAGAGTTTATTTTCAATGTTTTCAGCAATAACGGGCTAATTCAAATGTTAGAAACTTTATTTTCATTGACGTTTCGATGTACTTATATCACAACTATTGAAGTCAAAGTAATGAATTAGTTTTGACAAATCAATTAGAAGCGAATGCTAAGCCAGAAATGTTCCTCTGAATACTAAAAAAAACCAATTTGATTTTGTTCAAAAAATTGAGTTTGACGTTTTATGAATATGAAATAATTAATAATAATGAATAAAATTAATAATTATGGAAAACCATGAATAATTGAATTCAATTATTTATAGTTTTGACTAAGTTGTGATAAAAACAAGACGTCAACGGAAATGACGCTTTTAACATTGAAAATAGCCTGTCATTGCTGAAAATATTGAAATATAACTATCTTATATAAAAATATCTGATATAAAATCTGAAAAAAATATATTGAAATATATATATATATATATATATATATATATATATATATATATATATATATATATATATATATATATATATATATATATATATATATATATATATATATATATATACTAGCAAACCCGGCGAACTCCGTTTCGCCAGCAGCTGGCTTCGTTTTATGTAACATTTCGTTTGGTGATTAAAAGATGAAGAAAAATTTTTTTTTTGTTTTATATTTTTGAAAAGGAAAAATTTTATTTCATTTCACAACAGTAATGAATTCATTTCGATTACAAAAATGAAGTGTTATTTAGTTGAACTTCTCTAAGAAAATGAAAGTGAATCAAATGTAAATACTGAATCGAAGCGTTATACGTGTCCGCAAATTATCCGTTTCATTGAAGATGCTCCAAAGTCATCGCCCAGTACACCACTACGTCGAAGCACTCGCCGCCACTGAAGATGTCTCTCGCAGTTAGGGACGAAACGCCTGGAAGAGGAGGAGTTCCAGTTGACCACGGCCAATCAGCCCGAAAGATCATTTCACCATGCTCTTAGGTAAACCACATTTTTTGTTTTTTGGTCTGACGTTAACATAAACAAAGCGGATGGTTTCCCAACTCGTGAACACGCAACGTATAACTGCCCATGTGAAAAACAATGATTTTCTAAATTTATCCCGCAAACACTAAGCGATTGGCCTTGAGACAATCCGCTCTTATGACAAATATGTGCCTATCCGATGGCATTTGTTCCAATGCTGTTTTGAACATATTAACCACCATTATTTGCGTGAAAATGCTTGCAACTGTTCAATAATTCGTCTCTTTAACTGTTGTGTTCCCTGTATATTGCACCGCAGATTCAGCTGATCCACCATCGACGAAATGAAATATATTTGCAGAAATTGATGCGGTTCATCTGGTGTTGGCACCATTGAACCATGCAAATGATATATTTGTCCTTGTATCTGTAATTGCAAACAATCATTTGTTGAAGAATACGGTGTAACTTCTGATCGTGTGATGTGTAGTGTGTGGTGTATATGTAGTTGTTATGTGTTCCAATTCATTGTGTTGGTGTGAGTGATTGGTTATGTGTGTTGTATATTTTACCTTGCAAGTCGGCATGAAGCCGCCTTCTCGAATGATATTAGCTCCAAAGGAAGTCATGCGAAAGCAGTTATTGTATTCAAGGATGTGTTGAAGAAAATGGCTGGAATCGGGATCACTTCCATCGAACAATGGTTTCAGTGGCTGTGGTGGTGTAAGTAATGGATCCAGTTTGACTTTTCCACTTGCGCAGCACAATCCAGCCGTTTCTCTTTTGAACTTTAACGCATTGCAATGTTGGCACATAGTCGTCATTGGTCCAATATCTAAATTTTCATCATCACTGTAGTTCGCAGTGGGACCATATTGGAATGCCAAGCGATTGTATGATGTCAATGATCTTCGTGCCGCGTTGTCTCAATCGGGCATTTTCTCTTATTATATTTTGTCTTTCTTCGCTTAAAGTCTGTGAATACACTTGTTGCTGGCTTGCATGTCTTGTGCGGCGGCCGATGTTCGCACGTCGTCCTCTAAGTTTTTTGGACTATGGACAGAGTGGTGATTTTAACCTCAAATGCACGATCCACATAATTTACACAGTTCAACTTACCACCTTAAAGACCAATGCCTGCTGTTGAAATTGAATAAAAAATTGCACAATACACGCGATTGATTTGATGGTTTCCAATTGAAATGTTAGGAAACGAATAACTTATTTTTTTTACTTTTTTTCACAATTTCACAGTGAACACAATACCGGTTTGTCACTTGAAATTAACTGAGCAGAGAACAATGAGTAGCTGTCAAACAATGTATCACGCACCAGCGCCATCTAATTAAAATATTGATTTGTAGTATATGCTATGTATCAGAGATGGCGCTGTATGTGAAAAATGATTTTCCCTCTTTTCTGTTGAAATTTTTCCTGAATTTTCTTTGCTATAAACCTCACGGAGCCCGAGACGTTTCCAACGAATGCAAAACCGTGGAAATCGGTTCGTGCGTTCTGGAGTTATAGCGTCAGGAAGGAAGGAAAACCCGACTTATTTTCATATAGTAGATATATATATAAACATATATTTCTTGAAATTGATTTATTGCCTGTTTAAAATATTTTATTTCGAAAGTTTTTAGCAATAACAGGCTTTTTTTGATATGAAAAAGTTTATTTTTGTTGACGTTTCGTTGTTATATTACAACTTTGTCAAAACTAATAATTAACAAAGTTGTTATATAACAACGAAACGTCATATAGTAGAGGTTTAAAATATATATATAAACATATATTTCTTGAAATTGAATTGCCTGTTTAAAATATTTTATTTCGAAAGTTTTTAGCAATAACAGGCTTTTTTTGATATGAAAAAGTTTATTTTTGTTGACGTTTCGTTGTTATATTACAACTTTGTCAAAACTAATAATATAACAAAGTTGTAATATAACAACGAAACGTCAACAAAAATAAACTTTTTCATATCAAAAAAAGCCTGTTATTTAAAAAAATGTTTCGAAATATAAAATATATATATATAATATATATATATATATATATATATATATATATATATATATATATATATATATATATATATATATATATATATTATTGGATAAGTACTAGGTATATGACTCGTTTAGGAGTAAATTAAGTGTACTATTTTTTCTTTGTCGAGTTTTCGCAATTGCAATTGCTTCATCAGGACTAACTACAACAACAAAAAACATAGATGAAACATATTTAAATTGTAACGAACAGAATTGTACAATAAAAACGTGAAATGTTTCCTTATCGAATTTGAGGTTATAAACTATATTGTTACGAATTTATGGGTTCTTCAAGTAATTTTATAATGTCAATATTCCTTGAATAATTTATTAACAATGAACAACTATTAACACTTGTTTTGAATTTCAACACACTCACTTTATATCATCTTTGACAAATCACATTAACCTTAGAATTTCATTGTGTCAGCTGTTTGCCGTTTATATACCCATTTCTATGCCTTTATAGCGTTGTTGCTTTATTATTCTATGCGTGGAAATATTAAACGACACTTGTATTGAAAATATTTATTTATGATTATTTACAAGAAACGATCTATTGAACACGTAGTTGTTGTTGTGTTACTCGATGAAAGTTAGAATGACAAATTGTTGAACCTAGAAGTAACTGTCGGAGAAGAACTCTGACAGAGTAGGAAGAGATTGTTGTTGGTAGCCCTTTTTATATGATGGCAGTTGAAGGTGGGGCGTCTCAATGTGATCAAAGAATAGTGATACTATTCTGTGATATGTTTTCTTCCATCGAATGACCATGACAATTCCCTACACCTTCTAGGACATTCCAGAGTTCTCTGGTTGTGCCTACGACGGTTATCGCCATTCTCGTCTTTTCTAGAAGCTTCCATAAACCACAGAGGTGGCTTCAGGGCAAATCTGTCACACTTCCCGTCTCATGGCGTTGATCGTCTCGATCAGAATCTAACCCGTCTTCTGGCGATAATCTTCTTCCTGGGTAATTCGCAAGTCTATCGATATGCAACACTTTTGGGTTCGTCCTTGTGTTGCATTGGATCCTGTATACCACATCATTGATTTTCTTTATAACCTTTCTTCCGTTGCGGATTATACAACCATACTAAATCTCCTTCTTTGAAACAAGCTGAATTAGCCCTCAAATCATACCTCGTCTTCATGCGGTCTACAGCCACAGCTGTCTTATCACGAGCTTGCTCATGTATTTTCCTTAGATGCAGTCTCAATTCATCTGCATAAGTGTTCATATTCTTCTTTGTTGGTTCAGGAGAGCCAAACATCAGATCACATGACAATCGTAGTTCTCGGCCTAAGAGTATTCTAGCTGGAGTATGACCTGTAGTGTTGTGAACGGATGCTCGATAAGCCATCATCAGTGCTGGTAATTGTCTGTCCCAGTCCCTTTGATGATCAGCAACCACCTTGGACAAATACTGTTCCATAGTCCGGTTAAACCTCTCAACGATTTCATCAGATTGAGGGTGTAGTGGAGTTGTTCTGGTCTTATTGATGTTAAGAATCTTTATTACTGTTTGGAACACTTCATTTTCAAAATTCCTGCCCTGATCAGAATGCATTTCCAGAGGTACTCCAAACCGCGATATGAATTGGTCAACCAGTACCTTTTCGACAGTTTTAGCTTCTTGATTTGGAGGAGCATATGCCTCAGGCCATTTGCTGAAAGTAATCCATGGCGACCAGTTTGTATTTATTTCCCTCCATCATCATTGGAAATGGACCTGCTACATCTATGGCAATTCTTTCGAATGGAAGTCCAACATTGTACGTGTATATCTTTCCATGAGATTTCTTGGGAGGTTCTTTGGTGGCTGCACATGTGCATATATATATATACTAGCGATATAATATATATATATATATATATATATATATATATATATATATATATATATATATATATATATATATATATATATATATATATATATATATATATATATATATATATATATATATATATATATATATATATATATATAATTTCCAGATACACGAATCCTTCATAATTAGTCAATAAAGAGACTGACAGGGAACTGTCTACACGAAAGTTGCCAACGAGAACGTAACATATCACTACTTGAAATGAAAATACCATATAATTGTTTCATCCTTTTGAGGAATCCTCAAGGATATTTATTCGAACAATCGAGAATCGATGACTTTCAATCGTTCACAGGTTGTATCTTCAGAACGAGGAGAGCATCAGTTGGTGGACTTACCACGTGAGCTCCCCCTATCGAAGAAATGACGTAAAAACTCTCTTTCATTCTAGATCCCTTCTTCGTGACATCAGTGAGAGTACGTAGAGGCTTTGTAGACATTTTATTCAAACATTTCAGACAAAAAAAAAACAATTTTTTCAATTCATTATATTTTATTACACCTTTAATGAAATTAATCGATAACATCGATTTATTATTATACTTTTTACCATTAATTGAATATAAAGCATTATTTGTTGAGTTGATTTATATATAATATATAGGTTTAAAATTGAAAACTTAAGAAAGATTCTTATTCTATACATAAAGAATAAGAAACACTACTAAATATAAACATTTTATTAAGACTATTCAACAAGCACATAATCTATCAACACCGCCTTCTTTCAATGAATAGCATTAATTAACAGGTAAGAATAAGTTGAATTCAAACTACTGGTCTACAACGAAGTCCTCCTTTAAATGAATAGGTATACCATAAATATGAAATTCGTTCTCAAATTCTCGTATATATAGGTACATAATTAAATTACCTGATGGCTTGTGATTTGTAACAGTTCATTCAGTGTATTTCTTAATAGCGGATATTGAATTCTCGATTACCTCTTGGTGAAACATGATTCAACATTGGTTTAATGTTTCACAAATATAGTGAATATTGAAATAATAATATAAAGTTCAGTCGAAATGTTTTAGCGTAAAACTGTTCAGATTAAAACTCAGCTTTTTCCACTCCTTCGAAAACAGATCCTTGTCTATCCCCCTATCCGAAGAAAGTTTCAATAAAAAGTGAATAACTTGAAAATATTAGCAAGAAATAAAGATTACCAAAAAATGATGGCAAACTTATACAAAAAAGCGTAAGAATAATCTTTTAAAATCAATCTACCATACACCATCTATTAAAATGGAACATATAAATGTTATTTCAATAACTAGAGCACAATAACTATTTCACACCACAGCTAGAAAATTGTGAAAAATTAATGAAAAGGAATATTAAAACAGTTTGTACGAACAAAAAGAATATGAAGTCACTTTTAATGAATAATAAGGAAAGACTAATGTTGAAGAAAATAGGGGCACTTATAAAATCTTTTGTAATGATTGCACTGTTTTCTATATCGACCGAACAGGCTGGAATGCCAAAACCCGAATAGATGAATATAAAAGGTTGATTTTGCAGAACAATAATATTATAGGCTTGGCAGAACATTTTATCAACTGATCGCTTCATAGATTTCAATAAAACACAATGTTTACACGCAGGTATCAAAGGGAAACGTTAGCATATTAGCATATCCTGGAAAAGAAAAAAATCGAACGACAATGAAGAAATAGTATTTCAAGTATCCTCCCTTCTCAATTCTATCTTATAGATATAAATGTGCTATGCTCCGTTTTTAGAGTTAGTCTTGATAATGAGCTGACTGCTCGAAACATGTCGACTCAACGTTGTTACGAGTATATTATTTTATTCTTCGATTTATTCGTGGAACATTAAACCAAGAGTTCCATGAATTTTTCATGTGTTTGTTAGAGGAAATATTATTCAAATTCTAATGAAGAAAAGGAATTACATTGAAAATATAAGTAAAGTTAACTGCGAACACGTAGAGTGTTCGCTGAACTCTTGATGAAACATTGTTTAATATATAAAATAAAAACACTTGGTTAGGTTTCACAAAATTTTTAATAAATCAATACTTGACAATTGTTTCGTGGTGTTAGACTGAACAACATATTCTGACCAACATTCTTATATACATAAATTCAATGGACGATGAATCTACTTTGTGATAGTTCATATTTAAATGAGAGGTAATAATAAAAACCTGTCTAAAAATCACTGACTGAACAATTCTTTATTCGACTAGTTTCGCCTTTTACAGCATTATCAAGAATGAAAAATTTTCGCTGTAAAAGACGAAACTAGTCGAATAAAGAATTGTTCAGTTAGTGATTTTTAGACAAGTTTTTATTATTACCTCTCATTCTTATATACCTATACATCGTTACCTGCAATAGACTGAAGGCTGATAACGATGTCTCGGAAGTAGAGTATTAAATTAAATAAAAGAATATCGGATTAACAAAGAATATATTAAATTAGGAAATTGAGGAAAGTAACAATGGTGATAAACTGAAGGTAAGTTGATCATTTAATATTGGTTTTTTCTTTCGGTGTAAATCAGAAATTTTCACTTGTTCTAGAAGATCCAGAGTTTTACTCTTCATCTGTCGGTGCAGCAATTTTAATAAGTTTAAATCTATGAAATGGTTATTGTGAATGCAATGTGAAAGTCCCGTAGAATTTTTGTTAATTAAGATGGAGAATTTGTGTTCTTTCCTTCTTGTTACGATACTTCGTCTTGTTTGGTCTATGTAGTATATGCGTCACAACCAGCACAATTAATCTGGTATACTCCACTCTTATCTTTGTGGCCTGTTTCTCTTTATTATTAACTAAAAATGAACCCAAATTTCTTCTGTTTGTGCTAATAGTTTTGATATTATGCTTTCTCAATCTATTTTTTATTTTATCCGAGATATTTGGTATGTGATCAATAGTGTGGAATTTTTAGTTTTTTCTGTATTAGTGAATGGTTAAATGGATTTCATCAGTTGTGTATGGTGCTTTTTAATTATTAATTTGTCAATAATAGATTACGAGTAATCGTTATTTTTTGCTAATTGGTTGATTATTGCAATTCCACTTTCCCGAGAAAATTACTTTAAGGAAATTTAATTAATCAAACAATAGCAAAAAATAACGGTAACTCGAAATCGATTATTGACAAATTAATAATTGAAAAGCGCCATACACATGAATGATAAAAAACATTTTTCCATTCACAAATACAGAATATAATAAAAAATTCCAAAGTATTGATCACATATGAAATCTCACGAATAAAATAGAAAATAGAATGAGAAAGCATAATATTAAACTTTATGAGCACGAACAGAAGAAATTTGGGTTCATTTTTAGTTAATAATAAAGAGAAACAGGCTACAAAAGATAAGAGTTTGGCATACCAGATTAATTGTGCTGAAAGTGACGCATATACATAGGCCAAACAGGACGAAGCATAATCGAAACCAGAATGTAAGAACACAAATTCTAAATATTAAATAACAAAAATTCTACCGGACATTAAACGCATTGCATTCACAATAATCGTTTCATAGATTCAAACTCAGTGAAATTGCTGCACCCACAGATGAAGGGATCTTCTCGAACAAGTGGAAATTTCTGATTCACAGCCAAAGATAAAACCAATATTAATTGATCAACTTACCTTAGTTTATCACCATTGTTACTTTCCTCAATTTCTTGATCAGAAATTATATTATATCAGTTATGTCAGAATATTTTGTTTAGTCTAACTTTTGAAAATGGGGTAACCCCCTAAACATTTGGCAAGTATTAATTTATTATACATTTTGTGAAACCTAGCCAAGTGTTAATTCATATATAGAAAATATAAGTGTTTTTAACTACAATTTTTTCAGAAATATTTGATTGGTTCTTATTATGTATCCAATCAAAGATTATAAACAATTGCAAACCAGTGTATTTGACCAATTTAAAACCTAAAGAAATATCAACAGATTTGAGTTCAAGATTGTGAAATCCTGATAATAATTTTTCTCATCTATAACGGGATTAGGTTACATTTTCAGGAGATTTTGGTATAGATTGGTTCTGTTCATACGGAGCAGTGACTTGATCAGGAGTAATATGCTGATCTTGTTGGTTTGTATGAATGCCTTGGTTGATATTGTACTGTTCAGTACCATATAATTCACTGGAATCGTCAGATAGTTTCTGAGACTGCTCTGGAAAATTGTTTGGATTTTGAACAGGATAGTGTTGACTTTGAGGGACAGAATATTGCTGGTTTTGATCAACGGCATATCCTTCGTGTGGATCAACAGCAAACTGTTGATTAGAATCAACAGGATATTGTTGATGTGGGTCGGTCAAATATTCTGCGTTAGGGTCAGTATGGTATTCTGAGTTCGGATCGTATCCAAAGTTAGGGTCGTATTGATGTTGCTCAAACTGTTCTTGGGAAAGATACTGGGGGTCGTATTGGTCATTTGGTACTGCTTCATAATGCGGGTGTTGAGTGGGGTCCTCCAAAGGTTCATTGGGTTGTGCGAGTTCTCTTTGCTGACTATCCAAATGTATTGGGATATTAGGATTAGTGATGGGATTTTTGGGAGTACTACTAGTAGTTTCTAATGATACACCTTTTTCTTTTCCGAAACTATCTTGATAATATGCTATATTATTTCCTGAGTTGTTTGAAGGAGTTTTTAAATTCATGTCTTGTTGATATTGTGAGTGGCCGTCTGGATGACGTTTTTCATCTGAAATATGATTTATAAAGTAGGAATTTTTTATAGTCAGTCATGCAACGATTTTGATAACTGTTAGGAATACGAGGTCTGTTCAAAAGAAATAGTGAATTTTGAATTTTCGCGGGCTGTGCTCATTCAATTTTCGAAATTTTTTTTGTTATGTTGGTACACATAAGTTTCTCAACTGCTCTCAGCCATTTTGTATTACCTACTCGTTTGTTTTTGACAACTGAAAAAGTTAGTCACTTTTTGTGTGTTCTTCGATTTCTTAGTTTTGTAAAATATAGATCGGCGAATCTGTACTGAATTTTGAGTTCAAAAAGGAATTAATTCCCCAACGCACTCAAAATGTTGTCTGTGGTATTCGGCTAGTCTACCTTGTCTCAAAAAAGTGTTATGATGATTGGTACAAGCTCTTCACAGAAGGCAGAGAAGATGTTGATGACGATGAGCGTTCTGGAGTTGCAACCACGCCAACAAGTGAAGAAAATATCAAAACAGAAATGAAAATGGTTTTGGAAAATCGTCGAACTGGCAACGGCCAGTTGCAGGGGATGTTGGCATATTAATCGACTCATACCAAGCTATTTTCTCGGATGTTTTAGGAATGAAACTTGTGTATCACTCAGGAGTTGTAGAATGACATCCCGACGATCCATATTTGCTCGAAAAGCAAATGGTGATGAAACGTGGGTAAATGATTATGACGTCGAAAGCAAGGCCGAATCATTGCAATGGAAGCGGCCAAAAAAAGTAAAGACCGAAAAAGACACGCCGAGTTTGATCCAATGTGAAGGTTTTGTTTAGAAGACTTTGCAGATGTTCCTTTGAAAGGAACACTACAAGGAAGTGTTCTTCAGAGGATTCTCAAACGATCGGAATTGTGGAAAAATAAATCATGGTGGTCCTACAGCAAGATAATGCACACATCAATGCTTGTTAGTGATTTTTCGTCTAAAACAACACAGTTATTATGCCTCAACCACCCTATTCACCAGATTTGCCTTCCTGCGACTTTCACCTATTTGTAAAACTTCGGAGACCAATTGCCACAATTGATGACATTAAGTAGAAATCGAAGAACGAGCAGCTGTCCATACCGAAGATCGCATTTCAGAAGTGTTCGAGGATTGGAGGAAGCGCTATATATCTGCTATATTGCATTATATCTGAGGGATAATACTTTGAAGGAGACAAAACGGACATTGATGAATAAATAAATACTTTTCGAAAGAATTCTAAATTCATCTTCTTTTTTGAACAAAACTCGTATGTATTTACAATGATCTACTTTTGTATGATTTATATTCATGCAATAAAAATTTATTACTTCATGATTTAACTCCTCTTAACATTGTTTTTGGTACTTTTCTATTTGTGTTGAATAAAAAAATGTCTTTGTGATATAAATTTATTTGATAGCCCACCATAAATGAGAAAATTGGAGGATATATCTATAGGTAGGCAATCAAAAAAACTCTTCGAATATTCCATAAAACACAACTGATTATACCAGTATATGAAACTAATGATTTTTGAGGAATGATAAACCGTTTTCAGTTTTTCTTAATTTGCTGTCAGAAAGTGATTTATACTAAATAAGAATGAAACATAAATTTCACAGTTCTGAGATGATGTCAAATGTTATATAAATCAGCATTTCTTCAGTTTGTTATGCGTTGAAATGATAAATCATGGTTATTAAAACTTTCTAAATTTTGTTAGGAGTAGAAACGACAAACCTTGATTTGGTAGAAGAAAGTATTATTCGCTGATACTTTTTGAAGAAAAGTATATAAAAGTAAAAGACATCAGAAAAACTTGATGAAATAAACTTGAGAAAATTACAGCTTGAAACGTGAAATATATTTTTGAAACAATTATAGAAAATGTTATGATTTCGAAAACTAAATTGATTAAAGGTGAGAATAACGTTTCATACTGATTTTTATGCCATAAGATTGTTTGGAACTCTGACATAGATGACTGAAGAAATATCTGTTTAGTACTAGTAAAACTGATTATCTGTTTGGTATTTTGACTTATTACCAGATTATTTGTATAATCTGATATTCCTTAGAATATCAGATACTTTTGAATAGCTACTTTTGGATTCTTGAGAGGAGTGAATCCTCTGAATCTTTCGCATGAGTGAAACCTTCGAAAATTCTGAAAGAAACTTTTGAGCATTACTCATAGATAATTCTGAAGCTTGTCGTTCCATCGGGCTTTTTCACTGATTATAACTGTAGGCTGCGGATCCGATGACTAGATTCACATAAATTCGGTGATTCGTGCCAGCCAGGTCTTCTGTTTAAGTCATCGTGCAACTCCTCTGCTGAATCTGGACTAAGTACTGACTGTTGAATGTTCACGTTTGCTGTCATTTTTACCTACCGACGTCTTTGTGTGCCTGAAGAAATCTCGAATGCTAGTCTATTTGTATAATAAAAGTGCCGTATTTAGGTACTGATCTAAAGCATCTCATTCTCATAAATTTATCATCATATGCATAGAGAATATGCAGAATATAGAGAATATGCAGCATATTCTCATATTGAGAATATGATATCATTCTTACTTAATTAGGTTAATTGATAACTGGACTAATTTAGGTTCTAGAAATTTTGTATAACGCTGATGTAACTGATTGAAATTCCAGGAATAGGTAGTGTAGAGGCACCATTTATGGCTATTACCTCGCCATGGCCACTTCACTCTAATTCATGAAATAATAAGTATCATGGCTATACACTAGTGAACTTGAAATTGTCAAAAGTGTCGGACCACTGACTGAAAAGATTATGATTCAGTTCTGTTCTAACAGTTTGAGTGGAAGTGTACTACACGTGACAAACAAATATCACGATTTTTGTAGAGAAATTGATATTGATTAATGTGTTGTGAATCTCGTACTTACTGCTCATTTTTCTGCAGAGGAATTGATAATTCAGGTGAGTGAATAGTATTTGTGTATATCTTCGAGTTTTGACTTCAAATAACAATATAATATTCGCAAATTAACTGGTTGAAGGAAATACATATTGACTATGTAACACTCGTACTTATGGCCATCCGGGTGACGATAAGTAGATAATGGAAAAACACTTACGGCTAAATAAACTTCTCTTGTTTGAATACTTCAATGTGCACATTTCACCTGAATAAATTTTATTTTCAGTGAAATTGCAAAAAACACTTTTCGAAGGTGCAGAGCAAAACTTCAATATTTTTATACAAAATTCAATATAGCCTTAAATGCAATATCAAACGGAATGGCTGTCGCCAAAGCAAGTCGAGAATATGACATAGGACTATATAAGGACTACTTTGCATGACAAAATATCCGGTATTTGTCCTAGAGCCGCAAGGAATTGCGGATTGGAGTCTCATTTACGGAAGGAGACTGAAGAGATTCTTGCTGATACTCATTTTTATTTATTTATTGTATGGCGTTTCGACACATTCAAGCACTTATGCAGCAACACAACAAGTATACATATATCAAGTATTAAATGTAACAAACTTAGGTAGTTTACAAACAAACATCAAGATTACTTATGTATTCAATCGCTTCTGACGTTGCAAACAGGAAATCCTCGGGACTGCCCTCGTATGATCGTTGGGGGCATTCCTCTATTATGCGTAGAATCGTTTGGACCTCTCCGCAGTCGCATGAGGGGGAAGGGAGTTTTCCCCATTTGTTTAAAAAGTATGCGCATCTGCCGAGTTGGGTCCTAATGCGATTTAATGTGCACCAGGTTTTGCGTGGTAGATTGAATCCAGGGGGTCTTTCTGTTATGCATGGGAAGTTGTTGTTCGGCGGAGCTGTGGACCATTCGTGAAGCCACCTGTCTGTGATGTTAAACTGAGTATCTGTGGCAATTTTTGCGGTGTTTGTTGGTGGTTTTCTGGAGTGTAGTCGGTTTTTGTTGGCGTCTTCAATATAGTTATGTATTGGAAGTTCTCTGTTGTTGAGTATCTTCTTGTACTCGTTTGTCAGCAAGTTGATTCGGCGTAGATGGGGCGGTGGTATGCCACTTAATACTGGTAGCCATTGAGTTGGGGTGGATTTGATTACGCCAGCGACCATTCTCATGGTGTTGTTTAGTTGTGCATCAATCTTTTTCACGTGGGCAGTGTTAAGCCACACTGGGGCACAGTACTCCGCTGCCGAGTAAGCAAGACCTATAGCTGTCAATCTAAGTGTGGATGCTGAAGTTCCACATGTCGAGCCGCAGAGTTTCTGGATAATGTTATTTCTGGTTTTTAGCTTTTCCGCAGTATTGGTTAGCTGAGCATTAAAGCTTAATGTTCTATCAAGAGTGACGCCTAAGTATTTTGGGTTTTTATTGTGATTGAGTAAAGTATTATCGAGGTAGATTTTAAGTTTTCTCTCGGCCATTTTGTTGTTTAAATGGAAGCAGGTTACTTTTGTTTTTGAAGCATTAGTTTGGAGTCTCCATTTTCGAAAGAAGCTTCCCATTACTTTTAGATCCCTGGATAGGTTCCCTTCGGCTTCTTCTATTGATTTTGTTTGAGTGGCTAGCGCCCAGTCGTCGGCGTAGCCAAACTTTAATGATGTTGTTTTGGGCATATCTGCAATATATAGGCTAAACAACAATGGCGCGAGTACCAATCCTTGCAGCAGGCCATTCTTAAGCTTTCTGGGAGTACTGGTTTCTGATCCCATTATCACCTGAAAAACTCTGTCGTTAAGCATGTTTTCTATTAGTCTCGATGTGGGTTTACAGGGAATTTTTTGTAGGAATTTGTATATCATTCCTTCCCTCCAGACGGTATCGTACGCTGCCGACAGATCAATAAACGCAACAGAGCTCTTCAGTTTCAGCTACGTTTAGGTCTGAAACCCGCTTGTTCAACTGGGATATCTTTAAGTATTACTGAGCTTATTCTGTTGTAGATCAGTCTTTCTAGCAGCTTGTACATTGTATATTGAGCTATATATATATATATATATATATATATATATATATATATATATATATATATATATATATATAGCTCAATATATATATATATATATATATATATATATATATATATATATATATATATATATATATATATATATATATATATATATATATATAAGAAAATGATATATTAAATATTTCATTCAGTGCCATAAGCACAAAAAATTTCATTTCCTTATATATATATATATATATATATATATATATATATATATATATATATATATATATATATATATCTTGTAATTGAGCTGATACTCAATTGTGCAAAGATAGAATAGAATTCCAGTAGACAAAGACGGGTTATTAACTCCAGTACAAAAACTCGTGAGAGAATGAAATATCGAAGCTCCTTTCGTCAACGATCGTAAGGGCAAAATATGATACTACACCTTCCTCAATAGGCACAAACGTAAATGTCTCAAAGGAAAGCCGAATACATTCACGATGGTAAAAGCTCAGCAACGGAAGAAAAAGTCGACTAGTATTTCACAAAATTTTCAATAATAATAATAATAATATTATCAGAATTTATTCTCATAGTATACCAATATCTTGTAATAAAAGAAAACAGGTCAGAGATAATCGCACATATCCAATTAGGTTTTACAGGCATCAAAGTAATCCTGAAGACAGTAGGGCTCCGTTAAATCCGTTAAATGAAGTACTGAGGCACTGTTTGTTCATATAGGAAATTGTTACACGAAGGCTTATGCATATGCTTATGCACTCTCACAGTCATCAGAAAGATCTACTTGACAATTTCTGTTTTCTTGACCGGACGAAAAAAATACAACCCCAGATGGCCAAAAATCAGGCTTAGAGATATCGTTATATATTTCCTCACTTGGACAGCCAATAGAAAGGCCGAGTTTGAGCCCTTCGTTGGCAACTCCTTTATATCGATTGTTTCAAAGTTCGGAATATTATCTATATATGCCAAAATATCACTTTCCGACACCTCGTTCCCTGATACTCTTCCCACGTACATCCATATTTTCTTAATTGCTCCTTTAATTTTATTTTTTTTAAGATCGGTGTTGTTGTTAACACCTGTGCAAACAATGTTAACATTACCTCTACGAGGTATTTTCTTAGCAGCTACGGTGGACCAAGTTTGTTCAGCAGTATTAGGGGCAGTATCGTTACTACTATTTTCATTATTAGTAGTAATGTTTACATCATTGCTTAATTTCATTGTGGTAGGAATTGCTTTTGATTTATTTGACGTTGACGTTAGGCTTGATAAATTGTTTAAATTAATGAGTTCGATCATTTTTGAGCTTTGCGAGACTTCTAAAGGATGAGCATCAATATTCGAATCGATCAGACTAATCTGGAAGGATTTACAGTTGCGGCACTTCCACTGGTGTAGATCGTCGATGTTTTATCGGAGATTTTCTGTCTGCTTGTGTTTACTCTTTCGTTAGCGTTGTTTCGTTTCATGTTATTATTTGCCACATTTGCGTTTAGTTTTTGTTGAATTCCAATATGAGGATACCTTTTGATTTCATTTCAGTGTCTAGTATTGAAATCTTATACTTCAATAAAGACGCATTTTCCACAAGGACTGCATTTTTATCTTGTAGTTCTGCAATTATTTTCATTAATAAATCATACCGAGGTGACTCACTTGTAATATCAATAATTTTCGGCTCCATTATAGTTGTCTCTTCACTGACTTTATCCGTGATCAGTATTTCCGTAATTTCAACATCACAACACTTCTTTAATTTCATGGTACAACTCGGATGAAATACTTTAGGGCAAACACTGCATTTGAGACCATTCTTTACATTTGAATTTCTGCAATAACCACATTTAGAAGTCTCAAGTAACGGATCATTACACGCATTGACCTTCTTATTCCAGTCTAAGGAATAATAATATGGATGAGAGTTGTCTCTGTTTAGCATCAAAAAGCGGTAGATGTTCTTCTGACCACGAGGAATATATGTCTATGATGAAAGATTTTCATCAGACAAGAAAAATGTGTCTGTATTGTTCACAAATAATTCTGCAGGAAGTAACGCTCCACCTTCAACTATTTTTAAATATGACCGGATCCTATGTGCCGTGTCCAAAACAGCTCTTTAGTGTAAAAGTGAAAAAGTTTTAACTATATCTAATAAAGTTCCAAATTCAGTTATCCCATTTGGACATGCATCACATCTGATAATCTACTTAGGCAAGTTCTGCATAGAAAATCGAATTATATTGATAGATAGGTATCCCTAGCACCTACTACAGCTAGGCATTCTCAAGCCGTTGGAATGTTGCAGTATTTGTGGCATTAGAAGAAGGTAGAGGACTATTGTGCGACAATATAAGTTAAGGTGTAATAAAGCAATGGTCAGGAGATCTCCTAAACAAATTTGATCATTACATTGTCTCAGTTGATTGATCGTCCAATATTCAAATTTAATATAGGATAGGAATTTAAAGCCATCCCTTCACAAAATAAGTTGAACTAAAGCAAAATTATCAAGAGAAAATCAGAAATGTATGAAATTTGAGATATTGGCATAGCAGCTGTAGATTATTTAAAAGTATTTCGAATCAAAAGTTGAGGTGGTGTTGTTGGATCAGTAGGAAAAATGGAAGATGGAATAACGAGTGCTAAGGCAATATTGAGGATAAATCTTTGTATGGTGCATGGCTTCAAATGTCGAAAGGTGTAGAAGGTTAACCAAAGTTGATAACCGACGATTGTGGAACTCTAGAGGATGTAGAGAACGAATACAATCATGTTGAATGGTTGCAATGTTACTAACGCTAATACATCCTGTCCAGATAAATTGAATCAAGTAAAGCGTAATGTTTGTTTCGACCGAAAAACAATTCTTTATACAAAAAGCAATGTGATCAAACAAGAAGAGAAAAAATAAATAGGCACTAATAACACTTAATGATAATAATAATAATAATAATAACTTTATTGCCAGCAAAAGCACAAAGAAACAGCAACGTCAGGTAAAAATTATCAGAACATTGTGATTACAAAATAAATAGAATATTAAATATAATAGAAAATAAAAATGATTATTCTCCTAGTTAGTATTCAAATTCAAGACTATAGAATGACTTCCGCAACAAGTATTCAATGGTATATTTTCTAAAACGCAGTAGACTCTGTTCCCTTCTTAAAGATATAGGAAGTAAATTATACGCTTTGACAGCCATGTGCAATGGTGACCTATCGAAAAATTCCGACCTGTGTTGAGGCACACTGAGGTCAGTTCTGCCACGGGTAGTCATCCACATTGCTGTGGTATAATTTTGTTCATTTGTACAGAACAATACCGGATGTTTCCTGACAAACAAGACCAGCGTTAGGAAATGCATGGATGGCACGGTCATAATACCAAGGTCCCTGAAATAGGTGTTACATGATGTTCGAGGCCGCAAACGAAGCAGGCATCTGATCAACCGCTTCTGCGCTACAAAGACAGAGTGGGCCCAGCGCGATGAACCCCAGAACATCACACTGTACATAATGACGGACTGCACAGCGAAGTCTGCGGAGTAATGCACAGACACTATTAAGTTTAGACACAATGTTTTTCACTTGAAATTCCCATGTCAGTGACGTGTCAAGTTGCACGCCCAGAAACCTGGCAGACTCCAGCACCGGCACAATCCAGCCATCACACCAAATGCAAGGAGACTCAGAATACTCCAAAACCTTACTGAATGCCAAAAGGCCGGTTTTACTCGTGTTAACTTTGAGTCCATATAAGGAGCACCATTCCCTCATCCGCTCCACTGCACGCGAACAATCCCCAGAAACAGCCCGGTAATCAGGACCAGACATTAAAATAGATATATTTTCCGCATACTGACACACCAAGGCTCCCAGAATTCCCCCACTAAGACCATTCACGTAGAGCAAAAAGAGCACCGAGCCCAAAATGTATCCCTGTGGAATACCTTGGGTAAATGGAGTTAGGCTTGAGTAATATTGCTGTCCATCCTGGTGAATAGACTCAATTTGCCACCTATCCTGCAGATGAGACCGCAGAAGTTCTAAATAGTTTCCTCGTATTCCACAACTCCCCAATATATTCAGGAGAATTTCATGATTTATGGTGTCGAAAGCTTTGGACAGATCGAAGAAAAGCCCGGCTACTTTCTTGTTTTTGTCTATGTTATCAACAATGAGAGAAATAACATTGAAGATTGCCAATTGTGTAGAGTGATCCAGTCGGAACCCATACTAATTTTTCGTTAAAATCCGATAATTTTTTAAGAATTTCATAATTCTATTATATATCACTAGTTCAAAAATTTTTGATATTGAGGAAAGTAGCGAAATTGGCCTGTAGTTTGTCATGTCCTGTTTAACACCTTTTTTATAAACTGGAATGATCTTTCCCATTTTTAGTTTACTAGGAAAAGAACCATTCTCAAAACAAGTATTTACAATGTCTACTAGAGGCATAGTTATACAAGTTGATACGTGCTACAAAATAACAATTGGAATTTCATCCAATCCTGCAGAGTACTTGTTCGCAAGTTATCAATGACACTCCTCAATTCATCCTCATCTACTGGATGAAGAAACAGCGTTGGTATTCCAATTCCACAACCAACAGCGGGACAACCATGTGGGACAGCTGGAATGTTAAAATGATCCCTGAGCATATCCGCTATGGATTGCGGATCATCCACAATTGTGCCGTCCCGGACTTTATTGTTATGTTTGAGTGATAGTGACTTTGATTTGATTCCTTCGCAATTATTCTCCATGATGTTTTAGTTTTGTTTTTGGAATTTGTTATTTTATTTGTGTTCCAAGATATGTTATAACTTCTGATGAATGATTTGAATAGCATGAACTACGTAAAAGACTGAAAATAGAGAAGGAACAACAGAAGGAAGAAAGAAAACAAGCTCGAGAAAGTAAAAAAGGTGAAGGTTCGAAAAGAAAAGGAACAGCAGAAACCAAGAAAGCCAAAAAGTGAACATTTTTAAATTCCTGTCGGACAAAGCGAAACTAAGTACCTGAACCTACTGTTTGAGCAAAAGGAAGTAGGTGCAAAACAATTGTTCTAGGACCAGTAGATATTTCTGAACAATGATAGTTTGCGATAAGATTTATAAAAAAAATAACTCTTGAATATAAACTTAAATTCAACCACTTGAATAAGATTTATAGAAAATAGCATGACGCGTTTCGTCGTTACAAACGACTTCTTCAGATGCTTACAGAATAATGTAAGCATCTATACAAATACAAAAAATTTACTCAATTGTGTTACCTTAATCATATTTTTGTTCCATATATAGTTTTCTATTTCAATTAATTTTAATGAAAAGCATTTACTTTTCATTTTTCAATTTTTATTTGAATCATGAAACTCAGACAAACACTGGGAGAAAGCATGTCTATAAGTGGAACAAAATTGCCGATGGTAGGGAATTTCGAGGTTAGGAAAAAAGGTTCTGTAATAATTTAATTTTATATTGAATCTTTACTATCACTAGATTTTCTGGAAGAGCCTATCTTAGATATAGAATGATATTCATCAGGAATGTCTTCTAAAAACCATACATTTTTACTATTTACTAAGTGATGCCTCTACCCTATACTCGTACAATTTTTACTATTGATGTATTATAAAATTGTTGAAATGTTTTCATAATATCATTTCAATATTGCGTTATACTATGTTATGGCTTTTATATAACCTAGGTTGTTTATTGTTATTAGTTTAAGCAATTGATTTAAGAATAGATGAATATGGAAAATATGTGTAGGTATGATGTTCTACATTTTGATGAGAATGGAGGAAATGAAACATTAAATGAAATACAAATATAGAAATACCTGTAACTCTGTGAGATGGTCGCTCTGATTCAGTTAACCTATTATTCAATAATTCTAGGCTAGTTTGTAATTCCCGTATTTCCTCCCTAGAAATGAAAAAAAAACTTATGAATAGGTATTAGGTTAGACAGTTAGCTCAAGTTCTCTTCCGATGATTAACTTTCTTGAAATTAATTCATATTTCTCCTCGGCATATGGATAAACTGTTATTTTCTTCATCAAATGCGCCAGTTGAGAACTACTTCAATAAAAGGAAAACACTAAAGTAAATTAAAGTTAATTGATTGATAATCTTGAAAAGAAATGTCTTGTGCTCATCTACTGAGTTTAATTTTATTTTTCAGTTTAATTTTCTTCCTAATTTGATAAGTATATATATATATATATATATATATATATATATATATATATATATATATATATATATATATATATATATATATATATATATATATATATATATATATATATATATATATATATATATATATATATATATATATATATATATATATATATATATATATATATATATATATATATATATATATATATATATATATATATATATATATATATATATATATATATATATATATATATATATATTTGAATATCTATATATATACCATTTTATTTATATTGTAAAAATTAGATTAGTGGTTTTTTGATTCAATTGAAACAAAATGATGTTAAATTTTTTTCCAATTACATTTCGGTTATTATTTTAACCTTTATCAAATTGATACATGTCATATGATCGCTAAAACAAAAATGAATATAAAAATAATGTCTACATACGCACTAATGATTTAAATCTTACCACAAACATGAACACTTCAGACACAAAAATTGACTGAAATAACAATTATATTGACAATTACACTCAAAATATGTAAAAATTTTTCCAAAGAACAACAACACGTTCATCTCTCAAAGCATATTGTAAATATATGACTCGACGGGGAGACTAATCACGTCTATATTACTCATATCAAACAATACATTTTTATATATTTTGCAGCTCCTATGCGGTTAAAATATTATTGTATATTTTACTCAGATCATTGATATCAGTTTTATCGTTGATGGAAGCTGGATTTTTCTGTATATAGATTTTTCTTGGATTTGTCTTTTTATTTTATGCTGCTCAGTTTTGAGGATTTTTGTAGCCGAAAAATCAAACTTATGTCCCATTGTTTGTTGGTGTTTTGTGAGGGCAGTGTTGGTTTTTTATCATACCTATGCCCATTCAACCTATTTTCCAAGTATTGGCTCCATTGTCCAAAATATATTCCTGTACAGTCTGCACATGGAATCTGGTATATTGTCTGGGTTTTTTCATCTATTGGAATAGTACTTTTTAGTCTGCTGAAATTGTTTTGTTTTTGTGTTGAATGATTTTTTTTGTCTTTGTTCAAAAATTGCAGAATACGATAGTGAAATTAACAATTTTCTTCTAGAAAAACACACGTACGAAGAACTCAAAAATCACCCCACTACTATTTACCAAAAGAAGAATAACGATCTCATCAAAAGGTGGGAGAACAAAAACTATATCTCTCCGAACATTGCCAAGCAACTTACAATACAGAACGCGTTACCAGCGAGAATATATGTGTTGCCCAAGTTACACAAAGCAGGAACACCTTTACGGCCCATTGTATCCTGTATACAATCAACTTTTGAGAATTAATCTAAATACCTAAAAAATATTTTATCAAATGTGGCTCATCAGAATAACTATCACATAAAAGACTCCTGGAATTTCAGAGAAAAGTTGAAGGACATTGTGATCCCAGATGAATATGAATTAATATCATTGGACGTGGTATCACTTTATACCGATGTACCAATTGAAACTGCTTTGAGGGTTATAGAAGCAAGATGGTTAGATATAAAGAAATACACTGACATTCCATTAAATGAATTCTTAACAGCTTTAGAACTTACACTAACTTCCACTTATTTTAAATATAATAAAACCTTTTACAAACAACGCGAGGGATGTGCTATGGGTGCTTCAAATTTTAGCATAAGTGCGCAACTGGTAATGGAAGATTTGGAATGTAATGTGATTTCCAGATTTGATTTTTCTCTACCATTTGTGAATATGTGTTGAATCAGTTCAATAACTATCACATAAAACTTAAATTACCGTGGAATCTGAAATTAACAAGCAAAAAAATTTCCTTGACATGACCATTCATCACAGAAACAACAAATTGCAGACGGAATGGTACACCAAACCCATATGGTCAGGACGTTACCTCAATTACAATTCGCAGCACCACATATCCCAAAAAAATCTGTAATAATTGGGCTAGCAGATCGAGCAATTAAACTGAGTGACTCAGAGTTTGTACATGACGCAGTGAATAAAACGAAGGAAATACTACATCTAAACTCTTATCCTAAAAAAATAGTCGGTGCAATTTTTGAACAATGACAAAAGAAGCATTCAACACAAAACCAAAACAATTTTAACACTGCTAAAACTAAAGATAAAAAGAACAACCAATATCTATGCGTACCATATATTCCGTATTTGACTGGAAATCTATTCGAAAAATATGAGATAGAGGTGTGCCATAAGGTGTATAATCTGCTACAAAACAATTTCAGCAGACTAAAAAGTACTATTCCAATAGATGAAAAAATCCACACAATATACCAGATTCCATGTTCAGACTGTACAGGAATATATTTTGGACAACAAAGCCAATACTTGAAAAATAGGTTAAATGGGTATAGGTATGATAAAAAAAAACACCACTACCCTCAAAAACACCAACAAACATTGAGCCATAAGTTTGATTTTTCGACTTCAAAAACGAGAAATCCAAGAAATGATCTATATAAAGAAAAATCCAGATTCCCTCAACGATAAAACTGACATAACTGGTCTGAGTAAAATATACGAAAATATTATAATAGGATCACGCTGCAAAATATATAAAAATGTATTGTTTGATATGAGTGATATTATAGACGTGATCAGTCTTCAAGTCGAGTCATATATTTACAATATGCTTTAAGAGATGAACGTGTTGTTGTTCTTTGAAAATTTTTTAGATATTTTGAGTGTAATTGTCAATATAATTGTTATTTCAGTCAACTTTTGTGTCTGAGGTGTTCATGTTTTTATATTCATTTTTGTTTTAGCGATCATATGACATGTATCGATTCGATAAAGGTTAAAATAATTATCGAAACGTAATTTAGACGAATGAACTCTCCCTAGTGTAGAACGCTAGGGAGAGTTTATACGTCTTTTCTCCGATAGAGGAAAATTGTTTCAGAATGTTAGGAATTATTAGGAATTATCAGCCTTATTCAATCAATCAATCAAGAATCGATGACTCTCAAAAACGAACTCTCAATAATGTTGTTAGAAGGAGGAATTTAGAATGCTAGAGAGGGTTTATACGTCTTTTGTTCGATAGAAAGAGCTCAGGTGGTTAGTGCATTAACTAATATTCTCCTCATTCGGATATATGACCTAGGGGCGTTTTGAAAGTCATCGATTCTTGATTGATTGATTGAATAAGACTTTGATTCCTAATGAGGATGAAACAATTGGTTCTTATTATCATTCAACAAGTTCGATGATTTTTCGAAGCACACAAAAGGGCTCAACGAATCAGAATTACTAGAATTTAATCGATTATCTCCGTACACTTTCTTAAAATCTCTGACTTCACTCCTAAAGTAAATTTCAAAATCAGTAGGTATTTCTTCGACTAGAATCGTTTCACGTTGACTGTTAAGACCGTTGTCGGTTGTAATTGCATTCTATCGTTTTGCTAGAATAATTAGCGAGCTCTTTGAATGTTGCATCTCCAATCCTGAATGTCGACTATCTATATCCTGAATTGAAGATGAAACACCCTTTAGAGTCGAAATCTTCACATTCGATTACAACTGTTGGTTTTAACACCCGAATAAGTACGATACTCGTTCATCAACTGGCCCCAAAATCCTCAATCAATCAGCATTTTCTACCAGTTACCACCAATGTACATTGGACGAAAACAATCTGATTCCGATATGTTTATTATTATACATTTTGTTATCGCTTGAAAACTTATAAAATTGGAAAATTTTTCTATTTAGCGAAAAAGTTCACATACAAATACAAAATCCTTGGTGAAATAATGGTTTTCACGATTTACACCTACATTAATAAAACAATCTAAACACGACATACATTTCGGTGAAGATATACCTTCATTATATGCTTGAATATTAAACTTGAATATTATTGTTTTCAGTCTGAAATGTAATAGAGGCAATTTTGAAAACGTTAGGAGGGGGCTATTATTGTAATTATTCCCATTTTCATTCGATAATTTTGTCGGAATGTTTGTATTCATTGATGTAGGGACTTCAATGATCTTTATTTTTCAACTGTAAAATTTTGTAATTTGAATTGATTTTATCACGTTTGTAGAGTAAATCATCAAATTGCATCATATTGTAAAAACTATTGCTAAAAACAAATTTGTGTCTAATATATATTCTCTCTGCATCATTCAATAGGCTACACTATTTCTCATCACGAACGTACTCATATTTCACTATCTTGAGGAGTTCAAGGCAATAAAACGATGCAAACAGGTTGGACATGTATATCTATATAGAAGAAAGTCGTGTTAGTTACACCATTTATAACTCAAGAACGGCTGAACTGATTTGGCTGAAAATTCGTGGGGAGGTAACTTAGAACCAGGAGAATGACATAGGATATTTATAAATTTTTACCACGTTCCAAATAGTGAAATGAATGACGTATTTTTAATTGTTAATTAGATTGAATAGTTCAAACGAATGTACCCCTGTTGAATCACAAGAGGAAGTTTATGATATATTGTTGAAGGCAATTGATTATGGAAATGCTGGTTTATATTTCCTGGATTCGCCTTGTGGAACTGGTAAGACATTCCTAATGTCAGTAGTTTTAGCCACTATTCGAGCGAGATCCAACATTGCGGTTGCAGTTGCTTCTTCTGTAATAGCAGCCACATTGTTAGAAGGATGCCGTACGCTCATTCAGCATTAAAATTGCCGTTAAATCTTCAAACTATTGACGAACCACCATGTGATATTGAAGAACACTCCGCAATGGCCACAGTTTTATCAGAATCGAAAATCATCATCTGGGACGAATGCACAATGGTACATAAACGTGCATTGGAAGTACTTCACCGAACATTGGAAGATCTACCCAATGACTCGAGATGTTTTGGAGGCGCAATGATTTTACTGTCTGGAGATTTCCGCCAAATACTGCCAGTAATTCCAAGATCAACTGCTGCAGACGAAATCAATGCTTGCTCAAATCTTTGAATCTATGGCGCTATATGAACAAACTTCAGCTGACAACAAACATGAGAGTTGTTGCTCATTGCTGAACGATTCTGATGAAGATTTCTATGAGCAATTGCTAACTATCGGTAATGGTCGAGTACCTGTCGACAAATCGAGCGGATTGATTTCATTTCCTCAGAATTTCTGTAACTTTGTCTCATCAAAAGACGAACTCATCAACAAAGTATTCCCAAACATCATTACTAATCACAAAAATAATGAATGGTTGAGTCAACGAGCAATTTTGGCGGCTTAGAATAAAGATGTAGATGACTTAAACTTCATAAGTCAGAATGAAATCATTGCTACACTGCATTATTTCAAGTCAATTGACTTTGTAACAAATGAAGATGAAGCCACCAACTATCCAATTGAATTTTTAAACTCCTTGGATGTGCAGGGCTTACCACCACACAATTTACGACTAACGGTTGACTCCGTAATCATGCTCAGAAACATAAACCAACCAAAACTGTGCAACGGAAACAGTTTGGTCGTAAGTAAATAGATGAACAATGTGATTTGAGCGACGATACTCAAAGGAAAATTCGAAGGTGAGGAAGTTCTCATTCCAAGGATCCCGATGATCCCAACCGACATGCCGTTGGAGCTTAAACGACTTCAATTTCCGATCCGTCTTGCATTCGCCATGACCATAAACAAATCTCAAGGGCAATCCTCAAAAGTTTGTGGTGTCAATCTAGAAAATCCATGGACAATTATATGCGGCATGTTCACGGGTCGGAGGACCATCTGCGTTATTTGTTCCTTCACCTGATAATAAAACGAAAAATGTCGTCTATCACAAGGTGCTTCACTAAAGAGTGGAACCCATACACTAAAATACATGGACGATAAATTATCAATAAAAACTTGCTTTTTTAATTTACATTATCAAAACAAAAATTAACTTTGATAAAATAAAAACTCTTCTCATTTATTGCCTCTAAGGCCGAACAAAGTTCGCCGCGCCAGCGAAATTATTATTAATATAAAATAAAATCGGAGGAAATTCGAATCCCCTTCAAGCAGTTCTAAAAACCCTTTTATGTGACCGTGATTCTCAAATAAGTAATTCTTCTAGTTGTTGATCATGTGTCAAGCTTGACAAATTAAATTTTTTGTTAAAACCTTAACTAACCTTACGTGATTTGGGCAGTACTTTGACACTTATATCTACTTTAATGGGTTCCTTGCGTTTGGTTGGTTGGACTGAAGTTGAAGCGGACTCGTTTTTGGTGCTTCCTCGGTCCATTCCTACCAAACACAAGTAGCATTAGTTCCAAATTGAAAAAAAAATTAAAATTCAATGTATTGAAAAAACTGTATGAATAAATATTTTGCACAATGCGAAATAATACCAAATCCATTTATTTCATTTGATATTTCTCTAATTGATGGATCTATTTTCTTCGAAACAGTTCGAGAATTTTTATGAAAATGAAGCCGACGCAAAAATGGAAGCTGATCGTATATTGAACGAAAGCACTTGGCTCAGTTACTCAGTTGCCTGACAATTGTTTCGGGACGACCCTATCGTCAAAAGTTCAAAAGTTGTTTTCGAAAGTTGAAACCCTGACGTTGCCGATACAAATTATATTAGTGTCAATTATTTACAGTCATCTCTTATGAAAATTGAGGTTTGAAATTACTCTTTTCGATAAACTCATGGTTGCATGTTAAAAAATGACCGCAAGTAGAGGTTGCCAGGAGTAAAGCTGGAAATCCTGACGTTGCGAATATAAACTATAATATTGACGATTATTTACAGTCATGTCTTATTCAAAATTGAGGTTTGAAGTTACTCTTCACGATAACCCATGGTTGCCTGCTAAAAAATGACCGCAAATGGAGGTTCAGGAGTAAACTTAGAAACCCTGAAGTTGCGGATACAAATTATATTAGTGTCAATTATTTACAGTCATCTCTTATCCGAAGTTGAAGTTTGAAATGACTCTTTACGATAACCCATGGTTGCCTGTTAAAAAATGACTGCAAATAGAGGTTGCCAGGAGTGAAGCTGGAAACCCTGACTTTGCGGATATAAATTATATTATTGTCAATTATTGACAGTCCAGGTGTTGACTCCAGACAACTCTTTCCTGAAAACTGGGCGTTGACCAATTTCCTCTACCCTTCCTTCTCCAGTTTACTGGAGGTGTTGACTCCAGACAACTCTTCCCTGGAAACTGGGTGTTAACCAGTTTCCTCTACCCTTCCTTCCCCAGTTAACTGAAGGTGTTGACTTCAGAGAACTCTTCCCTGGAAACTGGGTATTGACCAGTTTCCTCTACCCTTTCTTCCCCAGTAAACTGAAGGCGTTGACTTCAGAGAACTCTTCCCTGGAAACTGAGTATTGACCAGTTTCCTCTACCCTTCCTTCATTGTTCTCCTGCAGGTGTTGACTCCGGAGGGCTTCTCCTTTGGACCGAGCGTTGATCGGTCCTTCTCTGGTTCTCTCGGAGGTGTTGACTCCGAAGAGCTTCTCCGTGGGTCAAGGGAGTGTTGATCGGCTCATTTTTTTGTCCCTCACCCGTCTGTCCGGAGGTGTTGACTCCGGGCGACGTCGTTTTCTTTGCAGGTCGTGGTTTGACCCACGTAGGCGGTTGGCGAAGCAGCGAGAGACGCTTTCGCTGACAGACGAGAACAGTCGGAAGGTAAGAGCATATGTGAATCGTACCGTCTACGCACCTGCGGTATATAAGGTTGCCGGAAAACTACGTTAGTAGAATATATTTTTCGTTGAATTATTATTTTGTATATATATATATATATATATATATATATATATATATATATATATATATATATATATATAAGAAAATGAACACTAGAACATTCATTTGAAAAATTGAAATTAATCAAGAGAATGTTATAGTAGAGCTAGATAATTCTCTTGATTAATTTCAATTTTTCAAATGAATGTTCTATTGTTCATTTTCTTAAATATTTCATTCATATATATATATATATATATATATATATATATATATATATATATATATATATATATATATATATATTTATATAACCCTTTAATTTATCGAACCTTGAGTTCAATTTATAAAAGAAATGTTATCAGTAAGGGGGTCAGGTACCAAGAGTTAGATCCTTAGTCTTTATTTCTCGATATTTCGTCCGTTTTTTGTGGACTTTATCAAGAGATCTACAAATGAAAATTAAACAATTAAAACAATGAAAATGATCAACAGTCACAGAATACTCACAGACATGGAATGTGGTCAAGATTTAAAATTTAGTAACATATTAATTAAGAAAAACAACATGACTTAACAGAGGGAACATTCAGTCAGTATATAAACGACAGTATGAAAAGGAATAGAAACAAACATGTGGTCTGCGTATTAACCACTGATACGGTTCAATATGTTACAATAAATACTACTTATATTATCTGTGTCGGTCTTGAAATTGATGGCATTTGTATCCGCGCGAATGTGATACATCTCCAAGAATAACCGACATCTATAATTTAATTCACGTTCCAAGATTTTCACATTACACCATTCAAAATTATGCCGTCTCTACACAATGCTTGTGGTTGCTGCGCATGATAACTTCTTTGTACGTATATAACTGCGATGTTGAGTTGTTCGGTTCTTTAACCACTGCTTAGTCTGGCCAATGTATACCCCTGAGCAATCGTACAAGGTATTTTGTACACAACACTGCTGTTGAGAAGAATTGGTGTTTCATCTTTTATTCGGGAGAACAAATCATCAATCTTCACAGGGTTGTACTTAGCCAATTTTATATTGCTATATTTACTGAAAATGGAAACCACTGAGTTTGTTAGTCCATGTATATATGGAATTTTTTTGTAATTAAATTCAACAGTAGTATCTCCAGTGGGACCATCATAAAATCGTGAGTTATAAATAACCTTTTGAAGAATATGTCCTGGGTATCCGTTGTTACGAAAAATAAGAAACAATTTTGTCAGACTTATACATGAACGGTAAAGGAAGAAATAAAAACATTTCGATATCCTTGAAAGAATGTATAGCAAACTTTTTCATTACAATTATTTTTATTGTACAAAATAATTTACTCTTGATAAATAAAAATTGAAAGGAATACTAGAATTTCATCTACCCTCCATGACAGTCCATTATTGTTTCGTAAAAAGTAAAACTGTTAGTTAGACTAACTAGTTAGTCTTGATAATGAGCTGACCGCTCGAAACATGTCTACTCAACGTCATAATTTTGTTGTGTTATTATTAAATACATTGTGAAATATTAAGGCGAGATGTTAATTTAAATAATTGATCTCAGTTACTTTCACCAATCAGAATGATCTAAAGTTATGAATAGTTTCCAAAGAAAAGCAATATGAAGAAGATAGGTACGTATTTACAAACAAAATATTGTATACAAGAAAAGAAGTCCCAAAAATTCGGAATTTAGAATAAAACCCGAAACATGTTGCACTACTGTGTTCTTCAGTAGTATTAAGGTTATTCTGTAGAAAAATCTCTGAATTGATCATGTTACATATGATAATGAAAAAAAAACAAGAAATCATTGAATGGTCTTACTTATGCCTAGTGTTAGCATCATCTAATTTCTCTGTAAGCGCTTGACATTCTGTAGAGAGTTTGTCCATGAGTTGATTTTGGGTTTTGATCATGCCTTCTAGCTCAGCGACTGTAGCCTCTGGAACAATAAGGCTTTGTTATGATTATGTTCGTCATGATTTTTCCCTTTTCAACTCATGGATAAACAATGATTTCTTGGAATCAGATTATGCCTATTGTATTCGTATAATCAATATATATATTTAATAGTGTTGGCGTTTACTTGATGTAAATCCATTATAATTGAATATACCTCAAATTCAAACACTTGAACTTATGATTTACACTTTATTGTAAGATGATACACAGATTAACCAATATACCTTTATCGGCAGAAAATTTCAATAAAGAATTGAATATCATTAAACAGATTGCGGTTAATAATAATTATGAAAGCGAAGTCGTGTCAAAAATTCTGGACAAAAAACTCTATCGGAAAGCTCTACGATTAGTATTTCCTTATCAGCCGGATAGAAATCGTAAATATAACAGTTTAACATACTTTGGAAACGTCAGTCAAAAAGTCAAAACCTTTTTAAGTAAACATAATTTTAATATTTCATTTAAAACGAACAACAATTTATCGAGACACATTAAGAACAATAAAAACAAAATTAAAAGAGAAGACAAATCAGGTGTTTACCAATTGAATTGTGGAATATGTCTCGGTATATATATAGGTAAAACTAGTAGAAATTTCGGTACTAGAATACAGGAACATAAATCTAGCTTCGCCCATAATAAAAGTAATTCGAATTATGCTAACCATTTATTAACAGAAAACCATACTCTTGATACGAATTTCAAAATTCTACACAATATAGAGAGAAGTAGTCAATTAGATTATTGGGAAGTAGTGGAAATAAATCGGCTTAAAAATTCTGGAAACTTGCTCAATGAACAGATAGAATTAAACAATTCACCCTTGTTAAACCTTTTCAGGTAATAGAAATTATTCTCAGAAAGGAATATCTTAGGTAAAACCAAAACCATTGAACACCAAAATTCCCTGATATATATACCTGTATTTTTCAAAATGTTGTTATTATTCTGTAAGCATCTGAAGAAGTCGTTTGTAACGACGAAACGCGTCATGCTATGTAGTCAATAAAGTGTAAATCATAAGTTCAAGTGTTTGAATTTAAGTTATATTCAAAAATATATATATATATATATATATATATATATATATATATATATATATATATATATATATATATATATATAAAACAAATGAAAAATTTTCTTGCGATGAGAAGTACAAATGACAAAAACACAATTCTCGGTATAGCCCGCAACTCAATTGGAAGCAAGCGTTGACACTTGTTTCGAGCTTATTGGCTCCCCTCAGAACGGCGTAGCTAAGTTCTTAGGTGTACGAACCTGGAGATGGAAAAAACAATGAAAGAACACTCCTGTAAAGGAAGTCTTCACTGCTAGGGCTCCACGTGAACTCTCTGCGTTTGAGATTTGGTCAACGTATCGCCAATGTGGCGACTATTTATCCTTTGCGGAGTCTTCAATCGACAAAGTTAACAACGAATGAAAAATTTTCTTGCTGTGAAAAGTACAAATGACAAAATGACAAAAACACAATTCTCGGTATAGCCTCCGAGTATGAAGACTCCGCAAAGGATAAATAGTCGCCACATTGGCGATTCGTTGACCAAATCTCCAAACCCGGAGAGTTCACGTGGAGGCCTAGCAGTGGAGACTTCCATTACAGGAGTTCTTTTATTGTTGCTTCCATCTCCAGGTTCGTACACCTAAGAACTTGGCTACGCCGTTCTGAGGAGATCCAATAAGCTCGAAACACGTGTCAAGGGCTGCTTTCAATTGAGTTGCGGGCTATACCGAGAATTGTGTTTTTGACATATATATATATATATATATATATATATATATATATATATATATATATATATATATATATATATTAATATATAAATATATATATATATATATATATATATATATATATATATATTATATATATATATATATATATATATATATATATATATATATATATTTCAAAATTGGTTTTATTGTATGTCTGATATAGTTATGATAATGATATTCAATATGTATTTTTATTGACGTTTCGTTGTATATCACAACTTTGTCAAAACTAAGGATTAATGGAATTTGGGAAACAACAAAGGATATCAAAATTCGAAACTAAATTAAAAATGACAACTTGGCTCTTCTGCCACTGTGAAAATGAGAAGTCTCGGCTTTTTGTCCTCTGAGAAACACCTTGTTTAATGAAATTCCCATATTCCGTTTGTATATTTGAAAAGGACACAAGACACTAAACCGAGATATGTTTCAAATTTCTGCGCGAAAAGTCAACCTTATCAAATTTTGTATTAAAACCGAAATTTCTATAAATTTCTACTGGATGGTACCTCAGACGTTTACGGAAAACCGAACGAAGCATCTTTATGAAAATCAAGTAGCTCCAATAGTTGGTTATAATCTATCGATCTAAACTATATTCAGCCTTGCAGCGTTGCCTTTTATTTCGAAAAGTGGCAACCCCGTTGATATTTTGAATGAAATACATTGAAACATGCTTACACATGAAATTTGTGATACTTTTATGAAGGTACTATATATTTGAAAAGAACATTCTTCGACTTATTCAATTTTCTTTGAAAAATTCGACAGATGAGATGGACTTTGTGATAACCCATATGTCAACACTGGGTGATGAAAATTTATGCAATTATCTACTAAATATTGTTTTTTCAGATTATTGCATCCGATTTCATCTTAATCATACAGGGTGTTCGTAAAGCTTCGTCGATTTATTGAAATTCAAGTCAGTGTAAGTTGCTTATTTCAAATGAGGCTCCCCGCATTTTGTAGGTATTTTAGTAATTTTGATAATTACAGGCAGCACAAGTGATTATCTTTCGTATAATATTGGGGTTCTCTATACTACATAAGAGCAGTAGTCCTTGTGATATTTTTACTTAACATTATGCGATATTCATTTGAGAACTAATCAGGGTGGAGGAAATAATTATTCGAATAATGTTTTGATGAGTCTGTTCATTCTTCATGAAGAAAGTGACAAAATTGTATCAAAGACATGCAGGAAATTCAGTGAAATATATCCTAATTTACAAACTATGAATAACACACATCTCAAAATCAACTGGGTAAACCTTATGAAAGCCATAGTCTTTCATACAAATCTCATGGAGTGAGGACAGTTTGCTTGACTAATATTATTATTAAGGTGCCGAAATGAATATTGCATTCCCTACTAGAAGCAAAACGAAGGAACGTCTGTTAGCTATAACTGGAACTGACGTTATGGAAATATTTTGTGTGAAAACTTAGGAGTGTTCACTAGGCACCATTTCACAGTCACTGAACAAGTGTCCACTTTTAGACAAATGCTCAAACAGAACGAACTGAAAATCTCAAAATCACAATTAACTGGGTAAACGTTATGGAAGACGTAATACAAATTCCACAGAGTGAGAACAGTTTGCTTGAATAATAAAGGGTGTTTTTTTAGAGGTATAGAACTTTAAATTGCAATAAAACAACGATGGATAATTCGATTGACGAATATTTTTTTTATTCGAACGATAATCTTGTGGCATTACATTTTATATATGATTTTGGGCATATGACCGCCACGGCTGGCTCGGATGTAGTCCAATTTGGACGTCCAATTTTCGATGACTTTTTCCAACATTTGTAGCCATATATCGGCGAAAACACGGCGAATATTGTCTTCCAAATGGTCAAGCGTTTGTGGCTTATCCACATAGAGCAATGGCTTTACATAGCCCCACAGAAAGTAGTCTAGCGGTGTTAAATCATAAGATCTTGGAGGCCAATTCACAGGTCCGAAACGTGAAATTAGTCTGTCACCAAACGTGTCTTTCAATAAATCGATTGTGGCACGAGCTGTGTGACATGTTGCGCTGTCTTGTTGAAACCACTGCTCTTGGACATCATGGTTGTTCAATTCAGAAATGGAAAAGTTAGTATTCATGGCTCTATACCGATCACCATTGACTGTAACGTTCTGGCTATCATCGTTTTTGAAGAAGTAAGGACCAATGATTCCACCAGCCCATAAAGTGCACCAAACAGTCAGTTTTTCTGGATTTAACGGTGTTTTGACATACACTTGAGGATTATCTTCACTCCAAATGCGGCAGTTTTGTTTGTTGAAGTAGTCATTCAACCAGAAGTGCGCTTTATTGCTGAACAAAATTCGCTTATAAGAATCGGGAACAACGGCAATCTCGTTTTGGGCCCATTCGACGAATCTACGCCTTGCTTGATGATCGTTTGGCTTCAATTCTTGCACGAGTTGGATTTTGTAAGCACGCAAACCAAGATCCGTCCGCAAAATCTTCCATAAAGTGGATGGGCACAAATCCAATTCCTGTGTTCAATGACGGATGGACTCATTGGATCTTCCTCAATGCTACGCTCTACAGTAGCAATAGCTTCTTCTGTACGTACCGTACGCCGTGTCTGGGGATGCGAGTTATCAATAAGAGTAAACGTGGTGCGAAAATGTTCCATGGTTAATCGAGTTAACTGCTCTGACAGACGATTTTTGTCGACGATAAAATGGACGTAGTGCGCGATACGTATTCCGCACAGAACCATTATTTTCGAGATGAAATTGCACTATTTGCAAGCACTGTTCAGGCGTGAGTCCATTCATGATGAATTGCCAAACCAAACTGAGAATAAATCACTTCTCAGCTATTGAATCGGTTGCCATCTTCAACAGTAATACCAACTCAAAGTTCTATACCTCTAAAAGAAACACCCGTTAGTATTATTATTAAGGTGTAGAAATGAATATGGCACTCCCTAATGGAAGCAAAACGAAGGAACATCTGTTAGCTATATCTGGAACTGAGCACATGGAAACATTCCGCAAAAACATAAGGAGTATTCACTCGGCGCCATTTTAAAGTCAATGAAAAAGTAACAATTTCAAGATGTGAGTAAGTAAGTAAAGTAAGTAAATATTTACTGATTCCAGAAGTAATATAACATAAGTAACAACACCTAGCCTCAGAGGGCATGGAACCACACTATACAATAAATTTTTAATACATTTATATTGATAATAAAACAATATTTAGAATTTTCTCATAATTTAATACAAATGCACATAACGACGTTTCGAAGTACTACTTCTTTACCAAAAATTTTCGAAACGTCGTTATGCGTATTTGTATAAAATTATGAAATAATTCTAAATATTGTTTCATTATGGATATTAATTTTCTCTAAGTATCGGCCTCATCTATCATCCATTTATATTGATTTCATAGCTAACGCTAATTTTTATACACTTATTCCCTATTTCAAACTCAATACAATTTTTTACCGGATACCAATCTAGTTGACAAATTATGACAGAATTACAAAGTAGCTGAAGTATGAATGTCGAGATGCCGAATGGCTCAAACAGAATGATGTGAATATCTTGAAATCACACTTAACTGAGTACAAAAAGGCATACTCATCAATACAAATATCATAGAGTGAGGACAGTTACCTTGACTAATTGCATTATTCAGGCACTGAAATTATTATTGCACTGCCTTCTAGAAGCGAAACGAGAGAACATCTGTTAGTTATATCTGGAACTGAGTGCATGGAAACATTTCGCCAAAAATAATTGGGAGTGTTCACTAGGTGCCACTTTACATTCTCTGAGAGAGTTACAAGGTTTAGATGAATGTCAAGATGCCGAATAGCTCGGACAGAACGATGTGACTATCTCAAAATCCCACAAAGCTGAGTAGACGTACTAAAAGATATACTCATTTATACAAATAATATTAATAATAATACACTTATTCCCAACAGATATACATCCAGTTACAGAGAAAAAATAACAAATTGTACATAAATAATGATAAATAAGAAAAAACGAACGAGAAAAAAACAAAAAGAGAGAGTATAAGCGAATATATACAAAGAAAAAATCAAATTACGATAAATTGAAATAGTATTGAACAATAACTAGATAACTAAAAATAAAATAAAATATTGTCTATCACAAAGTTACGTATGGTCATCAGAAGTTGACCATGTAGTAACGAAATAAATTTGATGAATAAAAATAAAATTGAAATCGATTGCAATAGTACTGCCTAGTAAACAAATGAAACAACTAAAATTAAAATAATATTTATAACTAAGTCATATGTAGACAACAGATGTATATGAAAATACCACGACACCCCATTGCGCTGTTTTGAGTAGCATGCCAACATCACCCATCAAAATAGATATATCAGATCGACCGCAACACCCATAATAAAGATTACATATATACTTGATAGGAGAACGTGACATAACATTTGATCTGCTGTAATTGACATAAAATGAATTATTCCGCCTCAGACCAGGCCTTGGTAAGCGAATATTTATTTTGCTGAGAAGATGACATAGATTGACGACAGTTACCTTGTCTAATATAATTATTCAGGTACTGCAATGAATATTGCACTGCCTACTAGAAACAAAACGAGAGATCATCTGTAGTTATATCTGAAACGACTGCATGGAAACATTTCGCCAAAAATAATTAGGAGTGTTCACTCGGTGCTACTTTACACTCAATGAGGAAGTTATAAGGTTTAGATGAATGCCAAGATGCCATATAGAGTAATTCACATAATTGTCATGGACCTTGTTTTATATTCCTAAATAATAACATAAAACAAGGTAACTCTCTTATACTGGAATAAATATTGCATTCCCTGCTAGGTTTCATTGATTTGAATTCTATTGCATGAATCACATAAGCACCACCGAGATTGCAGATGAGCATGCATGTGAACACGAACTACAACTCTCACCTCAAAAGCGCATTTACAAACACGCACTTTCTTTCGTGTGCATGACATGAATTTGTAAAGTACATAAAAATGATTTCAAAAAATTGAGAAGGTATTTCTAAATAAAACCTTATGATACTGATTCGAATATTTTATTCAATTTGGTGCATAATCTATTACATACCGTGTTTAGATTCGAGGTCGTGAATCATGGATCCAAGTTCTTGAGCTCTATGTTCCTTTTTTGGAGTCGGTGGTGGAAGTGCCATTATTTCATTTGACAATGTCGATTTTTTCATTGATTCTTCGGATAGAGCAGCGTTCAATTTAAGCTGAAAATAAAAGTGTAGCCGTGAAGTCCCATTTCATTGAAAACCATCGAAATCATAATATTCACATAATAATCATAATTAGAATTAGGACAGAGTATGGTAAATATTTTAGATATATATATATATATATACATCAATCTATATATATATATATATATATATATATATATATATATATATATATATATATATACAGGGTGTCTCAAAACGATCCAACTATTTCAAGAGTGAGCGAGAAGCAAACAAGGCGCGGGGGAGGGGTGGCGCGAGCGTCGTTTACTAGAGCTTTTCTTAAATTTTTAGTTGCCTTCATGCCGTACACGGGAGAGCAACGTTCGTTTTGCGTGCGCGCGTATTTCGAGAACAATCGATCACTCATTAGAGTTCGACGGATGTATCGGTTACATTATCGATTGCGTAAGATTGCGGAAACTCCAAGCAATGCAACAATTTTAGCTTGGATCCAGACATTCAATACAACTGGAAACACTATTGTCGAAATCCATCACGGGCGTCCAAGGACAGCAAGAACTCCTGGAAACATTCAGTCAGTTGCAGATTCTGTAAGCCGACAGCCTCGACTCAGCGTTAGAAAGCGTGGGTCTCAGCTGGGGTTATCAAGAGCGACAATTCACCGCATAATGCGATCTGATTCACACCTAAAGGCCTATAAAATTCAGATTGTGCAAGCTCTTCATGATAATGATTACGAATTAAGATTGAATTTTGTGAATGTTATGTTAGAGAGATTTAACAATTTCAACAACATTTTTTTAGCGATGAGGCACATTTTCATTTGGACGGATACGTCAATCGTCAAAATTGTCGTTTTTGGGGAGAAACGAATCCACACACATTACATCAGCGCCCATTGCATAGCCCCAAAGTGACTGTGTGGGTCGCTATGTCAGCGAACTGCATTATTGGGCCGTATTTTTATGAAGACAACAGAGGACATGCAGTGACTGTAACTTCTGCTCGCTATGTGGACATGATACGCAATTTTTTCGGGCCTCAACTGCAACAATGTGGGCATTATAACCGGCTGACATGGTTTCAACAAGATGGGGCCACATCGCACACCACTAACAACTCTTTAGCTGCATTGCTCGAGTTGTTCCAAGAAAAGGTGATTTCACGAAGAGGTGATATTGAATGGCCACCGCGGAGCCCTGACGTGACTCCACCTGATTTTTTCTTGTGGGGTTATCTTAAGAGCATAGTCTACGAGAATAATCCACAAAATTTGACACATTTAAGAAACAATATTGAAGAAAAAATCAGGAGTATTCCTCGACCACTTCTTCAAAAAGTTTTTGAAAGTGTACGCAAACGGTTTGAGGAGTGCCGTCAACGTGGTGGCCGTCATTTAAATAATGTAGTGTTTAAAAAGTAAAATTTTGTTCCTTATCTTTTAATTCGTATCAATAAATGTATAGAAAAATAAGTTTACTGTATTTTTTTTCCAACTTAAGTAGTTGGATCGTTTTGAGACACCCTGTATATATATATATATATATATATATATATATATATATATATATATATATATATATATATAAGGATATTCAAGATTGAAATCTTTAACGGAAACGCAGCCAGCTTGATTCAAGAAACACTCTTTATAAGTTTTCGCAATTGTTTTATTCCTTCTTCAGCCACCCATGTATGTGAGGTTGACAACCTAAGCTTTATACAATTCAGCATAATACAATAAAACAACTAAAACAAACCTTAACACAATTGACAAATTAAAATCTAATTCCTGTTTATTATAACGTTAATATGATCGTACTCATCTCAATAGATATGTTTGCGCAAGGAGAAATATTCACACCCACGCAATGAAAAGAGAGTCGTGACGTTGTAGCAAAGATTATGCATCAAAAACTAGCATAAAAATTATAATTCTACATGCCTTTACAAAAGATACCTTACTACAACTATATCTCGCAGTCAATTGTGGAGAATAATATCTATAAATAAGCATAGCTCTACTGGAATTGCACAATCTCCACTGGTCAAAGAGTTCCCTACAGTATGCCTGACCTTCTCGTGGTTGACAAGAGAAACTTTATTATATCAGTGTTCTTGTTGAGGTGGCCATTCCAAATGCAAACAACAACCTAGTTGAGGAGAATGCCGATGAAATTTCTGAATATCAAGAACTTGGAACGCGAGTGCAGAAACTTGACGCATGAATGTCGTCAATAATGTTCTAATTTTTAGAACATTGCATCATTAAATCATTACAAATTTCGTGACATATATTAAAGCACTAGGGCTCGGCAAACATTCTAGGAGACAAGAAGTGATTAAAAAAAATTGTTGTCGACATAACCGACGACGTACTGAAAGATAATCAATATTACCAATCTTTGAGGCAAATTTTGTCGTAATAGAATTGAGAAGGTTGAATATACGTATTGCAGAGGAAGATAGAAACATCGAATATTAAACCCACGACTAATGTAATAATTTCTATCAAACCTGTATGTACAAATGTTGTCTAACGCATTGAATGCCTTTCAGTGCGTTCATTCCGTTGATTTGTGTAAACAAGTAAAGAACACCTTTATTATTAGTTATGACTGTCATATATATATATATATATATATATATATATATATATATATATATATATATATATATATATATATATATATATATTATATATATATATATATATATATATATATATATATATATATATATATATATATATACTACAGTACCATTCCTACGGAGCTTGTGTATGAAGTTTCAGCCCAATCGCTATGTTAGTTTGCATTGTCGTTTCCGTTGTTTTCGTGAAAATGGAAAAATTGTACAAACGTGCTGTCATCAAATACTTCTATTTGAAAGGTTATAACCCACCAAAACAAATGAGAGAAGACATGCATTCAGCACTAGTAGTTTTCTCCCCTTCATATTGAACTATTGGGCAGTGGGTTTCTGAATTCAAAATGGGTCGTCTGAGCGCCTCTAACGGGCCACCTTCAGAACGGCCCGTTGAGGTTATAACTTCAGAAATGAATGAGAAAATCCATCAAATAGTATTGAAAGACAGCAGATTGAAAGTGCATGGATATCGGATGAATGTGTGCGAAATATTTTGCACAACCATTCTAGCATGGAAAAGCTGTATGCAAGATGGATGCAGCGTTTGCTAAAGTTCGATCAAAAATTGATTCGAAAAATCATAAATTTGGCGCTGTATAGGCGTAACCTGAACAAATTTTTGCGTCGATTCATAACTATTAATGTGACATGAGTTCAATACTACAATCCTGAAATTAGAGAACAGTTGAAACAGTGGGTTGGAAAGGGGGAAACAACTCCAAAGAAAGCAAAAAAAATTTTATTGACAAACAAGGTTATGGCTACAGTTGGCTACATTTGGCGAAGATTTCGTTGCATCACGATAACGCACCAGTGCATTCATCGATTATTGCATGTACAAAATCCACGAATTGAAGATTGAATTGGTGCCGCATCCTCTCTACTCTCCAGACTTAGCCCTCAGCTAATGACCTCAAAAAATGTCTTTGGGGAAGAAGTTATCGAAAGTATGAATCAGTATTTTGAGGAGCTTGGCGAATCTACGTTTAAAACTGGTATAACTATATTAGAACACCGCTATGACAAGTGTATCATTGTTGATGAAGATTATGTTAAATAAAGAAGGAAAATAATTATTTAGAACATCGGTATTTTTGCTCAGGCCGGAAGCTTTTTCACCCTATATATATATATATATATATATATATATATATATATATATATATATATATATATATATATATATATATAATAAACTTTATTTAACTGCATCACAGTCTAGTCAAAGTGTTTGTACAATTAGATACACTTATTGAATTTTAATGGCATTTATGATGTACAATATAAATGTTTATCAATTTGTTGACCTATTAAAATGGACTTCTTCAAGGTGGTAAGTCACATTTTCTTTGAGGAATACTTTTAAGGTTTTTCTTAGAGCTTGTTAATGCTCTCCATTCAACAGGTAATTTATTGTATAGCTCGACCCCAACAGTCAGTCTATCACCAATATTCAGCCTTTTCTTTTCGATTTTCAAGTTATCCTTGTTACGGATAATTATCCTTGTTATGGTTGCGTATGACCTCTGGTTTGATGTGTTGAGCTGTTAAGCTTTACCTCCATAACTAATTTTATGGCCAGCTCAGAGACCACTGTACGTATTTTGTATTTCAAAAACAGGGGTCTGCAGTGGGTATCAGGGCTGACGCCTTCTAATGCTCTTATAGCTTCTTTTTGTGCTTTTAATATTTTGTTGATATGAGCTGAGACACCCCATATTTCCAAGCAATAGGTTCCATATAGGTATATATATATATATATATATATATATATATATATATATATATATATATATATATATATATATATTTATTATTATTATTACGATTATTATGAGGAGAGCGACTGAACTTGAATTCGCAATCATTAGGTAGCTCTTTCTTCCGTTCATCTGTCCACTTTACCCAAGGTTGACGATTTGATTTTTATCAAACTTCACATCTGCGATTTTATAGCGACATTCATATATATATATATATATATATATATATATATATATATATATATATATATATATATATATATATATATATATATATATATATATATGGACACCGATATTTAAATTATAATTCATTAGTACCAACAAAATACGAAAAAAAGCGTCATTATTGCACTTACAGATAGAGCAATTAGATTATCAAATAGGCAATTTAGACAAGAAAATTTAAATGAAATAAAAAATTTACTGACAAATAATGACTACCCAAGAAGATTTTATGAACCTGTTATCAAGAAAAGAATCCATCAAATTTATAATAGCAGAAGAAATGAAAAATATACCTGACTTGTCTGAAAAAATCAATAATATGTTAAAAAGATATGACATAAATGTTTGTAATAGACCAAATAAATCCACAAACGCAATATACACCAAATTTAGACCTAAAGTTAACGACAGAAACAAAACTGTATATCAGATAAATTGTAAAGAATATGAAGCTTGTTATATAGCAAACACGAAACAATATTTACATAGGCCGATATATGAACATAAATATTCTATCCAGACGAATGAAACATGCACCGCACTGGCCAAACACGCAATCGATCGAAAAAATTCACCAATTCGATCTTGACAGACGAATGAAACATGCACCGCACTGGCCAAACACGCAATCGATCGAAAAATTCTCACGGAACCCGAAAATTCTCACGGAAGAAAAAAACCAATATGAAAGAAATATTTTGGAAATGATAAATATTCAAAAAGAAGAAATAAAAGCTATAAATTCAAGAACTGACATCGAAGAATTTGATAGAATATATCATAATATTTTACGAGAATCAAAATAAAAAATGTATACATGCTCAGATATGAATCAGGCGAATTGATGAGAGAACCGATGATTTTATACGTCCAGGCATCGAAAACGCTAACTTGTTGCTCACTTTGTAAATTGTGTTTAATATATGTATGTATGTATTTGAAAATGACTTAATAGCCGAAACGCGTCATACAAATTTGTATTTTCAATAAATGACCTGAATTTATTGAAAATACAGTGAATGTTTTATTTTATATATATATATATATATATATATATATATATATATATATATATATATATATACATACATAAATTCACACTACGGCATACCTCTTTTTCCAAGGAAGCCACCTGTTCATTCAGCCTCAAGTTCTCCCTTCTACTGTGAATTAGATCTGCATCTGCCCTGTCTGACCTCTGCCTGAGCGACTGCATTTCGGCTTGAAGCCTCGCAATTTCCTGCTTATAGTGCCGTTCATTTCGTTCATTCGCTAGCTGTAAAGAGGATATCTGTTGCTCTAAAGCACTCTTCTCTGCCCCGGTAACACCAATATCGGACTGAAGAGTAACTGAAATAATATAAGAACTTATTTTTGACCAGATCCTCCGCCATTTTGCATAAAATTTCATCAAATTGCTATTCTAATCGCACTGAGTGAAATATTGAAGAGACTATTAGGACATCCACGTGAATAATTTAAATCAAACGAATAATGAACTGATATACTCGTATATATATATATATATATATATATATATATATATATATATATATATATATATATATATATATATATATATATATATATATATATATATATATATATATATATATATATATATATATATATATATATATATATATATATATATATATATATATATATATATTAGGGTGATTTTTTTTTTCGATTATTTTTTTTCTTGATCCCGTCTTGAAATTTCGTTGAAAATACCCCCAAAAAATTTCCCTGATACTTTGAGCCCTCAATATTAATATTAAGTATTCGACCAAGGCGTGTAAAGATTTCTCGTTTAAAATACACGAAAACTCTGATTTTTATCTTTGAATTTCTATAGCTCAGCGGCATTGCATGGCATAGCTTTGACCATAGGCAGGTATTTCTCAGAATTGAACGCTCTACAAATATGTCCAATGCGGCAAAGTCACACCTCACACTGACGAGGTAGTACAGGCCACTAAACCTAAATTTTTTTTCGTAAAACTCACGTTTTTTCGCATTTATCTCGGAAATGACAAGAGCTATGCGACAAATGTAAATGAGAAACTTGTAGGAAATTAAAGTTTCGACAAGGAGGTCAGCAAACCGAATCAATAAGATCAATATTTGGCGAGATATTAAGCCTAGAATTGATTTTCCTGTGATTTTTTTGTTGATCATTAACTTAAATTTAATACAATCTTATTTTCTTTCACTGTAACATTATGTTTTTTATTTTATATGATTTTTTGAGGATAGATAACTAATGAAACATGGGTAATCCACAAAATTCAAGCTTTAACGTTAATAAATGTTAAAATAAAATCTTCTTTAAAAATTTTTTCGTCAGTATATACTTTATAAACTATTTATGATTTATTTATAAAATTTTCAGTTATTTATTTATGTATGCTATGTTTGCACCATAATTTAATTTAATATCTATTTATCATTAAACTACCTTTGTAAAAATAATGAATATCTCTATTGCTTGAAAATATTTTTGGTCAGAAATCAGTTTAAAATAGCAGCAAGAGAAAACAAATTTCGCAGAATATATGTGTTTTTATCGTAATATTTCATGTGAAAATATGGTTTACTGCTCCTAATGCAATAAATGCTCCAAACTCGGATTTGCAATTAGTAATAGATCTCATTGAGTACAGAAAAATCCACCCTGAAATCGCAAATGCTGCACTCGATTAATTGTCTCGTCATTTGTGGTACTCACATGAACAACTTGCTTGATTGGCTCTTCTTGATGAAACTGTGTCAATAGAAGAAGAAGTAAAGATCATACAAAAAATAAATGTCCAGGTAGCTGTTGAAAAGCCAAGTAAACGTTTTGTAGTTGCTTATGAGCAAATAACGTCGTTATATGAAAAAAACATAGGCGATTTTGTTAATCCAAACTCATTGTTTATTTTTAAACAATTTGAGCTCCCTTATGACTTTCTGTATACTGATCCAAGTTCGTGGGAATCAAATCTTTAGTATAAACAATGTTATAATATATTTAAAAGCTTAAAAGTAGTGAACGACACTGCAGAAAGGAGAGTAGCACTAGCCGAAAATTTTAATGAAATATTGACTCATAACGAAGATGAGAGACAGAAAGTTTTTCAGACTGTTCAACGCCATCGCTCTCTATACACATCTTGTAAAAAATCACAAAATATTAACGATAAATAAATCTAACCATAAATTTTTTCACTTTTAATAATAATTTTTCGGTATTATCGTTTCAATATTCATAAATTATCTATTGTTGTTTGAATGACTCAAATTATAATAATTTAATAAATTGTTAATAATATATAAATTATGTAAGCGTAGTTGAATTTATAGGTTTTATGCAGAAATACCCAAATCCATTATTTTTTTTAATATTACTGAACCAGGAGACCTTTAATTATGTAAGAAATTCATCATATTCTACTTTTTAGCTTTAACAAAATATATTGAACAATAAATATGATGATACAGGGGAAGAAAATAAGATTTTATTAAATTTAATTTCATGATCAGCAAAAAAATCACAGAAAAATCAATTCAAGGATTGATCTCTCGCCAAATATTGATCCTATTGATTCGGTTTGCTGATCTCTTTGTAGGAAATTAAATTTTCTACGAGTTTTTTATTCACATTTTTACTATAGCTCTTGTCATTCCCGAGAAAAAGGCGAAAACACGTGAATTTTACGAAAAAATCAGGTTTAGTGGCCTGTACTATATCGTCAGTGTGAGTTACGACTTTGCTGCAATCGGAATTTTTGTAGAGCGTTCAATTCTGAGAAATACCTGCCTATGGTCAAAGCTATGCCATGCAATGCCGCTGAGCTATAGAAATTCAAAGATAAAAAATCAGAGTTTTCGTGTATTTTGAACGGGAAATCTTTACACGCCTTTGTCGAGCACTTAATATTAATATTAAGGGCTCAAAGTATCAGGGAAATTTTTTGGGGGTATTTCCAACAAAATTTCAGGACGGGACCAAGAAAAAAAAAACCCTAAAATATATATATATATATATATATATATATATATATATATATATATATATATATATATTTCTTGAAATTGATTTATTGCCTATTTAAGATATTTTATTTCGAAAGTTTTCAGCAATAACAGGCTTTTTTTGATATGAAAAAGTTTATTTTTGTTGACGTTTCGTTGTTATATTACAACTTTGTCAAAACTAATACCTGCCTATGGTCGAAGCTATGCCATGCAATGCCGCTGAGCTATAGAAATTCAAAGATAAAAAATCAGAGTTTTCGTGTATTTTAAACGAGAAATCTTTACACGCCTTGGTCGAGCACTTAATATTAATATTGAGGGCTCAAACAATCAGAAATATATATATATATATATATATATATATATATATATATATATATATATATATATATATATATATATATATATATATATATATATATATATATATATATATATATATATATATAATTAGATTTGACAAAGTTGTAATATAACAACGAAACGTCATCAAAAATAAACTTTTTCATATCAAAAAAAGCCTGTTATTGCTCAAAACTTTCGAAATATATATAAAATATATATATATATATATATATATATATATATATATATATATATATATATATATATATATATATATATATATATATATATATATATATATATATATATATATATATATATATATATATATATATATATATATATATATATATATATATATATATATAATAAATTCAATGGACGATGAATCAACTCTGTGATAGCTCATATTTAAATGAGAGGTAATAATAAATACTTGTCTAAAAATCACTGACTGCTCAATTCTTTATTCTACTAGTTTCGCCTTTCACGGCATTATCAAGAGTGAATACATATTACAAAGACAACCTTTAACTATTTGCAAATCTGTTCGGACCACAGAATACACCTTAAATTATAATATAGAAACAGAAATGATAGATCACAAAAAAGTTGGATAGGTGATCAGTGAGAGTTTCTACAACTGCAAACTAGATGGCAGTAGTTCATCAAATTAGATGAAATTTTTCAAAAACTAGAGTTGTAGAATGTACTATTTCAATTGATAAGGACGTGTGAAATTTTCAATTTTAGTGGTATCCATGTGATTTCTATTGGTTATTAGGATTTGATATATATATATATATATATATATATATATATATATATATATATATATATATATATATATATATATATATATATATATATATATATATATATATATATATATATATATATATATATATATATATATATATATATATATATATATATATATATATATATATATATATATATATATATATATATATAGTAATCTATGCATTACATATGCATAGGACACGTTCAACGAGAACATAACTTATCACTTTCGACACCGAATATTGAGTGCGTTCCGTTGGGAACAAACTAACGTGACACATTAAGAAAATCGGTTGAATAATTTTCATTACCGTTGTACGTTAACGTTATATCTTTATCAATAATTGTCAAAAAATAGAACATATATTCAAATTGAATTACTGATTTCAATGGATTGAAGTGTTTGACAATAGTTGGCAAGGAAGTTTAGATGTCCAGTTTAAATTCAATCCTACTTAATCAATGCAATGCAATTTATCCTACTTAATCCATTATTGAGTACTCAGGATGAAAAAATGACGTAATCTTTAAGTACTCACTTATTTTACTCTGCATTTCTTTCTTGAGTTCATCAATTAATGCTTGTTTTTGAGCACATTCTCTTCTCAAATCTCCACTTTCTCTCCTCTGCTTATCTAATTCCAACTGTAGTTTGTTAGTTGTTTCCCATTGGACCCCTAACTCTGTAGTCAGCTGATCTATCTGCTGAGTGTATCTTCTCTCAACCGAACTCCTCTCATCAGATATTCGGCGACTCTGAAAGATTTGCGTTATATATTTGAAACATATATACATATAAATGACACGGAGGTTTCTTATCTTGGTGAGGGCACCAAGAGAGGCTTATCTCTTGGTGAAACATTATGTTGAAAACAATAGATTAAAATTAACAAACTTGACTTAAGTTTCAGTGAATGTATTAAAAACTCTACATATGTTTCGGGCGGTTAATCCATATATATATATATATATATATATATATATATATATATATATATATATATATATATATATATATATATATATATATATATATATATATATATATATATATATATATATATATATATATATATATATATATATATATATATATATATATATATATATATATATATATATATATATATACATCCAACCTTTTGAAAATACCTAACATCGCTGTTTAATCCTATTATGAGAATCATTAGTGCCATACATCCAAACAAATTTGTCAGACAATTATTCGTTCGATATTTCTCAATATTTCGTCGAAATTTTCATTGAATTCTTTCCTAAAGCGAATGCTAACAACGAATTATACAAAAAAGGCAAAAGATAGAATGTTATGAAGTAAAATGTATCTGGGAAAACCGTTATTTACAAAAACATAAGAAACCTCCTAAAACTCTCATCCAACATAATCATACATATTCATGGCAAATATGTAGGATTATATTCATCATGTTTATAACTGTATTATACTTTTGACTGGTAGGATGATAAGAATAATAATTTAAGCATCTTCCAGAAGGTGTGTTCTTTATGTACCAGTCTAGTATGACAATGTTTTTTGATCCTGATAAGTTGAGCATTCAAAACTGGAATGCGAGGTCAACACTCTTGTTGGTCTCGCATTCAAATGTGAACTTATATATATATATATATATATATATATATATATATATATATATATATATATATATATATATATATATATATATATATATATATATATATATATATATATATATATATATATATATAGAAATCTCTGAATATTGCCTTGCTATTTATTTTTATTTAGCTAGAACGTGTACAATGTGATGCCTCCATTATTCTTCAGGGATAAATGTTAGAGAAATATTGAAATCGATGTCACATCTGATTGAAGTGCGAGGCAGCTCTTTTGTTCTGCATGGAAATCGTCAGTCGCACCACGTTCATCGAAGTGAGGCAACGATTTCAATCCCCAAGCATCTTCTTATGACTCCAATTGGAGTACCTTCAAGTAATGAATACTTCACAATTCCATCTATAGGAATCAATAGAAAACATCTCTCAGATAGTAGACGCACCAAGCATCAAACGTTCACATCCCTTCTTTAACCGCATTTGCTAAATTTCAACGTCTATTTGACAAATCTTATCATATGATGTTTTCAAATGTCTTTAGGTTGCGTTAGTACTACGCTCGCGATTGTTCCTGTATTTCAGGGGCCTATTCGGCGATATTTTTGAGGAAATTATTCGGCGATATTTTCAAGGAAATTATTCGGCGATATTTTTAGGGAAATGAAGTTTTTGTTCCAATGGCACTAGATGAAATATTTGAGAAAATGAACACTTGAATATTCGTTCGAAAATATCAAATTTACCGAGAATTTCAAAGACCGAAAGAATTTTATTGTAGAGCAAATGTGAACGTATACGATGTGATGGCTCCATTATCCTTCAAGGGATAAATGTTAGAGAAATATTGAAATCGATGCCACACCTGATGGAAGTGAATCGATTTCACTATTTCTCTAACATTAATCCCTTGAAGAATGATGCTAGTGTCAGATAAAGATTAAGAGTTAATGTAAGTTAATGTTTCATACTTATTTAATTAATTAAGGCATAATTAATATTTCACATAGCAGAGCTGTCTATGTGAAACATGGATAATGTGATTCCATTTCTCCTTCGAGAGGTGATTGGAAATTATCCTTATTGAAGAAACAATTGAAATTATGAGAGATCGTTAGGAGATATTTGACTCGATTGGAAAAATCTGAATTTTACAAAAACTTCAACATTTTTATCTTGAGAACAATGCAATTCCGGATGTATATTAATTGGATTTAATCTCATCAAATAGAAATAGGAAATCACTTTTGTGCCAAAAAAGAATTCAAAAAAAGTTTGAAGTTCTCGAGGTCTCGTTCCAATGTGCAGAAATGCTGATTATTAAATCAAGGATTTCGCGGAATTTGGAAAATATTTTCGAGATGCTGTTTGAAGATGTCAGCTATCCTTTGGGGGTTGGAAATGAACAAACCATTAGGTTGCTGGAGATGAGTAGAAGAAGTTTTCCTGGAGCCAGTTAGTATGCTAAATTTTCTCCAGTATTCCTAATCGTATCTGAAGTCAAGCTTGGACGTAGTGTCCGACCACTTTTTTTTTCGGGTATTCAGGCGGTTATATTCAGTCTTAATGGCGGCGTCTCTCGTCCGGATGAATGAACGGTAGAGGCGTCTTTTGTATTTAATGAGATTAACACAGACGTTATATGCTCCCGAATAAGAGGAATTTATTTGGTCAATAGCGAGATCTATTTGATGAGAGTTTTGCAGAGGTTGATATTGAGGGAGATTTGTGGACCATTGGTTGGTAAATAGTTCCCAGTTGGGGTTTTGGTGATCCTTAAATGTTATGCACGCGGGAGTGGAAGCTAGAGGCTCGGCTATGTTTGAGTGTATTAGTAAAGGTAAATGGTCAGAAGTAATTGATTGACCTATGAAGCAGGGTTCTTCAAAATATTGTGTTAAATCAGGGGTGGTGATTATTATGGTCGGTAATAGACATCCCTGCGTGACTGAAAAATGTTGGATCCACGTTATAGCAGCGCCATAGGTTATGTTGGATTAGACATTCCGACAGAATCTTGCCGTTTCTGTTTGTTGAGCTGTCTCCAAATTGAATATTGCGGGCGTTAAGATCTCCTAGGATAATACTGTGCGGGACGGAAGCAATGTAGTCTAAAAAATAGGCTGGAAGAATATCACTGGGGGGATGGTAGTAACTGAAAACAGCTACAGATAAATTGTCAAATTGGACTTTCGCAACTACACATTCAAGGCTGGAAAATTGATTTGGTAATTTGAATTCAGTCGAATGAAGCGAGGTGTGAACTAGAAGGGTAGTGCCTCGAATAGCACCCCAAGAGCTGTTCTGTTGAAAGGTGTTGATTGGCAACTTTTTTTTCTCAACTGACATCGATATGCTTTGGAATTTTACAGAATAGCGCATTATTTGTTGAACTACGTTGAAATGCTCTTACCTGATCTGTAATTGCATCTCGAAGTTTACTATGTTGCCTTTCCAGTTCGTCCTTCAACCTCCTAATCTCTAATTCTGCGGCACTCTTTTCATAATGAGCTTGTTCAGCGGCGTCCAAACTTCTTTTTACTGCATCTGACGTATCGCACTCCTTACTTTTGAGTTTAGCCAGAGAATTTTCAAGTTTTGCCACTGATTCTTGAAGTATTTGTTTATCCCTAGAAAATCCATCACTTTATTCACTATTCACTTTATTCACTTTATTCAAGACATGGCGCAGAGGTTTCGTTTATCTCTTGGTGAAACATTATGTTAAAAACAAAAAAATCCATCACTTTATTCACTAATAAATGCCGGCGAGCTTTCGCTCATCTCTTGGTGAAATATTATGTTAAAAACAATAAATTAAAATTAACACATTTGGCTTAAGTTTCGATAAATATATTGAAAACTCTACATTTGTTTCGGGTTCATTAAAATAACAGGTTCAGTAACATTGTATACTCTTGAAAATGGGTTAAACACCCGAAATATATGTAGAGTTTTTGATATATTTAGTGAAACTTAAGCCAAGTGTATTAATTTTAATTTAATGAGATAAACAGCTGAAAGATTACTTTTTGTACATTTTTAGGAATATTTTTGACATAGGTATCAGGAATTAACTTTCTTCTAATAATAAATAATTCAAATTGATGTCTCTCACTTGACGATGGACGTGGGACAATTGATAATGTTCCTCGTAGAATAAAAGTGTCTATCTTGTGCTTCCACCAAGTAAAGGTATCAGTTTAAAAATTCCTTGATGATAATTCCTTGAATAATAATGAAGGAATCACATCGTAGCTACATGTTTGCAAAGTTTTGAATGTGAAGCTGCTGCACTTCAGTTTCATACGTAAATATTATTCATTTGATCAGAAAACATACATTTGAAGATCGTTCTCAATCGATTAACGAGGATTAGACCCCATGCGATCACTCAAAGGTGAGGTGTTGACGAATTTTGTTTCGTGCTTGCATGGACTGATATAATAGCAGATTTCACACGCTCAGTTTTTACGAAGATCCAAAAAGCCTTTGGATCATATTCGAAGGTTTCGTCGAATATGACTGCGATGAAGTTTCACCCATTTTTAATCGAGAGACCTCCTAAAATTAATTTCTAAATGTTGAAGTATTTTATTGAAACACTATTTTCTATGTTTTTAAAATTTGACGAAGTGTGGACTCTCAAATCGCAAAAGGCAAAGGAACTTATATGAAGGTATATATACCCATTTTTATGATACAGAAAACCTTTATAGAAGTATGTAACTATATATAACTATTTATACTCATATCGGGTGTCCAGAAAGGATAGGGGGTATTTGTAAGTTCAATTGATACCAAACCACAAATTTTACAGCAGATAAATGGAAAATTAATTGGCAAATATCATGTTTTCCAAATGTTGACCCTCGCTTTGCTGGAGTTCCTCTAAACGAAATCAGAAATTAGCTGCCACGCGTGTACACATCTCTCCGGAAATAGCGGCCATTTCGGTGCGGAGGTTGTGCTTCAGTTGTAGTAGAGTTCGTGGATTATTTGCGTACACTTTTTGCTTAAGGTATTCCCACATGAAATAATCAAGGGGTGTCAGATCGGGGCTTCTCGGAGGCCAGTTGATGGTTCCTCGACGAGATATCACTTTATCTGGGAAAAGTTGATTGACAACCGCAAGCGACTGGTTTGAACTGTGGCAAGTCGGCCCATCTTGTTGAAACCATGTCTCCGCATTAAAACCTTCAAACTTCTGTTACGCAAACACGATAACCTTTGGACTATGTAGTAGTCGTTTATGTTTCTCTCTCGGATTTTCGTTGGATCAGAAGCGGCAGTTTTGTTTATTTACATGCCCGTTTAAGTGAAAATTCGCTTCATCACTAAACAGAGAATGTTTTCAAACGTTGGAAAGCGTTGAAGCATTTCATTTTCAAAATTCAGTCGAAGAGGATAGTCGGTAGGTTTCAGTTCCTGCACGAGCTGAATTTTGTAGGCTGTAAGATGTAAATATTTCTTCAAAATAGTGTGCATCAACGATTTTTTTAATGTTAAGGCCTTGACCTCGTTTGCGAACTGATTGAGACGGATTTTTACTGTCTGAAACTCTCACTTCTTCAATCGCTTGTTGGGTACACTGAACCGGTACTCTCAAACATTTGAATCTATTTTCTGATGGTATCGTCCTTCTCATTCCGTACATTGAATTCTACACGATATAAACGTTGAGCTGACACTATCAAATCACCATTGATAATGAGAGCGTATGCAAAAAGCACGATGGTTTCGGTACGCATTCCGAATCTCCAAATATGGCGGAGCAAGCTATCCTAACCGACACCTCCCCCCCCCCACCAATCACGCCATTACTTGGACAGTGCCGATACAAATACCCCACCCTTTTTGGGAACCCGTTCTGAAGGTGCACATTCCTTACATCAGGGGTAGGCAACGCGGCGCCCGCTAACGCCCTGACGCCCTTGGTTCGCCTTGATTCTAAATGTGCCCTCATTGAGGACACTTAAAACATGATATAGAACACGCAATTTGTATTATATTCAAACACGAGAAAATACCTTGAAGTTCTGCCATCGACGAAATTAGAGGCAGACATCTTTTCTACTTTTAAAAATTGTATAACTGATGTGAATTTACTTGAGCAAGTCATCAAATTGGTGAGAAAAATGTATTCATTTCCTTAAGTAGGATTATTTTCGAAATTTATTTCTTCACACTGTCCCATACATCCGGAAATATTATGCTTGAAAACGATGGGTTTATAACAGATCATCAGGAAGGTCAATGAAATTATGAATTTTATAAGATCGGGAGCTAAACTGCGCAGTTCTTTTTATATTACGTTTTGATGATGAGGAGTTCAATTCACAGATATTCTTCTACATAGTGTGTGGTGTTTGAGGAGAGGTCAATCAGTGGTTTATCATGTATTTGCTCAAATGAAGGAATCTATAATTCCAGAAGCAAATATAAAATGATGATTGGTTGATCTAATTTCCAACAGATATAATGGCAAACTTTGAATGAAACGAATTTCAAAGAAATGTAAAAAAACGCATGTCGGTAATATGATTATTGTAGTAGATGCATTGAGATTTGAGTTGGTGTTGTTCGAATTAAACCTTGTGAACTGTTTCATTTTCAAAATTAAACACATTTCATCGAGAGTTCGAAATTGAATAACGAAAATTTTTTGCTACATCAAATTGATAGATTATATATATATATATATATATCAATTGAAAAAAAAATTAATGATGAATTTACGATGAGAGTAAAATTGAAATGAGAGTTGCCCAGAAAAATCAAAACATATTCAACAGTTTAACATATATAACAGTATCATAATTGAAATTGCAAAAAGTACTAAAAAGTGTATTTTCAATGCGCGTGGTAATTGTTAAAATATTAGAAAGTTTTGTAATCGATGAAAAAAATAATTGTTCTATTTTGAGGAAATGTGCAGTTGATATTTATTCATATCATGCAACAACTTAGAATTGCTAGTTGTTTTCTCAAATATGAAATATTTTAAATCAAAATATCGAGCAAATTAAAGATTGGTAACTCTAAATATATCCCTAAGAATTTAGCTTGAATATATGGATATCGAAGTTCCATATCGACTTATATTATGTATTGTTGTGTATGTCATCAACAGAATAAGACTGTAAAATATTCGCCCTCGGTGATTTTCAGATCTAGTATTGTGGCCTCAAAAACAAAAAGGTTGCCGACCCCTGCCTTAATTATCAACTCATTTGAAATTGATCGCTATACGTACCTTTGTAAATTGTTTATGTCTTTCTTATACGTCTCAAAGCCAACCCCTCCAGAATTGTTCCATCTGCAATTTTTCTACGGTAGTTGTCATTTTCTTCTTGAGCTTTCTTCAAATCAATTCTAGCTTGAGTCAATTGAGCCTCTAGTTCAGATATTCTTGATTCGAATACAATAGATGGACCTTCAAAAAGTGGCTTTTTTTTCCTTGTTGGAGACTTCTGACGCTACGAATTGATCGAAATTAGCAATAATTCATAATTGGATATTTTTTGCAAAATAATCGTTATATATGACATGAACCGCAATCAAAAATACGATTCAAATACTTTACAACAAAAGAAAAAATTAACACATAATAATTCATTAATCGATTGGGCCGATACTTGATGAAAATCTAAATACATAATTCAAATATAACTAAGTAGTTTTTTCCATTTTCATTATAATTCATTCAAAAACATGACAATATCGTTTCCCCAACACAGTGCCTTCATCAGATGTTGATGATAAACTGAGGTATTACATTGTGGACTGCTCGTATTCATCCTCAAGTGCGTGGGGATGACCATAGAACACTGTTTTTCTTTTGTAGGGAATGACTATAGAACATATTTCTTCTGAATTGTGGGGGATGACCATGGAAAACTTTTCTTCGATTGCATTTTTAATAAATTTATTAAAGGAGAATTATTGATTAAAACTGATCATTCAATAAACTGTTAGATTTCTTCCTCTTATTAATTTCCATGGCTTCTACCAGGGTTAGTTTATAACCTTTACGCTCTGTTTGCAATATTTTAAAGTTGATGTCGAAGACATGGTTCTCTTTTAAAAGATGTGTTGAATACGTAGAATCGGTTTTATTTTTTGCAAAGCATCTTTGGTGTTCAGATATTCTAAGGCTGAAATTCCAGTTTAGCCAACATATACTTCTGGACAAGTACCGAAACGCAACTCATAGACACCCGATTTATCATCAGGCGAAATTTCATCTTTCTCATTTCTGATGTGTCTATCCACGGTTTTCTGGGTTTTGAAAACAAATCGTGGAATTTCTATCAGATAAAAACTTCGAGATTTTTGATACAGGGTTGCCTAAATACGTTAATGTTATGAAATTTTTGTGACTATCTGTTACTATCGGATATACTTGAGAAATGGCCTTATTATATAATTTTTTTCGTAAAATGTTATCGACGAAATAATGATGATATCCATTGTTTTGTGCGATCTGCTTAATGATCTTAATGATGATCTTGTGTGATGATATTAATGATGTTGCTTTATCAGCAGATAATTATACCTACTCATGGATTGAACATCATTGAGCAGATCGCACAAAACCTTTGGTAACATCATTGTTTCGTCGATAACATCTTAAGAAAAAGATTATATAATAAGGCCATTTCTCAAGTATATCCTAAAGTAACAGATACTCGCAAAAATTTCAGAAAATTAATGTATTTAGGGAACCTGTATCAAAAATCTCGAAGTTTTTATCTGATACAAATTCAACGATAGCATCCAAAACCCCGAATACCGTGGACATCACAAATGCTGAAGATACTCGTAAAATTTCGCCTGATGATAAATGGGATATATATGAGTTGAGTTGCGGTACTTATCCCAATGTATATGTTGGTTAAACTGGTAGGAATTTCAGCTTTAGAATATCTGAACACCAAAGATGCTTTGCAAAAAATAAAACTGATTCTACGTATGCAACACATCTTTTAGAAGAGAACCATGTCTTCAACAACAACTTTAAAATATTGCATACGGAGCGCAAAGATTATAAACTAACCCTGTTAGAAGCTATGGAAATTAATAAGAGGAAGAAATCAAACAGTTTATTAAATTATCAAGTTTTAATCAATAATTCTCCTTTATCAAATCTATTCCAGTGAAAATGCAATCGAAGAAAAGTATTCTATGGTCAATCCCCACAATTCAGAAGAAATATGTTCTATAGTCATTCCCCTACAAAAGAAAAACAGTGTTCTATGGCCATCCCCACTCACTTCAGGATAAATACAAGCAGTTCACAATGTAATTTGAGTAACTGAGTCCACAGCTCAGTTTTTTATCAACATGTGATGAAGCCACTGCGTTGGTGAAAAGATATTGTCATGTTTTTGAATGAATAATAGACTAAAAAATTGAGAAACTACTCAGTTTTATTTAAATTAGATAATGATTCGTTTAATTACTTTAAAGGCAGATCTTCAAATTGTCGAAATATACTAAATTAGATATATTCGAAAATTTCAATTTCAAATCTGATCAAATAGAAAGTAATTGATATCTTTCATTTTGGATGACGTTAATCAAAGGAATAAAACAAGGTAGGTAGAAGCAGAACAAGCACAGCTTTTCTTCTGCAGGTGAGTTTGCAGATTCCGAGAGCATAAGTTAATCATACAAATTGAATATTATATACAGGGTCGACCGCGACTTTAGCAATATAGGTTTTCAATCGATCGTTAAAAAGTATGTTTGTATCGAATATGTTTTTTCGCACTCCATGGATTTTTTACATGACAGTTATTGCAACTTTCATTCAATTTGTTTAACGTAAGTTCACGAATGAATCATTTAAACATTATTTCTCTTTTGATTTTTGAAATGATTTCCATTTTCACTGATGAAATCACTGATTTCATCGCCCCGTCTGCAATATTCTCTTCATTTAGGGTTTTTCAATATTCACCAATGAAATATGTTTGCACTGTCAGCTTGAATCTGTTGTTTGTTGAAATAATAAATTCCTAAACTCGAGCAGAATTCGAATATTACACAAGTCTGCAAAAAAAAAAATGAGTAAGAGCTGTTTTGGTTTTTATGTGAAATTCTTATGTTTTTGGGTATGCTGAATTCGAAAACAATTTTCATTTCGTCCTAGAACGTCACGTTTTCTGACAATAAAGGTGTCTATGCTGAACAAGTTATTATCGTAAAATAAAACATAAAAAATTGAAAAATGAATTTATAATTTATAATTGCGTAACAAAACTATTTTTTTTATTTAAAATACATTAATTAATAAGCACTAAATACATTTCTTTTTCCAAACCAACTCGTCCTCTTGGGAAAAGTAGGAAGTAAACTGCATCTCACGATATCTAAACCAGGAGGAAGACACTCCCGGCAAAAGTAAATTCCTGCTTTTAAGCCTTGATCCAAGCAACTCAGCTGTGTTTTTAAGAAGATTCAAGTCTCTCACTAAATCATCTAGCTCGCTCTAGGAAAACAATTTCGGACTGTTGTCATCTTCAAATTCAAAACTTGACTGGTCATCGGGCTCAGGTACAGCACCATCTTCGCCAGAACTTGGAATCTCTTCCAAGGTAGCAGGGACCTTGGGGACTGGTATTTCGGTCCCATGAAGGATGGGAGGAGTAGCTGATTGCAGATTGGGGTATGAAATTGACTGCTTCCATTTTGAATTATACCCTTTCACATTACGCAAACAAAAGTAACAATCATCATTAATGGTTCTTTTGCTCGCGCCGTACCATAGGAATCGCATATCGGAAAGCTTTTTTCTTGCCCTTAAACAAATTTCGAAGGTCTTCAACAAATCGTTTGCAGACTTTATTAGGTGCCCAAGCTTTATCCTGATCTCCAAGTTTTAATCCAAAATACGCAAAGTATACTTTTCTTACAAAGTCCGTAATATTCACTTGTTGCTTCAATATCATATATTCGCCACAATAGTAACAGAAACTATCAGACGAATTCACACACTTCCGCACAGACGACATTGCACTATATTGATCTAAGATCTATAAAACAATGGCGAGTTAACACGTAATTGTACCGCGCCATATTCTACATTGTCGGAGCGCGCACGTTCAGGTTACAACATGTTTATATTTTTTAATGTAGCTCAAACAGGTGTTCCTTATTTAGAAATTAATGATAGTTTAGTCTGGAAAAATTTAGAAACAGTAATCAAAATAAAATTATACCCATAGTTTATGACAATAAGTTAGCCCAAAAAATCCCTTTTTTGTAATAGAATTGTGCGTTTTGTAAAAAAACCTTACGTTCTGGAATTTTTTGAGTGTTTTCTTAGTTTTCAGAACACCTTAATACATAGAAATCAGTTGGAAATATCCAGACAGCATTTTTGTTGCAGACCTCTGTTATTAATCAAAGATTTGCATAAAATGATAATTGAATATAAACTCAAGTTAAAAAACTGAACTCATTAATTACACTTTATTGTCAACATAGCATGACGCGTTTCGTCATGCTATTTCGTCATAACAGAATAATAAGTCGTTTGTAACGACGAATCGCTTCATGCTATGTAGTCAATAAAGTGTAAATCACAAGTTCAAGTGTTTGAATTTAAGTTTATATTCAATTTTAATTGATTTACATCAAGTAAACGCCAACACTATTAAATAAAATGATAAGTAGGTTGAATTTAGAGTGCATTAAACTTTTTGGACAATATCAAAAGTTAATTTTTTGTAACAATATTGAAAAGAGCACTTTTTAAAATAATATAAAAATTTTATTGCGTTCAATCCTACCTTTGTTTTTCCTTCAGTTTCTGTTTCTGTTTCTTCTGTATCTGGTTCAAATTTGTCGAATACAGATTTCATTAGTTTGGTCTTCTGTCTTTCGTGTAGAGTTTCATTCTCGCTAATCACATCTTTCACTTTACTCAGTAGAGAAGTAAGTTCCGCCTAAAATTTAGATTATTCATTCATTTGAAAATACCCCAATCAACAGCTTGGGACAATTGAAAATTGGGAAAAATGCAATTGAATTTTCCAACTCAAAGGAAATTAAACTAGAAGCTGAACTAAAAACTCACAAAGAACACATGAATAATTTTACTCTGTAGGAGAACTGAAATTAAAGCTTATCTTCCACAAAACTACAACAAAATTTTATATCAAAGAAATTCAACTAAACCTATATCTGGAAAACAGTCAGACTGATATCACGAGGCCCACAAGCAAATATGGCAATGATATCAAGAAAAGTTTTTTCTTTCGATGCTACCAAATTTTACACAAGCGTGTCGGAATTAGAAGTTATGGTACTAATTTATTCATATTTACTGACAAATAATGTGAATCCGGTCATTAGATAAAAAATTATAAACTTATTACACATTTTTAACGTCAAGAATTGTTTCCAATTCAATAATATTTATTACAAACAGCTAGAAAGATTGGCAATCGGAAATACCCTGTAGTCCAGATTTCTATCCAGCTAATTTTCCTTCAGTAACTTCATTTTGATGAGGCGCCCAAAAATTTTCTCTACGAAACTCCGGCAATCATGAAATGTGTAGATTTGATGATTCTTAAAATATGTATTACTACCCGAATTTTTCTTTGTTGAGTTTCAAGAAAATTATCTTAATCAGCCCATTTGTCCTACAAAATCTTTTTCCCACAAAATCTATAGCTTCATCAAAGAGTCCCCTTTTTGAACACGTATCAATAACGAAGACATCATAAACGATTACTAACCAGCTGATTTTTTTTACTTAGATAAAACTTATATAATTTAATAATATTATTGTCCTACAAATTACGTGGTACGTTATTCCAGTCCTACGCCCAGGAATTGTTTATACTTCTAAACCATTTTTCTCATTACTAATTGTATTACGAAAACATAACCATGAGAGGTAATAATAAAAACTTGTTTGAAAATCACTGACTGAACAATGCTTTATTCGACTAGTTTCGCCTTTTACAGCGTTATCAAGAATGAATACATATTACAAAGACAACCTATGAATATTTTTCAGATCTGTTCGGACCACAAAATACACCTTAGATACTGGTCTATGACCAGTTAGATCTAAACCACTCCCCGCTGTTAAATCTCTGATAATTTGGAAACCCCCACCTCTATGACGAAATTCAAGGTGGTCCGAACAGATCTGCAAAATATTTATAGGTTGTCTTTGTAATATGTATTCATTCTTGATAATGCTGTAAAAGGCGAAACTAGTCGAATCAAGAATTGTTCAGTCAGTGATTTTTAGACAAGTTTTTATTATTACCTCTCATTTAAATATGACTTATCACAGAGTAGATTCATCGTACATTGAATTTAAAAATATAACACATTAGCTTAGTGTGTTCTCTGCGCAAATAAAACAATGCCCTACAAGAAAACAAGTATGTATCACTAGTCCGACAAGAAATGTTATTATTTCGTTCTCCTATTTGTAACATATGATACAATGAAAAAATCTTTTTCAAAATTTAAATAATTTTATTTTTAAAAAAATTAGTTTGATATATATATATATATATATATATATATATATATATATATATATATATATATATATATATAAATTCAATATAAGGGTTATTTAGACCTTATGAGCTATAAGTACAAACTCTTTCTTATTAAGCCAAGCTTTCGAATTTATTCAATTCATCATTAGGGCAATCTGCAAATGAAAGCATCTTACAATCACAACCTAAATTCCTGAATCGACAATTTACATTCTTGAATCGAGTTGAGATAAGTGGTAAATCTACATCGACCTTTGAATTCCCCTATCACAACTAATAGCAAAACCATATAACACAATACTAAGTGTTTTACCTCTGTTAGCTATCACAGGGCGTCTCATCGAAACGAAGCTTTTCACGAGGATTCAGCTTGATATTAATTACTTTTACATCGAGGATCGATACGGATACTTTTTAGCGTAGAACCGGGATATCGTAGCACGCAATTTGTAGGACGATGTGACTATTGAATTGTATAAATTTTGACTAAGTAAAAAAATCGGCTGGTTATTAATCCTTTATTATGACCTCGTTATCGAAATAATGTTTCGTCAATTTTGAATTATGGTTTGATCTTCTATTACCCTTGCCTGTACGCACTTACCAGGAGAAAAAAGATGCAAAAGATTATTAATTCTTGTTGTAGGTTCATATATGGACTAGTGCCGTCTTATATCAGGGCACTTGCTTGGTTGAAGTTGGAAAATCTATTCCGCTATCATTTGGGATTGGCCGTTTTTCGTATTCTGTCTTCTTCTTCTCCTCCTTACCTCAGAAATAAATTGGTTTATAGAGGCGCAATGCACATTCGCGATTTGAGACATCCCTACACTCTTTCTTTGACGCATTTTTACCGCTCAGGCTTCCGTAAATGTTTCTCGTTTAATGCTGTACAAGTATACAACTCCATTCCGTTGGACGTTAAAGCAGGTAGCTTGGCTAGGTTTAAGCAGACGTATAAGGTTTCTTTTCGTTAATCAGAACTGAATGTTTTACTCTTGCGTTATCAGGTCTTATCATTATTTCTTGTTTGAAATTAACTTACGTTGTTATTTTATTTTTATTTTTTCAATTATTATTTTTATAATGTTATGTTTTCTTTCTTCTGAATATCTTGTTTCTGTTATTAATTCTCGCTTCCTTTTGCCTTTAGCTTATTGGGAATTTCATAAACTAAATAAATTGTTTTACATGTATTATTTTTATATGTAGAGGTTAAGTGGAGTAGTTTTTAGCTAGACTCCGCCTTTCTTCTATCACTATTTGGCAATAAAGACAATTTATTATTATAATAAACATGTGAAAAAAGGGAATCTTTGATGAAGCCATAGATTTTGTAGGAATAATATTTTTTCGAATAATTTAGATAATTATCTTGAGACTTAACAAAAAAAAAGTTTGGCTAGTAATACATATTTGAGAATCATCAAATCAACCTATTTGATCCTTGCTATTTCTGTTAGCTACAACAACCGGAGTTTCGTACAGAAAATTCTTGGGCGTCTCATCAGAAAGAAGCTACTCACGGAAAATAAGCTTGATAGTAATAAAGTTCCAAAATGGTCCAGGAACCCTGGACTACTAAGGACCTTATTAGCGGAAATATTTATGGAGCAACCACTCACTTTTCAATAAATGCATATTCTGGTTCAGGTATGCTGATGACATACTATTATGTTCCAATGGGTCGGACAGGTAATTTTTTAATTTCCAAGGATATTTATTCACAACCCATTCAAATATAAAAGTTTCAACCGAAATCGAAAACAATAAATCGATAAATTTTACAGATCTTAACATCTACCACGGTACATAATATTTCGTTTCACCCTTGGACAAATGAATTGTCGTCGTACCAATCAATGATTCACAGATTATTGGATATCCCATTAAACATAGAGAACCAACTGAACATAATTTAATATTAAGTGGTTAACAACAGATACTCCATAAAACTTGTTGATAATATCTTCAACAAAAAAACAGAAATCATTCACATCGCAACAAATTTACTGAAGAATTAAAAATAAAGACGTTAACAGTTCACATATATTACGTACATTGGAAAATCCTCGAATAAAATGGAAAACTTCTCAAAAATAGAGAAAAGCACTACGAAACAAAAAATATATTAGGAAACTTCATAATAATAATGATAGTAATAAGTCTTTATTCTCCTACAGGTTAAATCACCCAGTTACAGGAAATAATAAAAAATATATATACAGTATTAACACCTAATGATATGATACAAGCGTTTAAAAAAGGATAATCAATACAAAAAGTATTTATAATTGATAATAATCAATGAGATTATGGCTTACTTCAGAATTCACTATACATGAAACGATTCCAAGTAAACCCGACAATGAAAGCAAATGAGTCACTGTTGATATCGCATTTGTCAGACACATCCTCGAATAGCAAACTCATATATCTAATGGGTGATTGTATGAGGGAATTATTTTTCCGAGTACCCAATGAGAAAAAATTGATTGAACATGAACATTGTCAAGGAACATGAAAATCAATAAAGCCAATAAAGGTAGGACAGTCTACTGAACATGTGAGAAGTTACACAGAAACTTCAGAGACAAGTCCCTTTCAACTTCGAGTGATTTAGCTCCAAACCTGTTTAACAGATCAGTTTTGCTATATCCTCTGGCCGGATAGACGTGATTTTCCATTTAAATTAGATATTTGAGAAATTTTCGTTGTAACGATTCCAAATGATTTTTATGAGAATTGTAAATGTGACTCCAAAACATACTTCAGAAATTTAATTTACCTTTTACAAGCGCATTAAATAATCGCATAAGTGTTTTTGTATTCGAAAAAAGTCCAGCATTACGCACAATAAATCCATAAGATTTGAATGCTGTTGAAATTGTTTAATTTATATGAGGTACAAAAGTGAAATTTTGATCAAATATTATACAGAGGTCTCGAATTTCGGAGACTCTGGTCAGAACGGTTTCGGTTTACAATATCATTTTATGATATACTATTGATGTGAATAAAGTTCTGATTAGTTTGTTCATCGTAATTAAAGCTGTCGTCAGTATTTGATTCAGTATAAACAGAGCTGAAGTATTTAACTGAGCGATCAATTATTTCTTGCGGTTTGTCGTAGCGATTCTCTCCATCCATCATTTTACTTAGCAAACGCGAGTTACCTTTTCATTCCGAAAAAATGACCAAAATTCAGACGGATTTGACGAAATGTTATTCTCTGAACTACAAATAAAGGTTTTATAGGCCGCCTTAATTTTATATCGTACTATGTTGCGCCTGTATCTGTAAGTGTCACGATTGAGATTAGTTGGCATGCGTTTATATTTTCTGAAGGCTCTTTCCTTTTCAAAATGAAATTTATAAGTTCTGAGGTGTACCTTGCTGAAAAACAACTCCGTTTCAACTTCAGAGGAACTGACTGTGCAAATATACTGAAAAGTTTATCATAAAATTTGGAACATGCAATTTCAGGATCATTATTCACCGCGGTTACAGAATTCCAATTAGTATTCAAGATCAGTTCATTCATCAGATTGAAATCGGCTCTTCTAAAGTTGTATTCTCATGAAGTAGAGGAATCGACACAAAGGTTTTTGATACCTTGTATTTGCGCGGCTACTGTTAACTGTAAAATAGGATGGAACTTATCTACTGCTACCAGAGAATAATTTTCTTGCATCATAATAAATAAAAATAAAATGAAAAAGTTTTATTTCCACTGACAATGTAGTACAATTGTATGGGAAAATAGCCAATGAATTGTCTATACAATACTACATGATAAAACAGAATGATACAACAAATTTTCAGATTTGAATACTATAAATGAACATAATTTCAACAAGCACACACACTTAGATATCTTGAATTGATGTAGCAAGATATTCTCGAACTGAATAAAATGCATTTGAGAAAAGCATTCGTTTCATAGCAGCTTTGAAAGGTCTAGCACATTCCATATTTTTTATTTTTGTGGGCAAGTGATTGTAAACTTTTATAGAATTAGTATGGGGCCCCTCTGCACCTGAGTAATTTTTGTATATGGCACATATATGTCACGACCAGATCGCGATGTGTACAGATTTATATCTTCACATCGAGAAAAAGAATATATATTTTTTTGATGTGCCATGCACAGTGATAGATGCACAATGATGGTAGAGTCAAAAACTATTTTTGAATCAAAGGCGACAAGATGAATTCATTGGTCTATGGTGCATTGTACGTATAATTCTTTTTTGCATTACAAAAGCATTTCCCATATCAGTGCTGTTTCCCCAACAAAGTATACCATATTCCAAAATACTGTTTATGGAAAAGAAGTAATACATTTTCAGAACCTTGTAGTCAACAAATGCGCGAAGCTGCCGCATGGCGAAATTCCTTGAGCTAATGAGCTACAAACGCCTGAAATGTGTTCCCTCCATGTTAGATGGTTATCGAACGACACAACCAGAAACCTGCCATGGTTCGATTGACTTACACTACGTCGGTTATGTGACCAAATGGGGGGACTAAAATCCGGAATATTTCCTGAAGGAGAGTAGAATAAACTAAACATCTTTTTAGAATTCAGTACTAGTTCATGGAACATTACTAAAAACAGGATCAAGCAACCTTTCTCACGAATTTAAGGTATAGTTAAACGATTTCAATTCAAGAATTTCGGAAAACAACTTCAAACTAATACGCTTAATATCAGTAGTACTGAAATTTTTTATAACAGCAAAGATAAATTGAGTAGGGGATCAAATTCGGGTGTCTATAAGTTAACCTATAAATATGAGAAATGTTACATTGTTCCGTTAGGTAGTTGATTTTATACAAGAATAAGAGAACACCTCAGAAACTACTAGAACCAAAAATCAGACCTTCATTCCTGATGTACTGTATAACATATCAACATAATATCAACATAATTTCAACAACAATTACGAGATCCTGCATATAGAAGACATAAGCATGAAACTTAACTTCCTGGAAGGTCTCAAAATTAATAGATGCAAGAAAACCAGTTCAGCTCAAAACGAGCAACTGGAGGTTAACAACTCTCCTCTTCTAAACCTCATGATTAGTACGAGTATATAAATGAAGCTTATCCAATTTTGTATTCAGTTTTCATCCACCTGATGAAAGTGTACAACGAGAAAATATTTTAGTGGACAATATATCTTATAAACAAAAACATTTTCCATATTGTATTCACTTCTTTTGATTAAAAAAGAACTTCGTGCATATCCAGGCACAATTCAGACTATTTAGCTTATAAGGTAACTTTATTATATTTTACTTTTTCCCTACTCACTTTACAAAAACTTGATTCTTTCTCCAGCTGCTCTATGTAATCCTCTTGACGTTCAATAAAGGTCATCAATTCTGGATTAGGTGTGGTACTCTCGTACTTAGGTGGTTCACTGAAAGGATGCAACTTGAAATTCTCGTTTCGTATAACACGTACAAAACTCACTCAACATTCTTCTCCGTTGCAAACTGTGAAATGGAATTCAAGTTACTTCGGAAATGAGGGTAGTATATTTTTCTGGAAACGAGGGGTGGATAATATGGTGGATAATAACGACGAGGTCTTGAAACTTTGCTTTCGGCACTAATCAGAGATTGATTATCTGTTTCTTCACCGGCGCTATCCAAATCTCGGTAACTTTTTCTCATTGGTGTATAACTTTCGGCAAGAAGAATGCGTAGTCTTGAAACTGCATCTCTGTAAGCGTTGTCGGCAAAGTCGGGTTTCTTTCTGAAGTCCATTTTAGGAATAGTATTTTTCCTGAAAAACGTAAGTTATTAGAAGATTTGGGAATATATCAACGATGTTAATTCTTCATTTCATCATTTGCCGTATACAACTAGAACATTTCTTTTTAATTTTATTTGTAAATCTATTTCTTCAACTTTAAAATGCTTGTTTTACCTGGCTCATGGTCACGATACGATGCTATATTTTATACAGCAATCTACATCAAGTGGGTTGCCTACCACAAGTGACTATTTGTCATTCTTGTCGAATATTATTCGTTTCGATATTTTGTAACGTTTCAAAATACTACGAATACTCCTACTCGTAGTTCAAAGTGCATTGATGTAGGTAGGGAGTATATCCTAGTTATAAATTTCATCTATTCCAACATTTCATTTTCATTACGAATATTGAACTGATAGGTCAGTTTTTGGTTGCTGAATTTAATATCTTATATTTTTATGAATTTTGAATGCGGTTGTAAGCGGTAAGCGTTTCGAATTAATGATTATGTTATCTATTAATTTTCATCTACTAGATGCCTACGGGTATAGCAGAAATGTGAACGTTGATGCTTGGTGTGTCAATGACCTGAGAAATGTTTTATATTGATTCTTATAGATGGAATTGTGAGGTATTTCACATATTGTGAAGTGTTACTTGTCAGTATTCCACTTGGGGTCATAAAGAGATGCTTGGGGGTTGAAATCGTTGCCTCATTTTGATGGACGTGGTGCGACTAACGAGTTTCTCGTAGAACGGAAGAGCTGTCTCGCACTTTCACTGTGGGATCGATTTCACAGGCGTGGCATCGACTTCAATATTCCTCTAACATTTATCGCTTTAACTAAAATGAAGGATCACATCGTACTCCTTAACTCATCTAGCTCTACTATAATATTTTTTTAGTGGATTAAATCACCAAACTTATTGGATATATAACGAATCAAAAATTTTCTTGTGGTGAAAAGTACAAACGACAAAAATTTAATTTTTGGTACAGCCCTTAATTCAATTCGAAGCAGCCGTAGGCTCTACTCAGAACGGCGTAGCCAAGTTCAGGATGTACGAACCTGGAGATGGAATCAACAACAAAAGAATCCACCTGTAAAGGAAGTCTTCACTGCTAGGCCTCCACGTGAACTCTCCGGGTTTGGAGATTTGGTCAACGTATCGCCTTTGTGGCGACTATTTATCCTTTACGGAGTCTTCAACCGAGAAAGTTAACAACGAATGGAAAATTTTCTTGCGGTGAAAAGTACAAACGACAAAAATGTAATTATTGGTACAGCCCGCAACTCAATTGGAAGCAGCCGTTGACACGTGTTTCGAGCTTATTGGCTCGAAAGAGACCCGGAGAGTTCTTTTATTGTTGATTCCATCTCCAGGTTCGTACACCTTGAACTTGGCTATGCCGTTCTGAGGAGAGCCAATAAGCTCGAAACACGTGTGAACGGCTGCTTCCAATTGAGTTGCGGGCTGTACCAAGAATTCCATTTTTGTCTATATATATATATATATATATATATATATATATATATATATATATATATATATATATATATATATATATATATATATATATATTAATATATAGATAGATTGGTGCGACTGACGAGTTCCTTGCAGAACGAAACATATATGTCTCGCACTTCCATCAGGTGTGGCATCGATTTCAATATTTCTCTAACATTTATCCCTTGAAGGATAATGGAGACATCACATCGTACACGTTCACATATCTAGCTCTAATATAACATTCTCTTGATTAATTTCAATTTTTCAAATGAATGTTCTAGTGTTCATTTTCTTTAATATTTCATTCAGTGCCATAAGCACAAAAAAATTTCATTTCCTTATATATGTATATATATATATATATATATATATATATATATATATATATATATATATATATATATATATATATATATATATATATATATATATATATATATATCCATATAGTATAATATATGAATATATTTGATTTTTGATGGGTTATCATAAATAAAATAATAGTTTATAATAGTCAATTCTAGATAATATCTAATGAAATTATGTATAAGCTATGAATTAATAATTTTTGATTTTTGATGGGTTCTCAAAATAAAATAATAGTTTATAAAGTCAATTCTAGAAATTCTAATGAAAATGGATGATATAGATACACATTTGCAAATTATAGGATATATTTTTCAACCCTCTGATTGTGAAAATAATCAAGTAATAGATTCAGTATAAAATTATCTTTAAAATTAAATCACTTTTGTTGTTTTAAACTTTTGGTTTATTGAATATGTTGGAATATTCACGACTTTCATGCTATTATAAATCAATATTTTTGATGGGTTATCCTATATATTTCAACAACTCAAGTTTTGATAAGAAAAATTTGAAGGAAAATTGGAAATTATAGAATATATTTTTCCAACCCTCTGATTGTCAAAATGATCAAGTAATATTATACTCAGTAAAGAATTTGGTTTGAATTTAAATTACTTTTTTTTGTGTTAAATATTTAATTTATTGAATATTTGGCAATATTCATGACTTTCATTACAATGTTCAAGTGTCCATTTTTGATCGTTTATAGTCAAATAAAAAATTATGCCGAAAAAAATATTGATAGAGCAATTGAAAATTTTTAATTTCGCATAGAAGTTATGAATCTAGAACGAAAGAGATGAAAAAGAGATCAATTGATTTATTTATTTATTTTATTGTTCACGTTCTAGTTTTGAAGATAGTCAACCTAATTCATTAGTTAGTTAAAGGAATTACTTCCTATAGTTTATTGACAAATATGGTTCAAAAAAGGGACTAGCGATTTGTTAAGTCGATGCACTGGGTTCGAATTCCAGATTGAGTTCGGACCTTTCTGCATGTTACTGAGAATAGCGGTTAAATAATGATTCAAATGGTTAGTAGTTAATGTCATAATGTAGACCACAAATTCAGTAGTCGTTTAGAACCGGCGTTAAATAGTTGCTCTTAATTTAATGACTGTCAAATTGAAGTTTTTTCGATTGTTCCTAATTTTATCCTATATTTACGAGAGAGGTATAATGACACCATTGGAAATATAAACCACAAATCTTTAAACCACAAAACTTTTTCAAGTACGTAACATAATTCAGTTAACATACTCGATAAGACACTTGACTGTTTGATAAGAAAATATTCAAAATTAGGGACATTTATCTGTATTCCAAAACAATTCCGTTCGAAGTACCTATATGAAATCTATTTTTATCGAGAATCTCCAAAACTGTAGTAACGCCATGTGTGCCACAGTTCATTCTTTATTTATCTGAGAAATAAATATTTCTCATTCAATATAAATAAACGTTAAAATTAGTGATAAATACGAAATACTGGTTTGGACTCACCAGTCTTCATTTTGTAAAGAACTCAACTGTACTGGCTGACTAAAATTTTAATAATATTCGACAATTCTATTCAGAAGACAATGATAAATAGAAGTTTATCTTCCCAATTTATTTCGCCGATAATGTTAACGAGTCATCAAGATTAGAATATTCTTAATGGTCATAATTCGGTTCATAAAACGAAAAAATTTGCAACAAATTGCCTAATCAACTATGAATTCCAATCAAAATATTAATATTTTACATATCAACAAACTACAAAAGTTCTATTGAATTATGTTCTAAAACTTGAAATATATTTGTAAATATAACTTATTGTATAATTTCTCGGCTAGAGGCAGCTTTGAAAGATAAATAATCGCCTCATGGCGAAGTAGTTTTTTCAAATCAAAAACGCGGTAGCCTAAAATGTGTCGACTTCCTTCACTGGAGTGTCTGTTCTTTCTTGTTTTTCCATCTGCAGGTTCGTACAACTTTAACTCGGCTACGCCGTTCTGAGGAGTGCCAATAAGCTTGAAACACTTGTCAACGGCTGTGCTACTAATTGCGGAATATGCCGACAGTGTTTACTTTTGATTGAAATTTTCCCCCGCATTGAACATTATTCATATATTGTAAAACTTCTCGGCTAGAGGCATCCTTGAAGAATAAAAAGTCGCCTCACGGGCGAAGTAGTTTTTTCAAATCTCCCAAACCGCAGAGTAAAAATGCGGTAGCCTAAAATGGGTCGACTTCCTCCAGTGGAGTGTCTGTTCTTGCTTGTTTTTCCATCTCCAGGTTCGTACAACTTGAACTTGGCTACGCCGTTCTGAGGAGAGCCAATAAGCTCGAAATACGTGTCAACGGCTGCTATTAATTGCGGAATATGCCGACAGAGACAGTGTCTACTTTGATATATATATATATATATATATATATATATATATATATATATATATATATATATATGCCCAAAATATATATATATATATATATATATATATATATATATATATATATATATATATATATATATATATATATATATATATATATATATATATATATATATATATATATATATATATATATATATATATATATATATATATATATATATATATATATATATATATATATATATATATATATATATATATATATAAATTCTCATTCATCTTATTTTTTTATTTGTACTATTGAATAGTACAAATAAATCAAATATTATTGTCATACAACAAATTGTGCGTCAAAAAATATGAATGGGCTATAAAAAATTCAATGTTCCGCCTTTTTCATTGAATGAAGAAGTTCACTTACCACGAACAGAAGAAATATTTCACCTGTACACGTGTTGAGACACTTACTGTGCCAATGTTAAAACCTTATAACTAAATGCCCAGTGGTCATTGAGGCTTTGTTTGTATCGACATTTTGAATCAATAAAGCGATAAAAATGGCGGGAAGCATTTCACTTTACGAATTATAATTTAGTTATTAGGGGTCTTGTTGATTTGTTATGCACGAATACATTGTGTGTATTGGAATAAACAGTTCTCAATTTCAGCAAAAGAAATGTTTCGACGTGCTTCCCAAATTCTTACTATTGAAAGTTTACGTGTTATAATAACAACGCAATCAATATCAAAGCACGGACTGTTTCAAAGGAATTAGGATTGAAATTTAACCACAAAATAATGAATTTATGCATCGCTAGTTCAATGAGAATCTGAAATATTTGAAGTGATAAGGTATTAAATAATTTTTTTGAATTTGTGAATTACCTTCTATCTGCATTATGTTTTATAACGTTGCGTTTGTTATTATTTATATTACTGGATATTTCTTGATGCCCTTCTTCTCCTATATTGTTGTTATTGCGTACTGCAATATGTGTCAATATTTTCAGAAAAAAATACCTATATATCGATTCGTTGTATGGAGAGGTCAGTAAGTGATAATTTTGTGGACTTATTGTCGATAACCTGGTTGAGGATAGTTAAAAGCACAAAACGATATATTAGTCACTACGTTGAACAGTCTAGTTATCTATTAAATTATCAAATGTTCTTACTTTATAGGTTTCTATAAAAACAAATATGTTCTAATGAAGATTTTCGGGTTTTCAAATAGTGCCAAGATTATGATGCGGACGTAACAGTCCTTCTCTTCCGTCAACAAAATTATATTTACAAATTCAACAATGATTAATGTGAAAAAATGAGAAGAAATTTTCTTAAGAAGTGGTTATTTGTCCCCATATTAATTTATACTTAAGAAGAATATGAGGACTTATTTTGTAAGAATATGATGAAAATTTGACTTAAAAAAATAGGAAATAATTTAAGATAACCAAGTTTATATTGAGGCGTATGACTTTCGCACGATACAAAGTGAAAAATGAAAAGAAATTGGATGTGCGAACACAATAAATTTTTTTAAAATTCAGCTACCTGCAATTTAACTCCGGCTCCGAACGGTCAATGGGCTCGTTATGGATGTATATTACCCAAAAATTATTTTCATTAAACTACTTAAACCATACAAGCACTTCATGCAATATTATGACCTATCTAAAAACAAGCAGGAACTTTTTGCGAAAACCCGAAAATATAAAATTGATAATAACTACAAGTACGTTTAGATAAAAAATGGAAACATTTATTTGAGAAAAACTGAAAGTAGCCCTGCTCTTGTAATAAGAAGAGAAGATGACCTCAGAAGACTGCAAAATTAACTTTTCCTCCTTTGTTTATTTTCTTGGTAATTATTTGATGTAATAAAGTTATAAAATCATTTTCGCGAAATGGATAATGTAGTGTCAGATTTTTTAAGCTTATCAACTACACAAATAAATACTAAAGTTATAAAATCACCTTTTGATAAAGACATAATATTTCCAGAACAAAGTTTGGACATAACTTGTCTAACTTTTAATGTAAGAAGTTTAAGGGCAAATTTTGACGAATTTTTGATATACTTTAATTATCTAAAACAAAAGCCAAAAATAATAGTATTAACTGAAATTTGGATTGAAAGAAGTGAACTAAAATTATACAATATACAAGGTTATAACAGCTTTTTCAGTACCAGAGAAAAAAGGAGATCAGGGGGGGTTGCAATTTTTGTAGCTGACGAACTTGCGGTTACAAATACAGAATCTGTTAGCATGAACACTGCTGAAGGACTTTTGGTTAAGTTGAAGATTTTATCAAAATATATATCAATTCTGGGCATTTATAGGGCGCATGATTCTATCATGCAGGAATATCTTGAGGAGTTGGACATAGTTTTGGACAATAATTTACAATGTTAAATTTTTTACTATACAGGTGATATAAATTTAGATTTAAGGTCAGAAAACGTGGACGATTATAATCTTTTACTAAGTAGTAAAGGCTTTGTATCATGTATGAATGAAATAACGCGGACAAATAATTCAGGTTCAGGAACATGCGTTGATCACATATTTATGAAATGTAGGGCCGATATACTAAATTCCGCGGTAATAGAGTTAGATACAACAGATCATTATCTGATTTTAGGTGTAATACCTATAAAAAATGTTGAGTCCCCAAATAAAGCAACCTTGAAATTGAAGAAAGTAGACATAGAAAAATTAAAATCCAAAATAGTAGAAAACGATTTTACATTTGTTCATGATTTGAACTCAGATATAAATTACAAATTTTCAACTTTCGTGGACAAGTTTGTGGATTTGGTTAAAACAAGCTCATTCGAAGTTGTAAACTCTAGCTCACATAAAAAAATTAAACCATGGATGTCGAAAGGACTGTTAAAGAGCATTCGTGAAAGAAATAAACTGTTTCAAAAAACTAAAAGGGAACCTTGGAATAATCACTTAAAACTAAGATACATAACGTACCGTAATTTTGATAAAAAACTAATTAACATATCTGAAATATCCTTCTTCGAGAACGAAATAAAAAGTACACGCATAATATAAAAAAACAGTGGCAAACTATAAAAAGTATAACGGGCTCAAGTGATAAAAATAGAAATATCAATAAAATTGAAAATTCTAATAGTAAAGAAATTTTAACTGATACAAAAGATATTGCTAATTACTCAAATTCTTATTTTTCAGAAAACATAAAATCACTAACAGAAGATATAAAAATGCCTGTAAGCTCCCAGAATCTCTGTCAGTTAACAAAAAAATCTATAAAAGACTCCTTAATAATTCCACCATTTGTAGAATCTAATATTCTTACAGGCATAAATTCACTTAAAAGTAACAAAGCCCCAGGCCCTGATTGTATTACAGCGAATATTTTGAAAGAGGTTAAAAATGAAGTGGCACCTATTCTAACACAGTTATTTAATCAATCCATCACTTGCGGAACTTTTCCAGATTGTCTAAAAAATTCAATAGTTATTCCCGTATATAAAGGAGGCAAAAACTTGGATACTGGTAATTACAGACCAATAACTCTCACTTCAATCTTCTCTAAATTGTTTGAGACACTAGTACTAAAATCACTAACAACTTTTTTACATAAACATTCCTTCTTTTCAAGAAACCAATATGGGTTTCTTGAAGATAAGGGTACAGAAATTGCACTAATAAATTTTAGTAATCGGGTGATTCAGAGTTTGGACAAAAGCGCATTTGTATCTGGTATGTTTATAGACATAAAAAAGGCTTTTGATACACTCTCACATTGTGTATTATTGGACAAACTCCATTGCGCGGGCGGTAGGAGAACAGTTTTAAAGTGGTTTCGAACCTTTTTAGCTAACCGCAAACAAAATGTTAGAATAGGTGATGAACTTAGTAGGGAATTAACTCTTCGGAGTGGTGTTCCGCAGGGATCTATAATGTCTCCTACGCTTTTTTTAGTGTACATTAATGACCTTTGTGACGCCAGATTGAATGGAAAATTTTTACCTTTGCTGATGATACTGCTCTTTTTTATTCAGAATAGAACAAAGAAATCCTACAAATTAAAATGCAACAAGATCTCAATACTTTAACAAAATGGTTCTCTTTGAACAAAATTTGTGTAAATGTAAGAAAAACTAATTATATTAATTTTGCTACTCGTGGTTCATTCTCTTTTGAACATCCATTAATATTTCACGAATTTGACTGTAATATTAGAAATTGTGAATGTAACACAGTAGCGCAGGTTGACAACATCAAATATTTGGGTTTAACATTAGATCAAAATATGACTTGGAAATCACACATATTTAATATAAAACAAAAATTATATTCTTTGTTACCCAGCCTTTATTTATTAACAGAAATTTTGCCAACACATATTTTAAAAATTATATACCTATCACTATTTCAATCTGTAATAGTGTACTCAATAAGTGTGTGGGGGGGAGCATATAAGACAAACTTATATCCTCTGGTGTTACTACAAAAATGCTTATTAAGGGTAATTTTAAAAAAGAAAAGAACACACCCTTCACAGCCATTGTTTGAGTTTTTAAATGTGCTAAATATCGATGCACTCTATAGATTAAACTGCGGAATTGCAGTATTCAAATACAAAAATTTACTAAATATGCAAATTTTAATATGTACTAGAGGTCTTCAAAAATTCCAGTTGCCTAGAGTTAGGCTTACCCTGGCCTTAAATTCCTTCTACTACCAGGGACCTAAAATCTTTAATTTGATGAAGATTCCAAACACAACAAATAATTTTAATGCTATAAAGCGCATGATAAAAAGTAAAACTAAAAATTATTACTCATAAACTTCTTCCATTGTTTTTGGTGTCCAGAATGTGTTCAATTATTTAATTATATAATTCTTCTTTTTGTTTATGTATTTTTTTTAATAGCACTTTTTTCATTACTTTTGTTCAAAGTTAAGGTTAACTCATCTCTTATTAATGTATAAATATTTTTTTTCTGCACACAGGCTGCTTTAGCCTTGCAGGGACATGATTTATAAACACATTTTATCTTAAATACATTAGCTAAGAGCATTGTAAAAACATTGTAATACTAAACATATAGTTAATAAATTTACTTATTTACTTACTTTTGCATAAACTCTAATTGTAAGTAGTTTTACATTTTTTACATATTCAATTTGATCATTGAAGTCATTACTACATTTAGTTTTTCTCCTGAAGAAGGCACAAAAAGTAATTCGAATAGTAGTTCGAAATATCGCGAATTGTTATGAAAATATGAGTTTTTAAACACTTCACCAGACCGATTATTACCGTTCCTTAAATATATTATATATATATATATATATATATATATATATATATATATATATATATATATATATATATGTAACGCCATCTAGTGCACTATGCACTGACGTTATGGTATTTTAGTGTATTATGATACGTTACAGACCATATCACAAACTCTGTAATACTTGTACCTCTTATCACTCTGTATTATTCTGTGAACTGTCTGAAAGCATTTGAGGGCGACATATTATTTTAACCTCCTATTCTGTTTGTATATTTTGTGGATACAGAGCTCAAGATTAGTATTCAATCGACATTTGATTCTCGATTCTTGTTTCAGTTTTAAACATTCATCGAGAGTCATTGACTATTGAATAAAATATATATATATATATATATATATATATATATATATATATATATATATATATATATATATATATATATATATATATATATAATAGTGTTGCTGTATATATAGATATATAAATATATATATATATATATATATATATATATATATATATATATATATATAACGGGAGTGTTGCTGTAACTATAAGACTTAAAAATAATTTTGGGTTATCGGCAACCCAAAATCAATGCGATGTCACCATTGTCCTTTGAGGGATCAATGTTGAAGAATATTGGATCCTCCATATTCTTCTTCATTCTTTATTTTATAGATCTTGAAATCGACGACGCCAAGTTTAGTTCTTCGGAACAATTTCATATAATTTGATGATGTAATGCGCCATTACGTCAAAAATCAATAAAAAGTTATTTCAAACCAAAATCTTAAATCACATAATTATTAAGTAATATATTAATTTTCTATGTTTTTCTAAAGCCCATTACATAATAAAAAATGATACAATTTAAATATTGTTTGATTTGCTTTGAATTCGATTATCCGAATTTTCGATTATCCGAACTACCCCTGGTTTTAATTGATTCGGATAATCGAGATTCTACTGTATATATATATATATATATATATATATATATATATATATATATATATATATATATATATATATATATTTAAGAAAATGAACACTAGAACATTCATTTGAAAAATTGAAATTAATCAAGAGAATGTTATAGCAGAGCTAGATATGTGAACGTGTACGATGTGATGTCTCCATTATCCTTCAAGGGATAAATGTTAGAGAAATATTGAAATCGATGCCACACCTGATGGAAGTGCGAGACATATATGTTTCGTTCTGCAAGGAACTCGTCAGTCGCACCACGTCCATCGAAGTGAGGCAACGATTTCAACCTCCAAGCATCTTCTTGTGACTTCAAGTGGAAGATCGTAGATCTAGGTTGCGGTTATAGAAACGCTCGTTGTCTTTTCTCAAAACGTGTCAGAAATTCACTCCAAGAAAAAGAATTCTGTAAAATATTCTTGATAATGCTGTAAAAGGCGAAACTAGTCGAATAAAGAATTGTTCAGTCAGTGATTTTTAGACAAGTTTTTATTATTACCTCTCATTTAAATATGAACTATCACAAAGTAGATTCATCGTCCATTGATTTTAAGAATTCTGTAGTTTTCGTGTTATATTATCGCATTTGTACATATTCGCTATCAAAGTACAAAATCATGTTCTTGCTCTACTCAAAACTAAAATGATACTACAAAGGGGGTCAACGATGAGGGAAAAAGCGTGAATGCCACAAAAGAATTCGGTATCAAACGAATGACTCTGATCAAATTTTTGAAGAAATTAATCGAAGTTATTGATTCATCCATTGGTTATGTAACACCGGGGCAAGTATTTTCTCTCACGCAAGAGGACTCTTCAAAGAAATAGTCGTTGAAAGTGGCTTCAATCGTCCATATATATTCCCCAAAAGACGTTCGTCGCCTTGCCTACGCTAATAAATTTGACCTTAATATTCCACCCTAATGGAATGCAAATAAGATGGCTGGAAAAGAAAGGCTTGCGATGTTTTTAAAACGACATTCATAGCTTTTACATTCGGAAGACAGAATCCACCATCCTTGGTAGGCCAACGCGATTTGAGATCAAAATGTCAAAGTTTTTTCGGCAACTTAGCTGAAGTAATGGACAAATATGCATTCATTATGTCAGACAGTTGGAATGTACATGAGAAAAGAGTGAATGGAGAAATCCCACTCCTTTTACCTCAACCAGCCAAGCTGAACTCGAACCTGGTGCAAGCAACAAAGAAAATGAGGTGGCCAATCTAACGCATGCATTTTCCTCAGAAATGTCGACCATATCCAATAGTGACAACAACGATTAACTTTCCTATATCTCATTAAAATTTTCTTTCATATTTTAATATTTTCTTATTAAGATAAGCTTTATTGATGATTATATAAATATTCAAGTCTGAATTTTTAATCAAAAAGACTGAAACTAATTCCAAAGTTAAGCTTAAGATACGTCGATGTTTTGTTGATTCTATTTTCCGTTTATTATTCGAAGAAAATTACTTTTAAATAAGTTGTTTTGTCACAAGAGTATAAATAAAAAGTTGATTATCAAACAGAAATTTTATTTCATGTCTAGTTACCATTCAACCCAACATTTGTCTAGAGATTCTAAGTGCTCAATTTACCCCATACCCTTGCTCAACTTACCTCACCTATGGGGTACGTTGAGCATTCTCGACTTTCTGCATTTGAAGAGCTGTAACTCTTGAATTCGACTTGTAAGAAAGAAATAACATAAAAAACAATTTAGAAAAAAAATAATTTAGAAACTTTTGAAAATGGATAAATTCGTAATCCTTCAATATTCATAGCAAGCCATTAATACATATCGTTGAGGAGCTATAGCCGCTCAAATGAAAAAGTGCTCAACTAGCCCCGCCCTACCCTACTGACAAGAAACGCGTCATGATATGCTGTCAATGAAATTGTAAATCAGAAGTTCAAGTGTTTAAATTTAGCTTATATTCAATTATAATGGATTTACATCAAGTAAACGCCAATACTATACAATATTTGTTAAAATTAATGTATAATTGATTTTTATTAATAATCATAGATATTGAACCGTTAAACTTAGTTTTTTGAAAACAATTAAATAGGTTATTGGTCTCTTTAGTATTCAGAGGAATATTTCTGGGTTAGCATTCGCTTCATGGTATATACCATGAGTGTTTCAGAGGTATCCTCACGGTGAAGAAGACTAAAACTTCCGAAGATTGACTACATGTTGATATGATCACGGACAGTATGATGACGTCTTCCCCAACATTCAAAGGATAATATTTCGTGGTAATCAACTAAGGTCCAAAAAATCAATATAATTTATTGATTAACTAGCATGAAACCCCTTCTTGAAATGATTCAATAATGATTACAATAAAGTGAAATAAATATAATGAATATGTTACCGTGTATATCATATAAACAATAGATAAAATATTTTCAGCTACAGTTACGAGAATGAGAAAATAAGATCGTATTCCTGTCATAGCCAACAAAGTTTCTTGGAATATATGTAGACAGAAATTTGAGATTGACATCACACATTGATGTTTTATGTAATAATTAATTGAGTAACCCATTTTTTGCAATATCTAGAATTAAGAACATCGTACCTAGAAACTGTGTTGTGAATATGTATAACAGTCTTGTATATAGTCATCTAAATTATAATATTATGCTGTAGGGTTGCTCTACAGAAATAAATAGGACATTTATTACACAGAAGCGAATACTTCGATTTATATTCAATATTCATCAACGAACATCTTGTGAACCTATCTTATTAATAATTACATACTCACCTTACCGTGTTTATATATTTATAGATGTTTGTTATATGTTAAAGAAAATAAAGATAGGTTTATTAAATTCAATAGTAATCATGAGTATTCAACAAGAACAGGGATGTGCTGCTTATTCCTATGCATAAAACAGCTAAATTTGAGCATTCTCTCTATTGTCAGAGTATTCAAATTTTCCATTTACCATCGTATTTGAAAGTATTGAAAGCTCATTTGTTTAAGAGGAGAGTTAAATCTCTGCTCTTAACAAAGGCATACTATAGTGTGGCAAAGTACTTCGATGATTCGGATGTAGGCAATAATATATGAAACAATATTTTTTTTTTGTATCATATGTTTGTATATTTTTTCAACACCATTATGTTCTTCACCATGTGAAATTGTCTCAAATGCTTAAGATCTCTGAGGAATTTTTTTTTCTTTTCAATCAAAGTTGTATATTATTGTAAATATGAATTTAACCAAGATTTTTGCTTGAACCAATATTTTTGCTCGGGGGCTGAATGGAAGATCAGACTCCAAACTGAATTCGGTCCTTTCGAGAGCATTTTTCTTAGTTGTAATTATTGTATCAATTGAAATGAATGTAGTTTTACAATGTAAGGAATGTTTCTCAATGAATTTATCTTTTTTCTTCTTATTAAAGAAAATGAAGATAGGTTTATTAAATTGAATTATAATCATGAGTGTTCAACAAGGAACAGTGATGTGCTACTTATTCCTAAGCCTAAAGCAGCTAAATTTGAGCACTCTCTCTATTGTCAGAGCATTAAAATTTTCAACCATTTACCATCGAATTTGAAAGTACTGAAAGCTCATTTGTTTGAGAGGAGAGTTAAATCTCTGCTTCTAACAAAGGCATACTATAGTGTGGCAGAGTATTTTGATGATTCGAATGTAGGCAATAATGTATTAATCAATTTTTTGTATCATAATTTTGTTTATTTTTTTACCACAAATGTCCTTCAACATGTCGAATTGTCTCAAATGTTTAATATTTCTGAGGTAATTATTTTCTTTTCTTTTCAAATAAAGTTGTATATTATTGTGAATATAAATTTAACAACCAATATTTTCATTTGAACAATTTTTTTGTTTGAAGGCATGGAAGATCACACTCAAAAGTGAATTCAGTCTTTTGGAGAGTATTCTTCTCAGTTGTAATTATTGTATCAATTGAATGAATGTAATTTTACAATGTGAGGCTATGTTTCTCCATAAATTTTATTTTATTGATATTATATTTTCAAATATACAAAAATTATATCCGTCAAACATCTGATGATAATAAATTTTCAGAAATATACTTACGGGTGTATTAGAGCATCATTTGTAATGATTTTAATATTGAAGAAGACATAATATACATTTCTGTAGTCGGTATATTCACGACGGAAAGTAATCAGCCTTAAAAGTACAATTTTTTGATATACTCGTACAGAAATTATAATAGAATCGCGTTGTTTTCAGTAATAGTATAAAAGGACAAACACTTACTTGACTTTCTTCCTTTTTTCTGGGGTTGTTGCAGAAAAACTGCGTCCGGAATACAAATTCTTCATCAGACCAAGTCTTGGTCTTGCCAAATACCCACTGCTTGGTCTTGCTTTTTTCGTGCCCCCCATTGTTGTGTTACTATACATTATTAATCAGGAATCTCCAACACAAAAATGACTGGAAAATGAGGTGTGCACGCTATTTTATAACATCTTACGATCAATTACTGTTTGATCCATTTCGATAAGAATAACCATAGCAACGAGTGGTTTATGGTCCCAAAATTTTGAACTGTTTATCAATAACGTTCAACCAATATTCAGAACACGCAAAAATGTGTCACTCAAACTTTGTAATATCTTTCCCCTTATTTTTCAGTATTTATAAGGAGTATTAAAATATATTTGCATATGCACACACAATCGCATATAACCTCATCATCTGAAAAATAGTGTATATATTTGTAATATAATAACTATCAACAATATATATGAACTTTTTCATATAAAAAGCCTGTTATTTCAATATATATATATCTTAAACAGGCAATAAATAAATATATATATATATATATATATATATATATATATATATATATATATATATATATATATATATATATATATATATATATATATATATATATATATATATATATATATATATATATGATATGAAGTCATATATATATATATATATATATATATATATATATATATATATATATATATATATATATATATATATATATATATATATATATATATGGTGCGACTGACGAGTTCCTTGCAGAACGAAACATATATGTCTCGCACTTCCATCAGGTGTGGCATCGATTTCAATAGTTCTCTAACATTTATCCCTTGAAGGATAATGGAGACATCACATCGTACACGTTCACATATCTAGCTCTACTATAACATTATCTTGATTAATTTCAATTTTTCAAATGAATGTTCTAGTGTTCATTTTCTTAAATATTTCATTCAGTGCCATAAGCACAAAAAAATTTAATTTCCTTAAAAATATCGCCGAATAGGCCCCTGAAATACGGGAATAAACGCGAGAGTACTACTAACGCAACCTATTGACATTTAAAAACATCGTTCGATGATATTTGTCGAATAGACATTGCAATTTAGTAGATACCTACGGGTATAGAAGATATGTGAAATTTCGATGCTTGGTGTGTCTGTAATCCGAGAGAGGTGTTTTCTACTGATTTCTATAGATGGAATTGTAGAGTATTCATTACTCTACGATCTTCCACTTGAAGTCACAAGAAGATGCTTGGAGGTTGAAATCGTTGCCTCACTTCGATGGACGTGGTGCGACTGACGAGTTCCTTGCAGAACGAAACATATATGTCTCGCACTTCCATCAGGTGTGGCATCGATATCAATATTTCTCTAACATTTATCCCTTGAAGGATAATGGAGACATCACATCGTACACGTTCACATATCTAGCTCTACTATAACATTATCTTGATTAATTTCAATATATATATATTGTATATATACATATATATATATATATATATATATATATATATATATATATATATATATATATATATATATATATATATATATAGATTCAAAATCAATAGATTCAATATAATTGACTCCGCGCAACATGGATTCAGAAGCGGCCACTCAACTCAGTCAGCTGCAGTTAAGTTTTTTGAATCCGTCTACGAGTGTTTGGATAAACACTTGCTTGTGGCGGGGTTATTTTTTTTTTATTTATTTTCCTCATTTGATTCAATATCCTTTGAATTTTACTTGATAAATGCTACAATTTGGGTTTTAGAGGTGTGTTTCTGAATTGGTTACGTGGTTATCTTGAAGAAAAAACAATGGTAGTGAAAATAGGCGGAAGTTATTCTCAGAGACATGATATTGCTCTTGGGGTGCCGCAAGGCTCTGTACTCGGACCTCTTCTATTCATATTGTTCATAAACGATCTGCCTGCGAAGTTGTCCCGGTTTTTGGTGACACTATTTGCCTATGATTCATTGGTGGTTGTTTCTAGCAGGACTCCTGAAGAACTTCTGGAGACATGTGAATCCATTGTGAGGGAGTTTGTAAGTTGGTGTCAAATGAACAATCTGATGGTGAACGTTGACAAAATTGTATGTGTTCATTTTTTTTTTCGTTATCATATTTCGATAAGAGTCTCAGTATTCACTAGTATGAATGATTTGTGAATTTTGAAACAATGTTTATATATATATATATATATATATATATATATATATATATATATATATATATATATATATATATATATATATATATATATATATTTATATATATATATATATATATATATATATATATATATATTTATATGAAAAAGTTTATTTTTGTTGACGTTTCGTTGTGATATTACAGCTTTGTCAAAACTAATAAATAATTAATTAATAACAATTAGTTTTGACAAAGTTGTAATATAACAACGAAACGTCAATAAAATAAACTTTTTCATATAAAAAAAGCCTGTTATTGCTAAAAACTTTCAAAATAAGTTATCTTAAACAGGCAATAAATCAATTTCAAGAAATATATATATATAATATATATATATATATATATATATATATATAATATATATATATATATATATATATATATATATATATATATATATATATATATATATATATATATATATATATATATATATATATATATATAAGATTGTACCCAGGTATATCTCAAACGATTATTTATATATATATATATATACAATATATATATTATATATATATATATATATATATCAATGTATATATAGATACCAATTCACAAAAATTGTTAATAACACAAAAAATAATCCAAATGATATAGTTCATTTTATATATATATATATATATATATATATATATATATATATATGTATATATAGAAAAAAAATTAAATCATGTTCTATGCTTTTATTTCGTGCTCTCTTATTAGATTTCACAGTTCTTTAACATTTATCCCTTGAAAGATAATGCAGACATCGCACTGTTCATGTTTAACATAGCCAGCTCTGCTATAATGTTGTTTCAAATAATTTGCCAAAGAAAATTATCGAAAGAAAGTTATAGTACACTTTGACATCGAATATTTACAAGTGCGATAATATAGCACGAGAACTACAGAATTCGTTTTCTTGTAGTAAATTTGTTTCATATTCTGAAAAGTGACAATTAGTGTTTCTACAACCGCAACCTAGATGGACATTTCTTCATCAAATTAGTCGAAATTGTTCAAAAAACTATAGTTATAAAATGTAGTATCTTAATTGATAAGGACGTGTGAAACTTTTTATGTTAGATGTATTTATGTGCTTTTCATTGATTCCTAAGATTTGAGATGTACATCAATCTATGCATTATATATGCATGCTTCTTTTTCTATATTTTTGTCTTACAATCAATAGGAGAGTATGTGAGGATTGAAGTCGTTGCATTCCTTTGTTGAACGTGCCCTAACTGATGAGTACCTTGTAGTACGAAACAGTAACTGTATTACGCTTTCAATAACTGTAGGCATCGATTTCAATATTATCTAACATTTATTTCTAGAAATTATCGAAAGAAAGTTATAATATACTTTGATATCGTTTATATATATATATATATATATATATATATATATATATATATATATATATATATATATATATATATATATATATAGGCCTATATATACATAAACGTATACCTATACGTATATACCTATATATATATATATATATATATATATATATATATATATATATATATATATATATATATATATATATATATATATGTAAATATGTAAATATATAGAAATATTATGGGTTATAGGCAAAAAAGGGGGCTACTATAAAAAGATTTCAACCAATTTGTTTGCCTGGTCTATATTTTTTACTGTGTCTACAGTCTTCATCAGAACTCTAAAAAACAGATGTTTACACGAAAAGCATGATAACAATTTACGGCTAACTAGGTGCAAAAGGTATTGCCATCACTAGGAATAGGTGACTTGAAATGTATGTGATATTGCACAGGAAACCTAATATTAATTTTCAAAATGTTAATTTTTTTTCAGAAAATAGAAAAATTAATGTTAACTAGCTATGCAGCGATAGATAAATATTAAATCAGATATGACAGGAGAACAGAAAAAATTGTCACCGAAAAAGGATAGAGGCGAGAGAGTAAATCACCGTAACAACAAAATACGATCATACTGAGCACGTAACACATAAAGTCTATTAAAATTGTGGGCTGTCTGCGAGAATTACTCAAAATGATCCGACAGTGAATAAATGCAGCTAAGCCTGGAAACGTCCTACTTCTTATTAATGCTGTTGGTGTTGTTATTTATGTGGACCATTTCCAAAAAAACCCTTATCTGATAACTACCAGCTACATGCAGTCTTCCAACATTTTCAAATTCAAAACGATGTCCCTCTTTTGCCGAGTGTAGTGCTACGGCAGATCTGCCTGGGCGAAGTCTAACATCACTTTTATGAAGAGTCATTCTTTTGTAATGGTCTGAAAAGTTTGACCTTTATACTCCTTCACAATCTAAGCACGGAACACTGTAGATGCAATCGGATGTTGAAGATGGAGGTACTTTAACTATAAGACTTTGTAGAAACACTTCTGCCAGTAATGAAGTTGTATTTGGCAAGTTTTAGCTTATCGATTGCACCGAAAACGTGACACAGTTTTGAGGGAAGGAAAATATGGTTAAGATCTGTATTTAACTAATGGAGCTTATGAGTATATGTTATGATCTATATCAAGGTCAGTTGTAGAAAATGTGGGAACCGGTGGTCTAAGGATTGGATTACATAGGAATTTTTTCACCAGTGTTCTTGGATATCCATTGTCAATCAAAATGTCTCCCAGACGGGACAGTGAGCTCTGACAGTAATCCGTGTACACAATGTTTACAATTCTATTCTTGAGTTGATTGATTATATTCAGCTTCATATTCACATAGTGGTGACATCGGAAGAGCGAACTCCGGTCCGATTGCACTTAGAATTGTTTTTTAATGGTCTAACTTCTCAGACCATTAAAAGAAGAATAACTCTTTATAAAAGTGTTGTTTGACTTCGCCCGGATAGATGTGCCGTAGAACTACACTCCGCAAAACACGGACATCGTTTTGACTTTCAGAATGTTGGAATAATGGATGTAACTGGTAGTTACCAGAAAAGGATTTTTTTGGAACTGGTCCACATCAATAACAACACCAACAGCATTAATAAGAAGTTGGACGTTTCCAGGCTTAGCTGCATTAATAGTTATTTACTTTCGGATCATTTTAAGTAACCCTCGCCGACAGCCCACAATTTCAATAGAATTTATGTGTTCCGTGCTCAGTGTGACTATTGTTGTTACGGTGATTTACTCTCTCGCCTCTGTGCTTTTTTCGGTGACAATTTTTTTTGTGCTCCTAATATATCTGCTCTATTATTTATCTATCGCTGCTTAGTTATTTCAAAATAATTTTTATATTTTCTGAAAAAAATTAACATTTTGAAATTAATATTAGGTTTTCTGTGAAATATCACATACATTGTAAGTCACACATTCCTGTTGATGGTGTTGGCCATACCTTTTGTAGCTAGTTAGCAGTAAGTTGTTAAACAAAATGTTATCATGATATTTGTGTAAACATCTGTTTTTTAGAGTCCTGATAAAGACTGTTAACACAGTTGAAATATACACCAGGCAAACAAATTGGTTAAAATCCATTTACCTATACTGGCCTACTTTTTTGCCTATAACCCATAATATTTCTCTTTAAAATACTTTGAATTTCTCTTTAAATGTAGATGTGTTACGTGTGTAATATGACATTTGTTACTACGGTGATTTTACTCTCTCACCTCTGTGTCGTTTTTCAGTGTCAATGTTTCTCTGTGCTCCTGTCATCTCAATTCTATTATTTACCTATCATTGTTTTCATTTAGTACATAAGAATATTTTTACATCTATAATTTAATTTAACCTATTTTTAAGAAACACATTCCTGTTTGATGGTTTTTGGCCATACCTTTTATACCTAGTTAGCCGTAAGTTGTAAATCATAATTTTTCAGTACAATAAAATCAGTACAATTGTATTAACCCATTTTTCAGAGTCCTGATGAAGACTGCAAACACAGTCGAAATATAGACCAGGCAGACAAATTGGATAAAATCTATTCATAGTGGCCTCTTATTTTGCCTATAACCCACAACAATTGTATTTAAATTACCAGGCAATACTCCCTTTCATTAATGTTTACGTGATTAGTTCACGAAAGAATGTTTGCCTCATTTTGAGAATAGAACCTGTGCTGTACCTGGGAGTGTTTGGACAACCATCTTAACTTGATTGTTTCGATATATACCACTGAAGATTTCTAATGAGGATGATTCAATTTTATGGTATTTCCATTCCACAAGTTCGACGATTTTCGGAACGCACTTAAATTCTCCAAGGTTGATAATTTGTGTTTTCGTTGACAATATTTGTGTTAACGGCTCTTTGAGAGTTTTATTTGAAAATTTGCGGTTGAGAGTCTCCGCGTTGAATTATATATATATATATATATATATATATATATATATATATATATATATATATATATATATATATATATATATATATATATATATATATATATATATATATATATATATATATATATATATATATATATATATATATATATATATATATATATATATATATATATATATATATATATATATATATTTATTATTATTACGATTGTTCCCCATGATGAGAGCGACTGAGCTTGAATACGCACTTATTAGGACTTTTGCTTCATCTTTTTTGCCTCCCAAAAACGCTCCATCCTCTCTGAATGCTCTTTCTTCCGTTCATCTGTCCATTTTACTCCAGGTTGACGATTTGACTTCTGCTCAAACTTCACATGTGCGATTTTATAGCGACATTCAATGTGGTCTTCGAGACTTTTTATATTGATCTGTTGTAGATCTTTTTGGACCTCCTTCAGCCACTCTATTCCGCATTTACTATTCATTATTATATCGAGTAGTTTCTTCGGAATTCTGGATTGTTTCATTCTGTAGACATGTGATATATATTTATATATAAATATATATATATTTATATATATATATATATATATATATATATATATATATATATATATATATATATATATATATATATATATATATATATATATATATATATATATATATATATATATATATATATATATACATATACATATATAAAAATATATATATATATATCAAAAAATTTGGTGATTATACAAATGAATTTGGTTAGTGATTAGATATTCAAGGTTTCGTGAAATGGTTCAATAAAAAAGGCTCTTAATACGTTTCGAGTGCAGTACCCTTTCTCTCTGTAATGTACTTATCTTGGTCTCACAAAACGGAACTCAAATATCCGAAGTAAACTTAGTGAAGCAAATAATGAATATAAATATGCCACGAAGATCTCTCTTATCAATTTATAATTTTGTGTCACATGAATAGTGTGAGTTAGACTATCACTTTGAAGTGTGAATATCAAGTGGGCTCCAAGAAACTCTGAACTTGTTGGAAATATCATACAGCGCTGTTTCATTCTATCATAGGAATCTTCCGGGGTATGCATCCAAACAATTAAGTTTCAATGTGTTCTTTGAATGTACCAAGGCATCATTTCTTTAAAATGAGGTAAGCATTCATGAGTGAGCAACTCAAGTGGGCTCCCTCTATGGAAGAAACAAGATAAACTCTCTTGAGCATGGTAGAGCGTATTCTCGTGAGAAGATCCCTGCGTACTTTATTAACATTGTCCTAAGAGCGGAGGTCAGAAAACTATATAGCTCTTCACTTCAGATCTTCACTTTAACGCCTTAGGCCGAATTCAAGATTACCGTGGAAATCGAACCCACTAGCCATAGTAAGCTAAAAGAGTTAAAGGTCAAAAAGTCCACACAGTTTTTATTTACAAAGTATTTACGTAGACGTGTCTACTGACATATGTAGTGTCTTAATTTGATATATATTTCATTTGACCTTATATTATTCATTTAATCTAATTCCTAACTGTTGGTTTTACTAAAAGATATAATTCGTTCCGACTTAAATACTATATCCTACTTTGAATATGTGTATAAAGTTTGAGTTAATGTCGTAATTAAATATTTACATTTCACTTGTTCACAAGATTTGCTTCTTGCAGATGCTTTAAAAATATTTTCTGCTATCCAAGATCGTCACGATTGCGTCAGATTACAGTCTTTCCTTGATGATGTCAATTTGTGGTGTAATAACAATGGACTGAAACTGAATATCTGTGAATGTGAAGTTTTATTATTTTCTACAATCCACCAATGTTATAAGTTCATTGGAAGGTCAAATTCTAGATAGATGTGTTGGATGTGTCATTCCACCATGTGCACATCAAGCAACAGAAATAAAAAGTTTACCTGATGCTTTACATAACAAAATACAAATTCGTCTCACATAGGACGAACTCAGCATTGAATTTCCACGAATAAAACCAGGAACAAGTGAGAACTTTGTTTTACTGAGTCATAATAGAACAAACAACCTAGAAAATTGAACAACAGTTCAAAGTACCATAAATCAAAAACAATTTTTCATTGGAAGATTAAACATAAACATCGCAATTTTTGTGCGATCATCAGCCATTTTCAATTAATAAATTGAAAAAATGATCAAATATTCGATATTGATCGTCGGAAATTCTAAATATTATTATTATTTTGACGTATCAAATATAAGAAACTCAAATACTTTCGAAAATAAGATATTTATTTTTGCGATTCATATTTCTGTCACGATATCAAGAATCCATGCTCTTATTATATTCATCACAGTGTCCAACAAAATAAAATTTTACTGAACCCTGTTTAAAACGAACTTCAAAACAGTCGTTCTCACAAAGAATGAAATATCTCATCGTTTAAGTCGTTTGCAGTTTACTCCTGCATGAACAAAAAATTATTCTTACCTTTAACTACTATGCACGACCAATGTTTCATTACCGAAGTTATCTAGAAGTTCTCATACCAGCAAAGTGTACTCGGCCCCCAAGCAAATGTAGCAGAAAATCAATTTCTGGAAATAATTCCAGATCCCGATTTGATAATTGGGGTAATTGAATCCTAAATCAATTTATGATTTCCATAGATGAAACTGAAATGGAAATGAAGAGTAATCGTGGTACAGTTACTGCACTCTCATTCGTCAGATGAAATTATTTTGAATGTTGATCAGCAATTAATGACTATCTTAGTTTTACTTGATTTAACAAAAGCGTTCGATACGTTGAATCATTGCCTTCTTGCAGAAAAGTGTTATTTCTTTGGCTTCGATGGAGTGACTTGTAGGTTCATTACATCTTATCTTCGGGGTCGTAAGCAGAAAGTAGTGGTGGTCAGGAATCAGTAGATAATGACATTGTTTCGAGGGTACCACAAGGTTCTGTTCTCGGTCCCTACTTTTTCTACTACATATTTTAGATCTACAAGAGTGTGTAACACATTGCCAGATTCATTTGTTTGCAGATGATACACAATTGCTCTTCGCATTCAAATTTGATGGGTATGATGCGGCTGAACAATGCGTGAATGAACACTTGAGTAGAATAGTCGAGTACTCTTCATTACATGATCTCAGGTTCAACCCTCCCAAATGTGAATTGATGGTTTTTGGCAACAAAAACATCGAGAGGATATGAAGAAAATTATCAAAATTGAACTGAACCACCAAGAAATACATTTTGACAATAATGTTAGAAACTTGGGTTTGTACTTTGATGAGAATTTAAGAATTGATGTGCACATATGAGTAAGCAATGTTAGTCGGTTCTCTGATTGTCGATGGCGAGGAGGGGTCTTCTGCAGTATAAGTTTGAAAAGGGTATTATGCCAAAGCTTAGTTATGTCCAAAATGCTATTTGGAATAACAATATATTATCCTTGCCATACTTATGCTGATTCGTACCGACTTCAGATATTGCAGTATGCTTGTAGTAGATTTGTCAATAATTTGTGAAAATACGATCATATTTCTCATGCTTTCGCCTCGCTTAGATGGCTCAATGTGGAAAATTTATGCAAATATTCCCATCTCTGCCTTGTATATAAAATTATGTCAACATCTAGTCCTTCATATCTCCAAGAAAAGATTATTTCCAGGGATCCGGTACATGGTGTGTGTTACGGTATATTCCATTGAAATTATAATCTTATTTCAGTGAAAGCCGATACCTGATACTTTGGTGAAATACGGATTTGGTTTTACCCGTAATACCCCAAATGTAGTACTAATAATAATAAGTAGTACACTGCGTTACAGGATTTTGGTACCCTCTTAACTGTTAGCTGGATTAAATAGGTAATGAGTCATAGATTAAATGTTCCAAACATATGTGGTATCCATCACGTCTAGTTTTCGAGGTACATGTCATGTCGATGTACTCTGACATCTTGGTTAAATGGAAACAAGACGTCAATGCCATTTTCCGTACCAGCTTTATGGCGCGAACCTAGTAATCATTTTAATGATTGCTACTTTTGCATGACTGACATACGTGGTTTTACAAAGAAAATCAAGCACAACATCAAGTATCCTGACGTTCCTTCCATGTCAAAACCAGTACCTCACAGAGAAGAAATGCCACCTCCCCTACCTCTCTCTAAAAATGAAATTAAGACTAGAGAAGAGTCAGATTTCCAAATATTGATGAATATAATGACAACTGCGCAGATCTCGAGTTTTTTACTTCAGCAAGTTCTCTTGGCCCTGGCCGTCCACATCTGATAAATCAAAATGAATTGAATGATTTGATACGAGACTTAGATTTATCAATTAGGCAAGCTGAATTACTAGGATCTAGATTAAATGAGTGGAACTTGTTGGCTCCTAACACAAATGTATCTGTGCAACGAAAACGTAATAAACAACTGGCTTCTTTTTTTCCAAATTTTGAAAACATATGTTAGTGCAACGATATACAAACTTTGATGGGTGAGTTGAATATTCCTTACGAAACACAAAACTGGCGTTTATTTATTGATGGTTGAAAAACAAGTCTGAAGACGTTATTGCTGCACAATGGCAACAAGTATGCGTCAGTACCAATAGCATATTCAACTGTTCTAAAAGAAACGTAGGAAAACATGAAATCAATATTAAATTTAATAAAATACAAAGACTACAGCTGGAAAGTATGCGCTGATCTCAAATTTATAGCTATTTTGCTCGGATTACATGGCGGATTTACTGAATACTGTTGTTTTCTTTGTATATGGGACAGCAGAGCCACAGAAAAACACTACATTACAAAAGTATGGCCAGAAAAGTCAGAGTTTATATGCGAAAAATCTAATGTAAAGCATGCACCATTGATAGATCCTTAAAATGTTATTTTACTAACACTCCACATAAAACTTGGTTTGATGAAAAATTTTGTGAAGGCTATGAATAAAGAGGGAGGTGGCTTTTTATATTTGAAGACAGTATATTCAAAGTTAAGTGACGCTAAACTCAAAGAAGGAATATTTGTGCGACCACAAATACGTACTTTGATAAACGACCCAAATTTTACAAAAAGCTTACTAATACGTAACTTGATGCCTGGTTGTCACTGAAAGCAATTATAAAAGGGTTTTTAGGGAACCACAGAGCCGAAAATTCGGAACAGCTAGTGACCGACATGTTAAAAGCATACGAAAAGTTGGGATGCAGAATGAAATTAAAAATTCACTTTCTTCATTCTCATTTCTCTTTTTTTCCATCTAATCTTGGTGCGGTTAGTGATGAGCAGGGTGAGAGGTTTCACCAGGATGTGAAGAAGCTTGAAGAACGATTTCAAGGCCGTTGGGACACAACTATGCTAGGTGATTACTGTTGGCGTTTGAAACGAGAAGATCATTCAAAGCACAACAGAAAACGTTGAAGTTTCACGATATTTTTCATGAAAATTTCATAGGTAATATTTTTGTCGACTTCTTTTTACTTAAATGTTAAATTTAGGCTCAATTAATGTTAAAAAAATTGGTTGATTTCATAAGAATTCTTTGTTGTGAATGTTTGGACGTTTCAATTTCTAATACAAAAAAGCACTCTCTTGTTGAAAAAAAATGAGACGTGATGGAAAGAAAATTTGTATGAAGTTTTATTAAACGATACGTATAAATAAAAAATCGTGACATTTCAGAGCGGGTACTCAAATTTTTTGAAAATTTGTAACGCAATGTAATAATCCTAAAATAATTAGGATACCAAGAATGAGCCTGGTCATGCTCTACTCTACAGAGTGGGGTTAGTATCCCCCTCAATGACATGACCTATATGTGTTGACAAGACATAGGTGATTCCTATATGAAGCAAAAATATTATTGCAAAATTCTTCGGTTTTAGAAGAAGTCTTATATTGATGTTGTATGTATTTGTAGAGCTTCATCACAGAGCAGTTATTGAAATAAATTTATAAGGGACACACAGTTCTTTTAATACGACGAAAAGTCAATATACTAATATAAAATAAGAAATACAGTCCACTATTTAAATAGAACATCTTGGTCCATCGAGACAAAGATTGTACTTTACAGTGTGTATGTTCGTCACAATTCGCTATTAACTATGCCCGTTCATCTTTGTGCAATATTTAATCGATCATTCACTTACAACACGGTGAAATTGTACAATAATCTGAATAATGAACTCAAGAATGTGCAGTCTTTATCCTCATTTAGAAAAGGTTTGAAATCGTTGTTATTGGAAGAACAGGTGGAGTGATATATAATTACTCTGATGTAATGCATTGTTCTTTTCATTTTTCGTTCTTTGCTAGTGCCAATTGGGTTTTTGAGTTTTCAGTTTTTTTGTATATTTCTTTTTTGTATATTTTTTATCATATACTCAATGGGTTTAATCTTATTTTAATACCACATACATTTGCTTCCTTTTTTATGATTGAAATTCCATATAGCATTTCGTATCAGCTGCTTCAATTTGTAAAGGGTTAGGTGTAAGAGTAGCTGATGCTATATCTCGCCTAATTCGATAAATTGGATGAACATGTGATTTGAATGAAGTCATATTATTATTATTATAGAATTGAGGAAGTTAAAGTTTAATATATAAAAATATTATGAAGCATAGCTTGAAAATAATTTCCTGATAGGATAGACCGTTGATGGTTGGCTATAGGGGCATCTAGACTAAGCAATAATAATTAGCCACTGCCAAGTGTATTTAATCGTCTAATCATGAGAGACAATGACCCGCGCGGTCCGCGAACTTGAGCGAAGTGAGGCGCCGCTCTCTCGTACCGTTCTTGAATGGCATCACATGTTGTATTTTTGGTCTCTTTAAGTAAATTTTTTGTTCGAATAATTTTTTGTTATTTTGCCTATTGAATAGTTTGAAACACTTCTGTTGTTATGCCAAATATAAATATGATAGTTTTATTTTATATAATACGGTTTAGCTTCCATGTTAGTGCCAGAGTTTGCAAACTACACCGAGTTAAAATTCAAAATGGCGTCAGGGGTTGGTTGACAATTTTTTTCGGGGTACGTAGACTAATAAGTCAACCAACTTTATCAAAATAAGTATGGAACTTTTCACTTATTTCAAAGAATTGTATGGGATACTTAATTGTTTATGTGCATTATCAATGTAAACACTATTATGGTCTTCTCTCACATACTAAATCACAGTTTTGTATTTTCAAAGAAAATGAGGACGTACAATTAAAAATCTGAAAGGGGTGATGTATCAAAAGATATCCTAGAAAAAGCTTTGTCACGAAGTATCCTTCGATAATAATAGCATAAACGCCACATCAAAAAAATACCAAATTGCCTACAAACCCTTGCATCGGTATGTTAGTAAATTTGAAAAATACTAAAAAGTAATCCCAACCTCAGGAGAGCTGATCTGACTCTGGGCACGTCGGTGTACTTGAAAAATTGGCAGATATTTAGCGATGATGAAGAAAATAAGCTGGAAGCTCATTTGAAGACGGCTGTTGACATTTATTTTGGTTTAACACCGTATCAGACACGCAAGTTTGCATTCGAATACGCAAAAAAGGTTGATAAAACTCTACCGGAATCCTGGAATACAAAATTAATGGCAGGCGAAGGTTGACTTGGTAATTTTTTGAAACGTCATCCTTCGTTATCAATTAGATCATCAAGCTACAAGTCTGTCGAGAGCTACTACGTTTAACAAAAATTATTTTATTTTATACAAATCCTACTTATTTACACTAATTATTTGCCTAGGTCAACCTACCCCATGCTTATGGACAACCTACCCGGAATATGGAGTAGGTTGACCAAGCGTCAGGGGTTTAGAAAATCAACAAAATAAGTATAATACCGAGAAATAAATAGGTTATGGAATATTACTTTGGGTACCTCAATGGTTCTTCTATCTGTCTCAAATCTTGTTTTCTTATATTAAGTTAAACATCGGAAATATAGAAGCAGTAGTTAAAAGTTGGTCAACTATCCCCGGTCTCTCATACCCTACCCATATTTTCCATGACGAAATTCAGAAGAGACAAACATATTATCAATATTCGGTGCAATCCTGTACTTTGCGTGTTTTGATGTCTTCAAACCGAGAATCACGTTAATCTGACTACTTCCGTCTAGTATTCGGAAAATCAATCTTATTCTTGTATTAAGGGAAAAGAGAAAATTTCAGATCAGAAAATTGACAATTTGAAATATACATAAAGCAGTTATGGATAAAAATCATTGCATATTTAAATAGATGATATCAATAAGTTATATGAAGTTTTCCATTTGTTATTTTTTCTGAATTTATTTTCTATACAAAATTATATATTTGAACACACCCTGTTGTTCAAATGACTTTTTTGATTCGTTTTTAATTGGTGTTTTTGACTTTTCCAACCATAATTCATTCTGAATTCAGTTTGTTTCTTCAAGCTACAAATTTTAACTTCTACAATACCGCCATCAGGTGGAAGAAATCTTCTTATCCACCTGATGAAGGTCTTGTATACCGAAACAATATTATACTGAACAATATATAGCATATTTTTGAAATTCTTAAAAATGTTTTTCATTTAAATGAATTCTTAGTGTATTTAGAATGTGTTAATATGTCCTCTGTTTTTTTTTCACTGTTAAGTTTGATACTATATCTGAAAATTATTGTTTTTTTTTAAACTATTATGTATTAATATTTAGATTCTGATACCACCACATTCTGCTGTTTAAGGGACACATATTAATACATGAAAAATTATTGAAATATTTCAAATGAAACACTCAGGGAGCTGTATACAAAAATGTTTTCAACGAACACACGATTTATCAGTTCAGAGAGTGAATATGAATGAGAGCGTAAGGAACGCTGAGAGTGATCTTGTCTCGAGAAATCGATCTGAAATAATTCAGAGAGTTTATCTCCTCTATTCGATAGAGGGATCTCACGTGATTACTGCACGAATGAATGTTTTTCTCATTCTGAAGATGAACCTCAGTGCGTTTGGAGAACTATCGAAACTTGATTGTTTGATTTCATTCCACTGAAGATTCTCAATAGGCATAAAATAATTGAATGATATTAATTCGAGAAATTCGATGATTTATGGAACGTACTTGATATTCACTCTTGGCAGTGATAAGTTATACTTTCGTTGACAGCATTAGTGTAAACCTAATATAAAAGTCTATAACCTCTCATAGACTTTTTTGAGAGATATTTCGTAATTTCGATCAAGAATTTCAGAATTGACAAACTTTGTAGGATTCGCCAAACCGGAAACTATATATATACTTCATACTTCATACTTCATACTTTATTATTAACTGCATCACAGCCAAGTCAACACATACAATTCAATTGATACATATCAAAACAAAACAATAAAACCGAACAACAATATAATACAGGAGGTGACCAGTCGGGAGGGAGTTTGCTTCCTTATCCTGGATTAATTTGAAACTCCTCCAAACTGTATATTGGTACATCTACAAGATGGGCTCTCAGCTTAGCTCTAACTTTAGTCTCACTCAAGTTACGCCATTCCAAAGGTAATCTGTTATAGAGTTTAAGTGCCAAATTTGATCTCTGGGTAACATCCAGTCTGTGTCGTGATAGTGTAAGATCTTCTTTTGTTCTTATATTATATGGTATGCGGTCAGATCTCTTGCTAAACAAGGACTTGTCTTTATATACTCCAGTAGCAAGTTTTATGGCCAGTTCAGCCATAACAGTAAGAATCTTATATTTCACAAAGAGGGGCCTACAATGGCATCGTGGATCATTTCCGGCAATAGCTCTTACAGCTACCTTCTGCGATATTAATATTTCAGTTACATGGCAGGAGCCACCCCACAGTTCCAATCCATATATCATTCTAGAATGAAATAATCCATAATACACCATGAGTGCCGCTTCTGGACTTACTATGTGTCTTATCCTTCTTATTGCATATACTATACCATGCAGTTTATGTTTAAGTGTCATACACTGTTCCCTCCAAGTTAGTCTAGCATCCATTGTTATTCCTAGAAAAGTCGCGCTTCCACTAAAAGTGTCTCGGCGGGATGATGAAAAGATTAGGGTTTTTGTTTTCTCTTTGTTCAAACATAATTTATTCCTTTGGAACCATAGTGCAGCTTCCGAGATAATGATTTCAGTTTCATCTTGCAAAGGAGACATACTCCTATCCCGTACAGCGAGAGTTGTGTCATCCGCATATAGAACTGTATGGCAATTCAAGTTAGCAGGTAGATCGTTCATATATATGATAAAGAATAATGGCCCAAGGATTGATCCCTGTGGTATACCATGATGTATAGATGTTGTAGAGCTAATTTTGTTGTTGTGATGAACACATTGTTTTCGATCTGATAGGTAAGAAGACAATAGCGAGTGAGCAACTCCTCTTACACCATAGTGCTCAACCTTGTCCAGGAAGATGCTGTGAGTCATGCAATCGAATGCTTTGGAAAGGTCACAGTATTGAACTGATGTTATAAAATACTCTTCGAACCCTTCAGCTATATAGTTGAATAGGGACCTGACTGCATCCATAGTACTCCTATTCTGTCTAAAACCAAACTGTGCATCTGTCATATAATTATTCTTATTCAGGAATGATATTAGTTGCTCAGCAATAGCCATTTCCACAATCTTTGAGAAGGTTGGGAGAATAGAAATGGGTCGATAGTTATCTACATCAGTTGGATTTCCCCGTTTCAGTATAGGGCATACTTTAGCTATCTTCAATTTGTCTGGGAAAACACCCTGCTGTAAAATTGAATTCACAATATCAGTCATTGGACATATTATTTCTTCTGCCACTAACTTGACTAGATTAGAGCTAATTTCATATATATCCTGGGTTGCTTTGGATGCCATTCTTCTGATATAAGTACGTGTTTCGTCCACAGTTATTGGTCTAAAGAAGAGAGACTTAGAATTTTTTATTGGAATTTTAGATAAAAATTCTTTTGGACTACATTTAGTATTCTGTACTTTATCATGAGTCGATTGACCAATAGTTGAGAAAAAGTTATTCAGTTGCTCAGCTGTGGGAGTGTTATTACTATTTAAATTTTTCATCTTACCGGTTTCTTCATTAATAATATGCCATGTTGTTTGTACTCTGTTTTTTGCCTGCCTTATTTTGTTTTCATTGATAGACCTTTTTTCTACTCTTGCTTTAATCAAATATGACTGTTTATATGATTTGTATAAGCTCAACATTTCTTCATCCCTAGTCTCAACATACACTTCTCTAATGAAATCCAGTGTTTCTTTTATTTGAGCCACTTCATATGAGGTATTATGGTTTATTGTTGAATTGTTCTTGTATCCTATGGGGATAGTCTTGTTGTAATAAAGGCAGAATGTATTCAGAAATACGTTGAACTTTTCATCAGCCTTTTCGGCATCATAAACCTCCTTCCAATTCTCATTGAATAGGCAGTCCCTGAATGCATTAATATTGGTTGACGTTAATTTTCTGTATTTGGTTTTCGTATCCTTTAGATTTGCATTGAGACTCACTTCAATAATCAACGATAGATGATCAGAGATATGTCCGTTATATGTATAGGCATTATAACTAGGAATGTTGGTGAAAATATTGTCAATACAGGTTTGCGTACCATTAAAGTGTTCCCTGGTATAGGAATGTATGGTTCTATACACACCATAGCCAGCAAGAACATTGACAACATCCCTTGAGGCCCTTGTGTCCAAATTAAAGTTGATATTAAAGTCACCTGTGATGATTACAGATATTGAAACACCAAATGTAGAGTAAATATATTCAAAAATATCATGCCAAAATATCATTAGATTGTCATTTATCTTTGGCTTATAGTATGAGATGACAATAGCATTTTGAGGTGGTAAGTAGATGGCACAGATCTCATCCACCATTTCATTTGACATATTGGAGATATCCTGTAGTTCTCTGAACTCAATCCCCTTCAAAACATACACCCCCACTCCCCCATGGATGTGTGAGGGTCTCACATAACATGCAGCCAAACAATAGTTCTCTAGATTATATAATTTCTGGTTTTGTGTGGTTAGCCAGTGTTCACTTACACATAGTATTTGTACTTTAAGGTTGTTACATAGACTTTCAAGTATTTCTGTCTTGTTGGTGATACCTTGTACATTCATGTAAAGAACTTTCAACGGATTTTCATTCTTTTTAATTGGGGTTATAGGTACTTTGGGTGGAGAAGTAGCTTGTTTTATATAATGCTCGTCTTCACAAGTTAAGTTGTTACCTCGTTCAGGGTCTCCTTGAGAAAATGGTTCCCTTGTCTAAAATCAAATCTGGAAAAGGCAACGCCCTTAGGCCAGAATTTGGGGTCATATACCATATCCTTGTATTTGGGTTCGACGCCAACCATAAAGCATTTGTTGTCACTTGTAGGGTGTTTTACAGAGAGTGGTTTGACAGATATTGAGGAGTGGGATCCAATTTTCTCCTCCATGTATCCTTTGATAGCATCTGGTTCAACTTCATCTTTTATTTTGGATAGAAAAAGCCAAATTCGTTTTTCTTCAGGCGATTTATATTTCCCCGTGAATCTAAATTTGTTTACTTCTATATCTCCTATACCTATCATCGGTTTAGGTTTGGTTCTTTTTCTGTTGACAGTTTCAAAGCCATTTTCATCAATATTTTTGGATTTTGATTTCAACTTTGGTACGTTGTCTTCTTTTCCAATATCAGTGGATTTGGTTTTGGTGGATGCGCGTTCAGCGTATGTTTGACGTTCTAATGGCATTTTACCATTTTCTGTGACTGGTAGTTCAGATGTGTCATGAATGTCAGAAGCCGACTTGTCAACTTCCGATGTTCCATTCATCCTTTCTCTCTGTCTAACATTGTTATTGGGATGCACAATCTCGTCTTGTCTATCTTTCTCTCCATTTGAATTTTGTTTCTTTGAGTTTGCTTTTTCATCAGTTTTTTTCTTGTTTACATTATTGGCGGTATCTTCAAGGAATTTCAATCTTTCACGTAATAGCAAATTATTCTCCTGTAGGATTTTATTTTTCTCCTGTACTTCTCTCAAAAGTTCCTTTAGATAGTTATTTTCCATAATAGAGATTTTTATTTGTACCTCCTGATCAGATTTATGATGATTTTCCACACTTTGGTTAGCTTCATGTTTGCACAGCGTAGATTTTTGTTCTGCTGCCTTTACCAAGCACGACGGATGAAAATCCTCCGAGCACTTTGCGCACTTTACATATTCAACCACTTTTTTATTACAATACAAACATTTAACTTCATTAATTTTCCTAGATTTTAGAGAGCGATCTTCAGACTCATCTTCAATCGGCGCCATATTATCTATATATTTATATATATATATATATATATATATATATATATATATATATATATATATATATATATATATATATATATATATATATATATATATATATATATATATATATATATATATATATATATATATATATATATATATATATATATATATATATATATATATATATATATATTTATATATATATATATAAGGAAATAAAATTTTTTTGTGCTTATGGCACTGAATGAAATATTTAAGAAAATGAACACTAGAACATTAATTTGAAAAATTAAAATTAATCAAGAGAATGTTATAGTAGAGCTAGATATGTGAACGTGTACGATGTGATGTCTATTTCAATATTTCTCTAACATTTATCCCTTGAAGGATAATGGAGACATCACATCGTACACGTTCACATATCTAGCTCTTCTATAACATTCTCTTGATTAATTGTTTTTTTGTAGCTTGTTTTGTGACAGCCGTTTACATATGTTTCAAGCTGATTGGCGGATCATCAGAAAGGCGTAGTTCAAGTTATTAGATGTTCAAACTTGGATGTTGATTGAAAAAAAAAAGTACACAGAACGAAACAACACAAAATTCCACGAGAGGAATCTACATCATTTTTGGTTTGAATTGAGTATCTTGAGTAGGAGCTATTACGACTCTAATTTTAGACTGAATCAATGTCTACCTGCGATGCGATATTTAAACCTTCTAGGAATTTTGTACCGACAATAAGATAAATTAAGAAGAAGGTTTATCAGGTAATAAAATGGAGTGAAGAAATTTACGGCATTCACCTGCAATTACGTTGCTTGTTTTTGTGACAGCTGTTTACATATGTTTCAAGCTAATTGGCTATCATCAGAACGGCGTAGTTCAAGTTATTAGATGTTCAAACTTGGATGTTGATTGAAAAAAGTACACAGAACAAAACAACACAAAATTCCACGTGAGGAATCTACATCATTTTTGGTTTGAATTGAGTATTTTGGGTAGAAGTTATTACGACTCTATTTTTAGACTGAATCAATGTCTACCTGGGATGCGATATTTATACCTTCTAGAAATTTTGTACCGACAATAAGATAAATTAAGAACAAGGTTTATCAGGTATGAAAATGGAGTGAAGAAATTTACGGTATCTATCTACAATTTACGTTGCTTGTTTTTGTGACACCCGTTTACACATGTTTCAAGCTAATTGGCAATCATCAGAACGGCGTAGTTCGAGTTATTAGATGTTCAAACTTGGATGTTGATTGAAAAAAAAATACACTTAACAAAACAATACAAAATTCCACGTGAGGAATTTTTTGTACCTCACAAGCATATAGGTACTTGTAAAGAACCTATATACAATCAAATGTAAACGTTTGACAACTGGGATAAGCGTGTAAATCAAGTCCTCCACATTCATTTGAAAGTGGCATCTACACAACAAACACAATAAATTCATCTGAGGAATGTATAATTTACATTTAAGATTTCGTTCAATGTGAAAATTGAATTAAATGCAAAATTTGATTCAGAACTGTTAGAATACATGACATGACAGTTCATTCAAAAACTACCGAAAAAAATTAGAAATAGATTTCATGTCGATTGAAATATTTCATTAATATATAAATCATTAATGCAAGCTGAAAGATCAATTTCAATTTGTCCTTAACTAATCAAACAAGCTAAAGGAGTATAAAGGAAAATTGCAATATTTCGAAAATCCTAGTTTTTTGTTTTACGTGGAAACTGATTGAAAACTCTCACCTCATTTTGTGTGCTTTGAACAGAATTTTCTAACTCCTCCGATTTGACCACAATTTTATCTAGCCAACCAATATGCGACGTCAACGCATTTGTTTGCAAAAGTGTGTGCACATATACTAGATAGAAACTAGTTGAATTCAAATCTTTTCGGTGTTCTTCGATATGAATCTGGGAATCGAGAATGAAACTGAAAGTTTCTTCCTCTTTGCCAATGACCAGAGAGTTTACATGGGCATTCTCAAAATGACGTCGCATATTCCAATGGGAACTCTAAATTTCATTTCATTTGGGACATTTATTCGATTTGCTTTCCTTAAATTCAATTTCTTCAGTATTTTCGAAATAAAAGGTTTAAATGACCTTGAAAAATTGCATTCATTTTAATAGGATCTCTGATTCATTTTCGATGTTTGGAATTCAGTACAGGGTACTAAACAAAGATCAGCAGTTATCTTCGCTCTCCGTTCCTGGTTCTAGAAAACTAATTCGTCAGTTTCACTTTCCTCCATGACGTTACTCTGAAAATTATTGTTTATTAACTTGGTAAGTATGAAAATTTATTATCATATTTCTTAATATCGAGTTAATATTGGGTGCACTTTATACCATGAATGAACCAAACCGTTTCAAACATGGAACAAAAAATGATGTGATATTACCACAAAAAATTCCTCAAGGTGAAAACATCACCGGTAGCTCCCATTGAGGAAAAGTATAGTAAAGATGAAAAACAATAATAATCAGTAAATATTTCATTTCGTTACAAAGCTTATAGAAATAAAATGAACCTAACCAAATATTTCATTCACGAGAGGTATAAGAACTTAATAAAATTTTAAAACCAATTGAAAACAATTTCTCTTTGCTATTACTGTGAATTTCAAGTTATTTATGAATTTATATTCGTTACTGAAAAATATGTTTGATATTCATAGAAATAATCCATCAGGTTATTTCGATGTTTTGGAAATCGGCTTCAGATCATTCATTTCATCTGCATTAAGTCGTATTGGCAATGGTATGACCATGGCTATCTTCCACGCCTCAGGAACTCTGAACTAAAAAGGCATGAGTTGAAAATACTTACAAGAATTGGTCCAATATGAGGGCAACATTACTGCAACATCTCCATACTCAGTTGATCTGAACCTGTAGCATTAGATTTAAGAGAGGTTAAAGTTGACCTTACCTCACGCTCATTAGTTACTCCAAAAAAAATTATTTATTTCGTTTGGATCACTCAGCTCATCAGGCAAAACAGAACGAGACGCTTTCTTGCAAATACCAAGATCAGTAAGTTTTCTACACAACATCTCTCCATTATTTTTATGCGCACTGACACTAAACTCCAAGTGTGCTTTTTTCTCTTTCTATGGCGTAAGTGACATAATTTGTAATATTTTTATAATTGGCCGAAGCCGCGTTCGTCTGAGACTTCTTGAATTTATTGAACATCTTATTTTGCAACCTCATCATTGACCGAACTGTCGTTGTAAACCACGAATTATTTGTTCTTTTACTAGTGCAACTTTTGACAGGAGCCAATTCGTCCATGAAATCATTCAAAAGCGTGGTAAAACAAGTCACTTTCAGATTGATGTTCTCTAAAAATAATATATTTTTGAAAGGAGATATAATTAATGAAGCGTGATGCCATTGTTTATTCATAACTTATAAGTCTCTACATTTATATCTTCTGATCGCTGTTTCTCAATCTGCAAGTTCAATTCACAATGCACAAGCATATGATCTGAGATATTAGCAGCCGGGTCAACATCCACCGTGTAGTTTTCAACCTCAGATGGTAACAAAATTATATCTATTAGGGTTGACGAGCTATTGGATATTTTAGTCGCGCTATTAACAATTTTTTTGAAATTGAAAGATTCATAACCCTATTAACTCGTTTTCAAATCAGAGATTGAAAAAATCTATGTTTATATCTCCGCCACAAACGACATCATGCCCTAGTGTGGAAACAAAGGATACAATATCCTCAAAAGGGTTCAGAAAATCTGGAAATACATAGTACCTAGTTCTAAAAGTTTTTCTCCAATCTGAATCCTCAGCCATGTTCAACATGTCATACATGTTCAAGACGGTAAGAAGACTCCCCCAACACTCAACCAACACGAATATACACGGCCACACCACTTCCTCTTCCAGACGTGTCACTTCTTACAAAATTGTAACCATCACTATTAATTAAGTTAGATGAAACGCTTGAGATAATCACGATTTTCTCAATCCTACTATATCGTACTTTTTATCCTTCAAGAATTGCCTAAATAATGAGATATGAAGCACTAGCTATCTTATATTATAAAAAGCAAAGGTGACTTTTTTTATTTTACTTTCATGAGTGACCCCATGAACAATTAAAATTTCCATATAAGTAACTTTTGACTAATATAATATATATATATATATAAATATATATATATATATATATATATATATATATATATATATATATATATATATATATATATATATATATATATATATATATATATATATATATATATATATATATATATATATATATATATATATATATATATATATATATATATATATATATATATATATATATATATATATATATATATATATATATATATATATATATATATATATATATATATATATATATATATATATATATATATATATATATATATATATATATATATATATATATATATATATATATATATATATATATATATATATATATATATATATATATATATATATATATATATATATATATATATATATATATATATATATATATATATATATATATATATATATATATATATATATATATATATATATATATATATATATATATATATATATATATATATATATATATATATATATATATATATATATATATATATATATATATATATATATATATATATATATATATATATATATATATATATATATATATAAATTATTCACTGTTGAGGCAGTATTATAAAAAGACTAATGAAGACTTACAGAATATGAAAGAATTGGACACAAGCAACTAAGTTAAGCAAACAGGTCAAAACTGATTGGAGTGCTCAGAAGATGAAGCACGCATCTTATCTTATATACCACTATAAATAAACTTGTACCATTCTCAAATTATTGGGCGAACATTTCAAATCGATACCTATGTGTGCTGTTGCACATAACGAACTGAATGGAAACCTAACTGGGAAAAAAATAGCCAAATTATTTAATTAACCATTAAATTATTTCAAAGAATGTTATCTAAATTTGATAATTTTGTTGTGTTTTTGTACCTAACGGGTCATAAATTACTCAATTCTTTTCATATCCAGTATGAAAAACAATTCTGTTAACTTTTTTGGTGTTCATTTCACACAAGAAGTGTTTTCAATTTGCTTTCTCAATAACGACAGAAATTGTTTTTCATTTTGAGTTGACCAATTCAGGGCAACAATTCCATCTTCTGGACTCGAAAGACTAGAGTTTTTACTTCACTCAGACATTTTCTTTTTTCTCAGCCTTAGAACTGTCAAGCATTAATCACTCTAGACGTAGGATATAAATGCGAGATAAGTCTAGAAGGCTTTCAAACATTATTTAATGTTTATTTGAAGGTCATCAATTAAAATTTTTTTCAGATTATACCTGAATTTCAGTGATGAAAATTATGAAACGTATTCGTTTCAAAACCAATTAAAATATAACAGTACAAATGGCACTAAAATAAAAACATGAAAATTTGCCTTAACAAAACTGAATTTGGTTTTTCACTCATTTACAATCATGCTTGGCAATATTAGCTCTCTAATACTTCGACATCCACCAAATTTTCCAATATTTCACTTTGAGTGAAAGAAGAACCTAAAACCTTCAACACTCAATGAGTATTACAAAGAGAATATACCTACTTAGTTCATTAAAAAATTTTTTGTTCAACTGTCATATAATGTATTTCAAAATATTCTTCTTTTTCACAGAAACTTCGTGAATCACTGTATTTGATTTGTTGTGTTAGTTAAATGGTTGATGTTAAATATTACTAATGAATAGAAATTACTTTGTGTATAAATTTTAAGCAACTGAAAAATATACATATACATTTCTATTATGGTATTATTCTGAAGAAAAGTTCAATTAAAATTGGATATTATATTGACAATGAAAAAATTGGATATTATATTAACAATTTTTGAGGAATTTAATAACAATTACAATTATGAAGATCGATGACCCACATAATTATTTCAATCACTTGGGGTGGAGATCGCTTGAGGTGTAGTTGAAGCAGATCAAAACAAACACCGACACGAAGTACCCCTTTCACTCCTTTTCATCAGATTACTTTCCCTTGGTGGACTTGATATGGAATTTGTTCTCCTATATTTTATTGGTCGTTCGAAGTAGTCCAAATTCATACTAAAGCGCTGTTGCACTATTCTGTGCACATCCATTGCTGACTCCGCAAATTGGGACAACTCCTGCACGGAGTTATGCTTTTTCATCACAGCGGGAGTGGTCAACGGTACCGAATCACTGGCACATTTCAACCACGCATGCTCAAGGACATGTTCGGCACTGATTCTTTCGCCAGAGGATTTAACTAGTAGGGATCTATAAGAAAGATAAAAATAAATTCTATTGCACAAGCAATCATACAGGAAGTAATTACGCAAAGAATCTACTCTAGCACACAATTAATCAATAGACGGAGTTTCACAATACATTTAAAAATTAACTGTTACATTGCATTTAGAGCAGACTTATTGAAATCTATTCAGAGTTTATTGTTGAGGTTCGTCTTTTTTTCTACACTTGTGAGTTCATTGTTCATCTCCACATATGTTGAAAGTTGTTCAGAGGCATAATATGTGAATATCATTTTGAATAACAACTCTGGAGAAATTTGCTGAAGTGAATAGAAAATCTGGTCCTGGTTATATCGACGTTCATCATAATGAACAAAACCTGAGTTTTTCTTACCTAATTAAATCCTTAGCTTCTTCCGATATTCCATCCCAATGGCGTCCTGGGAAGTCAAAATGTCCTTCCTTTATGCTATAGAACAGCAATTCCTGACAAGCACTACAGTTTTCTCCACGCTCCCAGCCGCAATCCTTACCACATTCCCCAGAGAAGGGAGGATAACCACAAAGTAAAATGTATGTTATCACTCCCAGAGACCATAAATCACATCGTTTATCGTACACAGTTGAATCACTATCACCTATGAATGCCTCTACAACCTCTGGGGCCATGAATTCAGCGCTCCCAACCTGAAAATAAAGAATAAAGAAATTATCATGAAGTATGAGAAAAATGGACGGATAGAAACAATGATGTTTGGAAGTCAAGATAATTCTGAAATCTATATTACTTATGAAGGCAATGGACTCAAAGTTGTAGAATAAGAGGGCCGAAATCTTCACATACCATAAAATAATAATTATAACTTTCGCTTATTAGGAATACGCTCGTACATATTAAAAGTTGTTGAAATAAAGTAAAGCTCTTAAATTGATAATTTTGGGAATATTCAGGAAAGTAGAAGGTGGCATTGAAGTTAAATTACAAATTAATCGAGAAGTAATTTCAAGAGAAAATGTTAATTTCCTTGAAACATTGTTAATGTTAAGTTGTAATTCGGAAAAACCACAACATTTTCATTTAATCATGTTTCAATCTGTGAGCGAAATCAGTTCAGATGTGCTATTTGTATTTCTATATTTTTATACATGTGATGATTTTGTGGAAAAAACACAGTAAAAACACTGAAAGTACTATTTTTTTATTGAAGATAAGTTAAATAATGACGTTGTATTCTAAATTTATCATTCTCAAAAAAAAGTTTTGACCTATGATATACATTTTCAAGCAGATAGACAAAATCCAATATATCAGCTAACTATATTTATATAGTATTGTAGCTTTTTTAATAGACGTAATTCACAAAGAATGCCACTTTCACCTCAGTTCTTACATTATTTTTGTTACTTCGACATACATCAACTAACTGTATACCATTCAGAACACTATACTTACAGGAGATAACAGTTGAGGTGTTGCTAAAGGACTAGAAACACTCGTCTGAAAACGAACGCCAGACCCCAAATCAAAATCACAAATTTTGATTGGACAAAGTTTATCTTTGTGCACGCATAAAATGTTTTCAGGTTTGAGGTCTCTGTGAGCTATTCCCTTGGCGTGCATGAATTTCAAAGCTGACGCAATTTCGCCTACAATCTCAGCAGCGGCAGCTTCACTGAAATACCCATGCTCCTGAATTCTGCTGAAGAGCTGACCTCCATAAATCTGAAACACGAATAATTTTTGAATAATGTCACATCTCAGAGAATATCAAAATTCAAAAAAATACCGATAAAATATAATGATCTCAACACAATATCTATATCTTGTAATATTAAGTAATAGTTCTTTCGAGCATAGAGCAATCATGATTTTCAACCTCTGAATCGCGAGATTCTTGAAGTGTGTCATCTATACCCATCTAGGTGAAACGTTTCTTTCAGCTTGGGTTCTCATATTGTTAAGGACCTTGGAAGCAAATGGTTTTTACCCCGAGTATTTTACAAAGTATAGAAAGTAATATTGCAGTAAGTGTGGAAAGAATTTGTTTTTACTTTTAACGAAACGGCATCACTGCCAAATGAAATGTTGGTGTTGGCATAAGGCCAAATAAGCATTTTTAATATAAAAAAAACAAATTATACCAAAAAGCTCAAATCTGAGTCTAATTGATCTGCAAGACTGCAAGAGTTTTGCAACTCAGTCTTGCTCTTGCTAGTCTTGGAGGGTGAGATTCGGTCTTCGTCTTGCATTCAATTGGGCGGCTTTTCACGTCAGCAAGACATTTTCAGCGACAGTATTCAATACATATACAAGCACTTTCACTAGATGCCTATGATAAGAACTGTTAACTTTTCTTAGTGCGTATGAGTTTGAAAATAAAGAAAAATGGATTTCTCTCCATCAATTTCTCGAAATCAATTATTCAAAAGTTTAAACAACAAAATTGAAAAATTTAAGACAAAGAAATTTAAACACAAAAATGACAAAGGTTAACTCTGACAAACTGAGATAAAATGAGATCAAGATATATGAACCATATATTTAACTGATTTGCAGATTGAGATTCATTCTTACAACAACGATAATAAGATAATGGACATGGGTATTGATATGCATATACTCACCTTTTCAAAAACCAAGTAGAACATTTTTTCGTCTTCGAAGAACTCTATGAGCTGAATTACATTGAGATGATTTTGACAGTGATAAAACATTTCAATTTCACGAAAAACTCTAGATCTGGCGTGACCTGGTACTTTTTCTATTAGTTTGACTGCAAACTCGATTTCAGAGTAGATGTTTGCACAAGTTTCTACTGTTGCATATGCCCCTACGCCAAGAATCTCACCAGTTAATCTGTAGAGATCTGAAAAAACATTTGATTATTGAAATATGAGAGTATATATATATATATATATATATATATATATATATATATATATATATATATATATATATATATATATATATATATATATATATATATATATATATATATATATATATATATATATATATATATATATATATATATATGTGTGTGTGTGTGTGTGTGTGTAAATTAATATCGTTTTGGGGTTTGTTTCATAAACCTAAAAAAAATCATTTTTTCAATGTGGAGGTCAATACGCTAGATGAAAATCATATTCATCTTGGGTTCTCAATGTTCCGCTATTAATTAATATCTTCATTCAGGGTGAATAACTACAAAAGATAATTATAAGGGTATAATAAAAACAAATATTTATTCATTTAGTGCTTCAGGATTATTCTTCAAACAAAACTAACATTCTCAAAAATCAATAATACACTGACAGTTAATTAATGTAGAAAACCAAATAAGTATCCCTAAAACCAACAGATTTTCATTTTAGTTTCTGAATTTGTTCGAAATTTGAAAATGTTAGTTGTGTTTGGCGACTTATCCTTCATCTGTAACTTATTTGTGAATTTTTATTCAGTTTTATACGCACTGTTCTTTAAAATTCTTGAAGTTATTCTTCTGATGAAGCTATTGATTAATGGCGAAATATTAAGAAATAGGACTAATGCCATTCATTTAGTCTTCTAACTGAAAACCCGAATAAATATTAGGTATGAACTAACACAAATCTAATGGAGATATAAACATCATAGAGGACAACAATGAGCAACAAAAGCACAGGTGGCCTGAAAGGTTTTTACAGCATTAAAAATAATTTCTTTGAATTTGAAGAGAATTACTTATTAGTTTTGATATGTAGTTTAATTCTCAGACCTATTTTCGTATTTGTCGAATGAAGAAATTTGTTTGAAAGTATTCAGGTTCCTCTTTTAAATAACTGAGAAACTAAGTATATGATTCACTTTTATTTACCTCGGTAAGCAAAACATTTTTCATTATTGTGATATTTAACTCTGTTGAATAGTTCATTATTTTGTCCTCGATTTTCGACAGTTTCATGAAATGCTGATCACTGGTTTCATATAAATTCTGAACTGGGAATTTCGAAAAGTAGCGTTGGAGCATTTGTTAATTTGATTTGGGGCATCGCCGCAAGTCACCTCGTTTTACTGTATCCCATTAGTTTGTTATACCGCGTAAGTCAAATCACAAAACACTTTCAAAGCTTCAACTCGAACTCTGTTTATGAATAGAAATGTGTGAATTTTCACAAAGATGCATTCGAAGTCGGATAAATTCAATTTTAAATGATCGTTCATTCTGTTTGTGAAACCGGGACAGACTGTCTGAAAGCGGGATGTACGTTCACATCGCATATTCATGAAAAGTAGAGCAAATCTTCTTTCATAAATGATGACGGAGAAGTTATGTCGAAAATTATATATGGGAGCAAATATTTACCTTGAAAACATGATGGTGCAATAGACGATGTAGTACGAGTCCTCTTGCGCCTCTTTTTCTTCGCCATATCCTTGCGACGTTCCAATGTGCTCGTTTTAATACTACCGTCCTGATGATCTCCGTAATCACTTTCTTCCCTCACACCTCCACCAATGCTGGCCTCATTCGGACACCAAACACTACTTTCTGTTATAACAAAAACATTATTTGTTACTTTCGTCACTGTTATATAATTTCAATATATATAGTCTGAATATAAAAAATGGTCACTAAAATATTTCCTAATTTTGACTATGGGATAATTCAAACAATGAATCAAACTTATATTATCAAAACGTGTCGCTTTTCGAAAACGTCCTCTTGAGACGATAACAGAATATGATTTAAAAACAAATAATAATCTACAAATATTTATTAACATCAGCAGAATTTATAAGAATGACAATAGAAGAATTCTCAAAGGCGTTTGGTACTGAAAAAGTTTTTTACATTAAAAGTCCAACAATGGTGATTTATTTGGATCAAAATTCGTCATTAGGCAAATTCTCAGTATTTTTGTGTCTATTGATTTCTAATATTTACCGTGTATTGAATGTGATATAATGCAGTAGTAATATGCAAGAAAGTTCCATCAGTGGTAGTGGCTTTCCCGCGCTTTGGCTTCCCGTAGATACGTCAGAGAAAGCCTAACACTTTCTGCGTTTCTGCGTCTGTTTTCTCTAACAATCTCTGGGTCTTACCGAGACTACGCAGGTATACACACAAAGCACCTTTCATTAACGCAAATTCTAACATGCGGTTGAGTATGAATATTTAAATAATGTTTTTATATTTAAATTATAAAGAAATTTAAGTTTTATTTAAGCTCTATTTATAGAACGGCGGTTCATGGTTTTTTTTGTTCTATAAGAAGGAAATAATTGTTTAGTTTTGTCAGTTTCTTACTGAATTTTATAAATGATTGTTGAATTGTTTATTAATTAAACTCGTCTAAAGACCAGCTTACACGCATCCATTTCGGACATACTAAGCTTTTCTCTCAAAAAATGATGAGCGATTTGTACATTTTGTAAAGCCAATATTGTAATTATGTAACCTTTCAACTGAATAAAATTTTATAGGAAAATAATGCGTTAAGTAATTTACTCTTTTGAAAAAAGTTGAGTGCGGCAATAATTTGTTTCAGGAAAAATACTTGTCGGCAGGTATTCAATCGACAATGTGAATCTATTCAAAAATATTTCTGGTCAAATTCTCTTTCTTCTTTGTTCAGTTTATAATCATAGTTTATCATAAATTCAACTTATATATACATAATAAATTCTGTATGGTTAATTCAATTACAGGTTTGGAACGAATTCACCTATTCAATGGATTATCAAATTGAATTAATATACACTGCTTATTTATTAGCTGCATCTACATTAATTGACTATTGAATTATAACATTACGTTATTAGTTCAATAATATCCAACCTTTCGCAATTGTACATGAAATCGCAAATGAAAAATATTCTATAAGAGTACATTTTTGAATATATGAAAATGTTTCCATACATACCTTGTGCCATAGTTGTAAATATTAAGTATTCAGCTTCTGCAGAATGAAAGTCGTATAACACAAAAGAATACAATTTTCGATGTAACTTATGCTTCGCACAATATTGCAGAACAGTCACCAATGTATTTCTTTGTACTTTGATGAAACTTTCAGATTGAGATGGTATTTAAAGGCTAGGACATAGAACACCCAATTCTTCTTTTACAATTGCAACCAATGGCGTGGTCAGGAATTCAAACAGGAGGTGGTGGGATGTCATCGGTGATTTTAAGCATCCTGAAAGAGACCACTAATGATTATCAAATGAATTTTAAATTACCCAGTGGAAGTAACTCTTTTCCAAAAACTTTTCGAAAATAAGAGCAGTTTCTTAAATGAATTTAAGCTAACGAATGATTATTTGCCTTTACTTCATTAAAGCTTTCAATACAAAAAAATTATAGCGAAGTGTCATCATCATTCACGTTAATCATATTTCACTTCATTTATTATAATTCCCTGGAAAAACTAAAGAGATGAGAACATTTAACGAAAATTATTACTAAATTGAATTAAACACTTGGCTTGATCTTTCACGATGAAACATTATCGTGAAAATCGTGAAACACTAAGCCAAATGTTTCATTTAATTTACTATTTAATTATATTTCACCAAGATTTAAGCGAGAATTCAATCTCGGGTATTGGAAATTATTTCATTCAGTGATATTGTTTGAACTGCCAAAACATAATTTGAAGTAAGTAATTATGGTTCATTTGTAATTTTCACATACTTGAACTGTTTTCTCAAAGAAAATGAAATATATCTCTCATATCAGTGCCATAACTGAATGATAATTATTATATCACATGATCAATTGTTAACCTGCCTTCTTTCCCCTCCTGAAATGAATAGATTTCATAATAGGTTTCTTTGTTTTTGTTTGAGCACCGTAGTTTCTCGGGTTCATTTACATTAATGATCCAGTTCCAACATTCGATCCAGAAAAACTGGCGCTTTATTTCATTATTGATACTTTTGTAGAACTAATGAAATATTTCAAATCACATGTGTTAGAACTCTTCGAATCATTGAATGAATAATCCATATAAACCGAAATGTATGAGAGAATTTCTGAAAATGTAAGAATTGCAGAAACTTCATTTCATTGCCAGATTGATTAAAAAATTCGATGTGGAAATTATTTGAAAATATGATACCTTATATCTACTGACATTTGAAAATTGAAGTTTTTCATGCTTTTTCACAATCCTAAAATAATTGAGAAAATATGGGGTTATTGATGATAATGCCTTTTCTATACAATTGTCTTATTAATTGCAATATTATATCAGGAATGTGACGAGGAAATACCAATATTTTGCATATATTTCTACATCAGTTTTTCATGCATAAAGGTTTCAATATTGATTAAATATTACTCGAAAATCAGGTTTTGGTAATAAGAGTACCAAAGGTTTCCGAAAAAACTGATTAAAAGTAATTGGTTAAAGTTGAAGCAATGTTCGCTGATCTCTTGATGAAACATTGTTTAATATATTAAATAAAAACACTTTGCTTGGTTTCACAAAATTTATAATAACATTTTTCGACCAATATTCTTATACACCTATACATCGTCACCTGGAATAGACTTAAGGCTGATATCGATGTCTCCGAAGTAGAGGCACAGTTCAAAATACAGGTAAAAGTATAAATTTAAAATATAAGAATTATTATAAAATGACAAAGTAGGTTTCAAATTAAGAAATTAAAGAAAGTACCAATGGTCATATACTGAAGGTAAGTTGATCGTTTAATATTTGTTTTTCCTCCGGTACGAATCAGAAATTTCCACTTGTTCAAGAAGATCCAGAGTTCATCTGTGAGTGCAGCAATTTAATTGAGTTTTAGGTTATGAAAACGCTATTGTGAATACAATGTCCCTATTGAAAGTCCCGTAGAATCTTTGTTTTTCAATATGGAGATTTTATGTTGTTTTCTATGCTTCGTCCCGTTTGGCCTATGTAGTATGCGTCACAATCAGTACAATTAGTCTGGAATACTCCACTCTTAAATAAAATTCAATATTCTAAACAATGTTTCGCGAACAGATCAGCGAACATTCGATCAACTTTATTTATTATAAATTTTGTGAAACTAAGTCGTGTTTTTTTATGATATAATTAAGTGTAACATCAATGTTTGTCATATTTGCATTATAAGAGAATATATCATAAATTTAAAGATAATTTCGAAATATATAATAATAATAATAATCATCATTTAAGGTTCTCGTATTACAATTATATATGTGAAACAATAGTATTCTAATTTTGAGATCTCTCTTGCCTAAACAGAGATAATACATTTTCTCACAGAGACCGTAGCCTGTGGTGAGTACGAATAATGTCTATTTATATTTCGAAATATTTTATTCTTACATACATATCAAGGAAATCTCTTTTAATAATTTGAGAAAAAAATTATTTATATAAAAATTTTAAAACAATATTGGAGAGAAGGAATGATCAATACTATAAAAATGTGAATACAGTTCTTTATGGCATACTTTAATTTTTTAATGTTAACCATATTTTTTAATTCAAATAGCAATTCATTATAGATTCTTGGTGCTAAATGCGAGTAAATACATAAAGATTTATTGTATTGCGGATATGATAAAGAGTATAAAGAGATATCTGGTATTCACTCTTTGTTCTAAAAAGTAACAACTGTCTATTTTCTTTTTCGTGAAAATTATTAGCGATTGAACGAACAGATGTCGTATATCCAGCATGTAAGCATATTTCTACAGAAAGTCGGTAGGATATCTGATATCTTTTTATGGAGGATTTTGAGCAGTCATTTTTGTTGAATTTCGAGCTTTTTTATAACTGTATCATAGGCACCACCCCACGTAACAATACCATACAATTGACAGTTCCTTAAATTTGGATATTAACCCTCTAAGCTTACCAATTAAGCTTCAGACGTGGAATCCCATTTAAGGTGCGAATCCAGTATAATCTCTTAGTATTTGCATTCGTATGTGCAAGGAATGTTAAATGACTTTTTTATATTTTAATTATCAGTGGTCCACTGGGAAGAAGTAAGCGCTTATCTACAGCAGAATGAATGTATTTCATTTTATCTTTATCAATATTTACGAGGTGGTGCTTTAACCAATTATAGATATTCAAATAATAAGTTTTGGTTTTTTGAAAAATCAGATTTGATCAAAAGCTTTGGTTTTGATATCGCCTCAGTTTGCTCCTCAGTAAACTATGGCAGTATATCCTCGAAACTGATTATTTTACCTTCACTCTCCGATAATAAAAGTTTATTCATATAGATTGAGAATAGTATTGATCCTTATATTGTTCCTTGGGGTACCTCATTCGTCCTCATATTACTGAATGTATTGTTCACCTTCAATGTTTGGTTTCTATTAAGTAGCTTTTAAATTATCTCAGATGGACACCATTAATTTCAATCTCTTGTAAAAGGCTCAAAAGAGTTGTATGACCAACAGTGTCGAACGCATTATATATATATATATATATATATATATATATATATATATATATATATATATATATATATATATATATATATATATATATATATATATATATATATATATATATATATATATATATATATATATATATATATATATATATATATATATATATATATATATATATATATATATATATATATATATATATATATATATATATATATATATATATATATATATATATATATATATATGTATATTTTGAAAGATTTAATATAACAAAGTTGTAATATAACAACGAAACGTCATCAAAAATAAACTTTTTCATATCAAAAAAAGCCTGTTATTGCTAAAAACTTTCAAAATAAAATATCTTGAACCGGCAATAAATCAATTTCAAGATATATATATATATATATATATATATATATATATATATATATATATATATATATATATATATATATACTATAAGAAATATTTAATATATATATATATATATATATATATATATATATATATATATATATATATATATATATATATATATATATATATATATATATATATATATATATATATATAGTTAGTATCAAGACTCTTAATCGAAATATCGAAATATTTCAAAAAAAACTCTCAGGTAGCTGCCTATACAAATGTTGTCATCGAGAACGAATCCATCACTTTCGAGAGTGAGTGGTAGTGTGTACCATAATACAGTGTGTATTATGGTACAGATATGTAGATGATATAATCATGTTTTATGGTACCGATCATTCATTTCATTCACAAAAATTTCATTATTGCAGTTCATCCGAATATAAAATTCACAACCGAAATAGAATCTGATAAATCCATTAATTTTTTGCACTTGACAATTACAAGATTAAATAATAATTTTGATTTTTCTATTTTCCATAAGCCTTCCCATGTGGATACCATAATACACATCTCATATATATATATATATATATATATATATATATATATATATATATATATATATATATATATATATATATATATATATATATATATATATATATATATATATATATATATATATATATATATATATATATATATATATATATATATATATATATATATATATATATATATATATATATATATATATATATAATATAGAATTCTTCACAAAAACTTTATCAGAAAGCTCTGCAATTAGTTTTTCCCCATCAGTCTGATAGAAATCGTAAATATAATAGTTCAACATACTTCGGAACATTCAATCAAAAAGTCAAAACTTTTAAAAAAAAACATAATTTGAATATTTCATTTGAAACAATCTTAATTTATTTTAAATTTTAATTTATCGAGACACATTGAGAACAATAAAAACTAAATTAAAAAAGAAGTCAAATCAGATGTTTATCAATTGAATTGTGGAATATATATATATATATATATATATATATATATATATATATATATATATATATATATATATATATTCGAATTACGCTCACCATTTATTTACAGAAAACCATACTTTTGATACGAATTTCAAAATTTTACACAATATACAGAAAAGTAGTCAAATACGGAGAATACAAGTTCGGCCTTAATTCGATTTAGGTATGATTGAAATGTTCAGTTTCGGCCGGACCCCAAATTTCTAGTATACACTTTCGGCCGATTAGAGCAGGTAGCGGCATTAACCGACAAGGGTCAATCCCACGTAAAACCATTTTCTTCTATAATTCTCACATATTTTTTTTTACATTGATTTTAAATTTTGTATTACATCTATGGTGTTATATTAAATTATTAAAGTCGTATGTGCATTTTCTCTTTCACTTCACCTTCACACTTTTCTCCTATTTTGTATTTCATCATAAATCATTGTAAATCATATAAATCAATAGCTTTAAGTCGTTTAAGATGGTAGAATATCAGTCATTTACAAATGTGTATTCTGCAAGAAAAAATCAACATTTTTGAAAATGAAGAATGTGAGTTAAACAAGTAAAAATGAATGCAAAGTAGATTGAAGACAGAAAAAACTTATGAGAAGCATATTGAAACTGTAAATTTCATTTGTCTCTACTGAAAATTTTATTTTGTGACATAGTTCACTTCTTTTCCGAGGATACAAAAATGTAATATTATCATACTTAAAATGTGAAAAGAAGCTACAGATACAATTTCGTATTTTTCTATCCACCTATGGATGTAGATCTTAAATTTTATTTAAATAGTGTTACAGTGTACGAGAAGGAATTAAAAAGGTCCAATCCCTAAGGTACCTGATCAGGTAAGTACCTGATCATGTACCCGGCCGAACTTGTGGGAAATAGTGGAAATAAATCGACATAAAAATTCTGGAAATTTGCACAATGAACAGATAGAATTGTACAATTCACCCTTGTTAAACATTTTCAGGTAATGAAAATTAGATTTCAGAATGGAGTATCTTTGGTAAATACCCAATTTATAGAATCTCAAATTCCCTTTAATTTATACCTGTTTTTTCAAATGTGTTGTTATTATTCTGTCAGCATCTGAAGAAGTCGTTTGTAACGACGAAACGCGTCATGCTATGTAGCGAATAAAGTGTAAATCATAAGTTCAAGTGTTTGAATTTGTTTATATTCAATTGAAATGGATTTACATCAAGTAAACGCCAACACTATCAAATAACTGATTGTTCGTTTGAATGACCTGAAATTTTGTCTGAAATTGCAGAATGTTTATGTTTATTTTCATAAATGCAATATTTTTCCAATAAAATAGATTCTTTATATATAACAGATTGAAATAGATTTAAGTATTTGCAAAATTCAATATATTTTATATTATTGTTTTTTTTTGTTTTAAAAAGCGACAGCATATTTCAAAGAATGAATGTTTGAATAGCTTTCATTAGTTAAGCCTTTCACTTTTAAGCCTGAGTTTGGTGGTCATCCCCTGTGTGCGCACAGGGAAGGACCCCCTGTTTTTTATAGCGGACGAATGTAAGGATATAAAACAATTAGTTTTGAAAAATTTTTCAAATGAGATTTTTTTTGAAGCTTACATTTTCTATAGCGAAGCTAGCTGACTAATGTGAAGATTTGAAATGATTAATTTTGAAAAATTTTTAAATGAGATTTTCTCTGAAGCTCACATTCTCTATTGCTGAGCTAACTGACGAATGTAAGGTTTTGAATTTACAATTGTCATTCCACCAAGGAACTATCTTCTGCGACGGAGAAATAAGAGTTTTTCCAACATGTTGCTCATCGGCTAGAATAAAACATGAACTGAATTCAGAAACGGCATCATCGATATTTTCTGAAAAATGTAATTGTTCGGTTTGATTCTCCACACTTGATACATAACCATCCCAGTTTGCATGAGCTATTTTCCACTTCGATATACTATCAGATGGATTTTCAGTGTTGTTGGTTATCAATATAGGGAAATGGTCACTATAGTGTAGATCATCTAACGGTCTCCATGTGAGTTGGGAAAAAGTTTGTGGATCGCAGAAAGTGAGATCAATTGAGGAAAAAGTTCGAGATGAGAAATTGAAATGTGTACTTGAGCCATTGTTTAGAAGACACAAGTCAAGATTTCGATATACACTTTCGACTACTTTTCCCTTACCATATGTTGTTTGTGAGCCCCATAACGTGTTGTGGGCATTGAAGTCACCATTAATTATATAGGGCGGGATTAATTGTGATATAAGATTTGATAGAGCGAACTCGGATACTGGATGATTTGGTGCAATATAAATACTACAAATAGTAATCCTCGCAGGACACCATACATTAGCTGCTACTGCTTCTAAAGCTGTGTTCAGAGGAAACGGTGTCGAATAGAGATCTTTTGAAATAAATATAGATGTTCCACCACTAGCTCTTCCACATTCAGTTCTGATATGGTGGTATCCTTCGAAGTCTTCAAGGTGACGTTTGTGGGATTCGTCAAAATTAGTTTCTTGTAAGCACAATATATCAGCATTATGAGTAGAAATTAAGTTTTGGATTCGTTCAAGGCGAGGATAGAATCCATCGCAATTCCACTGTGTTAGAGAGAAAACTAATAAGAGGATTTTTGTGATAATTGGGAACAATCGGAGAGGGAATCTTCATTTTGGGAGTCAAAAGGTGATAGGGGGGCTACACTTTCTGCGTCCGATTCCTCAGTATCTAGTTCATGTCTCAACTTTCTGCGTAATCTGGTTAATCTGTTCTTAATAGATCTTTCCGTTAGTGAAGGGTAGATTGTACGTAAATCAGAAACTAGGGATCGAACATCTGTCGCGAACCGTCTAGCTTCTGATAAAGGGTTAGAACTGCCAAAACGAATTTTCAAGCAATGCTATGAAGTTTTCCGATGTTAAAGTAAAAGTATCCTGTGATTTGCTATAAATGTCTAGAATGAGATTCTTCGTGGTTTCTGACAGCTTATGTTCCTTATAAGTGTCTCTTCTGGTCCTCTTAACTAGTTTGGAAGTTTTGATTGGTGATGCTGTTAGGATTGATTGTAGATTGCACAGTAGCAGAAGTGCTTTCAAAAGAATCTGTTGAACTAGGACAAGTTCATTTTTGAGCTGTATAAGTCTGAGTCTTCGATTTGGAAGAAGCAGCCGAATTCGTAGAGAGACTTACGAGCGTATTTTCAGAAGCAGTTATTTCTGGTGCGGTGGGAGACACTGGCGCGGGAAGAGAAGTGACAGCAGTTTGAGAAGACGGGGGCGTTTATGCATTTGGACATGAACTAGCCCAGTTTGCTTGCATAGGAAGCATTCCATCTTGTCGATGGATAAAAAAATTCTGTGAGCATTGTTTTCAAAGGAGATGACCAGCGAAGTTTGTAGTTCCTAGTTATCTGAAGGTGGAACGATATAGGCTTGTCTTCTGAATGAGAGAATTTGGCAGTATTCATCTCCTGGAATTCCTGCTTTCAGAAAAGAAATTTGTGAAGTTAGTTGCAGACCGTAATCTTCTAGTGCTCCTTGTAATAATTCGTGAGGGATAGAAGGACATACATTAGAAATTAAGACTCTTTTTGCCGGTGTTACTAACCATCTTATAGGTAAGTTTAGATCACCGATGTGGATAATTGGGTTATTTTCAATTAAATGGTCCACTAACTCAGTTCTACTCAAGTATATGCAAATTCTGTTGTTCGATATTCTGGAAGCGAAAGTGATATTCTTTGGACCAATAATGTTTCCAATGGATTTAGCATAATCAAGTAATTTCAAGTTATCTGTTGAGTGAAATACTATTGCTTGTTCTTTCTTTGGAAAAGAAGGCTTTGGAATAGACTTAGCAGCAGCCACATATGAGTTGACAGGCGCCACGTTATTTTCTGAATTTGAGGTATTGTATGCTGTAGGAGAACTCATTTTGTTGCCCTTGTAGTCAAAAGCAGCAAATAAACTACTATATGAAGTTCGTGATCTTCGAATGCGGCAGCCGGTTGTCATCGTTGTGTAAAACTGGCTGCGGAGCAGAAAACGCCGAACAGGGCAGCTGGTACTAGTTTTGTGCTCGTATATTATCAATGTCAGGTGTAGGTAAACTGATGAGGAAACTAGTAAACAAAATAATTGTTGGTTGGAAGCAACGTAATGCAATCACGTCTTCATACAGCTTGCTGTCAATAGCACCTATTTAAATAATTCTTACTTGTATATACACTGCAGTTCAAATCTAAGAAACTTAAAATCAGTATTTTCACGGTAATAGTTCAAATTTAACTCGACGGAAGGTATCTGACTGTACTCGTTAACATCCACGCGCGGCATCAAAAATAATAATTAAATGATGAATTAATTGGCTTTTCTTTGAAGTTTTCAAAGAAATCTCATTTTTGATTTACAAGACCAATATTTTAAATTGAATTATTGAAACTATGAAAATACCTTTTTTATTAGTATTATTTTTAATAGAATTATTAAGATTTTCTTCACAACGAAAACATTTATTAATAATATTATTAAGTAAAGAGTTTATTATTTTATCTTTATTAATTTTATGATAAAATTCATTTTATGTTTAGTATTTTGATATTAGTAAATGAATAAAATTTTTAGTTAGTTCAAAATTTATTTATTATTTTATTTTCATTTTTTATATTTTATGATTCATTTAGATATTATAGAAATTTGAGCTTAATTTTAGCGTATGATTTTATTTCTTATTTATTATTATATTAAGGTTTTGATTAGGTTTTTAATGATTTTATCTAGAGAAAAAATTTTTAAAAATAAGGATTTTGAAAAAATTTTATTTTTTCTAGTTTAATATTAATTTTATTTTTAATTTTAACTTTTTCTTCATTAAATATTTTTTTTATTTAAGATTTGAAGCTAGTTTGATAATTCAAGCAGGAGTTTATTTATTTTTATACTCTTTTAGCTTCATTACCTATATTATTATTTATTTTTAAGTTTTATATAAATTATTATAGAATAGATTATATTTTTTTAAATAAAAATTTTAATAATTTAATTTTTTATTTTATAATAAATATAGTTTTTTTAGTAAAATTACCTATATTTATTGTTCATTTATGGCTTCCTAAGGCTCATGTAGAAGCCCCAGTTGCTGGATCAATAATTTTAGCAGGAGTAATATTAAAATTGGGAGGGTATGGATTAATGCGGTTTTTAATTTTATTTAAAGAAATTAATATTAAAATTAATTATTTTTTAATTAATTTATCTTTATTAGGGGGAGTTTTAATTTCATTAATTTGTTTACGTCAAAGAGATATAAAATCTTTAATTGCTTATTCTTCAGTAGTTCATATAGGTTTAATACTGAGAGGTTTATTAACTTTAAGTAATTGAGGATTTATAGGAACTTTAATTATTATAATTTCTCATGGTCTATGTTCTTCAGGTTTATTTGCTTTAGTAAATATTTGTTATGAACGATTTATAAGACGAAGTTTATATTTAGTAAAAGGTTTATTAAATATTTTTCCAGTAATATCTTTATGGTGATTTTTATTATTAAGTTCTAATATAGCAGCCCCTCCTTCTTTAAATTTAATAGGAGAAATTATATTAATTAATAGATTAGTGTGATATTCTTATTTTTTAATTTTATTTTTAATTTTAATATCAATTTTTAGAGCTTCTTATAGATTATATTTATATTCGTTTTCTCAACATGGGAAAATTAATTTATCTATTAGAATTATAAAAAATATAAATTTACGTGAATTTATAATTTTATTTTTACATTGAGTACCTTTGAATTTAATATTTTTAAAGAGAATATTTTTATTTATTTAATTTAAGTAGTTTAATTAAAATTTTGAATTGTGGTTTCAAAGATATTTTTTAATCTTAAATTATTTTATTTTTTTTGGATTTTTTTTTTTTTTATATTTATAGTTTTATTTATTTTAGGAATAAATTTTATTTTAAATGAAATTACTTATTTATTGGAATTTAGATTTTTTATTTTAAATTCAGTTTCTTTAGAATTTATAATTCTTCTTGATTGAATATCTTTAATATTTATAAGATTTGTTTTATTAATTTCTTCTATAGTAATTATTTATAGAGATACTTATATGGAATACGAAGTTTTTAAGATTCGATTTATTATACTAGTAGTTTTATTTGTTTTATCTATAATGTTTTTAATTTTAAGACCTAATTTGATTTCAATTTTATTAGGTTGGGATGGCTTAGGATTAGTTTCTTATGGAATGAGGACCATAGAATACACTGATATTTAACAAAAGGATCGTATACCTGGAGATGAACACAGAAAATAAATTACTTAAGTCAGGTATTCCAACTAAATGTAGGAAAGATACAAATATACAACTAAGATTTCTAAGAACAAATATTCATCATAACCATATTTTAATTGGAGGTTTTGGAAATTTATTAGTGCCCTCAATAATTGGTGCTCTTGATATAGCTTTCTCTCGACTAAATAATATAAGATATCTCCCCCCAGCTTTAACGTTTTTACTTTTAAGAAGAATAGTGGAAACAGGAGCAGGAACAGGGTGAACAGTTTACCCCCCTCTTTCAGCCAATATCGCTCATAGAGGCCATTCTGTTGATTTAGCAATTTTTAGATTACACCTAGCCGCTGTATCATCAATTTTAGGGGCAATCAATTTTATTACAACTATAATTGATATACGACCTATCGGCATACAATTAGATAAACTCCCTTTATTCGCTCGATCAGATTTAAGTACAGCTATTTTACTCCTTCTACCTCTTCTTGTATTAGCTGTAGCACTTATTATGCTCTTAACAGATCGAAATATTAATACTTCATTTTTTGATCCAGCAGGAGGAGGAGACCCTATCTTATACCAACATTTATTTTGATTTTTTGGTCATCCAGAAGCTTATATTTCAATTTTACAACAACACGATTGGTACTCTCCAATGTATGTCAAACAATTCCACACACGATATTTCAAATGAAATAGAAAAAATGGCCTCAAAATTCTTTCACCCATGACCTTCTTGAAAATGAGTTCAACTTTTCCTCAATTCAGTCACATATACAGCTGCCGACGTCAGATCTTCATCAATCCTCCTGAAACTCAAATTCATGAATCATTCACAATTGACTACGAGAATACTACTTAACGTATTTACTCGTCTCAAAACTCTATGGTTTGTTACAACTGCAAACAACTAGGTCATACTACAGTTAATTGCAAAACTCTTCCTAATTCTCAAACGACAAGTTCATACGTCTCAGGACAGTAAATTACCAATAATAAACAACCTCAACCTCCTCAATCCAACATGGGGTTGTTACCATCACCAGAGTCCCAAAATATACCGGCAATAACAAATAAGGAGCTGACAAATTCCTCAATGGAAACAGAAAGCTCATCAACATACAGTGAAACGTACCTTCGACGAAATAGTAACCCCACCCGAAACAACGCCAGACAAGCCTGAAGCACAAGAAAATCCCTTCACAAACTTCAAAAAACCAAAGAATAAATAAAATGAAACTTCAATAAGAATACTAATTGATGGAAACGGTAAAAGAAATAATTTCTAAGCAAGAACCGCCGTTTATCTTGGAAAAAGAAAAAAAAGTAAACAAGAAAAAGTATATTAACTGTAGCACTAGAAAAATCAGAATCTCGCCCTCGTGATGCACTATCTTCAACGGCCTTGTTTTTCCTCTCGCTCCCTGTCGCACGTTTCTTCTCCGTCCTTGGGAAACAGGTGGTGATGCGGATATGGGAAGAATATATACAGGGGAGCGTAAAAGGTGTAAAAGTATGGAAAATCTCACTATAGTACAGTGAAAGATTCAAGAAGAATAAAAGTAATGTAAAAATGTTAAGACGTAATGAAGCAAAATAAATATGAATGATGAATACCTTGTAAATTAAGATTGTGTCAAGTAAGATAAAGTTTGTAAGTAAGATACGAAAATTTGTAATGTTATTATTTCATGTATGAAATGAATTGATGAAAAAATGTGAATTTGTGTATGAAAATTAAAATTTAAAGAGAAAAATGAACATAGGTACTCCAGTTGTGTATTACATAGGTATTATTTATTGTATATATATATATATATATATATATATATATATATATATATATATATATATATATATATATATATATATATATATATATATATATATATATATATATATATATGATTAACAGCCTTCAATTTATTTTTGTCCCAGTCTTCTTTATCTGTATCGAACTTAACACGTTTTATCACGATTTCACACTCTTTCAATTTCAAGTACATCGTTATTCGTTTTTCACACACTCTTTTGTCCTCTCCATCAAATACAGATATAAAAATGAGATGTAATAGGTAATACTTGTCTAAAAATTACTGACTGAACAATTCTTTACTCGACTAGTTTCGCCTTTTACGGCATTATCAAGAATGGTCAATTTTCAAGCATTCTAATTCTTGATGATGCCGTAAAAAGCGAAATATTCGAATAAAGAATTGTTCATTCAGTGATTTTTAGAAAAGTATTTTTATTTACCTCTCGTTTGAATATGAACTATCACAGAGTTGTTTCATTGTCCATTGAATTTATAAATACAGGTATTCTGAGTACACTATGACTGGCCGTCTTTATATCATACTAATTAACCACGCTTTGCCGTAAGGTTAAAAAAGCTAGTTCAAATTAAAATATGATACACACTTTTAATCCATTTATTTTATGTATAACAAATCTAGCAGCTACACTCAAATATCACAACTGACTAATTAATTGCACATGAAAACAAAATGCAGTTGCGATCGCATACGTGAAATACATATTGCATTAATGTACCTGTGACTCTCAACAAATACAATGGAAACTGATGCAAAAAATATCTTGCATAGTATTTTTGATTCATAATTATCAATCTGTTCTAATAAAGAACTATTAAAATGTTAGAGCATTAAAGGTGTTTCTCACAATACAAATTGTTGCTCCGAGTCAAAAAAATTATAATAATGCCATAATACTTGAATTAAGTGTTTAATACAAAACCCAGTAGATTTGAGACCTGTGTTATTTCTTACTCAAGATTCGGAATGGCTTAATCCAAAAATTTTATTAATTTTTGTGGAATTTGGGCCACTTTTTTAAATTATAGTGTAGATACAAGATGTTATTGAATGAAGAAAAATGAATGAATGAAGAGACGTTTTATTGAGATTTGTGTTTTCATTAAAATTCTTTGTTATTTTTCAATTATACGGTGGGAAGTTATAAGGTCTAGCGACCTTCTTCATCCCTGTATTTTATATAATGTGATAAAAAAAACAAAAAAATTATTTTCATATAAAAAAAAATATATTTCGATATACTCATTAAATGAATTATTTTGCGTCTGTGGCCGACTTATTCATACGTGCCATTTGGTCAAATGTACGATTTTCAATTCGTCAGACAATTGATGGTAAAGGAAACCACAGAAAACTTTACCCACGTAAGATGATGTTACTTGTAACATAATTGAACATTTAAAACTACAGATATCAACGAAAACATTTTGTGATTAGGTCTGTTTTATCACGCTTATCCACTCGCGCACATTTGATTTTTAGCGCATCGCACATTTTCGCGCACTACGCCACTTATAACGCACGCTCGCGGATACGTAGAGGTATGTTCTCTAGATGGTCGAGAACTTCGTTGGTGGGCTCCTGTGAAGATGTCAGGATACGAGCTTGCGGAAAAGTAAGTTTGTTTTTAGGTTTCCTGCAGAGGACACGTCTGCGTCCGTACCATGGGGCCATCTGCGTCGCTGGGGCTTCCAGATTAGGTCCTTGACGGGCATATCGAGCTTGGAGTTTTTTCATATGTATGAAAATAGGGGGCATTTTGATGTAATTGTGTAAAAGGCGAGAGAGGAAACGAAAATAAAACGGAAAATACTGCAACAGATAGCTCTTCCGCAGCTTTCTATCTGTTTCATGAAGCGGTTTTGGTGAGTCGCGTAAAGCAAACATCTATAAGAAATTACAGGACGAAGGAATGTCTTGTAGGTGTTCAGCAGAGTACGAGGATTACATCCCCGAATTCTGCCTCTGAGTGCGTATAGTATGTTTGCTCTATTACTGACTTAAAAGTTTTCTCCAGGTCAGATTTCCAAGAATTCAATTTAGAAAATGTTACACCCAAGTAATTGATTTCATCCTGAAGTCTAAGATTTCCACCCCAGAGCGTCAGGCGAACATCATCACTTCGAAATTTAGGGGACGTAGAATAATTGAAATGATGAAAAAGAATTGACCGTATTTTATTTGGATTGGGTGTAACTCTCCAATTGCTCGCCCACGTACTGTAGACATCCAGTAGCCTCTGCATATTGTGGATGCAACTCGCTGCTGTCTTCGCCGTGGTTCCCAACGCTGTATCATCTGCAAAAAGTGAGATTTGTGAAAGTGAAGTCAGGGTCAGGAATATCATAAGTATATATTATGTAAAGTAAAGAAGCTATTGTGGAGCCTTGAGGAATGCCAGCACGGGGAGTGAAGGATTCGGAAAATGTGTTATTAACTTTTATTCGGATGGATCGGTCAGAAAGATAGGAAATGATGAGCTTGACGAAGTGAATAGGCAAGTGAATAGTCAGCAGCTTCCGAACGAGTCCAGCATGCCAAACTTGGTCGAAAGCTCTATATCGATATATATTAGATGTTGAGAAAAAATCTACGTATTCTTTGAATGCACCCATAAAATGATTTGAATGCACTCATGAAATGATTTACCTAGCGCATGATATTATCACCGCACTACAGATTTATAGGTACTTACCTTGAAAAAAATTCAGTATGACTTTCAACTCTCAGATTTTGAATGTATTTTCTCATGCCTTCTCAATCTGCTAGCATTGCAGAAACGCGCATTGCAAACACTGCAGACATGCTGGGCTAGCCAGCAGCTTCCGAACGAGTCCAGCATGCCAAACTTGGTCGAAAGCTCTCTGAACATCTAGAAATATGCCTATTGCACATTCGCCGGAGTTTAGGGCCTTGGAAATATCGGTGTGGAGTTTGAAAAGAGGATCGTAGGTAGAGTGTTGTGCTCTGAAACCATGTTGACATATCGGAATAATGTTACGGGATTCGGCGTATTCTCTGAGACGATCATCGAGAATTTTTTCAAAAATTTTTCCTACAACACTTAGCAAAGATATAGGCCTGTAGCTATTAGGGAAGGTGATGTCTTCATATGGTTTCGGAATCATAATATTTGTCGCTTCTTCCCAGGCTAAAGTAAAGTAGCACAATTCAAGGCAACGATAAAAGACATTTTTGATGAAGTCAATCGCGTTAGGTGGTTGTTGACGGAATATGGAACGAGACAGGCCATCGTTGCCTGGCGACGTATTCTTGCCGGATTTAATGACATCGGAAATCAAATCAGAGTCAATTGAGGTGTTGAAGCGGTTTGGTTTGGAAATATTTGAATGTGTTAGTAGAGGAAGGTGATCAGAAGAAATTGTTTGACCGTTAAAACAAGGTTCTTCGAAAAAATTTAACTCCGACGTGGTTATGATATGATCGGTTATTCACATACCGGTGTGACTGACAAAAGTGAAATAAGTGAATAACTGGAGAATAAGAACGTCATTATTTGTAATTGATACAATGATAATTGCCAAAAGGCCTTTATTTTCCTTAAAATTCTTGGTTATGCCAGGTTTCTGGCTAAAGTATTGTCGATATATATTAGATGTTGAGAAAAAATCTACGTATTCTTTGAATGCACCCATAAAATGATTTGAATGCACTCATGAAATGATTTACCTAGCGAATGATATTATCAACGCACTACAGATTTATAGGTACTTACCTTGAAAAAAATTCAGTAGGACTTTCAACTCTCAGATTTTGAATGTATTTTCTTATGCCTTCTCAATCTGCTAGCATTGCAGAAACGCGCATTGCAAACACTGCAGACATGCTGGGCTAGCCCTTTTTCGTGTAGAAACGAATGCTGCTTGAGATTTCCCATCTGTGAAAAAGCTTTTCCACATGTTTTGCATTCAAAAGGTTTCAGTTTCAGATGTATAGATCTCAAATGAGCTTCTAAGTGCGGCTTCTGTCGAAAAGCCTTTTCACACTCAGAACAGACGTACTTTTTCTCGGGATTGTGGATTCTTTCGTGGAGTTTCAAGGATGCGGCATTAGTGAACGATTTCCCACAACTTTTGCACGGAAAAGCAAAATTATTCTCATGCGCTGCAATATGGTTCTTCCACGATGTCTTGCTGTAGAGGATTTTTCCACAGTTTGTGCAGAAAAAAAAGTTTATTATGCGTTTCGTCTTGTCCAGGGTGAGTTCTGCATTCAACACTTCTTGGGGAGGAGTATGTTGTATTGCTTCACCCTCATTAAAGGGAATATTTGAAACTGGGTGGAAATTTTTGATATGCTCTCTTAACATTTCCTCATTGGTAAATATCGAACTACAGGCAGAGCATATATACCATATGCCGTTATGCAATTGGTGTTCCATTATTGATCCATTAGTGGTAAAACCTAGAATTGAAATAAGAAATCAATTTATTGGGAAATTTCAGGAATATTGCTTTCTTCTGAAGCGTGAGATTGAGGATTCATTCTCAAGAAAGCTTACGTATAAAATTATTACAAAAATACATATTCGTAAAGTTGAGGACTAGACTTTCACCTCATCAATTTTTTATTCATGAATGAAATTACATAGAAATATTTTTTTTAAGAGAGATTTCTCGAATGTGAGTTTTTTTTCGAATATCGATATTCGTATCAATAACAGACAATGACGGTGAAAAACTTCATTCCTTGTTAACGTTCCGCTACAAACACGAGCTTCGTCAAAACTTTGAAAAGTATTAATTAGAGAAATTATTGCTGGAAATAAAGCTGGTGTTCGGGTGGAGAATGCGTTTTCTGATGAAGATGAACTCCTCTGCTCTTCAGTGTTTATTCGGAGAGACTTTAACAGAGGCTCTGTAAAATACAGATGTCGGCATTTTATCAAACGGCATACATATCAATAATCTAAGGTACGCTGACGACACAGTCCTAACTGCAATCACAGTTGAGGATGTCCAAGTGCAACATGCAGAGTAGGAAAATTTGCGAAACTTAGAACATGCGCCTGTACACATGAAAAAATAGGTATATTAGTAAGTGATCAACATGTTGATGACCAGTTTCACGCAAATCAATCCAAACTGGATTGCATTGACAAACTACCTGGGCGAGTTTCTCAACAATAAATGGAAACAAAAGAAATCAGGATTCATAAAAGTAGAACAGTTTTCTACTTTTCTACTAGTTCTTGGATGCTTTATTTTCTCGATATTAACAATTGGGGTGCAAGCTTCGACTCTGACCGACCCTGTAAACGTCTGTAAGCATTCGAGATGTGGTGCTACAGGCGCGTTCTTAGAATATCATGGATTTAACATTTGACAAACGATGCTGTGCAAAAGCTTAATACGCAAGCAAGCTCAACTACAAAAGAAGCACTAGAAGAACACAAAAATCATGGCTGCCAAATCAATGGCAGTGGACAGGACTGACATCTATCAATATATTTTAGGCAGCAGCAAATAAAATCAGATGGGCCATTGTAATGGCCAACCTCTACTGAGCATAAGTCGGAAGAAGGAGAAATATAAACAATAATTGATTATCGAAACAATAGTGTTTTATCACTAGGAATAGATATTTTCAGTTCAGAAATCAACAAGAATTTAATTGAAGGAATAGGAAAACTAGGTAAATCTTCGAAATGCCTTTTATGCGCGAAAACTTGGAAAGTGAATTCGAAAAGCAATATTACTACTGATCTAATTTCGTAAAACTAAAGAATTAATTTTATTAAAACTTATTGAATTGACACATAAAAACAAATTTCTATGAATGAAAATCTTCATTAATAATATTATATAGCATACCTCGAAATTTTTATCGCACTTTTTCATGACAAAGGAGATATTTTACCACGAACATGATAACTAAGCTAGCATTTTCATGAAGATATCCAAATTATTTTGAATAAACTATTTCTGTAAATTAATCACCCTTTTCTCACTCTATTGAAATTATAAATTTCAAAGCCTTCAAAATACTAAAATTTTTAAATGAACATGTACAAGGAAGGAATTTTTCTCTTTGTTGCAGTTGAATAATTGAATAAATTGATAATAAAATAAAGTTGAATAAATTTTGAATATTTTCAAAATCTAATAGTTTAAAAAACACTTACCTTCTTCGCCGAATTCGCATTTATGTGTACATTCTTCGTGAATCTCTTCAGTTGGTTGTACATCATTCTCAACGAGAAGTCTTTCGCAGTCCTGGTCCTTAAAAAAGATAATGTCTTTTTGTTTTAAGATGAATAACACATTTGTGAAATTTTCTTATTCAATTCCAATGTTTTAATCTAGTTGTATGTGTACATTATCTACGTAATATTTTGAATGATGTATTGAATGAACGTCTTGAGAGTGTTCAGGAATATGTTGCTCAGAAAAATTAGGCACAATTTCATATTTTTTTCATTTTTATCATCATTATTTTGCGAGCGCACTTCAGAGACCTATATAATGTAGTTCTGTTGGACCTACAGTTCAACAACTATTTCAAGACCCAAGATTAATCCGACGATGAGCTTCTAATTTTTTATTATTCCTGAGATAATTTTTCATTATTGAGATATATCTACTGCTGATGAATCAATAAAAAGACAGAATACATTGAAAGAAGAATGCATATACCGATGTTTACATATGCCTGGAAAGAATGGCTGAAATATTGCCTAATTTTGTTGCTTCCAGAAAGGTCTACTGAGAATGATCAAGTTCGAAAAAAAATTGTAATCTTCAAGTATTCGGACATTATGTAGAGCATATCATATATATATATATATATATATATATATATATATATATATATATATATATATATATATATATAAAGAAGTGGAATTTTTGCGCTTACGGCACTGTATGAAATATGTAAGATATTTATATATATATATATATATATATATATATATATATATATATATATATATATATATAAATTCATATTATTTCGAATGTGTCGAGCAATAACAGGCTTATTTTAATATGAAAAACTCTATTCTCGTTGAAGTTTCGTTGTATATCACAACTTTGTCAAAACTAATGAAAAATTCAATTTCATGAATTACTATAGCTATCAAAATGTCGAACTTATTATTAAGATAAATTTCACCTCTTGATTTTTAGTATCAGAGGAATATTTCTGGCTTAGCATTCGCTTCGGAAGTTTTAGTCTTCTTCACCATGAGGAAACCTCTGAAAAACTCATGGAAGCCAGGTGATTCTAATAAGTGTGATTTATATATACTTTTCCAGAATATGTTTATTAATTGATTTATGTGTGTGAAATTGAAGGTAGATCTGGAAAAAATGAGTTTTGAGATGGAATGTTTGGTGATTGTAGTGTATTCATTTTTGATTGTTATTTGTAAGGTATATTGAATCGTTGTGAATAGAGTTAAGATGTTCAATGTCTTTTCTTAGATACACTGTGTTCTCCAAATTTTTACGAACGTGTAATATTTCTGAAATTTTTCTACATTTTTTGTCTTTTTCAGCTTCCCAAATCTTTGTATTCTTATAATCAAAACCGTGTTTTTCTGTGATTTAATTTTTATGTAAGGCTGTTATTTGAGTTTTTGCGTATTTAAGCGCTTTGATTATCTCTTCGAGATTTTGTGATGTTACTGTTTCACTTTTTAATTTTGTATATTCTTCTTTGATTTGATTCTTGGCAGTATTTGCTTTTATTGAATAATAAGTTTTTGAAATTTTGGCAATACTTGTACTCCATTTTGGAAGATATGGTATTGGAATGAAATTATTTTCGTTAGATCAACTTTTTTTAGAATAGAAAGCTTTATATAATTTATGAATTCTGTTTTTCATAATTTTGTTGATCAAATTTAATGGGTAAATATTTTTCATGAGAGTACGAACTTCTTTGAGTAATTCATGTCGTAAACATGATGATGTTCATTTCAGTGATCTATCTATAAAATTAATTATTATTACTTTTTTTTCTGGGAATACTGATGATTGGGAATAGTTGATATGATTTATTGTTCGTTGCGAACTTGTTTCTTTTCTGTGCCATCTTGTGAAAATTTTGTTATCTTTCCTTATAATTGTTATATCAAAAAAATTCAATTTTTCATCTTTTTCCTCTTCAATTGTATAATTGTAATTTATTATGAAAACTTCTTCTAAAATTTCTATCACTTATTGTGCAATAACACTTGATATTGGACTGCCCATTGCGACACCTTCAAGTTGTTGCTTAAATTCATTTTTATATTGAAAAAATTTGTTCCTAGAGTGAATTTCACTACTTCTATGAATTCATTTTTTGGAATACAAGTGAAATTTTTAAAGTATACCATTTTTGATCTATTATGTTTTGAACAATGGCATTATGAATATTAGTATAAAGTGAGATTACATCTAAAGAATATAATTTATGATATTCCTTAAGTTGTAAATTTTTTAGATTATCAACTGAATGATAGGAGTTCCTGATATAAAATTGATTTTGATTTATTACTTTTTTTAAAATTGAAGGAAGAAATTTCGAAAGATTATATAGAGGAGATTGAATATATGAAACAATTGGTCTCAATGGAATGATATTTTTATGTATTTTAGGTGAACCATAAAATTTCAGTGGTAAACTATTATGTTGTTTTATCTCTTCAAATGTTTTTGGTGATATGAAACTATTTTTGTCCCATTTTCTCTTTACTTTGTTACTTTCATTCTGTGAATTTTTTGTGAGATCTCTATAGATTTATTTATACGTAATTGTATCATTCAGTATTTCGATGATTTTTTGTTCATATTCATTAGTTTCTGATAAAATATAAAAAATAATAATGAAAATAGAAAAATAAATATTCTTAGTGAAAAAATAAACTCAAGAAAATGAGAAAATTCAACAAACTTTACGCTGAACAAATGAATATAGAATTTTCAACAACATCATCATCTTATGATGATGTTATGAATACAACAAAAACAGAAATACCAAAATATGTCAACAATAAATAACATAGATCCAATTCCAATTTTCAATATTATAACAAAAATAGAAACAAGTGTTTCAAAATTACATACCGAAAATCGAACTCAATTCGACTGAGGAAACTAACAATAAAATCATACCATAATAATTTGCAAATTATAGAAAATACATCTGAAAATAAACGTTTAATGAAAAATTTAAACAAATCAAAATCATTCATAAAATCTATTCCACAATTAACTATAACAAAATCCGATGAAGGAAATAAGAATTATGAATTTAAAGAAAAAATTAACGAAATGCTGAATTATACAATTACGTATAAAAAAATTGATAAGGATCTAACAAAAACCTTACAGAATGAAACTAACAAACTAATAAAAAAAATTAGAAAAAAATTGTTTTATATAACCAAAAATATCTAAAGAGTTAATACAACATAACAGTTCACCACTCAAATTTACTGGTTTACCCAAAATACATAAAAGTAACATTTCATTAAGACCAATTGTTTCATATATTCAATCTCCCCTATATAATCTTTCTAAATTTATTTCTTCAATTTTAAAAAATGTAATAAATCAAAATCAATTTTATATGAAGAACACTTATCATTCAGTTGATAATCTAAAAAATTATAACTTAATGAAAATCATAAATTATATTCTTTAGATGTAATCTCACTCTATACCTATATACCTAATGCAATTGTTCCGAACATAATAGATCAAAAATGAAATACTTTTTATATTGATACATGGAATGGAATACACCTGGCTTACCATGATTTTTTCAGAAGTTTCCTCATGGTGAAAAAGACTGAAACTTCCGAAGCGAGTGCTAAGCCAGAAATATTCCTCTGATACTAAAAATCAATAGGTGAAAATACAAAAAAAATAATTTGATTTATCTCAAAAACAAGTTGTACATTTTGATATCTGTAGTTATTCATAAAATTGAATTTTTCATTAGTTTTGACAAAGTTGTGATATACAACGAAACGTCAATTAAGTTTTTCATATTAAAAGAAGCCTGTTATTGCTAAAAACATTCGAAATAAACTATCTTAAACAGACAATAAATCAATTTTAAAATATATATATATATATATATATATATATATATATATATATATATATATATATATATATATATATATATATATATATATATATATATATATATATATATATATATATATATATATATATATATATATATATATATATATATATATATATATATATATATATATATATATATATATATATATATATATATATCGAGAATTCGAAAATCGAGAAATTCTTTCAATTTCTACTCACCAACATCTCTTCGAGATTGTAGAAGGTTAGTTCTTCACTTTCACTCAAATCCATTTTTCACCAAATTTCAAAAATATTAAATATCTAAACTACGTTAACACTCAACAATTCTATTGATAAAAGTGACGATCTGAGAGAATGTCAGCATATTTATACTGATGCTAAATAAATATGTATGGGGTAGTTCCACTGAGTTAGAATGGTGGGAATTAACCCCACCCATGAAATGAAAATAGAGAAATTTTTCTTCATTTCATAAATCATCATACTTTGTACCTCAACAATTAGACAGCATTGTATTGAAATATAAATTTATGCAATAAGAGGCTGTGAAATCTGAACAATTCACTTTTTTCATTATAATTTCCCCTAAATATGTTAATTTTGAAATATATAATTTTCGGAGAAATATCAAAATTCTGAAAAATCTCCAATTTGTAGAAAAAGGTTACCAGAAAATAATTTTTCTATAATTACGATTAAATTTTCTACCTAAACAATTTCTATTATTGCAAGAAATATCAATTTGCAGATGAAATATCGGTAGCAGAAAAACTCATAATAATTCATATTTTTATCACCTGATATTCCATTTCAAGTGTATTTTATTGAGGAACCATAAGAAAAAGTAATAATAGTTTGAACAAATATATTCGTTTTTCACAAAAACGAAAACATAATTATTTACATAGTTTCTTAAAAATTTCAATTGCAATATATGAAATATGAACGTTAATTCGGTACTCCAAACTTTTCTCAAAACCCTAGAGGTATTCTTAGGTTGAAGATTTCATTTATTACAGATTTACTATTATTACGTCTCTATTGAAATTCATTCAACTATTATGAAAGTAAAAAATATTAGTGACAACAGTTTTCAACCTTTAAATATATTCGAGCTTCAATTTACGTAAGAAAAATATTAACATGTAATAAACAAACCTTTCATTTATTTTAATGTTATTGGGATTTGTGTTTAATTTTTCATCATCTCTGAAATTATACAGCTCCAAAATGAATATATTCGAATCAAGATATCAGTTATAAAAGATCATACTGATAATCAATTATCGCTATTGATACTGTGAACAAATAGTTCATAATAAGTTAAATAATTATTATTAGTGAGAATACAGAGTTAGAAGTATTAATAAGTGATTAAAAACAAGTTTCTGCTTGCACACTTACCCTGAGTCCAGTTTATGTAATACCACTAATAACAGCAGATCGTACATCAAAAAGTTGTAGAACTACTCGATTCTATTATAAAGAATAAATATGAAATTGAAAATACAAACTAGAGGATAATTCAAACAATTGCATTTGATTCGCACATTTATTGTGTTAATGTGACTCGTTTCGTCGGTATTACCGACTTCTTCAGACCTTAACAGAATACTTTAGATATTATTCAGTATGTAAATATAAAAAGTGTATTATTTTATCAACATTTCAGAACAGTGAATTCCTAATCCATTTTTGTTTCAGATTAAAGAGGAAAGCATTGAAAACTATCATCACATGAATATCTGGAATAAAAGTTTTCCTCCATGTAAAAATAGGAAAAAATATTTTTCATCTTCAACAGTATTCAGCCTAGTCCCTGGCAATACCTGGAACAAGACCTCCTGGATTTGATGAGTAGTGTGGTTCGAAGGAGATTCCTTGATGAGTTCCATTAACCATATAACGATGAATATAATATATATATATATATATATATATATATATATATATATATATATATATATATATATATATATATATATATATATATATATATATATATATATATATATATATATATATATATATATATATATATATATATATATATATATATATATATATATAATAACCTTACATTCGTCAGCTAGCTCCGCTATAGAAAATGTAAGCTTCAGAGATAATCTCATTTAAAGAATTTCTTAATATCAATTATTTTGAATCCTTACATTCGTCAGCCAGCTCCGCTATAGAAAATGCAAGCTTCAAAGAGAATCTCATTTGAAGAATTTTTCAGAATTAATCATTTTAAATCCTTACATTCGTCAGCTAGCTCCGCTATAGAAAATGTAAGCTACGAAGAAAATCTCTTTTAAAATTTTTTTTGAAATTGAGTATGTTATTTCCTTGCATTTATCAGCTAGCTCCACTATAGGAAATATAAGTTTCAAAGAAAATCTCATTTGAAGAACTTTTTAAAATTGATTACCACAAATCCTTACATTCGTCAGCTATCTCCGATATAAAAAATGTAATCTTCAAAGAAAATCTCATTTGAAGAATTTCTTGAAATTAATTATTTTAAATCCTTACATTCGTCAGCTAGCTCCGCGATAGAAAATGTAAGCTTCGAAGAAAATCTCTTTTAAAAATTTTTTTGAAATTGATCATGTTATTTCCTTGCATTCATCAGCTAGCTCCGCTATAGAAAATATAAGTTTCAAAGAAAATCTCATTTAAAGAACTTTTTAAAATTGATTTCCACAAATCCTTACATTCGTCAGCTATCTCCGATATAAAAAATGTAATCTTCAAAGAAAATCTCATTTGAAGAATTTCTTGAAATTAATTATTTTTAATCCTTACATTCGTCAGATAGCTCCGCTATAGAAAATGTATGCTTCAAAGAAAATCTCATACAGAGAATATTTTGAAATTAATTTTTTTGAATCCTTACATTCGTCAGCTAGCTCCGCTTCAAAGAAAATCTCTTTTAAAAATTTCTTCAGAATTTAATATTTTAAAACCTTACATTCGTCAGCTAGCTCAGCAATAGAGAATGTGAGCTTCAAAGAAAATCTCATTTAAAATTTTTTTTAAAATTAATCATTTTAAATCCTTACATTAGTCAGCTAGCTTCGCTATAGAAAATGTAAGCTTCAAAAAAAAATCTCATTTGAAAAATTCCTCAAAATTAATTGTTTTATATCCCTACATTCGTCAGCTAGCTCCGCTAAAAAAACAGGGGTCCTCCCTATGGGCACACAGGGGATGACCACCAAACTCAGGCTCAAAAATGAAAGGCTTAACTAATGAAAGCTATTCAAACATTCATTCTTTGAAATATGCTGTCGCTTTTTAAAACCGAAAAAAAAAACAATAATATAAAATATATTAAATTTCGCAAATACTTGAATCTATTTCAATCTGTTATATATAAAGAATCTATTTCATTGGAAAAATATTGCATTTATGAAAATAAACATAAACATTCTGCAATTTCAGACAACATTTCAGGTCATTCAAACGAACAATTAGTTATTCAATAGTGTTGGCGTTCACTTGATGTAAATCCATTATAATTGAGTATAAACTTGAATTCAAACACGTGAACTTATAACTTACACTTTATTTACTAAATAGCATGACGCGTTTCGTCGTTACAAACGACTTCTTCAGATGCTAACAGAATAATAACAACACATTTGAAAAAACAGGTATAAAATATTAGGAATTTGAGATTTTATGAATTTGGGTTTTACCAAAGATAACCCATCCTGAAATCTAATTTTCAATACCTGAAAAGGTTTAACAAGAGTGACTGGTTCAATTCTATCTGTTCATTGAAAGTAACGTTTTCTGTTAATAAATGGTTAGCATAATTCGAATTACTTCTATTATGCGCGAAGCAATATTTATATTCCTGTATTCCAGTCCCGAAATTTCTACTAGTTTTACCTATATATATATATATATATATATATATATATATATATATATATATATATATATATATATATATATATATATATATATATATATATATATATAAATATAATTGTTGTGGGTTATAGGCATAAATATGAGGCCACTTTGAATAGATTTTATCCAATTTGTCTGCCTGGTCTATATTTCGACTGTGTTTACAGTCTTCATCAGGACTCTGAAAAAGGTGTTTATACAATTCTACTGTTCTACTGATAAAAATTATGATTGATTTACAAGTTTAAAATCTATTCATAGTGGCCTCTTATTTTTACCTATAACCCACAACAATTATATTTAAATTACCAGGCAATACTCCTTTTCATTGATGGTACTTTCTTTAATTTCTTAATTTGAAACCTACTTTGTTATTCCATAATAATTCTTAGATTTAAATTAATACTTTTACCTGTATGTTGACCTGTCCCTCTACTTCGGAGACATCGATATCAGCCTTAAGTCTATTCCAGGTAACGATGTATAGGTGTATAAGAATATTGGTCGAAAAATGTCAGTATAAATTTTGTGAAACGAAGCAAAGTGTTTTTATTTAATATATTAAACAATGTTTCATCAAGAAATACTTTTGATAATTTTTCAAAACTAATTACTTTTGATTAGTTTTTTTGGAAACCTGTTGGTACTCTTATTACCAAAACCCGATTTTCGAGTTATATTTAATCAATATCGAAACCTTTATACATGTAGAACAACTGTATAAATATATGCAAAATATTTGTATTTCTCATCGCATTCCTGATAAAATACCGGAATTAGTAACACAATTGTATAGAAAAGGCATTATCATCAATAACCCCATTTTTTCTCAATTATTTTAGGATTGTGAAAAAACATTAAAAACTAAAATTTTCTAATATGTCAGTAGATATAAGGTATCATATTTTCAAATAATTTTCACATAGAATTTTTTTATCGTTATGGCAATGAAATGAAATTTCTGTAATTCTAATATTTTCAGAAATTCTCTCATACATTTCGGTTAATATGGATTATGTAATGGTTCGAAGAGTTCCAACACATGTAAATTAAAATATTTCATTTGTTTTACAAAAGTATAATTTGCGTGAATGAAAGGTGCTTTGTGTGAAAGACCTGCTGAGTCTCGGTAAGACCCAGAGGTTGCCAGGCAGAAAGTGTCAGGCTTTCTCTGATGTATCTACGGGAAGCCAATGCGCGGGAAAGCCACTACCACTGATGGAACTTTCTTGCATATTACTACTGCATTATAACACATTGAATACACGGTAAATATTAGAAATTAATAGACACAAAAATACTGAGAATTTTCCTAATGACGAATTTGATTCAAATAAATCACCATTGTTGGCCTTTTAATGTAAAAAACTTTTTCAGTACGAAACGCCTTTGAGAATTCTTCTTGAGGACCGTTTCGAAAAGCGGCACATTTTGATAATGTGTCATTCAGTGTTTGAATTATCCCATAGTAAATTTTAGGAAATATTTTAGTGACCATTTTCTATATTCAGACTAGATATATTGAAATTATATAACAGTGACGAAAGTAACAAATAATGTTTTTGTTATAACAGAAAGTAGTATTTGGTGTCCGAATGAGGCCAGCATTGGTGGAGGTGATTACATATATATATATATATATATATATATATATATATATATATATATATATATATATATATATATATATATATATATATATATATATATATATATATATATATATATATATATATATATATATATATATATATATATATATATATATATATATATATATATATATATATATATATATATATATATATATATATATATATATATATATATATATATATATATATATATATATATATATATATATATATATATATATATATATATATATATATATATATATATATATATATATATATATATATATATATATATATATATATATATATATATATATATATATATATATATATATATATATATATATATATATATATATATATATATATATATATATATATATATATATGTAATCACTTTCTTCCCTCACACCTCCACCAATGCTGGCCTCATTCGGACACCAAATACTACTTTCTGTTATAACAAAAACATTATTTGTTACTTTCGTCACTGTTATATAATTTCAATATACCTAGTCTGAATATAGAAAATGGTCACTAAAATATTTCCTAAAATTTACTATGGGATAATTCAAACACTGAATGACACATTATCAAAACGTGCCGCTTTTCGAAACGGTCCTCAAGAAGAATTCTCAAAGGCGTTTCGTACTGAAAAAGTTTTTTACATTAAAAGGCCAACAATGGTGATTTATTTGAATCAAATTCGTCATTAGGAAAATTCTCAGTATTTTTGTGTCTATTGATTTCTAATATTTACCGTGTATTCAATGTGTTATAATGCAGTAGTAATATGCAAGAAAGTTCCATCAGTGGTAGTGGCTTTCCCGCGCATTGGCTTCCCGTAGATACATCAGAGAAAGCCTGACACTTTCTGCCTGGCAACCTCTGGGTCTTACCGAGACTCAGCAGGTCTTTCACACAAAGCACCTTTCATTCACGCAAATTATACTTTTGTAAAACAAATGAAATATTTTAATTTACATGTGTTGGAACTCTTCGAACCATTACATAATCCATATTAACCGAAATGTATGAGAGAATTTCTGAAAATATTAGAATTACAGAAATTTCATTTCATTGCCATAACGATAAAAAAATTCTATGTGAAAATTATTTGAAAATATGATACCTTATATCTACTGACATATTAGAAAATTGAAGTTTTTAATGTTTTTTCACAATCCTAAAATAATTGAGAAAAAATGGGGTTATTGATGATAATGCCTTTTCTATACAATTGTGTTACTAATTCCGGTATTTTATCAGGAATGCGATGAGAAATACAAATATTTTGCATATATTTATACAGTTGTTCTACATGTATAAAGGTTTCGATATTGATTAAATATAACTCGAAAATCGGGTTTTGGTAATAAGAGTACCAACAGGTTTCCAAAAAAACTAATCAAAAGTAATTAGTTTTGAAAAATTATCAAAAGTATTTCTTGATGAAACATTGTTTAATATATTAAATAAAAACACTTTGCTTCGTTTCACAAAATTTATACTGACATTTTTCGACCAATATTCTTATACACCTATACATCGTTACCTGGAATAGACTTAAGGCTGATATCGATGTCTCCGAAGTAGAGGGACAGGTCAACATACAGGTAAAAGTATTAATTTGAATCTAAGAATTATTATGGAATAACAAAGTAGGTTTCAAATTAAGAAATTAAAGAAAGTACCATCAATGAAAAGGAGTATTGCCTGGTAATTTAAATATAATTGTTGTGGGTTATAAGTAAAAATAAGAGGCCACTATGAATAGATTTTAAACTTGTAAATCAATCATAATTTTTATCAGTAGAACAGTAGAATTGTATAAACACCTTTTTCAGAGTCCTGATGAAGACTGTAAACACAGTCGAAATATAGACCAGGCAGACAAATTGGATAAAATCTATTCAAAGTGGCCTCATATTTATGCCTATAACCCACAACAATTATATTTATATATATATATATATATATATATATATATATATATATATATATATATATATATATATATATATATATATATATAGGTAAAACTAGTAGAAATTTCGGGACTGGAATACAGGAATATAAATATTGCTTCGCGCATAATAGAAGTAATTCGAATTATGCTAACCATTTATTAACAGAAAACGTTACTTTCAATGAACAGATAGAATTGAACCAGTCACTCTTGTTAAACCTTTTCAGGTATTGAAAATTAGATTTCAGGATGGGTTATCTTTGGTAAAACCCAAATTCATAAAATCTCAAATTCCTAATATTTTATACCTGTTTTTTCAAATGTGTTGTTATTATTCTGTTAGCATCTGAAGAAGTCGTTTGTAACGACGAAACGCGTCATGCTATTTAGTAAATAAAGTGTAAGTTATAAGTTCACGTGTTTGAATTCAAGTTTATACTCAATTATAATGGATTTACATCAAGTGAACGCCAACACTATTGAATAACTAATTGTTCGTTTGAATGACCTGAAATGTTGTCTGAAATTGCAGAATGTTTATGTTTATTTTCATAAATGCAATATTTTTCCAATGAAATAGATTCTTTATATATAACAGATTGAAATAGATTCAAGTATTTTTTTCGGTTTTAAAAAGCGACAGCATATTTCAAAGAATGAATGTTTGAATAGCTTTCATTAGTTAAGCCTTTCATTTTTGAGCCTGAGTTTGGTGGTCATCCCCTGTGTGCCCATAGGGGAGGACCCCTGTTTTTTTAGCGGAGCTAGCTGACGAATGTAGGGATATAAAACAATTAATTTTGAGGAATTTTTCAAATGAGATTTTTTTTTGAAGCTTACATTTTCTATAGCGAAGCTAGCTGACTAATGTAAGGATTTAAAATGATTAATTTTAAAAAAAAATTTTAAATGAGATTTTCTTTGAAGCTCACATTCTCTATTGCTGAGCTAGCTGACGAATGTAAGGTTTTAAAATATTAAATTCTGAAGAAATTTTTAAAAGAGATTTTCTTTGAAGCGGAGCTAGCTGACGAATGTAAGGATTCAAAAAAAATTAATTTCAAAATATTCTCTGTATGAGATTTTCTTTGAAGCATACATTTTCTATAGCGGAGCTATCTGACGAATGTAAGGATTAAAAATAATTAATTTCAAGAAATTCTTCAAATGAGATTTTCTTTGAAGATTACATTTTTTATATCGGAGATAGCTGACGAATGTAAGGATTTGTGGAAATCAATTTTAAAAAGTTCTTTAAATGAGATTTTCTTTGAAACTTATATTTTCTATAGCGGAGCTAGCTGATGAATGCAAGGAAATAACATGATCAATTTCAAAAAAATTTTTAAAAGAGATTTTCTTCGAAGCTTACATTTTCTATCGCGGAGCTAGCTGACGAATGTAAGGATTTAAATTAATTAATTTCAAGAAATTCTTCAAATGAGATTTTCTTTGAAGATTACATTTTTTATATCGGAGATAGCTGACGAATGTAAGGATTTGTGGTAATCAATTTTAAAAAGTTCTTCAAATGAGATTTTCTTTGAAACTTATATTTCCTATAGTGGAGCTAGCTGATAAATGCAAGGAAATAACATACTCAATTTCAAAAAAAATTTTAAAAGAGATTTTCTTCGTAGCTTACATTTTCTATAGCGGAGATAGCTGACGAATGTAAGGATTTGTGGTAATCAATTTTAAAAAGTTCTTCAAATGAGATTTTCTTTGAAACTTATATTTCCTATAGTGGAGCTAGCTGATAAATGCAAGGAAATAACATACTCAATTTCAAAAAAAATTTTAAAAGAGATTTTCTTCGTAGCTTACATTTTCTATAGCGGAGCTAGCTGACGAATGTAAGGATTTAAAATAATTAATTTTGAAAAAATTCTTTAAATGAGATTTTCTTTGAAGTTTTCATTTTCTATAGCGGAGCTGGCTGACGAATGTAAGGATTTAAAATGATTAATTCTGAAAAATTCTTCAAATGAGATTCTCTTTGAAGCTTGCATTTTCTTTAGCGGAGCTGGCTGACGAATGTAAGGATTCAAAATAATTGATATTAAGAAATTCTTTAAATGAGATTATCTCTGAAGCTTACATTTTCTATAGCGGAGCTAGCTGACGAATGTAAGGTTTTAAAATAATTAATTTTAAAAAATTCTTTCAATGAAATTTTCTTTGAAGCTTACATTTTCTATAGCGGAGCTAGCTGATGAATGTAAGGATTTGAAATAATTAATTTTAAAAAATTCTTTGAATGAGATTTTCTTTGAAGCTTACATCTTCTATAGTGGAGCAAGCTGACGAATATAAGGATTTGAAATAATTAATTTTGAAAAATTCATCAAATGAGATTTTCTTTGAAGCTTTCATTTTCTATATGGGAGCTAGTTGACGAATGTAAGGATTTAAAATATTCAATTTTAAAAAATTCTTTGAATGAGATTTTCTTTGAAGATTTCATTTTCTATAGCGGAGCTAGCAGACGAATGTAAGGATTTAAAATAATTGATTTTAAAAAACTATTTAAATGAGATTTTCTTTGAAGATTTCATTTTCTATAGCGGAGCTAGCTGACAAATGTAAGGATATAAAATAATTAATATTAAAAAATTCTTTAAATGAGATTTTCTTTGAAGCTTTCATTTTCTATAGCGGAGCTAGCTGACGAATGTAAGGATTAAAAATAATCAAATTAAAAAAATTCTTCTGAGATTTTCTTTGAAGGTTACATTTTATTAATGAGATTGAATTCTCGCTTAACTCTTGGTGAAACATAATTGAATATTAAAATAAATTAAACTCTTGGCTTAATGTTTCACGATTTATTTAACAATATGTATAGTCAACATGTTTCGAGCGTTAGCTCATTTTCAAGACTAAACTACTATAAGAGACGTACAACAAATTTATATCTACAAAATGGATGTGAGTAGGGAGGATAGTTGAAAACCTACTTGTTCATTTACAATTTCTTCTTTTCTCTTCCAAGAACTGCTAATTTCAATTGCTTCCAGAAGGTCTAAACGTTTACCTTTATTACCTGAGTGTAGGCATTTAGTTTTATCAAAATCTATGAAGTGATTAGAGCTAATACAATGTTCTGAGAATCCAGTTTTATTAACATTGTACAAAATCGACCTTTTATGTTCATCAACCCGAGTTTTTATTTTTCTACCTGTTTGGCCGATATAAAATGCTGAACATTCATTACAAAAAATCTTATAAATACCGCTTTTTTCTTCAACATTTTTCTTTTCTTTATTATTCACTAAAAGTGACTTAATATTCCTTTTGTTTAGACAAATGGTTTTTATTTCTCTCTTCTTTAATCTTTCGCAAATTTTTTCACTCAGATGAGGTATGAAATTAATAAAATGATATTTTTGTTCGCTTTTAATAATTTGAGATGGATAAATTGAATCTAAAAGAATTTTTCGTTGCTTTTTTCTTATGAGATTATCTATTATATTTTCGTCGTAACCGTTATTTTTCGCTAAAAGTTTCAAAGTTTTCACTTCTTTGTTGAAATTTTTTTCGGAAAGCGGGATAGTCGTGAGTCTATGTATAAAAGAATAAAAAGAGCTGAGTTTAATGTTAAGCGGTTGACTGCTATCTTTAGGAATTAGGGTATCTGTGCATGTAGGTTTTCTGTATATATCAAATGTTAGAGAATCATCTTTCCTAGTTATGGTCAAATCTAAAAAGTTTAATGTTCTTTGGTCATTTTCTATTTCTTTTGTGAATTTAATGGATGTATAAAATGAGTTGATATATTTTAAAAAGTTATCTAATTGTCTGTCGGACCCACTCCAGATACAGAAAACATCATCCACATACCGTCTCCAAAGAAAAACGTTTTTTGTTAGCGTGATGTTAGAGCTGAAAATTTTTTTCTCTAAACTATTCATAAAAATTTCACTTAGTAGGGGTGATAAAGGTGAACCCATAGGTAGCCCGTCTAACTGTTGATAAACCGTGTTATTAAATTTGAAATAACTTTGCTTCAAACATAAGGACAATGCTGACATTGTTTCTTTTTTAATTACTTGTGAAAGATCATTGTTGAGATCTAAAGTGCTATTAATAATATTTTTTATTTCTGCATTGGGTATAGAAGGAAACAAATTTGTTACGTCAAAAGAGATCAATTTTGCTTTAATGGGAATTTTCAATGTTTTCAATTGCTTGATAAGTTCGATGGAGTTTTTTATACTGTGAACCGGGTTGAATTTGATTAATGATGGTAATTTTGAGTTGAGATATTTACAAATTTTATAAGCTGGTGCATTGATATATGAAACAATTGGACGCATTGGGCAATCGATTTTGTGTATTTATATTTATATTTTTATTTATATTTATATTTCACTCTTTTTGAATCTGCACGTAGCATTTGAAAAGGGTGAATCTCATCGAAACGTACGTCACGCAGTATTATTTTTAATATATGTGTAAATCAGTTTAACAATTGTTTTATTAAAGATATGTGAAATTCTATTGAAAGCTAAATTAATATCAGGACAATAATGTATAACAAAAAAATTCCGGTTGAAATTTGAATTATTAAACATATTCCTAATGAAGGCCTAGAATTTCAAGAATAAGAAATATTAGAAAGTGAAGGTAAACCAATTAATGAATTATTTGAAATTTTTAATAACGAAGATGTTTTTCGAATAGGTTTTATCATAATAAATTTGTCGTAAAGGACCAAAGTTTAATTTGCAGAATTTAATGGATGCAATTATTCAGTTTAGTGAATGAAAAATAGAAAAAATGGAGATTTTATTATGAAGGAAAAATAAAAATTTTGTTATTGATAAAGAGTAATTTGGATTATTTTGATTGGTTAAAAGATTCTTATAAAGAAAGTTATTTAAATTTAAATTTTGTTGAATTCAATTCACTATTCTACTGGAAATAATCAACCTAAAACTTAAAATTGAATAAAAGTTAGTTTTAAATTTTTTATTAAAGGCATTTCTTGTAATATAAATAAATAAAATTAGTAATCCTCCGATTATAATTAAAAATGAATGTAAGAATATCAGAAATTATGAAATATGCCTATAATAATTCTAATTAGAAGAGTTTGGGTTAGGATAAAAAATCCCAAAGATAAAGGAGGTTAAAGAAAAATCAAAATAAATGAAAAATTTATTATGAAATAAAGTAAAATTTCAAAGAGTAGTTCAATTAAAATATTAATTTTGGAGATTAATGATAAATTTTTTTTTTATTGAAAGTAATATGTCTCAACATCTAAGGCCATTGACACAGATACAATAACACTAGTAAAACATATTTATTCAAATTCGGTTACTCAGATTGATGTGCTTCAAGTATTGAAGAACTCTATGGATTTGGTCCGGAGAGTTAAGAATTTCTGCTAGGGTGCTTGAAAGTTCGAATTGTCTTCTTGGGTTTATGAACTGCTGACATTCAGTGAGAAGATGCTTCACAGATAAGGCACTGTTACAATTATCACATGAAGATGGTAGTTCGGAAGTTATCAGGAACTTGTGTGTTATGTTTGTATGTCCAATTCTTAGTCTTCGTATTATCAGTTTTTCCTTCCTAGGCAACGAAGGGAGGTGGAACTGCTTAACGGAGTGGCGAACCTCATGTAATTTTGAGGGGATTCTATTCCAATGTTGCTGCTATGAAGAGTGGGTCCTGTGTTTAAAGAAACTTCTTATATCACCATAAAGTTGTAGTCTTTCTGTAGGGAGACTAGATGATGATGCCTCTTTTGCTGTACGGTCTGCCATTTCGTTCCCGACAATGCCAACATGCGAGGGTACCCAGAGGAGAGTTACCCTCACTCTTTTGGAATAAAGGTTTAGGCAACTCTTATGTATGTCTTCTACAAGGGGATGAGGACTATAAATGTTTTGGATGGATTTGATCGCGGAGAGCGAGTCTGTGCAAATTGTCACTTCTTGGATATCTTCAGTTATGGACTTGAAAGCTTGAAGTATAGCAAATAGTTCTCCAGTATGGACACTAGAAAAAGATGGCAGAAGGTTTGAACAAATGGCTGTATGAGAGAGAGTAACTGAACATCCAACGCCGTTGCTATTTCTGGACGCATCGGTGTATAGTACTTTATCGGATTCGGAGCTATGCATAATATCTAGAAAGTTCTGTCTTAAAAGCTCGTTTGAGGTGTCATGTTTCGTATATTGATTCAAGCTTAAATCGATTTTAGGTGGGTTTATAAGCCATGGAGGGGTTGAAGACCAAGTAATGGATGTTGTTCTGGTGAAGGTCTATATCGGAGAGAAGTGGTAAGAGACTATAGATGATTGGCTGTGTTTTCATAGATGTATCATAGCTTGTGTTCTTTTGGTCAAAACAGTGCGAGCTAGATTTAGTGGATTGGCGAAAATCCTGCAGCAGTATGATAAGAGTAGCTGCTGTCTTCTAAGCCAAAGAGGCGGCTCGTTGGCTTCGGCACATAAGCTTTCTACTGGGCTTGATCGAAAGGCCCCTAGACAACTACGCAGAGCTGCATTTTGTATAGTGTTAAGAAGCCTCAGGTCTGTTTTAGTAGCTGACATGTAGAGAATAGCTCCATAGTCCATCTTAGAACGGATAAGTGATCTGTAGACTCTCAGTAGTTCAGTAGTAGTAGGAGTTTTGTATCGAATACAATGCCTAAAATTACAATTTGGCTAACGGTAGGGATATTGTGATTATTAATCATGATATTCGGTATGTACTGATTATTTTTCCTCCTTGAGAACTTGATGACCTTAGACTTGGTGGTCGAGAAGTGAATACCTATTTTGGTGGACCATTCGTAGAGGGCATCAATAGTTTTTTGAATCGAGTTGGATGTGGTGGTAGTATTTCTTCCATGGCAAAAGATAAACAAATCGTCAGCGTAGAGAGAGAGACGTATAGGCGACTGAATTATTTTGTAAACATGAAAGGATTAACAATGTAGGACGCAGTACTGAGCCTTGAGGCACGCCATTTTCCTGTCTATGTGACGGAGACGTCTTTCCGTTGGATATAACCTTGAAAATTCGGTCTGTCAAGAAATTTTCAATGAAAAAGTACATGTGTCCTTGTATGTGATGAACTTCTAACGTTTTTAGGACGACCGAGTGAGGGAGAGAACTGAATGCACTATCTATGTCAAATATAGCTGCTCCTACTTCTTGGTTTTCATTGAAAGCATCAATAATGTGTGTCTGGAGTACTAGCAAATTATCATTAACCATAAAGAATGGTGCAACGATGAGGCCTAAATCCTGATTGAGTAGGAGAGAGAATATTATGTTTTTCAAGATACCATATGAGTCTAATGTTAATCATCCTCTCCAACACTTGGCACATTGTGCACGTTAATGCAATAGGCCTGTAGGAATCAGGACAACTTGGATCTTTATCTGATTTCTTGATTGGAATGATAGTTGATTCTTTCCACTTTTTAGGAAAATGTCTCTTGGTCCATATCAAGTTATATAGTTCCAAAAGTTTATGGAGACTGCTCGAAGACAAATTCTTGAGAAATATGGATGGGATATCATCAGGTCCCGCTGCGGAGATTTTAGTAGACGATAGAGATACAGAAAGTTCTTGATACGAGAAAATAGAGTTTAGTGCGTCAAGATCGTGCGTCACATTAGGAGACAAGGGGAAACTGATAATATTCGGGTTGCAAAGAATTATTTTTAGCTTTGTTTTCAAAGGAGGATGCTAAGATATTAACAATTTCTTGACTATCTGTGACAATATTATCTTGTTGAACTAAAGCAGAAATTTTTGTGAATGACCTTTTTCCTTGCATATGTCTAATTTTGGTCCAAACCTGCTTAGGAATTGTTTCATGAGTTATAAAAGAAACGTAGGTATTCCAGCTGTCTTTTTTACTTTGCTTCACTATTCTTTTAGCTCTGGCTCTAGCCTTTTTGAACTCAATAAAATCATGCTCGTTCTTAGTTCTTCTGTACTTGTTTAAGGCTCTCTCACTTTTTTTTATTGCGAATTTACAATTGTCATTCCACCAAGGAACTATCTTCTGCGACGGAGAAATAAGAGTTTTTCCAACATGTTGCTCAGCGGCTAGAATAAAACATGAACTGAATGCAGAAACGGCATCATCGATATTTTCTGAAAAATGTAATTGTTCGGTTTGATTCTCCACACTTGACACATAACCATCCCAGTTTGCATGAGCTATTTTCCACTTCGATATACTATCAGATGGATTTTCAGTGTTGTTGGTTATCAATATAGGGAAATGGTCACTATAGTGTAGATCATCTAACGGTCTCCATGTGAGTTGGGAAAAAGTTTGTGGATCGCAGAAAGTGAGATCAATTGAGGAAAAAGTTCGAGATGAGAAATTGAAATGTGTACTTGAGCCATTGTTTAGAAGACACAAGTCAAGATTTCGATATACACTTTCGACTACTTTTCCCTTACCATATGTTGTTTGTGAGCCCCATAACGTGTTGTGGGCATTGAAGTCACCATTAATTATATAGGGCGGGATTAATTGTGATATAAGATTTGATAGAGCGAACTCGGATACTGGATGATTTGGTGCAATATAAATACTACAAATAGTAATCCTCGCAGGACACCATACATTAGCTGCTACTGCTTCTAAAGCTGTGTTCAGAGGAAACGGTGTCGAATAGAGATCTTTTGAAATAAATATAGATGTTCCACCACTAGCTCTTCCACATTCAGTTCTGATATGGTGGTATCCTTCGAAGTCTTCAAGGTGACGTTTGTGGGATTCGTTAAAATTAGTTTCTTGTAAGCACAATATATCAGCATTATGAGTAGAAATTAAGTTTTGGATTCGTTCAAGGCGAGGATAGAATCCATCGCAATTCCACTGTGTTAGAGAGAAAACTAATAAGAGGATTTTTGTGATAATTGGGAACAATCGGAGAGGGAATCTTCATTTTGGGAGTCAAAAGGTGATAGGGGGCTACACTTTCTGCGTCCGATTCCTCAGTATCTAGTTCATGTCTCAACTTTCTGCGTAATCTGGTTAATCTGTTCTTAATAGATCTTTCCGTTAGTGAAGGGTAGATTGTACGTAAATCAGAAACTAGGGATCGAACATCTGTCGTGAACCGTCTAGCTTCTGATAAAGGGTTAGAACTGCCAAACGAATTTTGAAGAAATGCTATGAAGTTTTCCGATGTTAAAGTAAAAGTATCCTGTGATTTGCTATAAATGTCTAGAATGAGATTCTTCGTGGTTTCTGACAGCTTATGTTCCTTATAAGTGTCTCTTCTGGTCCTCTTAACTAGTTTGGAAGTTTTGATTGGTGATGCTGTTAGGATTGATTGTAGATTGCATAGTAGCAGAAGTGCTTTCAAAAGAATCTGTTGAACTAGGACAAGTTCTTTTTTGAGCTGTATAAGTCTGAGTCTTCGATTTGGAAGAAGCAGCCGAATTTGTAGAGAGACTTACGAGCGTATTTTCAGAAGCAGTTATTTCTGGTGCGGTGGGAGACACTGGCGCGGGAGGAGAAGTGACAGCAGTTTGAGAAGACGGGGGCGTTTATGAATTTGGACATGAACTAGCCCAGTTTGCTTGCATAGGAAGCATTCCATCTTGTCGGTATATAAAAAAATTCTGTGAGCATTGTTTTCAATGGAGATGACCAGCGAAGTTTGTAGTTCCTAGTTATCTGAAGGTGGAACGATTTAGGCTTGTCTTCTGAATGAGAGAATTTGGCTGTATTCATCTCCTGGAATTCCTGCTTTCAGAAAAGAAATTTGTGAAGTTAGTTGCAGACCGTAATCTTCTAGTGCTCCACGTATTAATTCGTGAGGGATAGAAGGACATACATTAGAAATTAAGACTCTTTTTGCCGGTGTTACTAACCATCTTATAGGTAAGTTTAGATCACCGATGTGGATAATGGGGTTATTTGCAATTGAATGGTCCACTAACTCAGTTCTACTCAAGTATATGCAAATTCTGTTGTTCGATATTCTGGAAGCGAAAGTGATATTCTTTGGACCAATAATGTTTCCAATGGATTTAGCATAATCAAGTAATTTCAAGTTATCTGTTGAGTGAAATACTATTGCTTGTTCTTTCTTTGGAAAAGAAGGCTTTGGAATAGACTTAGCAGCAGCCACATATGAGTTGACAGGCGCCACGTTATTTTCTGAATTTGAGGTATTGTATGCTGTAGGAGAACTCATTTTGTTGCCCTTGTAGTCAAAAGCAGCAAATAAACTACTATAGAAGTTCGTGATCTTCAAATGCGGCAGCCGGTTGTCATCGTTGTGTAAAACTGGCTGCGGAGCAGAAAACGCCGAACAGGGCAGCTGGTACTAGTTTTGTGCTCGTATATTATCAATGTCAGGTGTAGGTAAACTGATGAGGAAACTAGTAAACAAAATAATTGTTGGTTGGAAGCAACGTAATGCAATCACGTCTTCATACACCTTGCTAACTGTCAATAGCACCTATTTAAATAATTCTTACTTGTATATACACTGCAGTTCAAATCTAAGAAACTTAAAATCAGTATTTTCACGGTAATAGTTCAAATTTAACTCGACGGAAGTACGTTAACATCCACGCGCGGCATCAAAAATAATAATTAAATGATAAATTAATTTGTTTTTCTTTGAAGTTTTCAAAGAAATCTCATTTTTGATTTACAAGACCAATATCTTAAATTGAATTATTGAAACTATGAAAATACCTTATTATTTTTAATAGAATTATTAAGATTTTCTTCACAACGAAAACATTTATTAATAATATTATTAAGTAAAGAGTTTATTATTTTATCTTTATTAATTTTTATATTTTATTATTTTTTAAATGTTAGTAATGAATATTATTTTAAAATAATTTTTTCATCTTTTAGAGTTTGTGAAAGAGCTTTAGGTTTATCTTTATTAGTTTCTTTAATTCGTTCTCATGGAGAGATTATTTTAATATATTTAATTTATTATGATAAAATTAATTTTATGTTTATTATTTTAATATTAGTAAATAAATAAAATTTTTGGTTAGTTCAAAATTTATTAATTATTTTATTTTGATTTTTATATTTTTAATTCATTTAGATTTTATAGAAATTTAAGTTCAATTTTAGGTTATGATTTTATTTCTTATTTACTTATTATATTAAGGTTTTGATTAGGTTTTTAATGATTTTATCGAGAGAAAAATTTTTAAAAATAAGGATTTTGAAAAAATTTTTATTTTTTCTAGTTTAATATTAATTTTATTTTTAATTTTAACTTTTTCTTCATTAAATATATTTTTTTTTTATTTAAGATTTGAAGCTAGTTTGATTCCAATTATATTGATTATTTTAGGTTGGGGCTACCAACCTGAACGAATTCAAGCAGGAGTTTATTTATTTTTTTATACTCTTTTAGCTTCATTACCTATATTATTATTTATTTTTAAGTTTTATATAAATTATTATAGAATAGATTATATTTTTTTAAATAAAAATTTTAATAATTTAATTTTTTATTTTATAATAAATATAGTTTTTTTAGTAAAATTACCTATATTTATTGTTCATTTATGGCTTCCTAAGGCTCATGTAGAAGCCCCAGTTGCTGGATCAATAATTTTAGCAGGAGTAATATTAAAATTGGGAGGGTATGGATTAATGCGGTTTTTAATTTTATTTAAAGAAATTAATATTAAAATTAATTATTTTTTAATTAATTTATCTTTATTAGGGGGAGTTTTAATTTCATTAATTTGTTTACGTCAAAGAGATATAAAATCTTTAATTGCTTATTCTTCAGTAGTTCATATAGGTTTAATACTGAGAGGTTTATTAACTTTAAGTAATTGAGGATTTATAGGAACTTTAATTATTATAATTTCTCATGGTCTATGTTCTTCAGGTTTATTTGCTTTAGTAAATATTTGTTATGAACGATTTATAAGACGAAGTTTATATTTAGTAAAAGGTTTATTAAATATTTTTCCAGTAATATCTTTATGGTGATTTTTATTATTAAGTTCTAATATAGCAGCCCCTCCTTCTTTAAATTTAATAGGAGAAATTATATTAATTAATAGATTAGTGTGATATTCTTATTTTTTAATTTTATTTTTAATTTTAATATCAATTTTTAGAGCTTCTTATAGATTATATTTATATTCGTTTTCTCAACATGGGAAAATTAATTTATCTATTAGAATTATAAAAAATATAAATTTACGTGAATTTATAATTTTATTTTTACATTGAGTACCTTTGAATTTAATATTTTTAAAGAGAATATTTTTATTTATTTAATTTAAGTAGTTTAATTAAAATTTTGAATTGTGGTTTCAAAGATATTTTTTAATCTTAAATTATTTTATTTTTTTTTGGATTTTTATTTTTTTTTATATTTATAGTTTTATTTATTTTAGGAATAAATTTTATTTTAAATGAAATTACTTATTTATTGGAATTTAGATTTTTTATTTTAAATTCAGTTTCTTTAGAATTTATAATTCTTCTTGATTGAATATCTTTAATATTTATAAGATTTGTTTTATTAATTTCTTCTATAGTAATTATTTATAGAGATACTTATATGGAATACGAAGTTTTTAAGATTCGATTTATTATACTAGTAGTTTTATTTGTTTTATCTATAATGTTTTTAATTTTAAGACCTAATTTGATTTCAATTTTATTAGGTTGGGATGGCTTAGGATTAGTTTCTTATTCATAATAAAACAGTATTTAGAATTTCCTCAGAATTTAAAATAAAATGCGCATAACGGCGTTTCGAAGTACTAGTTCTTCATCAAATGCTGGATTAATATTATGTGTAATTTTACAAAGTCAATACTTATAGCTATTTTCACAGAACATACCAGGTATGTTCTATGGCTTACTTGGAATGAGGACCATACACTGATATTTAACAAAAGGATCATATACTTGGAGATGAACACAGAAAAGAAATTTCTTGAGTCAGGTATTCCAACTGAATGTAGGAAAGATACAAATATACAACTAAGATTTCTAAGAACAAATATTCATCATAACCATATTTTAATTGGAGGTTTTGGAAATTTATTAGGGCCCTTAATAATTGGTGCTCCTGATATAGCTTTCCCTCGACTAAATAATATAAGATATCTCCCCCCAGCTTTAACGTTTTTACTTTTAAGAAGAATAGTGGAAACAGGAGCAGGAACAGGGTGAACAGTTTACCCCCCTCTTTCAGCCAATATCGCCCATAGAGGCCATTCTGTTGATTTAGCAATTTTTAGATTACACCTAGCCGCTGTATCATCAATTTTAGGGGCAATCAATTTTATTACAACTATAATTGATATACGACCTATCGGCATACAATTAGATGAACTCCCTTTATTCGCTCGATCAGATTTAAGTACAGCTATTTTACTCCTTCTACCTCTTCCTGTATTAGCTGTAGCACTTATTATGCTCTTAACAGATCGAAATATTAATACTTCATTTTTTGATCCAGCAGGAGGAGGAGACCCTATCTTATACCAACATTTATTTTGATTTTTTGGTCATCCAGAAGCTTATATTTCAATTTTACAACAACACGATTGGTACTCTCCAATGTATGTCAAACAATTCCACACACGATATTTCAAATGAAATAGAAAAAATGGCCTCAAAATTCTTTCACCCATGACCTTCTTGAAAATGAGTTCAACTTTTCCTCAATTCAGTCACATATACAGCTGCCGACGTCAGATCTTCATCAATCCTCCTGAAACTCAAATACATGAATCATTCACAATTGACTACGAGAATACTACTTAACGTATTTACTCGTCTCAAGACTCTATGGTATGTTACAACTGTAAACAACAAGGACATACTACAGTTAATTGCAAAACTCTTCCTAATTCTCAAACGACAAGTTCATACGTCTCAGGACAGTAAATTACCAATAATAAACAACCTCAACCTCCTCAATCCAACATGGGGTTGTTACCATCACCAGAGTCCCAAAATATACCGGCAATAACAAATAAGGAGCCGACAAATTCCTCAATGGAAACAGAAAGCTCATCAACATACAGTGAAACGTACCTTCGACGAAATAGTAACCCCACCCGAAACAACGCCAGACAAGCCTGAAGCACAAGAAAATCCCTTCACAAACTTCAAAAAACCAAAGAATAAATAAAATGAAACTTCAATAAGAATACTAATTGATGGAAACGGTAAAAGAAATAATTTCTAAGCAAGAACCGCCGTTTATCTTGGAAAAAGAAAAAAAAGTAAACAAGAAAAAGTATATTGACTGTAGCACTAGAAAAATCAGAATCTCGCCCTCGTGATGCACTATCTTCAACGGCCTTGTTTTTCCTCTCGCTCCCTGTCGCACGTTTCTTCTCCGTCCTTGGGAAACAGGTGGTGATGCGGATATGGGAAGAATATATACAGGGGAGCGTAAAAGGTGTAAAAGTATGGAAAATCTCACTATAGTACAGTGAAAGATTCAAGAAGAATAAAAGTAATGTAAAAATGTTAAGACGTAATGAAGCAAAATAAATATGAATGATGAATACCTTGTAAATTAAGATTGTGTCAAGTAAGATAAAGTTTGTAAGTAAGATACGAAAATTTGTAATGTTATTATTTCATGTATGAAATGAATTGATGAAAAAATGTGAATTTGTGTATGAAAATTAAAATTTAAAGAGAAAAATGAACATAGGTACTCCAGTTGTGTATTACATAGGTATATATTTATATATATATATATATATATATATATATATATATATATATATATATATATATATATATATATATATATATATATATATATATATATATGAGATTAACAGCCTTCAATTTATTTTTGTCCCAGTCTTCTTTATCTGTATCAAACTTAACACGTTTTATCACGATTTCACACTCTTTCAATTTCAAGTACATCGTTATTCGTTTTTCTCACACTCTTTTGTCCTCTCCATCAAATACAGATATAAAAATGAGATGTAATAGGAAATACTTGTCTAAAAATTACTGACTGAACAATTCTTTACTCGACTAGTTTCGCCTTTTACGGCATTATCAAGAATGGTCAATTTTCAAGCATTCTAATTCTTGATGATGCCGTAAAAAGCGAAATATTCGAATAAAGAATTGTTCATTCAGTGATTTTTAGAAAAGTATTTTTTATTACCTCTCATTTGAATATGAACTATCACAGAGTTGTTTCATTGTCCATTGAATTTATAAATACAGGTATTCTGAGTACACTATGACTGGCCGTCTTTATATCATACTAATTAACCACGCTTTGCCGTAAGGTTAAAAAAGCTAGTTCAAATTAAAATATGATACACACTTTTTATCCATTTATTTTATGTATAACAAATCTAGCAGCTACACTCAAATATCACAACTGACTAATTAATTGAACATGAAAACAAAATGCAGTTGCGATCGCATACGTGAAATACATATTGCATTAATGTACCTGTGAATCTCAACATATACAATGGAAACTGATGCAAAAAATATCTTGCATAGTATTTTTAATTCATAATTATCAATCTGTTCTAATAAAGAACTATTAAAATGTTAGAGCATTAAAGGTGTTTCTCACAATACAAATTGTTGCTCCGAGTCAAAAAAATTATAATAATGCCATAATACTTGAATTAAGTGTTTAATACAAAACCCAGTAAATTTGAGACCTGTGTTATTTCTTACTCAAGATTCGAAATGGCTTAATCCAAAAATTTTATTGATTTTTGTGGAATTTGGGCCACTTTTTTAAATTATAGTGTAGATACAAGATGTTATTGAATGAAGAAAAATGAATGAATGAAGAGACGTTTTATTGAGATTTGTGTTTACATCAAAATTCTTTGTTATTTTTCAATTATACGGTGGAAGTTATAAGGTCTCGCGACCTTCTTCATCCCTGTATTTTATATAATGTGATAAAGAAAACAAAAAAATTATTTTCATATAAAAAAAAATATATTTCGATACACTCATTAAATGAATTATTTTGCGTCTGTGGCCGACTTATTCATACGTGCCATTTGGTCAAATGTACGATTTTCAATTCGTCAGACAATTGATGGTAAAGGAAACCACAGAAAACTTTACCCACGTAAGATGATGTTACTTGTAACATAATTGAACATTTAAAACTACAGATATCAACGAAAACATTTTGTGATTAGGTCTGTTTTATCACGCTTATCCACTCGCGCACATTTGATTTTTAGCGCATCGCACATTTTCGCGAGGTATGTTCTCTAGATGGTCGAGAACTTCGTTGGTGGGCTCCTGTGAAGATGTCAGGATACTAGCTGGCGGAAAAGTAAATTTGTTTTTAGGTTTCCTGCAGAGGACACGTCTGCGTCCGTACCATGGGGCCATCTGCGTCGCTGGGGCTTCCAGATTAGGTCCCTGACGGGCATATCCAGCTTGGAGTTTTTTCATATGTATGAAAATAGGGGGCATTTTGATGTAATTGTGCGAAAGACGAGAGAGGAAACGAAAATAAAACGGAAAATACTGCGACAGATAGCTTTTCCGCAGCTTTCTATCTGTTTCATGAAGCGGTTTTGGAGAGTCGCGTAAAACAAACATCTATAAGAAATTACAGGACGAAGGAATGTCTTGTATGTATTAAGCAGAGTACGAGGATTACATCCCCGGATTCTGCCTCGGAGAGCGTATAGTAAGTTTGCTCTATTACTGACTTCTTTAAATGTTTTCTCCAGGTCAGATTTCCAAGAATTCAATTTAGAAAATGTTACACCCAAGTAAATGATTTCATCCTGAAGTCTAAGATTTTCACCCCAGAGCGTCAGGCGAACATCATCACTTCGAAATTTAGGGGACGTAGAATAATTGAAATGATGAAAAAGAATTGACCGTATTTTATTTGGATTGGGTGTAACTCTCCAATTGCTCGCCCACGTACTGTAGACATCCAGTAGCCTCTGCATATTGCGGATGCAACTCTCTGCTGTCTTCGCCGTGGTCCCCAACGCTGAATCATCTGCAAAAAGTGAGATTTGTGAAAGTGAAATGTCAGGGTCAGGAATATCATAAGTATATATTATGTACAGTAAAGGAGCTATTGTGGAGCCTTGAGGAATGCCAGCACGGGAAAATGTGTTATTAACTTTTATTCGGATGGATCGGTCAGAAAGATAGGAAATGATGAGCTTGACGAAGTGAATAGGCAAGTGAATAGTCAGCAGCTTCCGAACGAGTCCAGCATGCCAAACTTGGTCGAAAGCTCTCTGAACATCTAGAAATATGCCTATTGCACATTCGCCGGAGTTTAGGGCCTTGGAAATATCGGTGTGGAGTTTGAAAAGAGGATCGTAGGTAGAGTGTTGTGCTCTGAAACCATGTTGACATATCGGAATAATGTTACGGGATTCGGCGTATTCTCTGAGACGATCATCGAGAATTTTTTCAAAAATTTTTCCTACAACACTTAGCAAAGATATAGGCCTGTAGCTATTAGGGAAGGTGATGTCTTCATATGGTTTCGGAATCATAATATTTGTCGCTTCTTCCCAGGCTAAAGTAAAGTAGCACAATTCAAGGCAACGATAAAAGACATTTTTGATGAAGTCAATCGCGTTAGGTGGAAGTTGACGGAATATGGAACGAGACAGGCCATCGTTGCCTGGCGACGTATTCTTGCCGGATTTAATGACATCGGAAATCAAATCAGAGTCAATTGAGGTGTTGAAGCGGTTTGGTTTGGAAATATTTGAATGTGTTAGTAGAGGAAGGTGATCAGAAGAAATTGTTTGACCGTTAAAACAAGGTTCTTCGAAAAAATTTAACTCCGACGTGGTTATGATATGATCGGTTATTCACATACCGGTGTAACTGACAAAAGTGGAATAAGTGAATAACTGGAGAATAAGAACGTCATTATTTGTAATTGATACAATGATAATTGCCAAAAGGCCTTTATTTTCCTTAAAATTCTAGGTTATGCCAGGTTTCTGGCTAAAGTATTGTCGATATATATTAGATGTTGAGAAAAAATCTACGTATTCTTTGAATGCACCCATAAAATGATTTGAATGCACTCATGAAATGATTTACCTAGCGAATGATATTATCAACGCACTACAGATTTATAGGTACTTACCTTGAAAAAAATTCAGTAGGACTTTCAACTCTCAGATTTTGAATGTATTTTCTTATGCCTTCTCAATCTGCTAGCATTGCAGAAACGCGCATTGCAAACACTGCAGACATGCTGGGCTAGCCCTTTTTCGTGTAGAAACGAATGCTGCTTGAGATTTCCCATCTGTGAAAAAGCTTTTCCACATGTTTTGCATTCAAAAGGTTTCAGTTTCAGATGTATAGATCTCAAATGAGCTTCTAAGTGCGGCTTCTGTCGAAAAGCCTTTTCACACTCAGAACAGACGTACTTTTTCTCGGGATTGTGGATTCTTTCGTGGAGTTTCAAGGATGCGGCATTAGTGAACGATTTCCCACAACTTTTGCACGGAAAAGCAAAATTATTCTCATGCACTGCAATATGGTTCTTCCACGATGTCTTGCTGTAGAGGATTTTTCCACAGTTTGTGCAGAAAAAAAAGTTTATTATGCGTTTCGTTTTGTCCAGGGTGAGTTCTGCATTCAACACTTCTTGGGGAGGAGTATGTTGTATTGCTTCACCCTCATTAAAGGGAATATTTGAAACTGGGTGGAAATTTTTGATATGCTCTCTTAACATTTCCTCATTGGTAAATATCGAACTACAGGCAGAGCATATATACCATATGCCGTTATGCAATTGGTGTTCCATTATTGATCCATTAGTGGTAAAACCTAGAATTGAAATAAGAAATCAATTTATTGGGAAATTTCAGGAATATTGCTTTCTTCTGAAGCGTGAGATTGAGGATTCATTCTCAAGAAAGCTTACGTATAAAATTATTACAAAAATACATATTCGTAAAGTTGAGGACTAGACTTTCACCTCATCAATTTTCTATTCATGAATGAAATTACATAGAAATATTTTTTTTAAGAGAGATTTCTCGAATGTGAGTTTTTTTTCGAATATCGATATTCGTATCAATAACAGACAATGACGGTGAAAAACTTCATTCCTTGTTAACGTTCCGCTACAAACACGAGCTTCGTCAAAACTTTGAAAAGTATTAATTAGAGAAATTATTGCTGGAAATAAAGCTGGTGTTCGGGTGGAGAATGCGTTTTCTGATGAAGATGAACTCCTCTGCTCTTCAGTGTTTATTCGGAGAGACTTTAACAGAGGCTCTGTAAAATACAGATGTCGGCATTTTATCAAACGGCATACCTATCAATAATCTAAGGTACGCTGACGACACAGTCCTAACTGCAATCACAGTTGAGGATGTCCAAGTGCAACATGCAGAGTAGGAAAATTTGCGAAACTTAGAACATGCGCCTGTACACATGAAAAAATAGGTATATTAGTAAGTGATCAACATGTTGATGACCAGTTTCACGCAAATCAATCCAAACTGGATTGCATTGACAAACTACCTGGGCGAGTTTCTCAACAATAAATGGAAACAAAAGAAATCAGGATTCATAAAAGTAGAACAGTTTTCTACTTTTCTACTAGTTCTTGGATGCTTTATTTTCTCGATATTAACAATTGGGGTGCAAGCTTCGACTCTGACCGACCCTGTAAACGTCTGTAAGCATTCGAGATGTGGTGCTACAGGCGCGTTCTTAGAATATCATGGATTTAACATTTGACAAACGATGCTGTGCAAAAGCTTAATACGCAAGCAAGCTCAACTACAAAAGAAGCACTAGAAGAACACAAAAATCATGGCTGCCAAATCAATGGCAGTGGACAGGACTGACATCTATCAATATATTTTAGGCAGCAGCAAATAAAATCAGATGGGCCATTGTAATGGCCAACCTCTACTGAGCATAAGTCGGAAGAAGGAGAAATATAAACAATAATTGATTATCGAAACAGTAGTGTTTTATCACTAGGAATAGATATTTTCAGTTCAGAAATCAACAAGAATTTAATTGAAGGAATAAGAAAACTAGGTAAATCTTCGAAATGCCTTTTATGCGCGAAAACTTGGAAAGTGAATTCGAAATGCAATATTACTACTGATCTAATTTCGTAAAACTAAAGAATTAATTTTATTAAAACTTATTGAATTGACACATAAAAACAAATTTCTATGAATGAAAATCTTCATTAATAATATTATATAGCATACCTCGAAATTTTTATCGCACTTTTTCATGACAAAGGAGATATTTTACCACGAACATGATAACTAAGCTAGCATTTTCATGAAGATATCCAAATTATTTTGAATAAACTATTTCTGTAAATTAATCACCCTTTTCTCACTCTATTGAAATTATAAATTTCAAAGCCTTCAAAATACTAAAATTTTTAAATGAACATGTACAAGGAAGGAATTTTTCTCTTTGTTGCAGTTGAATAATTGAATAAATTGATAATAAAATAAAGTTGAATAAATTTTGAATATTTTCAAAATCTAATAGTTTAAAAAACACTTACCTTCTTCGCCGAATTCGCATTTATGTGTACATTCTTCGTGAATCTCTTCAGTTGGTTTTACATCATTCTCAACGAGAAGTCTTTCGCAGTCCTGGTCCTTTAAAAAAGATAATGTCTTTTTGTTTTAAGATGAATAACACATTTGTGAAATTTTCTTATTCAATTCCAATGTTTTAATCTAGTTGTATGTGTACATTATCTACGTAATATTTTGAATGATGTATTGAATGAACGTCTTGAGAGTGTTCAGGAATATGTTGCTCAGAAAAATTAGGCACAATTTCATATTTTTTTTTCATTTTTATCATCATTATTTTGCGAGCGCACTTCAGAGACCTATATAATGTAGTTCTGTTGGACCTACAGTTCAACAACTATTTCAAGACCCAAGATTAATCCGACGATGAGCTTCTAATTTTTTATTATTCCTGAGATAATTTTTCATTATTGAGATATATCTACTGCTGATGAATCAATAAAAAGACAGAATACATTGAAAGAAGAATGCATATACCGATGTTTACATATGCCTGGAAAGAATGGCTGAAATATTGCCTAATTTTGTTGCTTCCAGAAAGGTCTACTGAGAATGATCAAGTTCGAAAAAAATTGTAATCTTCAAGTATTCGGACATTATGTAGAGCATATCATATATATATATATATATATATATATATATATATATATAAAGAAGTGGAACTTTTTGCGCTTACGGCACTGTATGAAATATGTAAGATATATTATATATATATATATATATATATATATATATATATATATATATATATATATATATATATAAATTCATATTATTTCGAATGTGTCGAGCAATAACAGGCTTATTTTAATATGAAAAACTCTATTCTCGTTGAAGTTTCGTTGTATATCACAACTTTGTCAAAACTAATGAAAAATTCAATTTCATGAATTACTATAGCTATCAAAATGTCGAACTTATTATTAAGATAAATTTCACCTATTGATTTTAAGTATCAGAGGAATATTTCTGGCTTAGCATTCGCTTCGGAAGTTTTAGTCTTCTTCACCATGAGGAAACCTCTGAAAAACTCATGGAAGCCAGGTGATTCTAATAAGTGTGATTTATATATACTTATCCAGAATATGTTTATTAATTGATATATGTGTGTGAAATTGATTTCACACACATAAATTTTGCACAGTATTTGCTTTTATTGAATAATAAGTTTTTGAAATTTTAGCAATACTTGTACTCCATTTTGGAAGATATGGTATTGGAATGAAATTATTTTCGTTAGATCAACTTTTTTTAGAATAGAAAGCTTTATATAATTTATGAATACTGTTTTTCATAATTTTGTTGATCAAATTTAATGGGTAAATATTTTTCATGAGAGTACGAACTTCTTTGAGTAATTCATGTCGTAAACATGATGATGTTCATTTCAGTGATCTATCTATAAAATTAATTATTATTACTTTTTTTTCTGGGAATACTGATGATTGGGAATAGTTGATATGATTTATTGTTCGTTGCGAACTTGTTTCTTTTCTGTGCCATCTTGTGAAAATTTTGTTATCTTTCCCTATAATTGTTATATCAAAAAAATTCAATTTTTCACCTTTTTCCTCTTCAATTGTATAATTGTAATTTATTATGAAAACTTCTTCTAAAATTTCTATCATTTATTGTGCAATAACACTTGATATTGGACTGCCCATTGCGACACCTTCAAGTTGTTGCTTAAATTCATTTTTATATTGAAAAAATTTGTTCCTAGAGTGAATTTCACTACTTCTATGAATTCATTTTTTGGAATGCAAGTGAAATTTTTCAAGTATACCATTTTTGATCTATTATGTTTTGAACAATGGCATTATGAATATTAGTATAAAGTGAGATTACATCTAAAGAATATAATTTATGATATTCCTTAAGTTGTAAATTTTTTAGATTATCAACTGAATGATAGGAGTTCCTGATATAAAATTGATTTTGATTTATTACTTTTTTTAAAATTGAAGGAAGAAATTTCGAAAGATTATATAGAGGAGATTGAATATATGAAACAATTGGTCTCAATGGAATGATATTTTTATGTATTTTAGGTGAACCATAAAATTTCAGTGGTAAACTATTATGTTGTTTTATCTCTTCAAATGTTTTTGGTGATATGAAACTATTTTTGTCCCATTTTCTCTTTACTTTGTTACTTTCATTCTGTGAATTTTTTGTGAGATCTCTATAGATTTATTTATACGTAATTGTATCATTCAGTATTTCGATGATTTTTTGTTCATATTCATTAGTTTCTAATAAAATATAAAAAATAATAATGAAAATAGAAAAATAAATATTCTTAGTGAAAAAATAAACTCAAGAAAATGAGAAAATTCAACAAACTTTACGCTGAACAAATGAATATAGAATTTTCAACAACATCATCATCTTATGATGATGTTATGAATACAACAAAAACAGAAATACCAAAATATGTCAACAATAAATAACATAGATCCAATTCCAATTTTCAATATTATAACAAAAATAGAAACAAGTGTTTCAAAATTACATACCGAAAATCGAACTCAATTCGACTGAAGGAAACTAACAATAAAATCATACCATAATAATTTGCAAATTATAGAAAATACATCTGAAAATAAACGTTTAATGAAAAATTTAAACAAATCAAAATCATTCATAAAATCTATTCCACAATTAACTATAACAAAATCCAATGAAGGAAATAAGAACTATGAATTTGAAGAAAAAATTAACGAAATGCTGAATGATACAATTACGTATAAAAAAATTGATAAGGATCTAACAAAAACCTTACAGAATGAAACTAACAAACTAATAAAAAAAATTAGAAAAAAATTGTTTTATATAACCAAAAATATCTAAAGAGTTAATACAACATAACAGTTCACCACTCAAATTTACTGGTTTACCCAAAATACATAAAAATAACATTTCATTAAGACCAATTGTTTCATATATTCAATCTCCCCTATATAATCTTTCTAAATTTATTTCTTCAATTTTAAAAAATGTAATAAATCAAAATCAATTTTATATCAAGAACACTTATCATTCAGTTGATAATCTAAAAAATTATAACTTAATGAAAATCATAAATTATATTCTTTAGATGTAATCTCACTCTATACCTATATACCTAATGCAATTGTTCCGAACATAATAGATCAAAAATGAAATACTTTTTATATTGATACATGGAATGGAATACACCTGGCTTACCATGATTTTTTCAGAAGTTTCCTCATGGTGAAAAAGACTGAAACTTCCGAAGCGAGTGCTAAGCCAGAAATATTCCTCTGATACTAAAAATCAATAGGTGAAAATACAAAAAAAATAATTTGATTTATCTCAAAAACAAGTTGTACATTTTGATATCTGTAGTTATTCATAAAATTGAATTTTTCATTAGTTTTGACAAAGTTGTGATATACAACGAAACGTCAATTAAGTTTTTCATATTAAAAGAAGCCTGTTATTGCTAAAAACATTCGAAATAAACTATCTTAAACAGACAATAAATCAATTTTAAAATATATATATATATATATATATATATATATATATATATATATATTATATATATATATATATATATATATATATATATATATATATATATATATATATATATATATATATATCGAGAATTCGAAAATCGAGAAATTCTTTCAATTTCTACTCACCAACATCTCTTCGAGATTGTAGAAGGTTAGTTCTTCACTTTCACTCAAATCCATTTTTCACCAAATTTCAAAAATATTAAATATCTAAACTACGTTAACACTCAACAATTCTATTGATAAAAGTGACGATCTGAGAGAATGTCAGCATATTTATACTGATGCTAAATAAATATGTATGGGGTAGTTCCACTGAGTTAGAATGGTGGGAATTAACCCCACCCATGAAATGAAAATAGAGAAATTTTTCTTCATTTCATAAATCATCATACTTTGTACCTCAACAATTAGACAGCATTGTATTGAAATATAAATTTATGCAATAAGAGGCTGTGAAATCTGAACAATTCACTTTTTTCATTATAATTTCCCCTAAATATGTTAATTTTGAAATATATAATTTTCGGAGAAATATCAAAATTCTGAAAAATCTCCAATTTGTAGAAAAAGGTTACCAGAAAATAATTTTTCTATAATTACGATTAAATTTTCTACCTAAACAATTTCTATTATTGCAAGAAATATCAATTTGCAGATGAAATATCGGTAGCAGAAAAACTCATAATAATTCATATTTTTATCACCTGATATTCCATTTCAAGTGTATTTTATTGAGGAACCATAAGAAAAAGTAATAATAGTTTGAACAAATATATTCGTTTTTCACAAAAACGAAAACATAATTATTTACATAGTTTCTTAAAAATTTCAATTGCAATATATGAAATATGAACGTTAATTCGGTACTCCAAACTTTTCTCAAAACCCTAGAGGTATTCTTAGGTTGAAGATTTCATTTATTACAGATTTACTATTATTACGTCTCTATTGAAATTCATTCAACTATTATGAAAGTAAAAAATATTAGTGACAACAGTTTTCAACCTTTAAATATATTCGAGCTTCAATTTACGTAAGAAAAATATTAACATGTAATAAACAAACCTTTCATTTATTTTAATGTTATTGGGATTTGTGTTTAATTTTTCATCATCTCTGAAATTATACAGCTCCAAAATGAATATATTCGAATCAAGATATCAGTTATAAAAGATCATACTGATAATCAATTATCGCTATTGATACTGTGAACAAATAGTTCATAATAAGTTAAATAATTATTATTAGTGAGAATACAGGGTTAGAAGTATTAATAAGTGATTAAAAACAAGTTTCTGCTTGCACACTTACCCTGAGTCCAGTTTATGTAATACCACTAATAACAGCAGATCGTACATCAAAAAGTTGTAGAACTACTCGATTCTATTATAAAGAATAAATATGAAATTGAAAATACAAACTAGAGGATAATTCAAACAATTGCATTTGATTCGCACATTTATTGTGTTAATGTGACTCGTTTCGTCGGTATTACCGACTCCTTCAGACCTTAACAGAATACTTTAGATATTATTCAGTATGTAAATATAAAAAGTGTATTATTTTATCAACATTTCAGAACAGTGAATTCCTAATCCATTTTTGTTTCAGATTAAAGAGGAAAGCATTGAAAACTATCATCACATGAATATCTGGAATAAAAGTTTTCCTCCATGTAAAAATAGGAAAAAATATTTTTCATCTTCAACAGTATTCAGCCTAGTCCCTGGCAATACCTGGAACAAGACCTCCTGGATTTGATGAGTAGTGTGGTTCGAAGGAGATTCCTTGATGAGAGTTCCATATAACGATAAATAAATATATATATATATATATATATATATATATATATATATATATATATATATATATATATATATATATATATATATATATATATATATATATATATATATATATATATATATATATATATATATATATATATATATATATATATATATATATATATATATATATATATATATATATATATATATATATATATATATATATATATATATATATATATATATATATATATATATATATATATATATATATATATATATATATATATATATATATATATATGTAATCACCTCCACCAATGCTGGCCTCATTCGGACACCAAATACTACTTTCTGTTATAACAAAAACATTATTTGTTACTTTCGTCACTTTTATATAATTTCAATATATCTAGTCTGAATATAGAAAATGGTCACTAAAATATTTCCTAAAATTTACTATGGGATAATTCAAACACTGAATGACACATTATCAAAATGTGCCGCTTTTCGAAACGGTCCTCAAGAAGAATTCTCAAAGGCGTTTCGTACTGAAAAAGTTTTTTACATTAAAAGGCCAACAATGGTGATTTATTTGAATCAAATTCGTCATTAGGAAAATTCTCAGTATTTTTGTGTCTATTGATTTCTAATATTTACCGTGTATTCAATGTGTTATAATGCAGTAGTAATATGCAAGAAAGTTCCATCAGTGGTAGTGGCTTTCCCGCGCATTGGCTTCCCGTAGATACATCAGAGAAAGCCTGACACTTTCTGCCTGGCAACTTCTGGGTCTTACCGAGACTCAGCAGGTCTTTCACACAAAGCACCTTTCATTCACGCAATTTATACTTTTGTAAAACAAATGAAATATTTTAATTTACATGTGTTGGAACTCTTCGAACCATTAAATAATCCATATTAACCGAAATGTATGAGAGAATTTCTGGAAATATTAGAATTACAGAAATTTCATTTCATTGCCATAACGATAAAAAAATTCTATGTGAAAATTATTTGAAAATATGATACCTTATATCTACTGACATATTAGAAAATTGAAGTTTTTAATGTTTTTTCACAATCCTAAAATAATTGAGAAAAAATGGGGTTATTGATGATAATGCCTTTTCTATACAATTGTGTTACTAATTCCGGTATTTTATCAGGAATGCGATGAGAAATACAAATATTTTGCATATATTTATACAGTTGTTCTACATGTATAAAGGTTTCGATATTGATTAAATATAACTCGAAAATCGGGTTTTGGTAATAAGAGTACCAACAGGTTTCCAAAAAAACTAATCAAAAGTAATTAGTTTTGAAAAATTATCAAAAGTATTTCTTGATGAAACATTGTTTAATATATCAAATAAAAACACTTTGCTTCGTTTCACAAAATTTATACTGACATTTTTCGACCAATATTCTTATACACCTATACATCGTTACCTGGAATAGACTTAAGGCTGATATCGATGTCTCCGAAGTAGAGGGACAGGTCAACATACAGGTAAAAGTATTAATTTAAATCTAAGAATTATTATGGAATAACAAAGTAGGTTTCAAATTAAGAAATTAAAGAAAGTACCATCAATGAAAAGGAGTATTGCCTGGTAATTTAAATATAATTGTTGTGGGTTATAGGCAAAAATAAGAGGCCACTATGAATAGATTTTAAACTTGTAAATCAATCATAATTTTTATCAGTAGAACAGTAGAATTGTATAAACACCTTTTTCAGAGTCCTGATGAAGACTGTAAACACAGTCGAAATATAGACCAGGCAGACAAATTGGATAAAATCTATTCAAAGTGGCCTCATATTTATGCCTATAACCCAACAATTATATATTATATATATATATATATATATATATTTATATATATATATATATATATATATATATATATATATATATATATATATATATATATATATATATATATATATATATATATATATATATAGGTAAAACTAGTAGAAATTTCGGGACTGGAATACAGGAATATAAATATTGCTTCGCGCATAATAGAAGTAATTCGAATTATGCTAACCATTTATTAACAGAAAACGTTACTTTCAATGAACAGATAGAATTGAACCAGTCACTCTTGTTAAACCTTTTCAGGTATTGAAAATTAGATTTCAGGATGGGTTATCTTTGGTAAAACCCAAATTCATAAAATCTCAAATTCCTAATATTTTATACCTGTTTTTTCAAATGTGTTGTTATTATTCTGTTAGCATCTGAAGAAGTCGTTTGTAACGACGAAACGCGTCATGCTATTTAGTAAATAAAGTGTAAGTTATAAGTTCACGTGTTTGAATTCAAGTTTATACTCAATTATAATGGATTTACATCAAGTGAACGCCAACACTATTGAAAAACTAATTGTTCGTTTGAATGACCTGAAATGTTGTCTGAAATTGCAGAATGTTTATGTTTATTTTCATAAATGCAATATTTTTCCAATGAAATAGATTCTTTATATATAACAGATTGAAATAGATTCAAGTATTTGCGAAATTTAATATATTTTATATTATTGTTTTTTTTTTCGGTTTTAAAAAGCGACAGCATATTTCAAAGAATGAATGTTTGAATAGCTTTCATTAGTTAAGCCTTTCATTTTTGAGCCTGAGTTTGGTGGTCATCCCCTGTGTGCCCATAGGGGAGGACCCCTGTTTTTTTAGCGGAGCTAGCTGACGAATGTAGGGATATAAATCAATTAATTTTGAGGAATTTTTCAAATGAGATTTTTTTTTGAAGCTTACATTTTCTATAGCGAAGCTAGCTAATGTAAGGATTTAAAATGATTAATTTTAAAAAAAAATTTCAAATGAGATTTTCTTTGAAGCTCACATTCTCTATTGCTGAGCTAGCTGACGAATGTAAGGATTTGAAATAATTAATTTTAAAAAATTCTTTGAATGAGATTTTCTTTGAAGCTTTCATTTTCTATATGGGAGCTAGTTGACGAATGTAAGGATTTAAAATATTCAATTTTAAAAAATTCTTTGAATGAGATTTTCTTTGAAGCTTTCATTTCGGCTGACGAATGTAAGGATTTAAAATAATTAATTTCATGAAATTCTTCAAATGAGATTTTCTTTGAAGGTCACATTTTTTATATCGGAGATAGCTGACGAATGTAAGGATTTGTGGTAATCAATTTTAAAGAGTTCTTCAAATGAGATTTTCTTTGAAACTTATATTTCCTATAGTGGAGCTAGCTGATGAATGCAAGGAAATAACAAACTCAATTTCGAAAAAAATTTTAAAGGAGATTTTCTTCGAAGCTTACATTTTCTATAGCGGAGCTAGCTGACGAATGTAAGGATTTAAAGTAATTAATTTTGAACAAATTCTTAAAATGAGATTTTCTTTGAAGCTTTCATTTTCTATAGCGGAGCTGGCTGACGAATGTAAGGATTTAAAATAATTAATTTTGAAAAATTCTTCAAATGAGATTCTCTTTGAAGCTTGCATTTTTTATAGCGGAGCTGGCTGTCGAATGTAAGGATTTAAAATAATTAATATTAAGAAATTCTTTAAATGAGATTTTCTCTGAAGCTTACATTTTCTATAGCGGAGCTAGCTGATGAATGTGAGGATTTGAAATAATTAATTTTAAAAAATTCTTTAAATGAGATTTTCTTTGAAGCTTACATCTTCTATACCTTATATCTACTGACATATTAGAAAATTGAAGTTTTTAATGTTTTTTCACAATCCTAAAATAATTGAGAAAAATTGGGGTTATTGATGATAATGCCTTTTCTATACAATTGTGTCACTAATTTCGGTATTTTATCAGGAATGCGATGAGAAATACAAATACTTTGCATATATTTATACAGTTGTTCTACATGCATAAAGGTTTCGATATTGATTAAATATAACTCGAAAATCGGGTTTTGGTAATAAGAGTACCAACAGGTTTCCAAAAAAACTAATCAAAAGTAATTAGTTTTGAAAAATTATCAAAAGTATTTCTTGATGAAACATTGTTTAATATATTAAATAAAAACACTTTGCTTCGTTTCACAAAATTTATACTGACATTTTTCGACCAATATTCTTATTCACCTATACATCGTTACCTGAAATAGACTTAAGGCTGATATAGATGTCTCCGAAGTAGGGGGACAGGTCAACATACAGGTAAAAGTATTGATTTAAATCTAAGAATTATTATGGAATAACAAAGTAGGTTTCAAATTAAGAAATTAAAGAAAGTACCATCAATGAAAAGGAGTATTGCCTTTAATTTAAATATAATTGTTGTGAGTTATAGGCAAAAATAAGAGGCCACTATGAATAGATTTTAAACTTGTAAATCAATCATAATTTTTATCAGTAGAATTGTATAAACACCTTTTTCAGAATCCTGATGAAGACTGTAAACACAGTCGAAATATAGACCAGGCAGACAAATTGGATAAAATCTATTCAAAGTGGCCTCATATTTATGCCTATAACCAACAACAATTATATTTATATATATATATATATATATATATATATATATATATATATATATATATATATTTTATATATATATATATATATATATATATATATATATATATATATATATATATATATATATATATATATATATATATATATATATATATATATATATAGGTAAAACTAGTAGAAATTTCGGGACTGGAATACAGGAATATAAATATTGCTTCGCGCATAGTAGAAGTAATTCGAATTATGCTAACCATTTATTAACAGAAAACGTTACTTTCAATGAACAGATAGAATTGAACCAATCACTCTTGTTAAACCTTTTCAGGTATTGAAAATTAGATTTCAGAATGGGTTATCTTTGGTAAAACCCAAATTCATAAAATCTCAAATTTCTAATATTTTATACCTGTTTTTTCAAATGTGTTGTTATTATTCTGTTAGCATCTGAAGAAGTCTTTTGTAACGACGAAACGCGTCATGCTATTTAGTAAATAAAGTGTAAATTATAAGTTAACGTGTTTGAATTCAAGTTTATACTCAATTATAATGGATTTACATCAAGTGAACGCCAACACTATTGAATAACTAATTGTTCGTTTGAATGACCTGAAATGTTGTCTGAAATTGCAGAATGTTTATGTTTATTTTCATAAATGCAATATTTTTCCAATGAAATAGAATCTTTATATATAACAGATTGTAATAGATTCAAGTATTTGCGAAATTTAATATATTTTATATTATTGTTTTTTTTTTCGGTTTTAAAAAGCGACAGCATATTTCAAAGAATGAATGTTTGAATAGCTTTCATTAGTTGAGCCTTTCACTTTCGAGCCTGAGTTTGGTGGTCATCCCCTGTGTGCCCATAGGGGAGGACCCCTGTTTTTTTAGCGGAGCTAGCTGACGAATGTAGGGATATAAAACAATTAATTTTGAGGAATTTTTCAAATGAGATTTTTTTTTGAAGCTTACATTTTCTATAGCGAAGCTAGCTGACTAATGTAAGGATTTAAAATGATTAATTTTAAAAAAAAATTTTAAATGAGATTTTCTTTGAAGCTCACATTCTCTATTGCTGAGCTAGCTGACGAATGTAAGGTTTTAAAATAATAAATTCTGAAGAAATTTTTGAAAGAGATTTTCTTTGAAGCGGAGCTAGCTGACGAATGTAAGGATTCAAAAAAAATTTTAAAATATTCTCTGTATGAGATTTTCTTTGAAGCATACATTTTCTATAGTGGAGGTAGCTGACAAATGTAAGGATTAAAAATAATTAATTTCAAGAAATTCTTCAAATGAGATTTTCTTTGAAGATTACATTTTTTATATCGGAGATAGCTGACGAATGTAAGGATTTGTGGAAATCAATTTTAAAAAGTTCTTTGAATGAGATTTTCTTTGAAACTTATATTTTCTATAGTGGAGCTAGCTGATGAATGCAAGGAAATAACATGATCAATTTCAAAAAAATTTTTAAAAGAGATTTTCTTCGAAGCTTACATTTTCTATCGCGGAGCTAGCTGACGAATGTAAGGATTTAAAATAATTAATTTCAAGAAATTCTTCAAATGAGATTTTCTATGAAGATTACATTTTTTATATCGGAGATAGCTGACGAATGTAAGGATTTGTGGTAATTAATTTTAAAAAGTTCTTCAAATGAGATTTTCTTTGAAATTTATATTTCCTATAGTGGAGCTAGCTGATAAATGCAAGGAAATAACATACTCAATTTCAAAAAAAATTTTAAAAGAGATTTTCTTCGAAGCTTACATTTTCTATAACGGAGCTAGCTGACGAATGTAAGGATTTAAAATAATTAATTTTGAAAAAATTCTTTAAATGAGATTTTCTTTGAAGTTTTCATTTTCTATAGCGGAGCTGGCTGACGAATGTAAGGATTTAAAATTATTAATTCTGAAAAATTCTTCAAATGAGATTCTCTTTGAAGCTTGCATTTTCTATAGCGGAGCTGGCTGACGAATGTAAGGATTTAAAATAATTGATATTAAGAAATTCTTTAAAAGAGATTTTCTCTGAAGCTTACATTTTCTATAGCGGAGCTAGCGGACGAATGTAAGGTTTAAAAATAATTAATTTTAAAAAATTCTTTTAATGAAATTTTCTTTGAAGCTTACATTTTCTATAGCGGAGCTAGCTGATGAATGTAAGGATTTGAAATAATTAATTTTAAAAAATTCTTTAAATGAGATTTTCTTTGAAGCTTACATCTTCTATAGCGGAGCTAGCTGACGATTGTAAGGATTTAAAATAATTAATTTTAAAAAATTCTTCAAATGAGATTTTCTTTGAAGCTTTCATTTTCTATAGCGGAGCTAGCTGACGAATGTAAGGATTTGAAATAATTAATTTTAAAAAATTCTTTGAATGAGATTTGCTTTGAAGCTTTCATTTTCTATATGGGAGCTAGTTGACGAATGTAAGGATTTAAAATATTCAATTTTAAAAAATTCTTTGAATGAGATTTTCTTTGACGCTTTCATTTTCTATAGCGGAGCTAGCTGACGAATGTAAGGATTTAAAATAATTAATTTCAATAAATTCTTCAAATGAGATTTTTTGAAGATTACATTTTTTATATCGGAGATAGCTGACGAATGTAAGGATTTGTGGTAATCAATTTTAAAGAGTTCTTCAAATGAGAATTTCTTTGAAACTTATATTTTCTATAGTGGAGCTAGCTGATGAATGCAAGGATATAACTGTAATCAATTTCGAAAAAATTTTTAAAGGAGATTTTCTTCGAAGCTTACATTTTCTATAGCGGAGCTAGCTGACGAATGTAAGGATTCAAAATAATTAATTTTGAAAAAATTCTTTAAATGAGATTTTCTTTGAAGCTTTCATTTTCTATAGCGGAGCTGGCTGACGAATGTAAGGATTTAAAATAATTAATTTTGAAAAATTCTTCAAATGAGATTTTCTTTGAAGCTTGCATTTTTTATAGCGGAGCTAGCTGACGAATGTAAGGATTTAAAAAAATTAATATTAAGAAATTTTTTAAATGAGATTTTCTTTGAAACTTACATTTTCTATAGCGGAGCTAGCTGACGAATGTAAGGATTTTAAATAATTAATTTTAAAAAATTTTTCAAATGAGATTTCCTTTGAAGCTTACATTTTCTATAGCGGAGCTAGCTGATGAATGTAAGGATTTGAAATAATTAATTTTAAAAAATTTTTTAAATGAGATTTTCTTTGAAGCTTACATTTTCTATAGCGGAGCAAGCTGACGAATGTAAGGATTTGAAATAATTAATTTTGAAAAATTCATCAAATGAGATTTTCTTTAAAAGCTTTCATTTTCTATAGCGGAGCTAGCTGACGAATGTAAGGATTTGAAATAATTAATTTTAAAAAATTTTCAAATGAGATTTTCTTTGAAGCTTTCATTTTCTATATGGGAGCTAGTTGACGAATGTAAGGATTTAAAATAATTAATTTCAAAAATTTTTTGAATGAGATTTTCTTTGAAGCTTTCATTTTCTATAGCGGAGCTAGCTGACGAATGTAAGGATTAAAAATTATTAAATTTAAAAATTTTTAATTTGATTTTCTTTGACGTTTTAATTTTCATAACGGAGCTAGCTGACGATGTAGGGATTTAAATAATTAATTTTGAAGAATTTTTTGAATGAGATTTTCTTTGAAGCTTACATTGTCTATGGCGGAGACAGCTGACGAATGTAGGGAATTTAAATAATTAATTTTAAAAATTTTTTAAATGAGATTTTCTTTGAAGCTTTCGTTTTCTATAGCGGAGCTGGCTGACGAATGTAAGGATTTAAAATAATTAATTTTAAAAATTTTTTGAATGAGATTTTCTTTAAAAGCTCACATTTTATATAGCGGAGCTAGCTGACGAATGTAAGGGTTTAAAATAATTAATTTTAAAAATTTTTCAATGAAATTTTTTTTAAAACTTACATTTTCTATAGCGGAGCTAGCTGACAAATGTAAGGATTTGAAATAATTAATTTAAAAATTTTTTGAAATGAGATTTTCTTTGAAGCTTACTTTTTCTATAGCGGAGCTAGCTGACGAATGTAAGAATTTAAAATAATTATTTTAAAAAATTTTTTAAATGAGATTTTCTTTAAAACTTACATTTTCTATAGCGGAGCTAGCTGACGAATGTAAGGATTTAAAGTAATTAATTTTAAAAATTTTTTTAAATAGGATTTTCTTTAAAACTTGCATTTTCTATAGCGGAGCTAGCTGACGAATGTAGGGATTGAAATTAATTAATTTAAAAATTTTTTTAAATAGGATTTTCTTCAAAACTTTATATTTTCTATAGCGGAGCTAGCTGACAAATATAAGGATTAAAAATTAATTAATTAAAAATTTTTTTGAATGAGATTTTCTTTGAAGGTTCCATTTTATAGCGGAGCTAGCTGACAAATGTTAGTATTCAAAATAATTGATTTAAAAAAATTTTTAAATGAGATTATCTTGAAGCTTACAATTTCTTTATCAAAGTGGTTGAGGAATGTAGGGATTTGAAATATTAAAAAAAAATAAGTAATAGTAAATTTTTGCATGTCTTTTTGAGAAGGGGTTTTTGGAATTCAATTTTAGTTGATTATTCATATAAATATTCGTTATATATATTTATATATATGAAAATTCATAAATTGTTGTTTTTTGTATTAAAAAATTTCAATTATTTAAGTTATTAAGATTTAGTAAAATATATAAGTATCAACAAAATTTGTGCAGCAGATGCAGTTATACAATTAATGCAATATAAATTGATATTATATATTAATATTAATATAATCTTTTTAATAGTTCTTATTGAAAAAAGGTTTGCGACCTCGATGTTGGATTAAAATTTATTTTTGGTGTAGAAGCTAAAATGTTAGGTCTTTTCGACCTTTGAAAATTTACATGATCTTAGTTTGAACCGGTGTAAGCCAGGTTGGTTTGTATCTTAAATAGAAAAAATATTTATATAAATCTTATATAAATCTTAAATACTTAAAATAATAATTAAGAATTTTATTTTGGCAGATTATTGCAAAGAATTTAGAATCTTTGAATGTATATTTGTACAAATAAAAATTGATTTATTATTAAATTTTTTAATTTTATGAATAGCTGTATCATTAGGGGTAGCATTTTTAACAATATTAGACTGTAAATTATTGTAAAGGTCCAAAAAAGTGGGATTTTTAGGAATCTTGTAACGTTTTAAAGATGCAATTGAGTTATTTTCTAAAGAACAAATGTTTCCTTTCATATCAAATTATTTAATTTTTTCATCACTTTTTTTTAGTTCATTTTTATTTTTATTATTTTGAGTAAGATTCCTAATATTTTTAGTGTTTTCGAGTTTTAATTTTTCAATAATAATTTTTTTAGTTTATCGAGATTAGGGGTTTATATAATTATAATATCTAGTTGATCTTCAAATTCTAATTATTCACTTCTAGGAAGTTTACGATCTGTAGCTCAAACAATTTCTTATGAAGTTATATTATTTATTATTACATTAAAATATTTAATTTTAATTTCTTCTTCAAGTTTATATGATTTTTTAAATTTTCAAAAATTTCCATGATTATTATTCTTAACCTTTCGTTCAAGCTTTATATGGTTAGTTTCAAGCTTTGCAGAAACAAATACAACACCTTTTGATTTTGCAGAAGGTGAATCAGAATTAGTTTCTAGTTTTGATGTTGAATATAGAAGAGGTGGGTTTACTTTAATTTTTTTAGCTGAATATTCTAGAATTATATTTATGAGTAAATTGAGAGTATTAATATTTATAGGTGGGAATATTAATTCTTTTTTTTAATGAAAGTGGTTTTTTTTACTTTTTTTTTTGAGTATGAGTTCGAGGAACATTACCTCGGTTTGGTTATGATAAGTTAATATATTTATCTCGAAAAGTTTATTTACCAGTTTCTTCAAATTATTCAATATTCTATTTAGGGTTGAAATGCTTCATTTTATCCTTAATGTTTTAGTTAATTGAAATTAGTCCAAACTAATAGAAAATTATTTCTTTTTTATATTTTCAGAGTATATACATCAACAAGTTCATTATTTGAATAAAATTAAATCTCAAAATTTAAGAAACTAAAGTACTAATTTAAAAATATAGAAAATAGAAAATTGTACAAATTTGACTTGTCAAAATGAAAGGAATTTATACTGGTTGAGATCCTAATCAAGTGAGAAAAATTAAAAGAGTAACGAAAAATCAAAATAATTTTTCATTCAAGAAATAGGAAGTATTTCTTTTTATTAATTTTTCATTTGTAAAAGGTAGGAATAAAAAAATTCAAAATTGATAGAAAGAGAGCAATTACTCCTCCTAATTTGTTTGGGATTGAACGAAGAATAATATATGCGAAAAGAAAATATCATTCTGGTTGAATATGGACAAGGGTAGATAAAGGATTAGCAGGAATAAAATTATCAGGGTCCGTAAGATTATAAGGTTTGATTAATATAATAAAAATAAAAATTAAATTGAATATAATTAATCTCAATAAATCTTTGTAAGAAAAATATGGATGAAAAGAAATTTTGAAAGAGTTCCTATTTATTCCTAAAGGATTTTCAGATGTTTAATGTAAAAATATAAAATGAATTAAAATTTATCTTGTAATTAAGAAAGGTATTAAATAATGTAAAGAAAAAAATCGAGAAAGAGTAGCATTATCTACTGCAGAACCTCCTCATAATCATTAAACTAAAGAATTTCCGATGTAAGGGATGGTTGAAAAGAGATTTGTAATTACTGTTGCTCCTCAAAAAAAAAATTGACCTCAAGGCAATACATAACCTAAAAAAGCTTATTATTATTATTATTATTATTGAGATTTTCTTCACAACGAAAGCATTTATTAATAATATTATTTAGTAAAGAGTTTATTATTTTATCTTTATTAATTTTTATTATTTTTTAAATGTTAGTAATGAATATTATTTTAAAATAATTTTTTCATCTTTTAGAGTTTGTGAAAGAGCTTTAGGGTTATCTTTATTAGTTTCTTAAATTCGTTCTCATGGAAGAGATTATTTTGATATATTTAATTTATTATGATAGAATTTGTTTTATGTTTAGTATTCTTGATATAAGTAAATGAATAAAATTTTTGGTTAGTTCAAAATTTATTTATTATTTTATTTTCATTTTTTATATTTTATGATTCATTTAGATGTTATAGAAATTTGAGTTTAATTTTAGCGTGTGATTTGATTTCTTATTTATTGATTATGTTTAGATTTTGATTAAGGTTTTCAATTATTTTATCGAGAGAAAAAATTTTAAAAAATAAGGATTTTGAGAAAATTTTTATTTAGCTAGTTTAATATTATTTAAATTTTTTTTAAACTTTTTCTTCATTAAATTTGTTTTTTTTTTATTTAATATTTGAAGCTTGTTCAATTCCAATTATATTAATTTTTTTGGGTTGAGGTTATCAGCCTGAACGAATTCAAGCGGGAGTTTATTTAATTGTTTATACTTTTTTATGTTCATTACCTATACTTTTATTCATTTTTAAATTTTATATAAATTATTTTAGATTAGATTATATTTTTTTGAATAAAAATTTCAGTAATTTAATTTTTTATCTTATATTATATATAGTTTTTTCAGTTAATTTACCAATATTTATTGTTCAGTTGTGGCTTCCTAAGGCTCATGTAGAGGCTCCGTTTGCTGGGCCAATAATTTGAGCGGGGGTAATATTGAAATTAGAGGGTTATGAATTAATGCGATTATTAATTTTATTTAAAGAAATTAATATTAAAATTGATTATTTTTTGATTAATTCATCTTTATTAGGAGGAGTATTATTTCTTCACTTTGTTACGTCAAAGTGATATAAAATCTTTAATCGCTTATTCTTCTGTGAATCATAATGGTTTAATGTTAAGAGGATTATTAACCTTAAGAAATTGAGGATTTATCAGTTCTTTTCTTATTGGACATTTCTCGAATACATAGAATAGGTAAACTAGAATTATGAATACAGAGAAAACAGGTAAACAACAGGTAGAAGGGATCTTCAGGTTTATTTGCTTCAGTTGATATTTGTTATGAACGATTCATAAGACGAAGGTTATATTTAGTTAAAGGATTATTAAATATTTGTCCAGTCATTTCTTTATGATGATTTTTATTGTTAAGTTCTAATATAGCAGCTCCTCCTTCCTTAAATTTGATAGGGGAGATCATATTAATTAATAGATTAGTATGGTAAACTTATACCATATTGTATGGTATTTCATTTTAATTTTAATTATAATATGAATTTTTAGAGCTTCTTATAGACTATATTTGTATTCATTTTCTGAACATGAGAAAATAATTTATCTATTAGAATAATGAAAAATATAAATTTACGTGAATTTATAATTTTATTTTTATATTGAGCTCCTTTAAATTTAATGTTTTTGAAGAGTATATTTTTATTTATTTAATTTAAGTATTTTAATGAAAATTTTGAATTGTAGCTTCAAAAATATTTTTTAATCTCGAATTATTCTGATTTTCGTTTTTTTTATATTTGTAATTTCATTTATTTTAGGAATAAATTTTACTTCAAATGTAATTACTTATTTATTAGAGTTTAGATTTTTTATTTCGAATTCACTTTCTTTAGAATTTATTATTCTTCTTGATTGAATATTCTCGATATTCATACGATTCGTTTCAATAATTTCATCAATTAATAAATCGATAATAATTAATCGATGGTAATTATTTACCGAGATACTTATATAGAGTATGAAATTTTTAAGGTTCGATTTATTATATTACTAGTTTTATTTGTTTTACCTACAATATTTTTAATTTCAAGGCATAATTTAATTTCAATTTTATAAGGTTGAGATGGATTAGGGTTAGTTTCTTATTCATAATAAAACAGTATTTAGAATTTCCTCAGAATTTAATATAAAATGCGCATAACGGCGTTTCGAAGTACTAGTTCTTCATCAAATGCTGGATTAATATTATGTGTAATTTTACAAAGTCAATACTTATAGCTATTTTCACAGAACATACCAGGTATGTTCTATGGCTTACTTGGAATGAGGACCATACACTGATATTTAACAAAAGGATCATATACTTGGAGATGAACACAGAAAAGAAATTTCTTGAGTCAGGTATTCCAACTGAATGTAGGAAAGATACAAATATACAACTAAGATTTCTAAGAACAAATATTCATCATAACCATATTTTAATTGGAGGTTTTGGAAATTTATTAGTGCCCTCAATAATTGGTGCTCTTGATATAGCTTTCTCTCGACTAAATAATATAAGATATCTCCCCCCAGCTTTAACGTTTAACAGTTTACAGTTTACAGTTTACAGTTTTTTTACGTTTACAGTTTACAGAACAGTTTACCCCCCTCTTTCAGCCAATATCGCTCATAGATGCCATTCTGTTGATTTAGCAATTTTTAGATTACACCTAGCCGCTGTATCATCAATTTTAGGGGCAATCAATTTTATTACAACTATAATAATTAATATACGACCTATCGGCATACAATTAGATAAACTCCCTTTATTCGCTTGATCAATTTTCATTACAGCTATTTTACTTCTTCTACCTCTTCCTGTATTAGCAGTAGCAATTAGTTTGCTCTTAGCGGATCGAAATATTAATACTTCATTTTTTGATCATAGATGTAGATACTCGAGCTTACTTTACTTCAGCTACTATAATTATTGCAGTACCTACAGGTATTAAAATTTTTTCTTGACTTGCTACTTTACATGGGGTACAATTTTCTTTTAGTCCTTCATTAATATGAGTTTTAGGATTTCTATTTCTTTTTACTATCGGAGGTTTAACTGGAGTAGTTTTAGCTAATTCCTCTATTGATATTATTTTACATGATACATACTATGTTGTAGCTCATTTTCATTATGTTCTATCTATAGGAGCTGTATTTGCTATTATAGCAGGATTTATTCATTGATTTCCTTTATTTACAAATTTTAATTTAAATAAAAAATTTTTAAAAATTCAATTTTTTATTATATTTGTTGGAGTAAATTTAACATTCTTCCCCCAACATTTTCTAGGATTAATGGGTATACCTCGTCGATACTCTGATTACCCAGATGCATATTTAATATGAAATAAAATTTCTTCATTCTTTTGTCATATTTAGCATAAGAAATTTCGGCGAACGATTCATTTAAGATTTGGCTTGCGTTTATGGTGTTTATAAGAGCAATCGTTACGAAAATTTGAGATAATCGATTTGAAATTTGTTTCGACTCTTTGCTAATACCTTGATATCATTTGGTGTCAGATCCTATAGTGGATCAACTTTGGGTTTGAACTCTAATCGAAGGTGAGAAAATTAACATTGTGACGTGAAAATGTACACTCTGATATATGTATTGTATTTTGTTACAGAGTTTTTCTTTTTTTATTTGTTTTTTATACATTTCGAATAATATATTCGAAGAAGCTGAATTATTTTGATTCTTGTACTGAGATTTTCGTTTTACTTTGGATTGGAAATCTTCACGAATTCGCTATTTGCAACATCAGACCTAAGGAGATACCACCAAACGGACTCAGTAGGGGTCAATTTACTATCACCGGATACGTTGGAACTCGACTACTTTCAGGGCGGTAACGTACAATAAACTCTTTTATTGACGTAGAAAATTGTAATACCTAATTGGTAAAATACTGAAAAGTATTATCCTTTTGAATTAAATTTTTAACATTTTATAAGTTTTCTTAAAAAGTCTAAATATTCCTATCATTAAAATTCTTACATATTATAAGTTTGTTTCGCAAGTTTAAAATATTCTTTCTAGTAATTAATTCTAAATTTTGTAAACCTTCATTTATTTTTTATAAAACATTTGTGAACGAAAGTGATCACTTCCGCAATATTTTAATTTATCAATTTGGCCAACATATCATATAATTATATTTAAGGGAATATCCTTTTATATTATCATTTTTTTTTTAATTTCAAATCTATATATTTAGGTACTAAGTATATATATATATATTTTTTTTTCGATATATTTTTTTAAATAAAAATATCGTGGCGCCCTTTCAAATATATTTTTCTTTATACCAACTAACCCACCCCTTATTTTATTTGAGCTAGATTTCCGGGCCTAAATGTGTCCTATGTAGGTTACACAAAATGGCGCCCAACGTGGGGCGTTGGTAGAAAGATAATATATCTCGAAACTGAATTTTTTTTTGTTCATGTTATCATTTCAATACTTACTTCAAATAAGAAATTTGATTAAATTATTTGGTTGCAAAACGTTTCTCCTTTGTTTAAAATCTGAGTTCATGTATGTAGCAGATGTGTGAGATGTGTCGATAATTTTTTTTGGAAGATCGAATAATTCTTTGCTTCCTGAAATTTCGGTATCTGATTGGATTACTTGTTTTTGACTCGTTTCATTTCTAGCAGTGTGTTAAATTAATTATCATTATCTACGTCTTTAATAAGTACTCACGATGAATTTTCATAATTTGAGAGTTAATTTTTCAACAAAAGAACAACTTGATTATGAGTTGAGGATAAGAGGTGTGATAACAATTAAAGAGTTTCATCGTAAACGTGTCATTTTAGCTCGGTTGTTAGAACAAGAAAAAAGGCGTAATTTAGATGTCAAAAGTTTTATTGATCCAGAATATCCTTTCGATTCCGAAACGTTAGCTATAACTGCGTCTTTTGCGAAAATAAATGAACTCCTAGAGGAATTTGAAGGTACCGATAAAGATTCAGATTTTGTTAGAATTCTGAATTATATAATACATACTTATTATCGAATAAAAAGGTTAGTTATACCAGAACAAGATATAGATAATTTAATGAAAAATTTTAAATTTGAATCTCATGCTTCAGCTCTAGAGTTTGAGGCTCTTCTCTTCGAAAAGGTAAAAAAACGTAATAATGATATGCAATCAAATAATGAGTCCACCTCTACTACAGTTTCTGGAGTTCTGCCTTCCACCTCCGTTATACCTGATGAGCAAAAAAATCATTACCAGTTTACAAATGGAATCTAACATATAGTGGTCATAGAAACGAAAGTCTTTTTTCATTTCTCAATAGAGTTGAGGAATATTGTAAATCTAGGAACGTTACTAAGTCTGAACTTTTTGTGTGTGCAGCAGAATTATTTTCTGGGGACGCCTTATATTGGTTTCGGACAGTTGAAAGTAAAGTAAGAGACTGGAATTCTTTAGTTAATCTACTGAAAGAACAATTTCTTCCTTTAGATTATGACGATAAAGTCTGGGAACAAATAAGGTTAAGAACTCAGGGCCATAACGAACCAATTCATATTTTCGTTACTAAACTTGAAGCATTATTTGCTAATTTAGGTAGATATGTACCAGAAGTAACACGTCTAAAATATATTAGAAAAAATTTACTTCCTCATTACGCCACTAGTTTAGTTCTTGCGAAAGTAGAGTCAATTTCAGATTTGGTAGAATTTTGCCGCAAAATTGATGATGCCATAAATTCACAGAAACAATATCGCCCTCCTCAAAGAAATTGTAGCATTGAACCAGAGTTAGCATATTGTAGTGATTCGTTATCAACTGTGAGCAGTAATACTACTGAGAGAGAATATTCAACAAGGGATTCTAAATTTTCGAACAATAAATATCAACGTAATGTTTCAACTTTATTAAAAGAACCGTCTGAGAAGGTTGATAGGTCGTCAAGGCAAAACAAGATTCAAATAATCTGTTGGAATTGTCAAGCACCAAATCATACATTCAAAAATTGTCGTTCAAAACGAAAGCGTTTTTGTTATAAGTGTGGAAAAAGAGACGAAACGGTAAAAACTTGTACCTGCTCAAAAAACGAAAATTAGGGATATACAAACACCAACATTGTATATCCCGAAAGAAAATTGTGAATATTAATTTCGATCAACAGGAATGGAATAAATGGTTAGCAGTAATAAAGAGCTTCTATATTGATAGTTCAAAAATTTCTTTAAGTGTATCTCCAATTTTATTACAAAGACAATTTGATAACAGACCGTTTGTAAATATTTCAATTTTTAGCGAAAACTTTTCTGTCCTTCTTGATTCTGGAGCGAATCAAAGTGTATTGGGTTCTGAGGGTATGTTTATTATTGATAGATATAAAATGAGGGTAGAGAGATTTAAAAGTCAAAATATTTCTTTAGCAGATGGAAAAAAATTGAAAATTGCAGGTTGCATAAAATTACCAATTTGCGCAGCAGGTATCTGTAAGATAATAAGGGTACTAATTGTTCCTTCTCTTCCTCATTCTATTATATTAGGTTCTGATTTTTGCAGAAATTTTTTTTTGAAAATTGACTTCAAAGATAATATTTGGAATGTTCAGAGTAGATTAAATAATGTTGAAATAAATGTTATAGAATTCAACAGTCATGATAAATATTCAGATAAAGTCGAAGAACTCAATACTGATTCTAAGCTACATTCGTTATCTGATGCTCAACGCAAGGTGGCTATGGGAGTGATAGAATCTTATTATAGGATAGATGGAAAGAATGGGTTAGGATGTACGAATAGAATTGAAGTAGAATTAGACACTGGAGATTCTAAACCATTTAAACAACGCCAATATCCTCTATCGCCATTTATGCTTGAACATTTGAATAAAGAACTGGATGAAATGTTAAAGTTAGGTGTAGTAGAGCCCTCCAACTCACCATGGAATTCACCTGTGCTTCTTGTAAAGAAAAAAACTGGGAAATACCGCTTTGTTTTCGATGGACGTAAACTCAATACTATAACAAAGCCTGATGCCTATCAGCTTCCGAATGTAAATCGTATTTTGAGTTCTCTGAGAGAAGCAAAATATATTTCATCTTTAGATCAAAATTCTGCGTTTTGGCAAATGCCCTTGGTAGAATCTTCCCGAGAAAAACAGCTTTTTCAGTGCCTGGAAGGGGCCTGTTTCAATTCCGTCGTGTTCCATTTGGTCTAATTAATAGTGCTCAAAAACAACAGCGCCTAATGGATGCTATATTCGGTCCGAAATATGAGCCACGTATATTTATTTATTTGGACGATATCATTGTTATAAGTCCTTCTTTTGAAGAACATATTCAGTTATTAAAGGAAGTATTGGAAATTCTTATTCAGTCAAATCTTACGGTAAATTTAGATAAATGTGAATTTTTCAAGACTTCTTTGAGATATCTTGGCTATATTGTTGATGCTAATGGTTTAAGAACGGATCCTTAAAAATTGTCAGCTATGCTCAACTATCCCAGACCAACAAACACAACGGAAATAAAAAGATTTATTGGACTTACCTCTTGGTACAGGCGATTTATCCCTCACTTCTCAACCATTATAGCTCCTTTAAATGATCTATTAAAGGGATCAATGACAAGAAAAAGACCTATTTCTTGGTCGAATGAAGCTGAAGAAGCTTTTGTAAAATTGAAAGAAGCATTAATATCGGCTCCGATCTTAAAATCTCCAGATTTTACAAAACATTTTATCATTCAATGCGATGCAAGTGATTCGGGTTTGGGGGCTGTGTTATTGCAGGAGATTGATGGACGAGAGTCAGTTATTGCTTTTGCGAGCCGAAGTCTTACTCGTTGCGAGAGAAATCTTTGTGTTACTCAGAGAGAACTTTTGGCCATGATTTTTGCTATCGATAAATTTAGGTGTTATGTTGAAGGCAAACGTTTCACCTTGATAACTGATCATTCAGCACTTCAATTTCTTCGCAAACTCAAAAATCCGACTGGTAAACTAGCTCGCTGGTCTTTACTGCTACAACAGTTTGATTTCGACGTGATCCATAGAAAAGGTAAATATTTGGTCGTGGCTGACTCACTCTCAAGAGCTGTGCCTATTTCGCTCAATTCGATGGACATAGATTTAAAAGGTGCAGATAAATTCTACGAAAAGATGCGGACAAATATAGAAAACCACCCAGATAGATACCCACAATGGAGAGTAGAGAAGGGTTTCGTTTACAAAAATGTACCGTCTACACTTCCAGTCAAAAGTACTATTTCGGAGTGGAAATTGTTAGTTCCAAGATTACAGCGTAATGAAATAATAAGAAAACATCACGATACGACTACATCCTGTCATTTCGGTTTTTACAAAACTGTTTCAAGAGTACAAGAAAATTATTATTGGCCAAAAATGAGACGGGATATTTCAAAATATATAAAGAGATGTAATGTTTGCGGAGCGCAAAAATTGTCTTTTGCAGGTCGAATTGGTGAAATGGGAAATGAAAAGAATGTTAATTTTCCTTGGCAAATTATATCCGCAGATTTAATGGGACCTTTTTCTAAATCGCCTAGAGGTTTCAGTCATCTGTTAGTAATAACTGACTGGTTCTCTAAATTTGTTGTTTTACATCCGTTACGTGACGCCACTGCTGTCAATATAATTAAATTTTTAGAAGAAAAGGTTTTCTTGGTTTATGGTGTTTGTCAATTTATTTTGGTCGATAATGGAAGTCAGTTTGCTGGTAAGAAATTTAAAGAGCTAGCTAAGAAGTATGAAATACAAAAGATTTGGTACAATGCCAAATATCACCCACAAGTAAATTATTGTGAACGAGCGAATCAAACTATTGGAACTTCATTGCGATGCTTTATTGAGGAACATAGAAACTGGGATAAACATTTATGTCAGGTACAGTTCGCTCTTAACAGTGCTCGACATGAAATCACGGGGTATACTCCGAATTTTATAAATTTTTGTAGGAATATTCCTCTTAGTGGAAAATACTACGGTGAAATATTGAGTACGAAAGATATAGAACTATTTCCAGGTAATAGAGAACATTATATTTCCGATATAACCGGAATACGAGAAATTTACGACGAGATAAAAATTAAGTTACATAAAGCTTATGAAAGGAATAAAAATGCATATAATTTGAGAAAAAGAAATGTCACTTTTTTAAAGGGTGAAAAGGTATGGCGGAGAAATAAAGTGTTGAGTGACGCAGCTGATAACTTTTCTGCTAAATTGGCCCCAAAATTTGTTTTGAATGTGATACGCGAAAAAATTTCTGACTTGATTTACTCGCTTGAAAATCTTGACGGTTCAGATGCTGGTAAATGGCATGTTAAGGATATGAAGAAATATTTTGGATCAAATTCGGATGTTTCAGTAGGTTAGATCAACTTTCATTTTCAAACAGATATATGAGAAATAGTGATGAAATGACATTACCGATAATGACCTTTTCTCAATTTAGACATATTCTTTATAATGACCTAATCTCTATTATGACACCCTCGATATACAGGGCGTATGGTACGCGGAGTTACTAAATCATCACTATGTCTATGTTTACATCAAAGAATTTTAAGTGAAATAGTGACAAAATTTCGATCCCCACTCTCATCTTAATGAAAAAAAAGGGAAAAAGAGAAGGAAAAAAAAAATTTTTTTTTTTTGATTTTACGAGAGAGAAAGTGTAGCAATGGAAATGCCGTTTTCATATATTTCCATATAAATTCAAGTAAATATACTTTCCGTATTTTGTGTTGCCTATTCAGTCGCTATTTCAGAAGCCAGTCTTCTCTTCACACCTGTCTTTGAACGATCGTGTAGAACGGTAGAACGAATTATTTTCCATTTCTCTCCTACGTTAAAATATTAATGTGAAACGATCCTTCTTCAATTTTTTACATTTTATGGTATTTCAAGTTAGTTTTCATGTTCCATACTTCTTTTGTCATATTTAGCATAAGAAATTTCGGCGAACGATTCATTTAAGATTTGGCTTGCGTTTATGGTGTTTATAAGAGCAATCGTTACGAAAATTTGAGATAATCGATTTGAAATTTGTTTCGACTCTTTGCTAATACCTTGATATCATTTGGTGTCAGATCCTATAGTGGATCAACTTTGGGTTTGAACTCTAATCGAAGGTGAGAAAATTAACATTGTGACGTGATAATGTACACTCTGATATATGTATTGTATTTTGTTACAGAGTTTTTCTTTTTTTTATTTGTTTTTTATACATTTCGAATAATATATTCGAAGAAGCTGAATTATTTTGATTCTTGTACTGAGATTTTCGTTTTACTTTGGATTGGAAATCTTCACGAATTCGCTATTTGCAACATCAGACCTAAGGAGATACCAACAAACGGACTCAGTAGGGGTCAATTTACTATCACCGGATACGTTGGAACTCGACTACTTTCAGGGCGGTAACGTACAATAAACTCTTTTATTGACGTAGAAAATTGTAATACCTAATTGGTAAAATACTGAAAAGTATTATCCTTTTGAATTAAATTTTTAATAACAAAAGGTGTTTAATAATATAATATATAAATCTCTCATTGTTTGAAAAGATATATACCTACGTATTATTAGTTTCCTTTTAAAATTTCAAATATTCATATGATTAAAATTCTAACATTTTATAAGTTTTCTTAAAAAGTCTAAATATTCCTATCATTAAAATTCTTACATATTATAAGTTTGTTTCGCAAGTTTAAAATATTCTTTCTAGTAATTAATTCTAAATTTTGTAAATCTTCATTTATTTTTTATAAAACATTTGTGAACGAAAGTGATCACTTCCGCAATATTTTAATTTATCAATTTGGCCAACATATCATATAATTATATTTAAGGGAATATCCTTTTATATTATCATTTTTTTTTAATTTCAAATCTATATATTTAGGTACTAAGTATATATATATATTTTTTTTTTTTCGATATAATTTTTCAAATAAAAATATCGTGGCACCCTTTCAAATATATTTTTCTTTATACCAACTAACCCACCCCTTATTTTATTTGAGCTAGATTTCCGGGCCTAAATGTGTCCTATGTAGGTTACACAAAATGGCGCCCAACGTGGGGCGTTGGTAGAAAGATAATATATCTCGAAACTGAATTTTTTTTTGTTCATGTTATCATTTCAATACTTACTTCAAATAAGAAATTTGATTAAATTATTTGGTTGCAAAAAGTTTCTCCTTTGTTTAAAATCTGAGTTCATGTATGTAGCAGATGTGTGAGATGTGTCGATAATTTTTTTTGGAAGATCGAATAATTCTTTGCTTCCTGAAATTTCGGTATCTGATTGGATTACTTGTTTTTGACTCGTTTCATTTCTAGCAGTGTGTTAAATTAATTATCATTATCTACGTCTTTAATAAGTACTCACGATGAATTTTCATAATTTGAGAGTTAATTTTTTAACAAAAGAACAACTTGATTATGAGTTGAGGATAAGAGGTGTGATAACAATTAAAGAGTTTCATCGTAAACGTGTCATTTTAGCTCGGTTGTTAGAACAAGAAAAAAGGCGTAATTTAGATGTCAAAAGTTTTATTGATCCAGAATATCCTTTCGATTCCGAAACGTTAGCTATAACTGCGTCTTTTGCGAAAATAAATGAACTCCTAGAGGAATTTGAAGGTACCGATAAAGATTCAGATTTTGTTAGAATTCTGAATTATATAATACATACTTATTATCGAATAAAAAGGTTAGTTATACCAGAACAAGATATAGATAATTTAATAAAAAATTTTAAATTTGAATCTCATGCTTCAGCTCTAGAGTTTGAGGCTCTTCTCTTCGAAAAGGTAAAAAAACGTAATAATGATATGCAATCAAATAATGAGTCCACCTCTACTACAGTTTCTGGAGTTCTGCCTTCCACCTCCGTTATACCTGATGAGCAAAAAAAATCATTACCAGTTTACAAATGGAATCTAACATATAGTGGTCATAGAAACGAAAGTCTTTTTTCATTTCTCAATAGAGTTGAGGAATATTGTAAATCTAGGAACGTTACTAAGTCTGAACTTTTTGTGTGTGCAGCAGAATTATTTTCTGGGGACGCCTTATATTGGTTTCGGACAGTTGAAAGTAAAGTAAGAGACTGGAATTCTTTAGTTAATCTACTGAAAGAACAATTTCTTCCTTTAGATTATGACGATAAAGTCTGGGAACAAATAAGGTTAAGAACTCAGGGCCATAACGAACCAATTCATATTTTCGTTACTAAACTTGAAGCATTATTTGCTAATTTAGGTAGATATGTACCAGAAGTAACACGTCTAAAATATATTAGAAAAAATTTACTTCCTCATTACGCCACTAGTTTAGTTCTTGCGAAAGTAGAGTCAATTTCAGATTTGGTAGAATTTTGCCGCAAAATTGATGATGCCATAAATTCACAGAAACAATATCGCCCTCCTCAAAGAAATTGTAGCATTGAACCAGAGTTAGCATATTGTAGTGATTCGTTATCAACTGTGAGCAGTAATACTACTGAGAGAGAATATTCAACAAGGGATTCTAAATTTTCGAACAATAAATATCAACGTAATGTTTCAACTTTATTAAAAGAACCGTCTGAGAAGGTTGATAGGTCGTCAAGGCAAAACAAGATTCAAATAATCTGTTGGAATTGTCAAGCACCAAATCATACATTCAAAAATTGTCGTTCAAAACGAAAGCGTTTTTGTTATAAGTGTGGAAAAAGAGACGAAACGGTAAAAACTTGTACCTGCTCAAAAAACGAAAATTAGGGATATACAAACACCAACATTGTATATCCCGAAAGAAAATTGTGAATATTAATTTCGATCAACAGGAATGGAATAAATGGTTAGCAGTAATAAAGAGCTTCTATATTGATAGTTCAAAAATTTCTTTAAGTGTATCTCCAATTTTATTACAAAGACAATTTGATAACAGACCGTTTGTAAATATTTCAATTTTTAGCGAAAACTTTTCTGTCCTTCTTGATTCTGGAGCGAATCAAAGTGTATTGGGTTCTGAGGGTATGTTTATTATTGATAGATATAAAATGAGGGTAGAGAGATTTAAAAGTCAAAATATTTCTTTAGCAGATGGAAAAAAATTGAAAATTGCAGGTTGCATAAAATTACCAATTTGCGCAGCAGGTATCTGTAAGATAATAAGGGTACTAATTGTTCCTTCTCTTCCTCATTCTATTATATTAGGTTCTGATTTTTGCAGAAATTTTTTTTTGAAAATTGACTTCAAAGATAATATTTGGAATGTTCAGAGTAGATTAAATAATGTTGAAATAAATGTTATAGAATTCAACAGTCATGATAAATATTCAGATAAAGTCGAAGAACTCAATACTGATTCTAAGCTACATTCGTTATCTGATGCTCAACGCAAGGTGGCTATGGGAGTGATAGAATCTTATTATAGGATAGATGGAAAGAATAGGTTAGGATGTACGAATAGAATTGAAGTAGAATTAGACACTGGAGATTCTAAACCATTTAAACAACGCCAATATCCTCTATCGCCATTTATGCTTGAACATTTGAATAAAGAACTGGATGAAATGTTAAAGTTAGGTGTAGTAGAGCCCTCCAACTCACCATGGAATTCACCTGTGCTTCTTGTAAAGAAAAAACTGGGAAATACCGCTTTGTTTTCGATGGACGTAAACTCAATACTATAACAAAGCCTGATGCCTATCCGCTTCCGAATGTAAATCGTATTTTGAGTTCTCTGAGAGAAGCAAAATATATTTCATCTTTAGATCAAAATTCTGCGTTTTGGCAAATGCCCTTGGTAGAATCTTCCCGAGAAAAACAGCTTTTTCAGTGCCTGGAAGGGGCCTGTTTCAATTCCGTCGTGTTCCATTTGGTCTAATTAATAGTGCTCAAAAACAACAGCGCCTAATGGATGCTATATTCGGTCCGAAATATGAGCCACGTATATTTATTTATTTGGACGATATCATTGTTATAAGTCCTTCTTTTGAAGAACATATTCAGTTATTAAAGGAAGTATTGGAAATTCTTATTCAGTCAAATCTTACGGTAAATTTAGATAAATGTGAATTTTTCAAGACTTCTTTGAGATATCTTGGCTATATTGTTGATGCTAATGGTTTAAGAACGGATCCTTAAAAATTGTCAGCTATGCTCAACTATCCCAGACCAACAAACACAACGGAAATAAAAAGATTTATTGGACTTACCTCTTGGTACAGGCGATTTATCCCTCACTTCTCAACCATTATAGCTCCTTTAAATGATCTATTAAAGGGATCAATGACAAGAAAAAGACCTATTTCTTGGTCGAATGAAGCTGAAGAAGCTTTTGTAAAATTGAAAGAAGCATTAATATCGGCTCCGATCTTAAAATCTCCAGATTTTACAAAACATTTTATCATTCAATGCGATGCAAGTGATTCGGGTTTGGGGGCTGTGTTATTGCAGGAGATTGATGGACGAGAGTCAGTTATTGCTTTTGCGAGCCGAAGTCTTACTCGTTGCGAGAGAAATCTTTGTGTTACTCAGAGAGAACTTTTGGCCATGATTTTTGCTATCGATAAATTTAGGTGTTATGTTGAAGGCAAACGTTTCACCTTGATAACTGATCATTCAGCACTTCAATTTCTTCGCAAACTCAAAAATCCGACTGGTAAACTAGCTCGCTGGTCTTTACTGCTACAACAGTTTGATTTCGACGTGATCCATAGAAAAGGTAAATATTTGGTCGTGGCTGACTCACTCTCAAGAGCTGTGCCTATTTCGCTCAATTCGATGGACATAGATTTAAAAGGTGCAGATAAATTCTACGAAAAGATGCGGACAAATATAGAAAACCACCCAGATAGATACCCACAATGGAGAGTAGAGAAGGGTTTCGTTTACAAAAATGTACCGTCTACACTTCCAGTCAAAAGTACTATTTCGGAGTGGAAATTGTTAGTTCCAAGATTACAGCGTAATGAAATAATAAGAAAACATCACGATACGACTACATCCTGTCATTTCGGTTTTTACAAAACTGTTTCAAGAGTACAAGAAAATTATTATTGGCCAAAAATGAGACGGGATATTTCAAAATATATAAAGAGATGTAATGTTTGCGGAGCGCAAAAATTGTCTTTTGCAGGTCGAATTGGTGAAATGGGAAATGAAAAGAATGTTAATTTTCCTTGGCAAATTATATCCGCAGATTTAATGGGACCTTTTTCTAAATCGCCTAGAGGTTTCAGTCATCTGTTAGTAATAACTGACTGGTTCTCTAAATTTGTTGTTTTACATCCGTTACGTGACGCCACTGCTGTCAATATAATTAAATTTTTAGAAGAAAAGGTTTTCTTGGTTTATGGTGTTTGTCAATTTATTTTGGTCGATAATGGAAGTCAGTTTGCTGGTAAGAAATTTAAAGAGCTAGCTAAGAAGTATGAAATACAAAAGATTTGGTACAATGCCAAATATCACCCACAAGTAAATTATTGTGAACGAGCGAATCAAACTATTGGAACTTCATTGCGATGCTTTATTGAGGAACATAGAAACTGGGATAAACATTTATGTCAGGTACAGTTCGCTCTTAACAGTGCTCGACATGAAATCACGGGGTATACTCCGAATTTTATAAATTTTTGTAGGAATATTCCTCTTAGTGGAAAATACTACGGTGAAATATTGAGTACGAAAGATATAGAACTATTTCCAGGTAATAGAGAACATTATATTTCCGATATAACCGGAATACGAGAAATTTACGACGAGATAAAAATTAAGTTACATAAAGCTTATGAAAGGAATAAAAATGCATATAATTTGAGAAAAAGAAATGTCACTTTTTTAAAGGGTGAAAAGGTATGGCGGAGAAATAAAGTGTTGAGTGACGCAGCTGATAAATTTTCTGCTAAATTGGCCCCAAAATTTGTTTTGAATGTGATACGCGAAAAAATTTCTGACTTGATTTACTCGCTTGAAAATCTTGACGGTTCAGATGCTGGTAAATGGCATGTTAAGGATATGAAGAAATATTTTGGATCAAATTCGGATGTTTCAGTAGGTTAGATTAACTTTCATTTTCAAACAGATATATGAGAAATAGTGATGAAATGACATTACCGATAATGACCTTTTCTCAATTTAGACATATTCTTTATAATGACCTAATCTCTATTATGACACCCTCGATATACAGGGCGTATGGTACGCGGAGTTACTAAATCATCACTATGTCTATGTTTACATCAAAGAATTTTAAGTGAAATAGTGACAAAATTTCGATCCCCACTCTCATCTTAAAAAAAAAAGGGAAAAAAGAAGGAAAAAAAAAATTTTTTTTTTTTGATTTTACGAGAGAGAAAGTGTAGCAATGGAAATGCCGTTTTCATATATTTCCATATAAATTCAAGTGAATATACTTTCCGTATTTTGTGTTGCCTATTCAGTCGCTATTTCAGAAGCCAGTCTTCTCTTCACACCTGTCTTTGAACGATCGTGTGGAACGGTAGAACGAATTATTTTCCATTTCTCTCCTACGTTAAAATATTAATGTGAAACGATCCTTCTTCAATTTTTTACATTTTATGGTATTTCAAGTTAGTTTTTATGTTCCATACTTCTTTTGTCATATTTAGCATAAGAAATTTCGGCGAACGATTCATTTAAGATTTTGCTTGCGTTTATGGTGTTTATAAGAGCAATCGTTACGAAAATTTGAGATAATCGATTTGAAATTTGTTTCGACTCTTTGCTAATACCTTGATATCATTTGGTGTCAGATCCTATAGTGGATCAACTTTGGGTTTGAACTCTAATCAAGGTAATTGAAGGTGAGAAAATTAACATTGTGACGTGAAAATGTACACTCTGATATATGTATTGTATTTTGTTACAGAGTTTTTCTTTTTTTTATTTGTTTTTTATACATTTCGAATAATATATTCGAAGAAGCTGAATTATTTTGATTCTTGTACTGAGATTTTCGTTTTACTTTGGATTGGAAATCTTCACGAATTCGCTATTTGCAACATCAGACCTAAGGAGATACCACCAAACGGACTCAGTAGGGGTCAATTTACTATAACCGGATACGTTGGAATTCGACTACTTTCAGGGCGGTAACGTACAATAAACTCTTTTATTGACGTAGAAAATTGTAATACCTAATTGGTGAAATACTGAAAAGTATTATCCTTTTGAATTAAATTTTTAATAACAAAAGGTGTTTAGTAATATAATATATAAATCTCTCATTGTTTGAAAAGATATATACCTACGTATTATTAGTTTCCTTTTAAAATTTCAAATATTCATATGATTAAAATTCTAACATTTTATAAGTTTTCTTAAAAGGTCTAAATATTCCTATCATTAAAATTCTTACATATTATAAGATTGTTTCACAAGTCTAAAATATTCTTTCTAGTAATTAATTCTAAATTTTGTAAATCTTCATTTATTTTTTATAAAACATTTGTGAACGAAAGTGATCACTTTCGCAATATTTCAATTTATCAATTTGGCCAACATATCATATAATTATATTTAAGGGAATATCCTTTTATATTATCATTTTTTTTTAATTTCAAATCTATATATTTAGGTACTAAGTATATATATATATATATATATATTTATATATATATATATATATATATATATATATATATATATAAAATATATTTTTTTACCTAGAAACAAAATGGTATACAAAATCAACGTGGTCGGGACGTTACCTCAACTACAATTCACAGCACCACATATCAGATCGGGCAATTAGGCTAAGTGACTCGGAGTTTGTACATGACGCAATAAATAAAGGGAAGGAGATACTACATCATAACTCTTATCCGAGAAAACTAGTCAATGCAATTTTTGAGCAAAAAAAAGAAACATTCGACACGAAACCAAGATAATTTTGACACTTCTATACCTGGAGACAAAAAGGAAAACCAACATCTATGCATACCATATATTCCGTACTTGTCTGAAAATCTGGACAAACTTTTCAAAAAATATGACATAGAAGTGTGCCATAAGGGGTATAATCTGCTACGAAACAATTTCAGCAGACTAAAAAGTAGTATTCCAATGGATAAAAGAACGCACACAATATACCAGATTCCATGTGCATACTGTACAGGAGTATACATTGGACAAACTAGCCAATACTTGAAAAATAGGCTAAATGGACATAGATATGATAAAAAAAATACCACTGCTCTCACAAAACACCAGCAGACATTGGGCCATAAGTTTGATTTTTCGGCTACAAAAATCATAAAAACTGAACAACATAAAAAAAAACGCGAAATCCAGAAAATGATCCATATAAAAAAAATCCAGAATCCATCAATGATAAAACCGACATAACTGGTCTAAGTAAAATCTACAATAATATTTTAACCGCATAAGAACATGCGGAAAAATATAAAAATGTATCATTGATGTGGGTATGTAATATTGCAGATGTGGAATCAATTTCCGATTTCAGTCATATAATTGTAATACGCTTTAAGAGATAGACGTGAATTGTTATTTTGGAAAAATTTTAAAATTTTTAAGTAGAATTGTCAATATAGTTGTTTGTTTGTCACCTATGAACTTTTGTTCCGAAGTATTTATATTGTGGTAAGATTTAAAATCAACGTTTGTGAGCGTTGTTTTTATATTAATTTTGTTTTAGCGAGCATATGACATATATACCTGTTTGATAAAGGTTAAAATAATAACCGAAACGTAATTTTGGAAATAAACTAATATCATTTTGTTTCAATTGAACCAAAAAACCCAAGATTCAAATTGATACTATATATATATATATATTTATTTATATATAGTGCCATATGTAATACACAATTGGAATACCTATGTGACTTGTAATCAGCGTATGATATAATGGAAAAGCTCGAATGTATATACTTGAAAGAATCCACGGCTTTACAGATTGTTTGAAGAAATAAATTAGAGAAATTGAGACTTGAAGATTACACTGACCATGCTACATTTTTCAGTGATTTTGAAGTCAGTAAATGAAAAGTGCAGGTAGTAAAGTATCAGAAAAAGAAAAATTGAATTATGTTGTAGATACTTTGTCTGAAACTTGTAGTTACATATGTGATTCAATTGACATATTTGATTATTGATATTAGTTATATTTATTAATTATTATAATAATATTTGATAATATTTATTGATTTTTTTAAAATCATTATATATATATATATATATATATATATATATATATATATATATATATATATATATATATATATTCATATTCATTGCTATCTTGAACCATTTTATTTATATTTTCAGAAAGAAATTATTGGGTTTTCTGGTTCTCAATAATATTTATTAAACATCTATATCACATAACGTTTCGGTCCTTTTCTTGGGCCTTTTTCAAATGAAGTTTCATCAATATATTGTCATCAACTAAAAAAAGAGAAAATGACAGGCATGTAAACAACATTACACGATCTAAAACTTACCACACAAACAAAAACAATACTTATTATTATATTATGAACCAATATTCAAATGAAGAAAGGTTTTCAAAATTTGTTCACGTTCAGACAAAGACTAATTTCCGTCTTAATTACCTCGGTTTCTTCGGTGTCACTACGCGCACAGAATGTTATTGTAGATTTTACTAAGACCTTTTATATCTACCTTGTCATTAATGGCATCCGGGTTTTTTTTATATACATCATTTCATGATATTCTCGTTTTCTCTTGTTGTATTCAGATTTTAGGATTTTTGTTCTGGTGAATTCGAATTTATGGTTCAATACCTGTTCGTGTTTTCCTAATGTGGTGGTGTTCCTGTGATCATATTTGTGTCCATTTAGCCTATTTTGTAGGTGTTGGCTGGTTTGTCCAATATACACTCCTGAGCAGTCTTGACAAGGTATCTGATATTCAGTGTGTGTCTTTTTGTTGTCTGGTATGATGCTCTCAAGTTTACTGAAGAAACATTGTAGCAAAATATGTCCTTTATGACATAATGTTATGTTAAATTTTTCGAAAAATTTATCTAGGTTTTCCGATAGATTTGGAATATATGGCAAAGGTAGAAATTGGTTATCAGTTGTATTCTTAATTTCATTAGTTTCGTTGTTTATTTGATGTGTTAGGTGTTTTTTACATATTTGTTTGAAAATTGCATTAACCAGTTTTTTAGGGTATGAGTTTCGATATAAAACTTGCCTCATGTAAATAGCTTGGATCGCTGAGCTTTATTGCCCGGTCTGCTAAACCAATTATAACTGCCTTTTTTTTGTGAAATGTGGTGTTGTGAATTAAAATAGAGGTAACGTTCCGACCACGTTGATTTTGTATACCATTTTGTTTCTAGGTTGTTATGGTTGTGAAAAATCGTCATGTCAAGGAAATTTATCTGACTTTTGCTTTCACATTCTATTGTAAATTTTAGCTTTTCGTGGTAACTGTTAAATTGTTCTAATATATATTCAGTTTTATTTTTTGGTACTGCTGTTATGCAGTCATCAACATAACGGTAGAAGAAAGGTACATGAAAATTTAATTTTGGGATTATCTTATTTTCCAGATCTTTTATTACTATCTGCGCAACGATGCTTGATATTGACGCTCCCATGGCACAACCTTCAATTTGTTTATAATAGGTCTTCTCACACATAAAATAAGTTGATGTAAGAGTGATTTTGATAGCTGTTAAAAACTCATTTAGTGGGATATCGGTGTATTTTTTTATATCATACCACTTATTCTCTATGACCTGCATAGCAGTCTCAATTGGAACGTTTGTATATAAAGATATCACATCTAATGAAACTAAGATGTATTCATCAGGAACATATGCAGTTCTTAATTTTTCTTTGAACGTCAATGAATCTTTTATGTAGTACTCATTTTGATATGCTATGTTTGGCAAAATATTCTTTAGATACTTAGATAGCTTGTTAAAAGGTGATTGTATACATGACACAATACATGTGAAACATGCCAAAATTACATAAAGAAGGAATCCCACTACGACCTATTGTGTCGTAGTGGGATTTAAGATACCGTTCTTGGTACCAATCTGATAGAGTTCATCATCGGTTTTTGCCATATATATATATACATATATATATATATATATATATATATATATATATATATATATATATATATATATATATATATATATATATATATATATATATATATATATATATATATATATATATATATATATATATATATATATATATATATATATATATATATATATATATATATATATATATATATATATATATATATATATATATATATATATATATATATATATATATATATATATATATATATATATATATATATATATATATATATATATATATATATATATATATATATATATATATATATATATATATATATATATATATATATATATATATATATATATATATATATATATATATATATATATATATATATATAATTAACAGGTTTCAATTTATTTTTGTCCCTTCTTCTTTATCTGTATCGAACTTAACACGTTTTATCACGATTTTACACTCTTTCAACTTCAAGTACATCGTTATTCGTTTTTCACACACTCTTTTGTCATCTCCATCAAATACAGGTATAAAAATGAGATGTAATAGGAAATACTTGTCTAAAAATTACTGACTGAACAATTCTTTACTCGACTAGTTTCGCCTATAAAGAATTGTTCATTCACTGATTTTTAGAAAAGTATTTTTCATTACCTTTCATTTGAATATGAACTATCACAGAGTTGATTCATTGTCCATTGAATTGATAAATACAGGTATTCTGAGTACACTATGACTGGCCGTCTTTATATCATACTAATCAACCACGCTTTGCTGTAAGGTTAAAAAAGCTAGTTCAAATTAAAATATGATACACACTTTTAATCCATTCATTTTATGTATAACAAATCTAGCAGCTACACTCAAATATCACAACTGACTAATTAATTGAACATGAAAACAAAATGCAGTTGCGATCGCATACGTGAAATACATATTGCATTAATGTACCTGTGACTCTCAACAAATACAATGGAAACTGATGCAAAAAATATCTTGCATAGTATTTTTAATTCATAATTATCAATCTGTTCTGATAAAGAACTATAAAAATGTTAGAGCATTAAAGGTGTTTCTCACAATACAAATTGTTGCTCCGAGCCAAAAAAAATTATAATAATGCCATAATACTTGAATTAAGTGTTTAATACAAACCCCAGTAGATTTGAGACCTGTGTTATTTCTTACTCAAGATTCGGAATGGCTTAATCCAAAAATTTTATTTATTTTTGTGGAATTTTTGTAGGCCAGTTTTCTAAATTATAATGTAGATGATGAATGAAGAAACGTTTTATTGAGATTTTGTTTACATCAAAATTCTTTGTTATTTTTCAATTATACGGTGGAGAGTTATAAGGTCTCGCGACCTTCTTCAACCCTGTATTTTATATAATGTGATAAAAAAAACAGAAATTATTTTCATATAAAAAAAATATATCTCGATATACTCATTAAATGAATTATTTTGCGTCTGTGGCCGACTTATTCATACGTGCCATTTGGTCAAATGTCCGATATTCAATTCGTCAGACAATTGATGGTAAAGGAAACCACAGAAAACTTTACCCACGTAAGATGATGTTACTTGTAACATAATTAAACATTTAAAACTACAGATATCATCGAAAAAATTTGTGATTAGGTCTGTTTTATCACGCTTATCCACTCGCGCACATTTGATTTTTAGCGCATCGCACATTTTCGCGCACTACGCCACTTATAACGCACGCTCGCGGATACGTAGAGGTATGTTCTCTAGATGGTCGAGAACTTCGTTGGTGGCTCCTGTGAAGATGTCAGGATACGAGCTTGCGGGAAAGTAAGTTTGTTTTTAGGTTTCCTGCAGAGGACACGTCTGCGTCCGTACCATGGGGCCATCTGCGTCGCTGGGGCTTCCAGATTAGGTCCTTGACGGGCATATCGAGCTTGGAGTTTTTTCATATGTATGAAAATAGGGGGCATTTTGATGTAATTGTGTGAAAGACGAGAGAGGAAACGAAAATAAAACGGAAAATACTGCGACAGATAGCTTTTCCGCAGCTTTCCATCTGTTTCATGAAGCGGTTTTGGAGAGTCGCGTAAATCAAACATCTATAAGAAATTACAGGACGAAGGAATGTCTTGTAGGTGTTCAGCAGAGTACGAGGATTACATCCCCGAATTCTGCCTCTGAGTGCGTATAGTAAGTTTGCTCTATTACTGACTTTTTTAAAAGTTTTCTCCAGGTCAAATTTCCAAGAATTCAATTTTGAAAATGTTACAACCAAGTAAGTGATTTCATCCTGAAATCTAAGATTTTCACCCCAGAGCGTCAGGCGAACATCATCACTTCGAAATTTAGGGGACGTAGAATAATTGAAATGATGAAAACGAAATGACCGTATTTTAATGGGATTGGGTATAACTCTCCAATTGCTCGCCCTCGTACTGTAGACATCCAGTTGCCTCTGCATATTGCGGATGCAACTCGCTGCTGTCTTTGCCGTGGTCCCCAACGCTGTATCATCTGCAAAAAGTGAGATTTGTGAAAGTGAAATGTCAGGCTCAAAAATATCATAAGTATATATGTATTATGTAAAGTAAAGGAGCTATTGTGGAGCCTTGAGGAATGCCACCACGGGGAGTGTAGGATTCGGAAAATGTGTTATTAACTTTTATTCGGATGGATCGGTCAGAAAGATAGGAAATGATGAGCTTGACGAAGTGAATAGGCAAGTGAATAGTCATAGAATAGTCACGGAATAGCTTCCGAACGAGTCCAGCATGCCAAACTTGATCGAAAGCTCTCTGAACATCTAGAAATATGCCTATTACACATTCGCCGGAGTTTAGGGCCTTGGAAATATCGGTGTGGAGTTTGAAAAGAGGGTCGTAGGTAGAGTGTTGTGCTCTGAAACCATGTTGACATATCGGAATAATGTTACGGGATTCGGCGTATTCCCTGAGACGATCATCGAGAATTTTTTCAAAAATTTTTCCTACAACACTTAGCAAATATATAGGCCTGTAGCTATTAGGGAAGGTGATGCCTTCATATGGTTTCGGAATCATAATATTTGTCGCTTCTTCCCAGACTAAAATAAAGTAGCACAGTTCAAAGCAACGATTAAAGACATTTTTGATGAAGTCAATCGCGTTAGGTGGTTGTTGACGGAATATGGAACGAGACAGGCCATCGTTGCCTGGCGACGTATTCTTGCCGGATTTAATGACATCGGAAATCAAATCAGAGTCAATTGAGGTGTTGAAGCGGTTTGGTTTGGAAATATTTGAATGTGTTAGTAGAGGAAGGTGATCAGAAGAAATTGTTTGACCGTTAAAACAAGGTTCTTCGAAAAAATTTAACTCCGACGTGGTTATGATATGATCGGTTATTCACATACCGGTGTGACTGACAAAAGTGAAATAAGTGAATAACTGGAGAATAAGAACGTCATTATTTGTAATTGATACAATGATAATTGCCAAAAGGCCTTTATTTTCCTTAAAATTCTAGGTTATGCCTGGTTTCTGGCTAAAGTATTGTCGATATATATTAGATGTTGAGAAAAAATCGACGTATTCTTTGAATACACCCATAAAATGATTTGAATGCACCCATGAAATGATTTACCTAGCGCATGACATTATCAGCGCACTACAGATTTATAGGTACTTACCTTGAAAAAAATTCAGTCGGACTTTTAACTCTCAGATTTTGAATGTATTTTCTTATGCCTTCTCAATTTGCTAGCATTGCAGAAACGCGCATTGCAAACACTGCAGACATGCTGGGCTAGCCCTTTTTCGTGTAGAAACAGGTGCTGCTTGAGATTTCCCTTCTGTGAAAAAGCATTTCCACATGTTTTGCATTCAAAAGGTTTCAGTTTCAGATGTATAGATCTCAAATGAGCTTCTAAATGCGGCTTCTGTCGAAAAGCCTTTTCACACTCAGAACAGACGTACTTTTTCTCGGGATTGTGGATTCTTTCGTGGAGTTTCAAGGATGCGGCATTAGTGAACGACTTCCCACAACTTTTGCACGGAAAAGCAAAATTATTCTCATGCGCAGCAATATGGTTCTTCCACGATGTCTTGCTGTAGAGGCTTTTTCCACAGTTTGTGCAGAAAAACAAGTTTATTATGCGTTTCGTCTTGTCCAGGGTGGGTTCTGCATTCAACACTTCTTGGGGAGGAGTATGTTGTATTGCTTCACCCTCATTAACGGGAATATTTGAAACTGGGTGTAAATTTTTGATATGCTCTGTTAACATTTCCTCATTGGTGAATATCGAACTACAGGCAGGGCATATATACCATATGCCGTCATGCAATTGGTGTTCCATTATTGATCCATTAGTGGTAAAACCTAGAATTGAAATAAGAAATCAATTTATTGGGAAATTTCAGGAATATTGCTCTCTTCTGAAGCGTGAGATTGAGAATTCATTCTCAAGAAAGCTTCAACACGTATAAAATTATTACAAAAATACGTATTCGTAAAGTTGAGGACTTGACTTTCACCTCATCAATCTTCAATTCATGAATGAAATTACATAGAAATATTTTTTCTAAGTGAGATTTCTCGAATGTGAGTTTTTTTTCAAATATCGATATTCGTATCAATAACAGACAATGACGTTGAAAAACTTCATTCCTTGTTAACGTTCCGCTACAAACACGAGCTTCGTCAAAATCTTGAAAAGTATTAATCAGAGAAATTATTGCTGGAAATAAAGCTGGTGTTCGGGTGGAGAATGCGTTTTCTGATGAAGATGAACTCCTCTGCTCTTCAGTGTTTATTCGGAGAGACTTAAACAGAGGCTCTGAAAAATACAGATGTCGGCATTTTATCAAACGGCATACTTATCAATAATCTAAGGTACGCTGACGACACAGTCCTAACTGCAATCACAGTTGAGGAAGTCCAAGTGCAACATGCAAAGTAGGAAAATTTGCGAAACTTGGAACATGCGCCTGAACACATGAAAAAATAGGTATATTAGTAAGTGATCAACATGTTGATGACCAGTTTCACGCAAATCAATCCAAACTGGATTGCATTGACAAACTACCTGGGCGAGTTTCTCAACAATAAATGGAAACAAAAGAAATCAGGATTCATAAAAGTAGAACAGTTTTCTACTTTTCTACTAGTTTTCTACTAGTTCTTGGATGCTTTATTTTCTCGATATTAACAATTGGGGTGCAAGCTTCGACTCTGACCGACCCTGTAAACGTCTGTAAGCATTCGAGATGTGGTGCTACAGGCGCATTCTTAGAATATCATGGATTTAACATTTGACAAACGATGCTGTGCAAAAGCTTAATACGCAAGCAAGCTCAACTACAAAAGAAGCCCTAGAAGAACACAAAAATCATGGCTGTCAAATCAATGGCAGTGGACAGGAGTGATATCTATCAATATATTTTAGGCAGCAGTAAATAAAATCAGATGGGCTATAGTAATGGCCAACCTCTACTGAGCATAAGTCGGAAGAAGGAGAAATATAAACAATAATTGATTATCGAAAAATTGCGTTTTATCACTAGGAATAGATATTTTCAGTTCAGAAATCAACAAGAATTTAATTGAAGGAATAAGAAAACTAGGTAAATTTTCGAAATGCCTTTTATTCGCGAAAACTTGGCAGTGAAGTCGAAAAGTAATATTACTACTGATCTAATATCGTAAAACTAAAAAATGAATTTTATTAAAATTTATTAAATTGACACAAAAAAAAATATTTCTATGAATGAAAATCTTCATTAATAATATTATATAGCATACATCGAAATTTTTATCGCACTTTTTCATGACAAAGGAGATATTTTACCCCGAACATGATAACTAAGCTAGCATTTTCATGAAGATATCCAAATTATTTTGAATAATCTATTTCTGTAAATTAATCACTCTTTTCTCACTCTATTGAAATTATAAATTTCAAAGCCTTCAAAATACTAAAATTTTTAAATGAACATGTACAAGGAAGGAATTTTTCTTTTTGTTGCAGTTGAATAATTGAATAAATTGATAATAAAATAAAGTTGAATAAATTTTGAATATTTTCAAAATCTAATTGTTTTAAAAACACTTACCTTCTTCGCCGAATTCGCATTTATGTGTACATTCTTCGTGAATCTCTTCAGTTGGTTGTACATAATTGTCAACGAGAAGTTTTTCACATTCCTGGCCCTTTAAAAAAAATAATGTTTTTTGTTTTAAGATGAATACCACATATGTAAAATTTTCTTTTTCAAATCCAATGTTTTAATCTAGTTGTATGTGTACATTATCTACGTAATATTTTGAATGATGTATTGAATGAACGTCTTGAGAGTGTTCAGGAATATGTTGCTCAGAGAAATTAGGCACAATTCCATATTTTTTTTCATTTTTATCATCATTATTCTGCGAGCGCACTTCATTGACCTATATAATGTAGTTCTGTTGGACCTACAGTTTAACAACTATTTCAAGACCCAAGATTAATCCGACGATGAGCTTCTAATTTTTTTATTATTCCTGAGATAATTTTTCATTATTGAGATATATCTACTGCTGATGAATCAATAAAAAGACAGAATACATTGAAAGAAGAATGCATATACCGATGTTTACATATGCCTGGAAAGAATGGCTGAAATATTGCCTAATTTTGTTGCCCCCAGGGAGGTCAATAATTTCGATAAATCCACTCAAGCGATACTTGATCGGCACATAAGATAATAGAATATATATTCTTCATCCATCAATTTAGTTCTTCTAAGCGAGTTAAATTGATTAACGAAATTTTGCGAAGTAAGCCCTAATTTTTTTACTGAGAATGATCAAGTTCGAAAAAAAATTGTAATCTTCAAGGATTCGGACATAATGTAGAGCACATCATATATATATGTATATATATATATATATATATATATATATATATATATATATATATATATATATATATATATATATATATATATATATATATATATATATATATATATATATATATATATATATATAAATATATAAAGAAATGGAATTTTTGCGCTTACGGCACTGTATAAAATATGTAAGATATTTATTATTTTTTATATATATATATATATATATATATATATATATATATATATATATATATATATATATATATATATATATATATATATATATATATATATATATATATATATATATATATATATATATATATATATATAAGGAAATGAAATTTTTTGTGCTTATGGCACTGAATGAAATATTTAAGAAAATGAACACTAGAACATTCATTCGAAAAATTGAAATTAATCCTCACTTCGATGGACGTGGTGCGACTGACAAGTTCCTTGTAGAACGAAACATATATGTCTCGCACTTCCATCAGGTGTGGCATCGATTTCAATATTTCTCTAACATTTATCCCTTGAAGGATAATGGAGACATCACATCGTACACGTTCACATATCTAGCTCTGCTATAACATTCTCTTGATTAATTTCAATTTTTCGAATGAATGTTCTAGTGTTCATTTTCTATATATATATATATATATATATATATATATATATATATATATATATATATATATATATATATATATATATATATATATATATATATATATATATATATATATATATACATAAATTCATATTATTTTAAATGTTTCGAGCAATAACAGGCTTATTTTAATATGAAAAACTCTATTCTAGTTGACGTTTCGTTGTAATCACAACTTTGTCAAAACTGATGAAAAATTCAATTTCATGAATTACTATAGTTATCAAAATGTCGAACTTAATTTTAAGATAAATTTCACATATTGATTTTTAGTATCAGAGGAATATTTCTGGCTTAGCATTCGCTTCGGAAGTTTTAGTCTTCTTCACCATGAGGAAACATCTGAAAAACTCATGGTAAGCCAGGTGATTCTAATAAGTGTGATTTATATATACTTATCCAGAATATGTATATTAATTGATTTATGTGTGTGAGAACGTAGATCTGGAAAAAATGAGTTTCGAGATGGGATGTTTGGTGATTGTTGTGTATGCATTTTTGATTGTTACTTGTAAGGTATATTGAATCGTTGTGAATAGAGTTAAGATGTTCAATGTCTTTTCTTAGATAAACTGTGTTCTCCAAATTTTTACGAACGTGTAATATTTCTAAAACTTCTCTACATTTTTTGTCTTTTTCAGTTGCCCAAATCTTTGTATTCTTATAATCAAAATCGTGTTTTTCTGTGATTTTATTTTTATGTAAGGCTGTTATTTGAGTTTTTGCGTATTTATGCGCTTTGATTATCTCTTCGAGATTTTTTGATGTTACTGTTTCACTTTTTACTTTTGTATATTCTTCTTTGATTTGATTTTTGGCAGTATTTGCTTTTATTAAATAATAAGTTTTTGAAATTTTGGCGATGCTTGTACTCAATTTTGGAAGATATGGTATTGGAATGTAATTATTTTCGTTAGATCAATTTTTTTTAGAATAGAAAGTTTTATATAATTTATGAATTTTGTTTTTCATAATTTTGTTGATCAAATTGAATGGGTAAATATTTTTCATGAGAAGAGTACGAACTTCTTTAAGTAATTCATGGCGTAAACATGATGATGTTCATTTCAGTGATCTATCTATAAAATTAATTATTTTATTAATTAATTACTTATTACTTTTTTTTCTGGGAATACTGATGATTGGGAATAGTTGATATGATTTATTGTTCGTTGCGAACTTGTTTCTTTTCTGTGCCATCTTGTGAAAATTTTGTTATCTTTCCTTATAATTGTTATATCAAGAAAATTAAATTTTTCATCTTTTTCCTCTTCAATTGTATAATTGTAATTTATTATGAAAACTATTGAATAGTTCTAGTATATTATTAATATGATCTTTATCTGCTATTATTAAACAATCAACAACATATCTTTTATATAAGAAATTATTTTCTTCCGAATCTTTATTTACATCTTCTTCTGAAATTTCCATCACTAATTGTCCAATAACACTTGATATTCGACTGCCCATTGCGACACCGTCAAGTTGTTGCTTAAATTCATTTTTATATTGAAAAAATTTGTTTCTATAGTGAATTTCAATACTTCTATGAATTCATTTTTTGGAATACAATTGAAGTTTTTAAAGTATACCATTTTTGATCTATTATGTTTGGAACAATGGCATTATGAATATTAGTATAAAGTGAGATTACATCTGTAGAATATAATTTATGATATTCCTTAAGTAGTAAATTTTTTAGATTATCAACTGAATGATAGGAGTTCCTGATATAAAACTGATTTTGACTTATTACTTTTTTTAAAATTGAAGAAAGAAATTTAGAAAGATTATATAGAGGAGATTGAATATATGAAACAATTGGTCCCAATGGAATGATATTTTTATGTATTTTAGGTGAACCATAAAATTTGAGTGGTAAACTATTATGTTGTATTAACTCTACAAATGTTTTTGGTGATATAAAACTATTTTTGTCCCATTTTTTCTTTAGTTTGTTAGTTTCATTCTGTAAATTTTTTGTAAGATCTCTATTGATTTATTTATACGTAATTGTATCATTCAGCATTTCGATAATTTTTTGTTCATATTCATTAGTTTCTAATAAAATATAAAAAAAATAATAATGAAAATAGAAAAATAAATATTCTTAGTGAAAAAATAAACTCAAGAAAATGAGAAAATTCAACAAACTTTACGCTGAACAAATAAATATAGAATTTTCAATAACATCATCATCTTATGATGATGTTATAAATACAACAAAAACAGAAATACCAAAATATGTCAACAATATACTCAATTTAGATCCAAAGCACGCGATGCAAATAAATAACATAGATCAAATTCCAATTTTCAATATTATAACAAAAATAGAAACAAGAGTTTCAAAATTACATACCGAAAATCGAAACTGAATTCGACTAAAGAAAACTAATACAATAAAATCATAGCATAATAATTTGCAAATTATGAAAAATACATCTGAAAATAAACGTTTAATGAAAAATTTAAACAAATCGAAATCATTCATAAAATCTATTCCACAATTAACTTATAACAAAATCCGATGAAGGAAATAAAACTTATGAATTTAAAGAAAAAATTAACAAAATGCTGAATGATACAATTACGTATAAAAAAATTGATAGAGATCTAACAAAAACCTCACAGAATGAAACTAACAAACTAATGAAGAAATGGGAAAAAAATAGTTTTATATAACCAAAAACATCTAAAGGGTTAATACAACATAATAGTTCACCACTCAAATTTTATGGTTTACCCAAAATACATAAAAATAACACTTCATTAAGACCAATTGTTTCATATATTCAATCTCCTCTATATAATCTTTCTGAATTTCTTTCTTCAATTTTAAAAAATGTAATAAATCAAAATCAATTTTATATCAAGAACACTTATCATTCAGTTGATAATCTAAAAAATTATAACTCAATGAAAATCATAAATTATATTCTATAGATGTAATCTCACTATATTCTTATATACCTAATGCTCCGATGAAAGTTCCGAACATACTAGATCAAAAATGGAATATTTTTTATATTGATACATGGAATGGAAATAATGGAATACACCTGGCTTACCATGATTTTTTGAGAGGTTTCCTCATGGTGAAAAAGACTGAAACTTCCGAAGCGAATGCTAAGCCAGAAATATTCCTCTGATACTAAAAATAAATAGGTGAAAATACAAAAAAAATAATTATATTTGTCTTTAAAATAAGTTCTACATTTTGATATCTGTAGTTATTCATAAAATTAAATTTTTCATTAGTTTTGACAAAGTTGTGATATACAACGAAACGTCAATTAAGTTTTTCATATTAAAAGAAGCCTGTTATTGCTAAAAACATTCGAAATAAACTATCTTAAACAGGCAATAAATCAAGGAAATAAATCAATAAATATATATATATATATATATATATATATATATATATATATATATATATATATATATATATATATATATATATATTTATATATATATATATCGAGAATTCGAAAATCGAGAAATTCTTTCAATTTCTACTCACCAACATCTCTTCGAAATTGTAGAAGGATAGTTCTTCACTTTCACGCAAATCCATTTTTCACCAAATTTCAAAAATATTCAATATATTAACTACGTTAACACTCAACAATTCTATTGATAAAAGTGACGTACTGAGGGAATGTCAGCATATTTATACTGATGCTAAATAAATATGTGTGGGGTAGTTCCACTGAGAATGGTGGGAATTAACCCCACCCATGAAATGAAAATAGAAAAATTTTTCTTCTTCTTCATAAGTCATCATACTTTGTACCTCAACAATTAGACAGCATTGTATTGAAATATTATTTTATGCAATAAGAGGCTGTGAAAATTGAACAATTCACTTTTTTCATTATAATTTCCCCTAAATTTTGAAATATATAATTTTCGGAGAAATATCAAAATTCTGAAAAATCTCCAATTTGTAGAAAAAGGTTACCAAAAAATAATTTTTTTATAATTACGATTATATTTTCTACCTAAACTATTTCTGTTATTGCTAGAAATTTCAATTTGCAGATGAAATATCGGCAGCAGAAAAACTCATAATAATTCATATTTTTATCACCTGATATTCCATTTCGAGTGTATTTTATTGAGGAACCATAAGAAAAAGTAATGATAGTTTGAACAAATATATTCGTTTTTCACAAAAACGAAAACATAATTATTTACATAGTTTCTTAAAAATTTCAATTGCAATATATGAAATATGAACGTTAATTCGGTACCCCAAACTTTTCTCAAAACCCTAGAGGTATTCTTAGGTTAAAGATTTCATTTTTTACAGATTTATTATTATTACGTATCTATTGAAATTCATTCAGTTATTATGAAAGTAAAAAATATTAGTAGCAACAGTTTTTAACCTTTAAATATATTCGAGCTTCAATTTACGTAAGAAAAATATTAACATGTAATAAACAAACCTTTCATTTATTTTAATGTTATTGCGATTTGTGTTTAAGTTTTCATCATCATTCATAATAAGTTAAATAATTATTATTTGTGAGAATACAGGGTTAGAAGTATTAATAAGTAATTAAAAACAAGTTTCTGCTTGCACACTTACCCTGAGTCCAGTTTATGTAATACCACTAATAACAGCAGATCGTACATCAAAAAGTTGTAGAACTACTCGATTCTATAATAAAGAATAAATATGAAATTGAAAATATAAACTAGAGGATAATTCAAACAATTGCATTTGATTCGCACATTTATTGTGTTAATGTGACTCGTTTCGTCGGTATTACCGACTTCTTCAGACCTTAACAGAATACTTTAGATATTATTCAGTATATAAATATGAAAAGTGTATTATTTTATCAACATTTCAGAACAGTGAATTCCTAATCCATTTTTTTTTCAGATTAAAGAGGAAAGCATTGAAAATTATCATCACATAAATATCTGGAATAAAAGTTTTGCTCCATGTTGAAATAGGAAAAAATGTTTTTCATCTTCAACAGTATACAGCGTAGTCCCTGGCAAAACCTGGAACAAGACCTCCTGGATTTGATGAGTAGTGTGGTTCGAAGGAGATTCCTTGATGAGAGTTCCATATAACGATAAATAAAGATATATATATATATATATATATATATATATATATATATATATATATATATATATATATATATATATATATATATATATATATATATATATATATATATATATATATATATATATATATATATATATATATATATATATATATATATATATATATATATATATATATATATATATATATATATATATATATATATATATATATATATATATATATATATGTATATATATAATTTTTATTATTATTTCGATTGTTCCCCATGAGGAGAGCGACTGAACTTGAATTCGCAATCATTAGGAATTTTGCTTCCTCTCTTTTGCCTCCCAAAAACGCTTCATCCTCTCTGAATGCTCTTTCTCCCGTTCATCTGTCCACTTTACTCCAGGTTGACGATTTACTTTTTGCTCAAACTTTATATGTGCGATTTTATAGCGGCATTCAGTGCGGTCTTCGAGATTTTTTATATTGATCTGTTGTAGATCCTCTTGGACATCTTTTAGCCACTCTGTTCCGCAATTTACTATTCATAATGATATTGAGTAGTTTCTTCGGTATTCTGGACTGTTTCATTCTGTAGACATGTGCATAGAACTTTGCTCGTTGTTTTCTGATTTCTTCCGTTATCGTATTGGTCTTTTGATATAGTTCATTTTGAGGTCTTTTCATCCAAATACCATTTCTATTGATTGGCCCATAAATCTTTCTGAGAATTTTTCGTTCTTGTTTTTCTATTTCTCTAATTCTTGAATGGCCGCCAATAACCATTGTTTCAGCTGCGTAGATTGCTTCTGGAAGAATCGTTGTGTTATAATGCCTCAATTTGGCGCCTCTCGAAACGCACTTTTTGTTATAGTGAGCCCATGTTAGTTTGTAGGCCCCTTGGAGCTTGGTTATTCTCTGTTCATTAGCGATTCGGTTTAAACCTGAGGACTGTATAACTTCCCCGAGGTATTTAAAATGGCCTACTGGCAGAATTTCACCATGTTTTGTCATAAGAAAAGATTTATTTTTTGGTTTTCTTTCCATGTATTTGGTTTTATCATAAGAAATTTGTAACCCGGTTTTCTGCGCAATTTCATGTAGTTTTTCCACGGCGCGAATGGCTTCAGTTCTGTTGTCTGTGATGATAGCAATATCGTCTGCTAAGGCGAGACATTTGACATTTATTTTATTTTCTTTTTTGATGCCCACTTGTATGCCCTTCACGTGAAGTTCCCATTACCTTATGATCTTTTCTAAAACAATATTGTGAAGAATTGGCGAAAGTCCGTTCCCCTGCCGCACACCGGTTTTGATTTCAAAGGGATCTGATATTTCACCCATAAATTTTACCTTGGAAGTTGTACCTGTAAGTGTCTGTTCTATAATTGTTCGGGTCTTTCGATCGATTCCAAATTTTTTCATGATTTCGAAAAGGGTTTCGCGGTCTACCGAATCATATGCTTTCCTGAAGTCAATGAATGTGATCACTGTATTTCTACATTTCCTCATCTGTAATATCGTCTTCAAAGTCCAGATCTGTTCAGCACTTGATCGGCCTTTTCTGAATCCAGCTTGGTATTCCCCAATTAGTGGATCCGCTTGGTGTTCTACTCTGTTTAGGAGTGCTTTAGAAAGTATTTTGTACGCAACCGGGAATAAGGAAATTCCCCTGTAATTATTGATATCCATTTTGTCCCCCTTTTTGTGCAATGGATGTATCAACGCTCATTTCCAATCCTCTGTTATCTGTTCCGTTCTCCAGATTTCTGATATTAAATGATGAAGTTTTTGGGTCAAAGTAGTATCGTTCAGTTTCCAGAGTTCCGAAATAATCCCATCTTCTCCTGCTGCTTTGTTGTTTTTGAGTTGCTTGATAATTACCGTAATCTCTTCCATATCAGGGGCTTGCGAGTCGAGAAATGGTTGATGTTAAATATTACTAATGAATAGAAATTACTTTGTGTATAAATTTTAAGCAACTGAAAAATATACATATAAATTACTATTATGGTATTATTCTAAAGAAAAGTTCAATTAAAATTGGATATTATATTAACAATGAAAAAATTGGATATTATATTAACAATTTTTGAGGAATTTAATAACAATTACAATTATGAAGATCGATGACCCACATAATTATTTCAATCACTTGGACTGGGGATCGCTTGAGGTGTAGTTGGAGCAGATCAAAACAAACACCGACACGAAGTACCCCTTTCACTCCTTTTCAGCAGATTACTTTCCCTTGGTGGACTTGATATGGAATTTGTTCTCCTATATTTTATTGGTCGTTCCAAGTAGTCCAAATTCATACTAAAGCGCTGTTGCACTATTCTGTGCACATCCATTGCTGACTCCGCAAATTGGGACAACTCCTGCACGGAGTTATGCTTTTTCATCACAGCGGGAGTGGTCAACGGTACCGAATCACTGGCACATTTCAACCACGCATGCTCAAGGACATGTTCGGCACTGATTCTTTCGCCAGAGGATTTAACTAGTAGGGATCTATAAGAAAGATAAAAATAAATTCTATTGCACAAGCAATCATACCGAAAGTAATTACGCAAAGAATCTACTCCAGCACACAATTCATCAATTGACGGAGTTTCACAATACATTTAAAAATTAACTGTTACATTGTATTTAGAGCAGACTTAAAACAGAGTTTATTGATGAGGTTCTTTTTATGTACACTTATGAGTTCATTGTTCATCTCCACATAAGTTGAAAGTTTTTCAGAGGCATAATATGTGAATATCATTTTGAATAACAACTCTGGAGAAATTTGCTGAAGTGAATAGAAAATCTGGTCCTGGTTATATCGACGTTCATCTAAATGAACAAAATCTGAGTTTTTCTTACCTAATTAAATCCTTAGCTTCTTCCGATATGCCATCCCAATGGCGTCCTGGGAAGTCAAAATGTCCTTCCTTTATGCTATAGAACAGCAATTCCTGACAAGCACTACAGTTTTCTCCACGCTCCCAGCCGCAATCCTTACCACATTCCCCAGAGAAGGGAGGATAACCACAAAGTAAAATGTATGTTATCACTCCCAGAGACCATAAATCACATCGTTTATCGTACACAGTTGAATTACTATCACCTATAAATGCCTCTACAACCTCTGGGGCCATGAATTCAGCGCTCCCAACCTGAAAAGAATAAAGAAATTATCATGAAATATGTGAAAAATGGACGGATAGAAACAATAATGTTTGGAACTCAACATAATTCTGCAATCTATTTTACTTATGAAGGCCATGGAATCCAAGTTGGAGAATAAAAGGGCCGAACTCTTTACATACCATAAAATAGTAATTATAACTTTCGCTTATTACATATAAAAAGTTGTTGAAATAAAGAAAAGCCCTTAAATTGATAATTTTGAGAATATTCAGGAAACAAGAAACTTGCATTGAAGTTAAATTACAAAGAAATCGAGAAGTGATTTCAAGAGAAAATGTTTATTTCCTTAAAACATTGTCAAAGTTAAGTTGTAATTTGGAAAAACCACAACATTTTGTGGAAAAACACAGTAAAAACACTGAACGTGCTTTTATTGATGATAAGTGGCGATAAATAATGTAAAACATGATGATAAGTAATTCACAAAGAATGCTTCTTCCACCTCATTTTTTAAATTATTCTTGTTACTTTGACATACACCAACTAACTGTGTATGATTCAGAACACTATACTTACAGGAGATAACAGTTGAGGTGTTGCTAAAGGACTAGAAACACTCGTCTGAAAACGAACGCCAGACCCCAAATCAAAATCACAAATTTTGATTGGACAAAGTTTATCTTTGTGCACGCATAAAATGTTTTCAGGTTTGAGGTCTCTGTGAGCTATTCCCTTGGCGTGCATGAATTTCAAAGCTGACGCAATTTCGACTACAATCTCAGCAGCGGCAGCTTCACTGAAATACCCATGCTCCTGAATTCTGCTGAAGAGCTGACCTCCATAAATCTGAAACACGAATAATTTTCGAATAATATCACATCTCAGAGAATATCAAAATTCAAAAAAATACCGATAAAATATAATGATCTCAACACATTATCTATATCTTGTAATATTAAGTAATAGTTCTTTCGAGCATAGAGCAATCATGATTTTCAACCTCTGAATCGCGAGATTCTTGAAGTGTGTCATCTATACCCATCTAGGTGAAACGTTTCTTTCAGCTTGGGTTCTCATATTGTTAAGGACCTTGGAAGCAAATGGTTTTTACCCCGAGTTTTTTACAAAGTATAGAAATTAATATTGCAGTAAGTGTGGAAAGAAACTCTTTTTACTTTTAACGAAACGGCATCACTGCCAAATGAAATGTTGGTGTTGGCATAAGGCCAAATGAGCATTTTCAATATAAAAAAAACAAATGATACCAAAAAGCTCAAATCTGAGTCTCATTGATCTGCAAGACTTCAAGAGTTTTGCAACTCAGTCTTGCTCTTGTTGGAGGGTGAGATTCGGTCTTTGTCTTGCATTCAAGTGGGCGGCCTTTCACGTCAGCAAGACATTTTCAGCGATAGTATTCAATACATATACTAGCACTTTCACTAGATGCCCATGATAAGAACTGTTAACTTTTCTTAGTGCGTATGAGTTTGAAAATAAAGAAAAATATATTTCTCTCCATCAATTTCTCGAAATCAATTCTTCAAAAGTTGAAATTGAAACACAAAAATGACAAAGGTTAACTCTGACAAACTGAGATAAAATGAGATCAAGATATATGAACCATATATTTAACTGATTTGCAGATTGAGATTCATTCTTACAACAACGATAATAAGATAATGGACATGGGTATTGATATGCATATACTCACCTTTTCAAAAACCAAGTAGAACATTTTTTCGTCTTCGAAGAACTCTATGAGCTGGATTACATTGAGATGATTTTGACAGTGATGAAACATTTCAATTTCACGAAAAACTCTAGATCTGGCGTGACCTGGTACTTTTTCTATTAGTTTGACTGCAAACTCGATTCCAGAGTAGATATTGGCACAAGTTTCTACTTTTGCATATGCTCCTACGCCAAGAAGCTCACCAGTTAATCTGTAGAGATCTGAAAAAACATTTGATTATTGAAATATGAAGCTGAAATCAGAATAAACTGCAGTATATATATATATATATATATATATATATATATATATATATATATATATATATATATATATATATATATATATATATATATGAGTGTGTGTGTGTGTATGTGTGTGTGTGTGTAAATTAATATCGTTTTGGGGTTTATTTCATAAACCAAAAAAAAAATGATTTTTTCAATGTGGAGGTTTATACGCTACATGAAAATCATATTTATCTTGAGTTCTCAATGTTTCGCTATTAATTAATATCATCATTCAGGGTGAATAACTACAAAAGATAATAATAAGGATATAATACAAACAAATATTCATTCATTTAGTGCTTTAGAATTATTCTTCAAACAAAACTAACATTCTCAAAAATCAATAATACACTGACAGTTAATTAATGTAGAAAACCAAATAAGTATCCCTAAAACCAACAGATTTTCAATTAAGTTTCCGAATTTGTTCGAAATTTGAAAATGTTAGTTGTGTTTGGCGACTTATCCTTCATCTGTAACTTATTTGTGAATTTTTATTCAGTTTCATACGCACTGTTCTCAAAAACCTTTGAACTTATTCTCCTGATGAAGCTATTGATCAATGGCGAAATATTGAGAAATACATAAGACGAATGACATTCATTTAGTTTTCTAACCGCGAACCCGAATAAATATTATGAACTAACATCTAATGGAGATATAAACATCATAGAGGACAACAATGAGCAACAAAAGCACAGGTGGCCTGAAAGGTTTTTACAGCTTTAAAAATAATTTCTTTGAATTTGAAGAGAATTACTTATTAGTTTTGATATAGTTTAATTCTCAGACCTATTTTCGTATTTGTAGAATGAAGAAATTTGTTTGAAAATATTCAAGTCTCACTTTTAAATAACTGAGAAACTAAGTATATGATTCACTTTTATTAATCTTGGTAAGCAAAACATTTTCTGTTATTGTGATATTTAACTCTGTTAAATAGTTCATTATTTTTTCCTCGATTTTCGACACAGTTTCATGAAATGTCGTTGCGTGAGTGCGCAGATTATACAATATAAATTCTGAACTGGAAATTTCGAAAAGTAGCGTTGGAGCATTTGTTAATTTGATTTGGGGCATCGCCGCAAGTCACCTCGTTTTACTGTATCCCATTAGTTCGTTATACTGCGTAAGTCAAATCACAAAACACTTTCAAAGCTTCAACGCGAACTCTGTTTATCAATAGAAATGTGAGAATTTTCACAAAGATGCATTCGAAGTCGGATAAATTCAATTTTAAATGATCGTTCATTCTGTTTGTGAAACCGGGACAGACTGTCTGAAAGCGGGATGTACGTTCACATCACATATTCATGAAAAGTAGAGCAAATCTTCTTTCATAAATGATGACGGATAAGTTATGTCGAAAATTATATATGGGAGCAAATATTTACCTTGAAAACATGATGGTGCAATAGACGATGTAGTACGAGTCCTCTTGCGCCTCTTTTTCTTCGCCATATCCTTGCGACGTTCCAATGTGCTCATTTTAATACTACCGTCCTGATGATCTCCGTAATTACTTTCTTTCCTCACACCTCCTCCAATGCTGGCCTCATTCGGACACCAAACATTACTTTCTGTTATAACAAAACCATTATTTGTTACTTTCGTCACTGTTATATAATTTCAATATATATAGTCTGAATATAAAAAATGGTCACTAAAATATTTCCTAATTTTGACTATGGGATAATTCAAACAATGAATCAAACTTATATTATCAAAACGTGCCGCTTTTCGAAAACGTCCTCTTGAGACGATAACAGAATATGATTTAACAACAAATAATAATCTACAAATATTTATTAACATCAGCAGAATTTATAAGAATGACAATAGAAGAATTCTCAAAGGCGTTTGGTACTGAAAAAGTTTTTTACATTAAAAGTCCAACAATGGTGATTTATTTGGATCAACATTCGTCATTAGGCAAATTCTCAGTATTTTTGTGTCTATTGATTTCTAATATTTACCGTGTATTGAATGTGATATAATGCAGTAGTAATATGCAAGAAAGTTCCATCAGTGGTAGTGGCTTTCCCGCGCTTTGGCTTCCCGCAAATACGTCAGAGAAAGCCTAACACTTTCTGCCTGTTAATCTCTGGGTCTTACCGAGACTACGCAGGTATACACACAAAGCACCTTTCATTCACGCAAATTCTAACATGCGGTTGAGTATGAATATTTAAATAATGTTTTTATATTTAAATTATGAAGAAATTTAAGTTTTATTTAAGCCATATTTACAGAACGGCGGTTCATGGTTTTTTTTGTTCTATAAGAAGGAAATAATTGTTTAGTTTTGTCAGTTTCTTACTGAATTTTATAAATGATTGTTGAATTGTTTATTAATTAAACTCGTCTAAAGACCAGCTAAAGACACGCATCCATTTCGGACATACTAAGCTTTTCTCTCAAAAAATGATGAGCGATTTGTACATTTTGTAAAGCCAATATTGTAATTATGTAACCTTTCAACTGAATAAAATTTTATAGGAAAATAATGCGTTAAGTAATTTACTTTTTTGAAAAAAGTTGAGTGCAGCAATAATTTGTTTCAGGAAAAATACTTGTCGGCAGGTATTCAATCGACAATGTGAATCTATTCAAAAATATTTCTGGTCAAATTCTCTTTCTTCTTTGTTCAGTTTATAATCATAGTTTATCATAAATTCAACTTATATATACATAATAAATTCTGTATGGTTAATTCAATTACAGGTTTGGAACGAATTCACCTATTCAATGGATTATCAAATTGAATTAATATACACTGCTTATTTATTAGCTGCATCTACATTAATTGACTATTGAATTATAACATTACGTTATTAGTTCAATAATATCCAACATTTCGCAATTGTACATGAAATCGCAAATGAAAAATATTCTATAAGAGTACATTTTTGAATATATAAAAATGTTTCCATACATACCTTGTGCCATAGTTGTAAATATTAAGTATTCAGCTTCTGCAGAATGAAAGTCGTATAACACAAAAGAATACAATTTTCGATGTAACTTATGCTTCGCACAATATTGCAGAACAGTCACCAATGTATTTCTTTGTACTTTGATGAAATTTTCAGATTGAGATGGTATTTAAAGGCTAGGACATAGAACACCCAATTCTTCTTTTACAATTGCAACCAATGGCGTGGTCAGGAATTCAAACAGGAGGTGGTGGGATGTCATCGGTGATTTTAAGCATCCTGAAAGAGACCACTGATGATTATCAAATAAATTTTAAATTACCCAGTGGAAGTAACTCTTTTCCAAAAACTTTTCGAAAATAAGAGCAGTTTCTTAAATGAATTTAAGCTAACGAATGATTATTTGCCTTTACTTCATTAAAGCTTTCAATACAAAAAAATTATAGCGAAGTGTCATCATCATTCACGTTAATCATATTTCACTTCATTTATTATAATTCCCTGGAAAAACTAAAGAGATGAGAACATTACTAAATTAAATTAAACACTTGGCTTGATCTTTCACGATGAAACATTATCGTGAAAATCGTGAAACACTAAGCCAAATGTTTAATTTAATTTACTATTTAATTATATTTCACCAAGATTTAAGCGAGAATTCAATCTCGGGTATTGGAAATTATTTCATTCAGTGATATTGTTTGAACTGCCAAAACATAATTTGAAGTAAGTAATTATGGTTCATTTGTAATTCTCACATACTTGAACTGTTTTCTCAAAGAAAATGAAATATATCTCTCATATCAGTGCCATAACTGAATGATAATTATTATATCACATGATCAATTGTTAACCTGCCTTCTTTCCCCTCCTGAAATGAATAGATTTCATAATAGGTTTCTTTGTTTTTGTTTGAGCACCGTAGTTTCTCGGGTTCATTTACATTAATGATCCAGTTCCAACATTCGATCCAGAAAAACTGGCGCTTTATTTCATTATTGATACTTTTGTAGAACTAATGAAATATTTCAAATCACATGTGTTAGAACTCTTCGAATCATTGAATGAATAATCCATATAAACCGAAATGTATGAGAGAATTTCTGAAAATGTAAGAATTACAGAAACTTCATTTCATTGCCAGATTGATTAAAAAATTCGATGTGGAAATTATTTGAAAATATGATACCTTATATCTACTGACATTTGAAAATTGAAGTTTTTCATGCTTTTTCACAATCCTAAAATAATTGAGAAAATATGGGGTTATTGATGATAATGCCTTTTCTATACAATTGTCTTATTAATTGCAATATTATATCAGGAATGTGACGAGGAAATACCAATATTTTGCATATATTTCTACATCAGTTTTTCATGCATAAAGGTTTCAATATTGATTAAATATTACTCGAAAATCAGGTTTTGGTAATAAGAGTACCAAAGGTTTCCGAAAAAAACTGATTAAAAGTAATTGGTTAAAGTTGAAGCAATGTTCGCTGATCTCTTGATGAAACATTGTTTAATATATTAAATAAAAACACTTTGCTTGGTTTCACAAAATTTATAATAACATTTTTCGACCAATATTCTTATACACCTATACATCGTCACCTGGAATAGACTTAAGGCTGATATCGATGTCTCCGAAGTAGAGGCACAGTTCAAAATACAGGTAAAAGTATAAATTTAAAATATAAGAATTATTATAAAATGACAAAGTAGGTTTCAAATTAAGAAATTAAAGAAAGTACCAATGGTCATATACTGAAGGTAAGTTGATCGTTTAATATTTGTTTTTTCCTCCGGTACGAATCAGAAATTTCCACTTGTTCAAGAAGATCCAGAGTTCATATGTGAGTGCAGCAATTTAACTGAGTTTTAGGTTATGAAAACGTTATTGTGAATGCAATGTCCCTATTGAAAGTCCCGTAGAATCTTTGTTTTTCAATATGGAGATTTTATGTTGTTTTCTATGCTTCGTCCCGTTTGGCCTATGTAGTATGCGTCACAATCAGTACAATTAGTCTGGAATACTCCACTCTTAAAAAAAATTCAATATTCTAAACAATGTTTCGCGAACAGATCAGCGAACATTCGATCAACTTTATTTATTATAAATTTTGTGAAACTAAGTCGTGTTTTTTTATGATATAATTAAGTGTAACATCAATGTTTGTCATATTTGCATTATAAGAGAATATATCATAAATTTAAAGATAATTTCGAAATATATAATAATAATCATCATTTAAGGTTCTCGTATTACAATTATATATGTGAAACAATAGTATTCTAATTTTGAGATCTCTCTTGCCTAAACAGAGATAATACATTTTCTCACAGAGACCGTAGCCTGTGGTGAGTACGAATAATGTCTATTTATATTTCGAAATATTTTATTCTTACATACATATCAAGGAAATCTCTTTTAATAATTTGAGAAAAAAATTATTTATATAAAAATTTTAAAACAATATTGGAGAGAAGGAATGATCAATACTATAAAAATGTGAATACAGTTCTTTATGGCATACTTTAATTTTTTAATGTTAACCATATTTTTTAATTCAAATAGCAATTCATTATAGATTCTTGGTGCTAAATGCGAGTAAATACATAAAGATTTATTGTATTGCGGAAATGATAAAGAGTATAAAGAGATATCTGGTATTCACTCTTTGTTCTAAAAAGTAACAACTGTCTATTTTCTTTTTCGTGAAAATTATTAGCGATTGAACGAACAGATGTCGTATATCCAGCATGTCAGCATATTTCTACAGAAAGTCGGTAGGATATCTGATATCTTTTTATGGAGGATTTTGAGCAGTCATTTTTGTTGAATTTCGAGCTTTTTTATAACTGTATCATAGGCACCACCCCACGTAACAATACCATACAATTGACAGTTCCTTAAATTTGGATATTAACCCTCTAAGCTTACCAATTAAGCTTCAGACGTGGAATCCCATTTAAGGTGCGAATCCAGTATAATCTCTTAGTATTTGCATTCGTATGTGCAAGGAATGTTAAATGACTTTTTTATATTTTAATTATCAGTGGTCCACTGGGAAGAAGTAAGCGCTTATCTACAGCAGAATGAATGTATTTCATTTTATCTTTATCAATATTTACGAGGTGGTGCTTTAACCAATTATAGATATTCAAATAATCAGTTTTGGTTTTTTGAAAAATCAGATTTGATCAAAAGCTTTGGTTTTGATATCGCCTCAGTTTGCTCCTCAGTAAACTATGGCAGTATATCCTCGAAACTGATTATTTTACCTTCACTCTCCGATAATAAAAGTGTATTCATATAGATTGAGAATAGTATTGATCCTTATATTGTTCCTTGGGGTACCTCATTCGTCCTCATATTACTGAATGTATTGTTCACCTTCAATGTTTGGTTTCTATTAAGTAGCTTTTAAATTATCTCAGATGGACACCATTAATTTCAATCTCTTGTAAAAGGCTCAAAAGAGTTGTATGACCAACAGTGTCGAACGCATATATATATATATATATATATATATATATATATATATATATATATATATATATATATATATATATATATATATATATATATATATATATATATATATATATATATATATATATATATATATATATATATATATATATATATATGTATATTTTGAAAGATTTAATATAACAAAGTTGTAATATAACAACGAAACGTCAACAAAAATAAACTTTTTCATATCAAAAAAAGCCTGTTATTGCAAAAAACTTTCAAAATAAAATATCTTGAACCGGCAATAAATCAATTTCAAGATATATATATATATATATATATATATATATATATATATATATATATATATATATATATATATATATATATATATATATATATATATATATATATATAAGAAATATTTAATATATATATATATATATATATATATATATATATATATATATATATATATATATATATATATATAGTTAGTATCAAGACTCTTAATCGAAATATCGAAATATTTCAAAAAAAACTCTCAGGTAGCTGTCTATATAAATGTTGTCATCGAGAACGAATCCATCACTTTCGAGAGTGAGTGTAGTGTGTACCATAATACAGTGTGTATTATGGTACAGATATGTAGATGATATAATCATGTTTTACTGGTACCGATCATTCATTTCATTCACAAAAATTTCATTATTGCAGTTCATCCGAATATAAAATTCACAACCGAAATAGAATCTGATAAATCCATTAATTTTTTGCACTTGACAATTACAAGATTAAATAATAATTTTGATTTTTCTATTTTCCATAAGCCTTCCCATGTGGATACCATAATACACATCTCCTTATATATATATATATATATATATATATATATATATATATATATATATATATATATATATACATATATATATATATATATATATATATATATATATATATATATATATATATATATAATATAGAATTCTTCACAAAAACTCTATCAGAAAGCTCTGCAATTAGTTTTTCCCTATCAGTCTGATAGAAATCGTAAATATAATAGTTCAGCATACTTCGGAACATTCAATCAAAAAGTCAAAACTTTTTAAAAAAAAACATAATTTTAATATTTCATTTGAAACAATCTTAATTTATTTTAAATTTTAATTTATGGAGACACATTGAGAACAATAAAAACTAAATTAAAAAAGAAGTCAAATCAGATGTTTATCAATTGAATTGTGGAACATTATACATATATATATATATATATATATATATATATATATATATATATATATATATATATATATATATATATATATATATATATATATATATATATATATATATATATATATATATATATATATATATATATATATATATATATATATATATATATATATATATATATATATTCGAATTACGCTCACCATTTATTTACAGAAAACCATACTTTTGATACGAATTTCAAAATTTTACACAATATACAGAAAAGTAGTCAAATACGGAGAATACAAGTTCGGCCTTAATTCGATTTAGGTATGATTGAAATGTTCAGTTTCGGCCGGACCCCCAAATTTCTAGTATACACTTTCGGCCGATTAGAGCGGTAGCGGCATTAACCGACAAGGGTCAATCCCACGTAAAACCATTTTCTTCTATAATTCTCACATATTTTTTTTTACATTGATTTTAAATTTTGTATTACATCTATGGTGTTATATTAAATTATTAAAGTCGTATGTGCATTTTCTCTTTCACTTCACCTTCACACTTTTCTCCTATTTTGTATTTCATCATAAATCATTGTAAATCATATAAATCAATAGCTTTAAGTCGTTTAAGATGGTAGAATATCAGTCATTTACAAATGTGTATTCTGCAAGAAAAAATCAACATTTTTGAAAATGAAGAATTGGTATTATCTTACATAACGCTTCAAACTCTATATAAAATGTATTACCGAGTGTGAGTTAAACAAGTAAAAATGAATGCAAAGTAGATTGAAGACAGAAAAAACTTATGAGAAGCATATTGAAACTGTAAATTTCATTTGTCTCTACTGAAAATTTTATTTTGTGACATAGTTCACTTCTTTTCCGAGGATACAAAAATGTAATATTATCATACTTAAAATGTGAAAAGAAGCTACAGATACAATTTCGTATTTTTCTATCCACCTATGGATGTAGATCTTAAATTTTATTTAAATAGTGTTACAGTGTACGAGAAGGAATTAAAAGGTCCAATCCCTAAGGTACCTGATCAGGTAAGTACCTGATCATGTACCCGGCCGAACTTGTGGGAAATAGTGGAAATAAATCGACATAAAAATTCTGGAAATTTGCACAATGAACAGATAGAATTGTACAATTCACCCTTGTTAAACATTTTCAGGTAATGAAAATTAGATTTCAGAATGGAGTATCTTTGGTAAATACCCAATTTATAGAATCTCAAATTCCCTTTAATTTATACCTGTTTTTTCAAATGTGTTGTTATTATTCTGTCAGCATCTGAAGAAGTCGTTTGTAACGACGAAACGCGTCATGCTATGTAGCGAATAAAGTGTAAATCATAAGTTCAAGTGTTTGAATTTGTTTATATTCAATTGAAATGGATTTACATCAAGTAAACGCCAACACTATCAAATAACTGATTGTTCGTTTGAATGACCTGAAATTTTGTCTGAAATTGCAGAATGTTTATGTTTATTTTCATAAATGTAATATTTTTCCAATAAAATAGATTCTTTATAGATAACAGATTGAAATAGATTTAAGTATTTGCAAAATTCAATATATTTTATATTATTGTTTTTTTTTTGTTTTAAAAAGCGACAGCATATTTCAAAGAATTAATGTTTGAATAGCTTTCATTAGTTAAGCCTTTCACTTTTAAGCCTGAGTTTGGTGGTCATCCCCTGTGTGCACACAGGAAAGGACCCCCTGTTTTTTTATAGCGGAGCTAGCTGACGAATGTAAGGATATAAAACAATTAGTTTTGAAAAATTTTTCAAATGAGATTTTTTTTGAAGCTTACATTTTCTATAGCGAAGCTAGCTGACTAATGTGAAGATTTGAAACGATTAATTTTGAAAAATTTTTAAATAAGATTTTCTTTGAATCTTACATTCTTTATATCGGAGCTAGCTGACGAATGTAAGGATTTGGAGTAATTAATTATAAAAAATTCTTTGTATGAAATTTTCTTTGAAGCATACATTTTCTATTGCGGAGCTACCTGACGAATGTAAGGATTGAAAATAATTAATTTTAAGAAATTCTTCAAATGAGATTTTCTTTGAAGATTACATTTTTCATAGAGGAGCTAGCTGACGAATGTAAGAATTTGTACTTATCAATTTTAAAAAGTTCTTTGAATGAGATTTTCTTTGAAACTTACATTTTCTATAGTGCAGCTAGCTGATGATTGTAAGGATTTAAAATAATTAATTTTGAAAAATTTTCAAATGAGATTTTCTTTGAAGCTTACATTTTCTATAGCGGAGCTAGCTGACGAATGCTAGGAATTAACATAATCAATTTTTGAAAAATTTTTGAAAGAGATTTTCTTCGAAGCTTACATTTTCTATACCGGAGCTAGCTGACGAATGTAGGGATTTGAAATAATTAATTTTGAAAAATTTTCAAATGAGATTTTCTTTGAAGCTTACATTGTCTATAGCGGAGCTAGCTGACGAATATAAGGATTTTAAATAATCAATTTTAATAAATTTTTAAATGAGATTTTCTTTGAAGCTCTCATCTTCTATGGCGGAGCTAGCTGACGAATGTAAGGATTCAAAATAATTAATTTTAAAAAATTCTTTGAATGAGATTTTCTTTGAAGCTTACATTTTCTATAGTGGAGCTACCTGACGAATGTAGGGATTTTAAATAATTAATTTTGAAGAATTTTTTGAATGAGATTTCCTCTGAAGCTTACATTGACTATAGCGGAGCTAGCTGACGAATATAAGGATTTTAAATAATCAATTTTAATAAATTTTTAAATGAGATTTTATTTGAAGCTTACACCTTTTATAGCGGAGCTAGCTGATGAACGTAGGGATTTAAAAAAATTAATTTTAAGATATTGTTGAAATGAGATTATCTTCGAAGATTACATTTTTTATAGTGGAGCTAGCTGACAAATGTAAAGATTCAAAATAATTGATTGAAAAAAATTTTAAATGAGATTCTCTGTGAATTTCTTTATCAAGGCTAGTTGACGAATGTAGGGATTTGAAATTAAGAAATAAGTAATAGTAAATTCTTGCATGTCTTTTATAGAAGGGGTTTGTCGAATTTAATTTCAGTTGATTATTCATATAAATATTCATTATATATATGAAAATTCATAAATTGTAGTTTTATATCATAAAATTTCAATTATTTAAGTTATTAAGATTTAGTAAAATATATAAGTATCAACAAAATTTGTGCCAGCAGATGCAGTTTTACAATTATTGCAATATAAATTGATATTATAAATTAGTATTAATATAATCTTTTTAATAGTTCTTATTGAAAAAAGGTTTGCGACCGTGATGTTGGATTAAAATTTATATTTGGTGTAGAAGCTAAAATATTAGGTCTGTTCGACCTTTGAAATTCTAAATGATCTGAGTTTATACCGGTGTAAGCCAGGTTGGTTTGTATCTTAAATAGAAGAAATATTTATATAAATCTTAAATACTCAAAATAATAACTAAGAATTTCATTTTGGCAGATTATTGCAAAGGATTTAGAATCTTTGAATGTATATTTGTACAAATAAAAATTGATTTATCATTAAATTTTTTAATTTTATTAATAGCTGTATCATTAGGGGTAGCATTTTTAACATTATTAGAACGTAAATTATTGTGAAGGTCCAAAAAAAGTGGGATTTTTAGGAATATTGTAACTTTTTAGAGATGTAATTGAGTTATTTTCTAAAGAACAAATGTTTCCTTTCATATCAAATTATTTAATTTTTTTATCGCCATTTTTTAGTTTGTTTTTATTTTTATTATTTTGAGTAAGATTCCCAATATTTTTAGGGTTTTCGAGTTTTAATTTTTCAATATTAATTTTTTTAGTGTATCGAGATTAGGGGTTTATATAATTATAATATCTAGTTGATCTTCAAATTCTAATTATTCACTTTTAGAAAGTTTACGATCCGTAGCTCAAACAATTTCTTATGAAGTTATATCATTTATTATTATATTAAAATATTCAATTTTAATTTTTTCTTCAAGTTTATATGCTTTTTTAAATTTTCAAAAATTTTCATGATTATTATTTTTAACCTTTCGTTCAAGATTTATATGGTTGGTTTCAAGCTTTGCAGAAACAAACACAACACCTTTTGATTTTGCAGAAGGTGAAGCAGAATTAGTTTCTAGTTTTAATGTTGAATATAGAAGAGGTGGGTTTACTTTAATTTTTTTAGCTGAATATTCTAGAATTATATTTATGAGTATATTAAGAGTATTAATATTTATAGGTGGGAATATTAATTTTTTTTTTAATGAAAGTGGTTTTTTAAATTTTTTTTTGAGTATGAGTTTGAGGAACATTACCTCGGTTTCGTTATGATAAGTTGATATATTCATCTTGAAAAGTTTATTTACCAGTTTCTTCAAATTATTCAATATTTTATTTAGGGTTGAAATGTTTCATTTTAACCTTAATCTTTTAGTTAATTAAAATTAGTCTAAACTAATAGAAAATTATTTCGTTTTTATATTTTCAAAGTATATACTTCAACAAGTTCATTACTTATTTGAATAAAATTAAATCTCAAAATTTAAGAAACTAAAGTACTAATTTAAAAATATAGAAAATATAAAATTGTACAAATTTGACTTGTAAAAATGAAAGGAATTTATACTGGTTGAGATCCTAATCAAATGAGAAAAATTGGAAGAGTAACGAAAAATTAAAATAATTTTTCATTCAAGAAATAGGAAGTATTTCTTTTTATTAATTTTTCATTTGTAAAAGGTAGGAATAAAAAAATTCAAAATTGATATAAAGAGAGCAATTACTCCTCCTAATTTGTTTGAGATTGAACGAAGAATAATATATGCGAAAAGAAAATATCATTCTGGTTGAATATGGACAAGGGTAGATAAAGGATTAGCTGGAATAAAATTATCAGGGTCTGAAAGATTATGAGGTTTGATTGAAATAATAAAAATAAAAATTAAACTGAATATAATCAATCTCAATAAATCTCTGTAAGAAAAATATGGATGGAAAGGAATTTTGAAAAAGTTCCTATTTATTCCTAAAAGATTTCTAGATCCTGTTTGGTGTGAAAATATAAAATGAATTAAAATTTATCTTGTAATTAAGAAAGGTATTAAATAATGTAAAGAAAAAAATCGAGAAGGAGTAGCATTATCTACTGCTGAACCTCCTCATAATCATTAAACTAAAGAATTTTCGATGTAAGGGATGGTTGTAAAAAGATTTGTAAATACTGTTGCTCCTCAAAAAAATATTTGACCTCAAGGCAATACATAACCTAAAAAAGCTTTCCAAGAAAATTTTTATATTACCAATAATTCAAGTTTGTGTAAATTTATATGAAGAGTAATAAATACCTCGTCCTATATGTATATAGGGACAAATAAAGAATATTGAAGCTCCGTTAGCATGAGTAGTTCGAATTAATCAGCCATAATTTGTATCTCAATATGTACAGATATGTGAAAATAAGCAGATATGTGAAATTAAAAATTGATGAGGCCGATACTTGATGTGAATCGATAAAAATAATAAAACAATTGTTAAACTCATTTACACATATATTAAAAATAATACTGCATGACGTACGTTTCGATGAGATTCACCTTTTTCACTTTTTTTGAGTCTGCACGTAGCATTTGAAAAAGGTGAATCTCATCGAAACGTACGTCACGCAGTATTATTTTTAATATAGGTGTAAATCAGTTTAACAATTGTTTTATTAAAGATATGTGAAATTCTATTGAAAGCTAAATTAATATCAGGACAATAATGTATAACAAAAAAATTCCGGTTAAAATTTGAATTATTAAACATGAAGACCTAGAATTTCAAGAATAGGAAATATTAGAAAGTGAAGGTAAATCAATTAATGAATTATTTGAAATTTTTAATAACGAAGATGTTTTTCGAATAGGTTTTATCGTAATAAATTTGTCGTAAAGGACCAAAGTTTAATTTGCAGAATTTAATGGATGCAATTATTCAGTTTAGTGAATGAAAAATAGAAAAAATGGAGATTTTATTATGAAGGAAAATTGAAAATTTTGTTATTGATAAAAAGTAATATGGATTATTTTGATTGGTTGAAAGATTCTTATAACGAAAGTTATTTAAATTTAAATTTTGTTGAATTCAATTTACTATTCTACTGGAAATAATCAACCTAAAACTTAAAATTAAATAAAAGTTAGTTTTAAATTTTTTATTAAAGGCAATTCTTGTAATATAAATAAATAAAATTAGTAATCCTCCGGTTATAATTGAAAATGAATGTAAGAATATCAGAAATTATAAAATATGCCTATAATAATTCTAATTAGAATAGTTTGGATTAGGATAAAAAATCCTAAAGATAAAGGAGGTGAAAGAAAAATCTAAATAAATGAAAAAATTATTATGAAATAAAGTAAAATTTCAAAGAGTAAAGTAAAATTTCAATTAAAATATTAATTTTGGAGATTAATGATAATTTTTTTTTTATTGATAGTAATGTGTCTCAACATCTAAGGCCATTGACACAAATACAATAACACTAGTAAAACATATTTATTCAGATTCGGTTACTCAGATTGATGTGCTTCAAGTATTGAAGAACTCTATGTATCTGGTACGGAGAGTTAAGAATTTCTGTTAGGTGCTTGAAAGTTCGAATTGTCTTCTTTGGTTTATGAAATGCTGACATTCAGTGAGAAGATGCTTCACAGATAAGGCACTGTTGCTATTATCACATAAAGGTGGTAGTTCGGAAGTTATCAGGAACTTGTGTGTTATGTTTGTATGTCCAATTCTTAGACTTCGTATTATCAGTTTTTTCTTCCTAGGCAACGAAGGGAGGTGGAACTGCTTAACGGAGTGGCGAACCTCATGTAATTTTGAGGGGATTCTATTCCAATGTTGCTGCCATGAAGAGTGGGTCCTGTGTTTAAAGAAACTTCTTATATCACCATAAAGTTGTAGTCTTTCTGTAGGGAGACTAGATGATGATGCCTCTTTTGCTGTACGGTCTGCCATTTCGTTCCCGACAATGCCAACATGCGACGGTACCCAGAGGAGAGTTACCCTCACCCTTTTGGAATAAAGGTTTAGGCAACTCTCATGTATGTCTTGTACAAGGGGATGAGGACTATAAATGTTTTGGATGGATTTGATCGCGGAGAGCGAGTCTGTGCAAATTGTCACTTCTTGGTTATCTTCAGTTATGGACTTGAAAGCTTGAAGTATAGCAAATAGTTCTCCTGTATAGCCACTAGAAAAAGATGGCAGTAGGTTTGAACAAATGGCTGTATGAGAGAGAGTAACTGAACATCCCACGCCGTTGCTATTTCTGGACGCATCGGTGTATAGTACTTTATCGGATTTGGAGCTATGCATAATATCTAGAAAGTTCTGTCTTAAAAGCTCGTTTGAGGTGTCATGTTTCGTATATTGATTCAAGCTTAAATCGATTCAAGGTGGGTTTATAAGCCATGGAGGGGTTGAAGACCAAGTAATGGATGTTTTTCTTTTGAAGGTCTATATCGGAGAGAAGTGGTAAGAGACTATAGATGATTGGCTGTGTTTTCGTAGATGTGTCATAGCTTGTGTTCTTTTTGGTCAAAACAGTGCGAGCTAGATTTAGTGGATTGGCGGAAATCCTGCAGCATGATAAGTGATCTGTAGACTCTCAGTAGTTCAGTAGTAGTAGAAGTTTTGTATCGAATACAATGCCTTAAATTACAATTTGGCTAACGGTAGGGATATTGTGATTATTAATCATGATATTCGGTATGTACTGATTATTTTTCCTCCTTGAGAACTTGATGACCTTAGACTTGGTGGTCGAGAAGTGAATACCTATTTTGGTGGACCATTCGTAGAGGGCATCAATAGTTTTTTGAATCAAGTTGGATGTGGTGGTAGTATTTCTTCCATGGCAAAAGATAAACAAATCGTCAGCGTAGAGAGAGAGACGTATAGGCTACTGAATTATTTTGTAAACATCGTTGATGGAAAGGATGAACAATGTAGGACTTAGTACTGAGCCTTGAGGCACGCCATTTTTCTGTCTATGTGACGGAGACGTCTTTCCGTTGGATATAACCTTGAAAATTCGGTCTGTCAAGAAATTTTCAATGAAAAAGTACATGTGTCCTTGTATGTGATGAGCTTCTAACGTTTTTAGAACGACCGAGTGAGGAGAGAACTGAATGCACTATCTATGTCAAATATAGCTGCTCCTACTTCTTGGTTTTCATTGAAAGCATCAATAATGTGTGTCTGGAGTACTAGCAAATTATCATTAACCATAAAGAATGGTGCAACGATGAGGCCTAAATCCTGATTGAGTAGGAGAGAGAATATTATGTTTTTCAAGATACCATATGAGTCTATTGTTAATCATTCTCTCCAACACTTTGCACACTTGATTGGAAAGATAGTTGATTCCTTCCACTTTTTAGGAAAATGTCTCTTGGTCCATATCAAGTTATATAGTTCCAAAAGTTTATGGAGACTGCTCGAAGACAAATTCTTGAGAAATATGGATGGGATATCATCAGGTCCCGCTGCGGAGATTTTAGTAGACGATAGAGATACAGAAAGTTCTTGATACGAGAAAATAGAGTTTAGTGCGTTAAGATCGTGCGTCACATTAGGAGACAAGGGGAAACTGACAATATTCGGGTTGCAAGAATTATTTTTAGCTTTGTCTTCAAAGGATGATGCTAAGATATTAACAATTTCTTGACTATCTGTGACAATATTATCTTGTTGAACTAAAGCAGGAATTTTTGTGAATGACCTTTTTCCTTGCATATGTCTAATTTTGGTCCAAACCTGCTTAGGAATTGTTTCATGAGTTATGAAAGAAACGTAGTTATTCCAGCTGTCTTTTTCACTTTGCTTCACTATTCTTTTAACTCTGGCTCTAGCTTTTTTGAACTCAATAAAATCATGCTCGTTCTTAGTTCTTCTGTACTTGTTTAAGGCTCTCTCACTTTTTTTATTGCGAATTTACAATTGTCATTCCACCAAGGAACTATCTTCTGCGACGGAGAAATAAGAGTTTTTCCAACATGTTGCTCAGCGGCTAGAATAAAACATGAACTGAATTCAGAAACGGCATCATCGATATTTTCTGAAAAATGTAATTGTTCGGTTTGATTCTCCACACTTGATACATAACCATCCCAGTTTGCATGAGCTATTTTCCACTTCGATATACTATCAGATGGATTTTCAGTGTTGTTGGTTATCAATATAGGGAAATGGTCACTATAGTGTAGATCATCTAACGGTCTCCATGTGAGTTGGGAAAAAGTTTGTGGATCGCAGAAAGTGAGATCAATTGAGGAAAAAGTTCGAGATGAGAAATTGAAATGTGTACTTGAGCCATTGTTTAGAAGACACAAGTCAAGATTTCGATATACACTTTCGACTACTTTACCCTTACCATATGTTGTTTGTGAGCCCCATAACGTGTTGTGGGCATTGAAGTCACCATTAATTATATAGGGCGGGATTAATTGTGATATAAGATTTGATAGAGCGAACTCGGATACTGGATGATTTGGTGCAATATAAATACTACAAATAGTAATCCTCGCAGGACACCATACATTAGCTGCTACTGCTTCTAAAGCTGTGTTCAGAGGAAACGGTGTCGAATAGAGATCTTTTGAAATAAATATAGATGTTCCACCACTAGCTCTTCCACATTCAGTTCTGATATGGTGGTATCCTTCGAAGTCTTCAAGGTGACGTTTGTGGGATTCGTTAAAATTAGTTTCTTGTAAGCACAATATATCAGCATTATGAGTAGAAATTAAGTTTTGGATTCGTTCAAGGCGAGGATAGAATCCATCGCAATTCCACTGTGTTAGAGAGAAAACTAATAAGAGGATTTCTGTGATAATTGGGAACAATCGGAGAGGGAATCTTCATTTTGGGAGTCAAAAGGTGATAGGGGGGCTACACTTTCTGCGTCCGATTCCTCAGTATCTAGTTCATGTCTCAACTTTCTGCGTAATCTGGTTAATCTGTTCTTAATAGATCTTTCCGTTAGTGAAGGGTAGATTGTACGTAAATCAGAAACTAGGGATCGAACATCTGTCGTGAACCGTCTAGCTTCTGATAAAGGGTTAGAACTGCCAAACGAATTTTCAAGCAATGCTATGAAGTTTTCCGATGTTAAAGTAAAAGTATCCTGTGATTTGCTATAAATGTCTAGAATGAGATTCTTCGTGGTTTCTGACAGCTTATGTTCCTTATAAGTGTCTCTTCTGGTCCTCTTAACTAGTTTGGAAGTTTTGATTGGTGATGCTGTTAGGATTGATTGTAGATTGCACAGTAGCAGAAGTGCTTTCAAAAGAATCTGTTGAACTAGGACAAGTTCTTTTTTGAGCTGTATAAGTCTGAGTCTTCGATTTGGAAGAAGCAGCCGAATTTGTAGAGAGACTTACGAGCGTATTTTCAGAAGCAGTTATTTCTGGTGCGGTGGGAGACACTGGCGCGGGAAGAGAAGTGACAGCAGTTTGAGAAGACGGGGGCGTTTATGCATTTGGACATGAACTAGCCCAGTTTGCTTGCATAGGAAGCATTCCATCTTGTCGATGGATAAAAAAATTCTGTGAGCATTGTTTTCAAAGGAGATGACCAGCGAAGTTTGTAGTTCCTAGTTATCTGAAGGTGGAACGATATAGGCTTGTCTTCTGAATGAGAGAATTTGGCAGTATTCATCTCCTGGAATTCCTGCTTTCAGAAAAGAAATTTGTGAAGTTAGTTGCAGATCGTAATCTTCTAGTGCTCCTTGTAATAATTCGTGAGGGATAGAAGGACATACATTAGAAATTAAGACTCTTTTTGCCGGTGTTACTAACCATCTTATAGGTAAGTTTAGATCACCGATGTGGATAATGGGGTTATTTTCAATTAAATGGTCCACTAACTCAGTTCTACTCAAGTAAATGCAAATTCTGTTGTTCGATATTCTGGAAGCGAAAGTGATATTCTTTGGACCAATAATGTTTCCAATGGATTTAGCATAATCAAGTAATTTCAAGTTATCTGTTGAGTGAAATACTATTGCTTGTTCTTTCTTTGGAAAAGAAGGCTTTGGAATAGACTTAGCAGCAGCCACATATGAGTTGACAGGCGCCACGTTATTTTCTGAATTTGAGGTATTGTATGCTGTAGGAGAACTCATTTTGTTGCCCTTGTAGTCAAAAGCAGCAAATAAACTACTATATGAAGTTCGTGATCTTCAAATGCGGCAGCCGGTTGTCATCGTTGTGTAAAACTGGCTGCGGAGCAGAAAACGCCGAACAGGGCAGCTGGTACTAGTTTTGTGCTCGTATATTATCAATGTCAGGTGTAGGTAAACTGATGAGGAAACTAGTAAACAAAATAATTGTTGGTTGGAAGCAACGTAATGCAATCACGTCTTCATACACCTTGCTAACTGTCAATAGCACCTATTTAAATAATTATTAGAGGTTCCGTTTGCTGGGTCAATAATTTAAGCGGGGGTAATATTAAAATTAGGGGGTTATGAATTAATGCGATTATTAATTTTATTTAAAGAAATTAATATTAAAATTAATTATTTTTTGATTAATTCATCTTCATTAGGAGTAGTATTACTTCTTCACTTTGTTACGTCAAAGTGATATAAAATCTTTAATCGCTTATTCTTCTGTAAATCATTATGGTTTAATGTTAAGAGGATTATTAACCTTGAGAAATTGAGGATTTATCGGTTCTTTTCTTATTGGACATTTCTCGAATACATAGAATAGGTAAACTAGAATTATGAATACAGAGAAAACAGGTAAACAACAGGTAGAAGGGATCTTCAGGTTTATTTGCTTCAGTTAATATTTGTTATGAACGATTCATAAGATGAAAGTTATATTTAGTTAAAAGGATTATTAAATATTTTTCCACTCATTTCTTTATGATGATTTTTATTGTTAAGTTCTAATATAGCAGCTCCTCCTTCCTTAAATTGGATAGGAGAGATCATATTAATTAATAGATAAGTATGGTATACTTATACCATATGGTATGGTATTTCATTTTAATTTTAATTATAATATCAATTTTTAGAGCTTCTTATAGACTATATTTGTATTCATTTTCTGAACATGAGAAAATAATTTATCCATTCGAATAATGAAAAATATAAATTTACGTGAATTTATAATTTTATTTTTATATTGAGCTCCTTTAAATTTAATGTTTTTGAAGAGTATATTTTTATTTATTTAATTTAAGTATTTTAATGAAAATTTTGAATTGTGGCTTGAAAAATATTTTTTCATCTTGAATTATTCTGATTTTCTTTTTTTTATATTTATAATTTCATTTTTATAGGAATAAATTTTACTTCAAATGTAATTACTTATTTATTACAGTTTAGATTTTTTATTTCGAATTCACTTTCTTTAGAATTTATTATTCTTCTTGATTGAATATCTTGATATTCATACGATTCGTTTCAATAATTTCATCAATTAATAAATCGATAATAATTAATAGATGCTAATTATTTACAGAGATACTTATATAGAGTATGAAATTTTTAAGGTTCGATTTATTATATTACTAGTTTTATTTGTTTTATCTAAAAAATTTTCAATTTTAAGGCCTAATTCAATTTCAATTTTATTAGGTTGAGATGAATTAAGGTTAGTTTCTTGTTCATAATAAAACAATATTTAGAATTTTCTCAGAATTTAATATAAAATGCGCATAACGACGTTTCGAAGTACTACTTCTTCATCAAATGCTGGATTAATATTATTATGTGTAATTTTACAAAGTCAATACTTATAGCTATTTTCACAGAACATACCAGGTATGTTCTATGGCTTACTTGGAATGAGGACCATAGAATACACTGATATTTAACAAAAGGATCGTATACCTGGAGATGAACACAGAAAATAAATTACTTAAGTCAGGTATTCCAACTAAATGTAGGAAAGATACAAATATACAACTAAGATTTCTAAGAACAAATATTCATCATAACCATATTTTAATTGGAGGTTTTGGAAATTTATTAGTGCCCTCAATAATTGGTGCTCTTGATATAGCTTTCCCTCGACTAAATAATATAAGATATCTCCCCCCAGCTTTAACGTTTTCACTTTTAAGAAGAATAGTGGAAACAGGAGCAGGAACAGGGTGAACAGTTTACCCCCCTCTTTCAGCCAATATCGCCCATAGAGGCCATTCTGTTGATTTAGCAATTTTTAGATTACACCTAGCCGCTGTATCATCAATTTTAGGGGCAATCAATTTTATTACAACTATAATTGATATACGACCTATCGGCATACAATTAGATAAACTCCCTTTATTCGCTCGATCAGATTTAAGTACAGCTATTTTACTCCTTCTACCTCTTCCTGTATTAGCTGTAGCACTTATTATGCTCTTAACAGATCGAAATATTAATACTTCATTTTTTGATCCAGCAGGAGGAGGAGACCCTATCCTATACCAACATTTATTTTGGTTTTTTGGTCATCCAGAAGCTTATATTTCAATTTTACAACAACACTACTCTCCAATGTATGTCAAACAATTCCACACACGATATTTCAAATGAAATAGAAAAAATGGCCTCAAAATTCTTTCACCCATGACCTTCTTGAAAATGAGTTCAACTTTTCCTCAATTCAGTCACATATACAGCTGCCGACGTCAGATCTTCATCAATCCTCCTGAAACTCAAATTCATGAATCATTCACAATTGACTACGAGAATACTACTTAACGTATTTACTCGTCTCAAAACTCTATGGTATGTTACAACTGCAAACAACTAGGTCATACTACAGTTAATTGCAAAACTCTTCCTAATTCTCAAACGACAAGTTCATACGTCTCAGGACAGTAAATTACCAATAATAAACAACCTCAACCTCCTCAATCCAACTTGGGGTTGTTACCATCACCAGAGTCCCAAAATATACCGGCAATAACAAATAAGGAGCCGACAAATTCCTCAATGGAAACAGAAAGCTCATCAACATACAGTGAAACGTACCTTCGACGAAATAGTAACCCCACCCGAAACAACGCCAGACAAGCCTCAAGCACAAGAAAATCCCTTCACAAACTTCAAAAAACCAAAGAATAAATAAAATGAAACTTCAATAAGAATACTAATTGATGGAAACGGTAAAAGAAATAATTTCTAAGCAAGAACCGCCGTTTATCTTGGAAAAAGAAAACAAAGTAAACAAGAAAAAGTATATTAACTGTAGCACTAGAAAAATCAGAATCTCGCCCTCTTGATGCACTATCTTCAACGGCCTTGTTTTTCCTCTCGCTCCCTGTCGCACGTTTCTTCTCCGTCCTTGGGAAACAGGTGGTGATGCGGATATGGGAAGAATATATACAGGGGAACGTAAAAGGTGTAAAAGTATGGAAAATCTCACTATAGTACAGTGAAAGATTCAAGAAAAATAAAAGTAATGTAAAAATGTTAAGACGTAATGAAGCAAAATAAATATGCATGATGAATACCTTGTAAATTAAGATTGTGTCAAGTAAGATAAAGTTTGTAAGTAAGATACGAAAATTTGTAATGCTATTATTTCATGTATGAAATGAATTGATGAAAAAATGTGAATTTGTGTATGAAAATTAAAATTTAAAGAGAAAAATGAACATAGGTACTCCAGTTGTGTATTACATAGGTATTATTTATTGTATATATATATATATATATATATATATATATATATATATATATATATATATATATATATATATATATATATATATATATATATATATATGATTAACAGCCTTCAATTTATTTTTGTCCCAGTCTTCTTTATCTGTATCGAACTTAACACGTTTTATCACGATTTCACACTCTTTCAATTTCAAGTACATCGTTATTCGTTTTTCACACACTCTTTTGTCCTCTCCATCAAATACAGATATAAAAATGAGATGTAATAGGAAATACTTGTCTAAAAATTACTGACTGAACAATTCTTTACTCGACTAGTTTCGCCTTTTACGGCATTATCAAGAATGGTCAATTTTCAAGCATTCTAATTCTTGATGATGCCGTAAAAAGCGAAATATTCGAATAAAGAATTGTTCATTCAGTGATTTTTAGAAAAGTATTTTTATTTACCTCTCATTTGAATATGAACTATCACAGAGTTGTTTCATTGTCCATTGAATTTATAAATACAGGTATTCTGAGTACACTATGACTGGCCGTCTTTATATCATACTAATTAACCACGCTTTGCCGTAAGGTTAAAAAAGCTAGTTCAAATTAAAATATGATACACACTTTTTATCCATTTATTTTATGTATAACAAATCTAGCAGCTACACTCAAATATCACAACTGACTAATTAATTGAACATGAAAACAAAATGCAGTTGCGATCGCATACGTGAAATACATATTGCATTAATGTAATGTGACTCTCAACAAATACAATGGAAACTGATGCAAAAAATATCTTGCATAGTATTTTTAATTCATAATTATCAATCTGTTCTAATAAAGAACTATTAAAATGTTAGAGCATTAAAGGTGTTTCTCACAATACAAATTGTTGCTCCGCGTCAAAAAAATTATAATAATGCCATAATACTTGAATTAAGTGTTTAATACAAAACCCAGTAGATTTGAGACCTGTGTTATTTCTTACTCAAGATTCGGAATGGCTTAATCCAAAAATTTTATTAATTTTTGTGGAATTTGGGCCACTTTTTTAAATTATAGTGTAGATACAAGATGTTATTGAATGAAGAAAAATGAATGAATGAAGAGACGTTTTATTGAGATTTGTGTTTTCATTAAAATTCTTTGTTATTTTTCAATTATACGGTGGGAAGTTATAAGGTCTAGCGACCTTCTTCATCCCTGTATTTTATATAATGTGATAAAAAAAACAAAAAAATTATTTTCATATAAAAACAAATATATTTCGATATACTCATTAAATGAATTATTTTGCGTCTGTGGCCGACTTATTCATACGTGCCATTTGGTCAAATGTACGATTTTCAATTCGTCAGACAATTGATGGTAAAGGAAACCACAGAAAACTTTACCCACGTAAGATGATGTTACTTGTAACATAATTGAACATTTAAAACTACAGATATCAACGAAAACATTTTGTGATTAGGTCTGTTTTATCACGCTTATCCACTCGCGCACATTTGATTTTTAGCGCATCGCACATTTTCGCGCACTACGCCACTTATAACGCACGCTCGCGGATACGTAGAGGTATGTTCTCTAGATGGTCGAGAACTTCGTTGGTGGGCTCCTGTGAAGATGTCAGGATACGAGCTTGCGGAAAAGTAAGTTTGTTTTTAGGTTTCCTGCAGAGGACACGTCTGCGTCCGTACCATGGGGCCATCTGCGTCGCTGGGGCTTCCAGATTAGGTCCTTGACGGGCATATCGAGCTTGGAGTTTTTTCATATGTATGAAAATAGGGGACATTTTGATGTAATTGTGTAAAAGGCGAGAGAGGAAACGAAAATAAAACGGAAAATACTGCAACAGATAGCTCTTCCGCAGCTTTCTATCTGTTTCATGAAGCGGTTTTGGTGAGTCGCGTAAAGCAAACATCTATAAGAAATTACAGGACGAAGGAATGTCTTGTAGGTGTTCAGCAGAGTACGAGGATTACATCCCCGAATTCTGCCTCTGAGTGCGTATAGTAAGTTTGCTCTATAACTGACTTAAAAGTTTTCTCCAGGTCAGATTTCCAAGAATTCAATTTAGAAAATGTTACACCCAAGTAATTGATTTCATCCTGAAGTCTAAGATTTCCACCCCAGAGCGTCAGGCGAACATCATCAATTCGAAATTTAGGGGACGTAGAATAATTGAAATGATGAAAAAGAATTGACCGTATTTCATTTGGATTGGGTGTAACTCTCCAATTGCTCGCCCACGTACTGTAGACATCCAGTAGCCTCTGCATATTGCGGATGCAACTCGCTGCTGTCTTCGCCGTGGTCCCCAACGCTGTATCATCTGCAAAAAGTGAGATTTGTGAAAGTGAAGTCAGGGTCAGGAATATCATAAGTATATATTATGTAAAGTAAAGAAGCTATTGTGGAGCCTTGAGGAATGCCAGCACGGGGAGTGAAGGATTCGGAAAATGTGTTATTAACTTTTATTCGGATGGATCGGTCAGAAAGATAGGAAATGATGAGCTTGACGAAGTGAATAGGCAAGTGAATAGTCAGCAGCTTCCGAACGAGTCCAGCATGCCAAACTTGGTCGAAAGCTCTATATCGATATATATTAGATGTTGAGAAAAAATCTACGTATTCTTTGAATGCACCCATAAAATGATTTGAATGCACTCATGAAATGATTTACCTAGCGCATGATATTATCACCGCACTACAGATTTATAGGTACTTACCTTGAAAAAAATTCAGTATGACTTTCAACTCTCAGATTTTGAATGTATTTTCTTATGCCTTCTCAATCTGCTAGCATTGCAGAAACGCGCATTGCAAACACTGCAGACATGCTGGGCTAGCCCTTTTTCGTGTAGAAACGAGTGCTGCTTGAGATTTCCCATCTGTGAAAAAGCTTTTCCACATGTTTTGCATTCAAAAGGTTTCAGTTTCAGATGTATAGATCTTAAATGAGCTTCTAAGTGCGGCTTCTGTCGAAAAGCCTTTTCACACTCAGAACAGACGTACTTTTTCTCGGGATTGTGGATTCTTTCGTGGAGTTTCAAGGATGCGGCATTAGTGAACGATTTCCCACAACTTTTGCACGGAAAAGCAAAGTTATTCTCATGCGCAGCAATATGGTTCTTCCACGATGTCTTGCTGTAGAGGATTTTTTCACAGTTTGTGCAGAAAAACAATTCCAATTTTCAATATTATAACAAAAATAAAAACAAGTGTTTCAAAATTACATACCGAAAATCGAACTCAATTCGACTAAAGGAAAGTAATACAATAAAATTATACCATAATAATTTGCAAATTATAAAAAATACATCTGAAAATAAACGTTTAATGAAGAATTTAAACAATTCGAAATCATTCATAAAATCTATTCCACAATTAACTATAACAAAATCCGATGAAGGAAATAAGAATTATGAATTTGAAGAAAAAATTAACGAAATGCTGAATGATACAATTACGTATAAAAAAATTGATAAGGATCTAACAAAAACCTTACAGAATGAAACTAACAAACTAATAAAAAAAATTGGAAAAAAATAGTTTTATATAACCAAAAATATCTAAAGGGTTAATACAACATAATAGTTCACAACTCAAATTTACTGGTTTACCCAAAATACATAAAAATAACATTTCATTAAGACCAATTGTTTCATATATTCAATCTCCCCTATATAATCTTACTAAATTTCTTTCTTCAATTTTAAAAAATGTAATAAATCAAAATCAATTTTATATCGAGAACACTTATCATTCAGTTGATAATCTAAAAAATTATAACTTAATGAAAATCATAAATTATATTCTTTAGATGTAATCTCACTCTATACCTATATACCTAATGCAATTGTTCCGAACATAATAGATCAAAAATGAAATACTTTTTATATTGATACATGGAATGGAATACACCTGGCTTACCATGATTTTTTCAGAGGTTTCCTCATGGTGAAAAAGACTGAAACTTCCGAAGCGAGTGCTAAGCCAGAAATATTCCTCTGATACTAAAAATCAATAGGTGAAAATACAAAAAAAATAATTTGATTTATCTCAAAAACAAGTTGTACATTTTGATATCTGTAGTTATTCATAAAATTGAATTTTTCATTAGTTTTGACAAAGTTGTGATATACAACGAAACGTCAATTAAGTTTTTCATATTAAAAGAAGCCTGTTATTGCTAAAAACATTCGAAATAAACTGTCTTAAACAGACAATAAATCAATTTTAAAATATATATATATATATATATATATATATATATATATATATATATATATATATATATATATATATATATATATATATATATATATATATATATATATATATATATATATATATATATATATATATATATATATATATATATATATATATATATATATATATATATATATATATATATATATATATATATATATATATATATATATATATATATATATATATATATATATATATATATATATATATATATATCGAGAATTCGAAAATCGAGAAATTCTTTCAATTTCTACTCACCAACATCTCTTCGAGATTGTAGAAGGTTAGTTCTTCACTTTCACTCAAATCCATTTTTCACCAAATTTCAAAAATATTAAATATCTTAACTACGTTGACACTCAACAATTCTATTGATAAAAGTGACGATCTGAGAGAATGTCAGCATATTTATACTGATGCTAAATAAATATGTATGGGGTAGTTCCACTGAGTTAGAATGGTGGGAATTAACCCCACCCATGAAATGAAAATAGAGAAATTTTTCTTCTTTTTCATAAATCATCATACTTTGTACCTCAACAATTAGACAGCATTGTATTGAAATATAAATTTATGCAATAAGAGGCTGTGAAATCTGAACAATTCACTTTTTTCATTATAATTTCCCCTAAATATGTTAATTTTGAAATATATAATTTTCGGAGAAATATCAAAATTCTGAAAAATCTCCAATTTGAAGAAAAAGGTTACCAGAAAATAATTTTTCTATAATTACGATTAAATTTTTTACCTAAACAATTTCTATTATTGCAAGAAATATCAATTTGCAGATGAAATATCGGTAGCAGAAAAACTCATAATAATTCATATTTTTATCACCTGATATTCCATTTCAGGTGTATTTTATTGAGGAACCATAAGAAAAAGTAATAATAGTTTGAACAAGTATATTCGTTTTTCACAAAAACGAAAACATAAATATTTACATAGTTTCTTAAAAATTTCAATTGCAATATATGAAATATGAACGTTAATTCGGTACTCCAAACTTTTCTCAAAACCCTAGAGGTATTCTTAGGTTGAACATTTCATTTATTACAGATTTACTATTATTACGTCTCTATTGAAATTCATTCAACTATTATGAAAGTAAAAAATATTAGTGACAACAGTTTTCAACCTTTAAATATATTCGAGCTTCAATTTACGTAAGAAAAATATTAACATGTAATAAACAAACCTTTCATTTATTTTAATGTTATTGGGATTTGTGTTTAATTTTTCATCATCTCTGAAATTATACAGCTCCGAAATGAATATATTCGAATCAAGATATCAGTTATAAAAGATCATACTGATAATCAATTATCGCTATTGATACTGTGAACAAATAGTTCATAATAAGTTAAATAATTATTATTAGTGAGAATACAGGGTTAGAAGTATTAATAAGTAATTAAAAAGAAGTTTCTGCTTGCACACTTACTCTGAATCCAGTTTATGTAATACCACTAATAACAGCAGATCGTATATCAAAAAGTTGTAGAACTACTCGATTCAATTATAAAGAATAAATATGAAATTGAAAATACAAACTAGAGGATAATTCAAACAATTGCATTTGATTCGCACATTTATTGTGTTAATGTGACTCGTTTCGTCGGTATTACCGACTTCTTCAGACCTTAACAGAATACTTTAGATATTACTCAGTATGTAAATATAAAAAGTGTATTATTTTATCAACATTTCAGAACAGTGAATTCCTAATCCATTTTTGTTTCAGATTAAAGAGGAAAGCATTGAAAACTATCATCACATGAATATCTGGAATAAAAGCTTCGCTCCATGTTAAAATAGGAAAAAATATTTTTCATCTTCAACAGTATTCAGCCTAGTCCCTGGCAATACCTGGAACAAGACCTCCTGGATTTGATGAGTAGTGTGGTTCGAAGGAGATTCCTTGATGAGAGTTCCATATAACGATAAATAAATAAATATATATATATATATATATATATATATATATATATATATATATATATATATATATATATATATATATATATATATATATATATATATATATATATATATATATATATATATATATATATATATATATATATATATATATATATATATATATATATATATATATATATATATATATATATATATGTAATCACTTTCTTCCCTCACACCTCCACCAATGCTGGCCTCATTCGGACACCAAATACTAGTTTCTGTTATAACAAAAACATTATTTGTTACTTTCGTCACTGTTATATAATTTCAATATATCTAGTCTGAATATAAAAAATGGTCACTAAAATATTTCCTAAAATTTACTATGGGATAATTCAAACACTGAATGACACATTATCAAAATGTGCCGCTTTTCGAAACGGTCCTCAAGAAGAATTCTCAAAGGCGTTTCGTACTGAAAAAGTTTTTTACATTAAAAGGCCAACAATGGTGATTTATTTGAATCAAATTCGTCATTAGGAAAATTCTCAGTATTTTTGTGTATATTGATTTCTAATATTTACCGTGTATTCAATGTGTTATAATGCAGTAGTAATATGCAAGAAAGTTCCATCAGTGGTAGTGGCTTTCCCGCGCATTGGCTTCCCGTAGATACATCAGAGAAAGCCTGACACTTTCTGCCTGGCAACCTCTGGGTCTTACCGAGACTCAGCAGGTCTTTCACACAAAGCACCTTTCATTCACGCAAATTATACTTTTGTAAAACAAATGAAATATTTTAATTTACATGTGTTGGAACTCTTCGAACCATTAAATAATCCATATTAACCGAAATGTATGAGAGAATTTCTGAAAATATTAGAATTACAGAAATTTCATTTCATTGCCATAACGATAAAAAAATTCTATGTGAAAATTATTTGAAAATATGATACCTTATATCTACTGACATATTAGAAAATTGAAGTTTTTAATGTTTTTTCACAATCCTAAAATAATTGAGAAAAAATGGGGTTATTGATGATAATGCCTTTTCTATACAATTGTGTTACTAATTCCGGTATTTTATCAGGAATGCGATGAGAAATACAAATATTTTGCATATATTTATACAGTTGTTCTACATGTATAAAGGTTTCGATATTGATTAAATATAACTCGAAAAACGGGTTTTGGTAATAAGAGTACCAACAGGTTTCCAAAAAAACGAATCAAAAGTAATTAGTTTTGAAAAATTATCAAAAGTATTTCTTGATGAAACATTGTTTAATATATTAAATAAAAACACTCTGCTTCGTTTCACAAAATTTATACTGACATTTTTCGACCAATATTCTTATTCACCTATACATCGTTACCTGGAATAGACTTAAGGCTGATATAGATGTCTCCGAAGTAGAGGGACAGGTCAACATACAGGTAAAAGTATTAATTTAAATCTAAGAATTATTATGGAATAACAAAGTAGGTTTCAAATTAAGAAATTAAAGAAAGTACCATCAATGAAAAGGAGTATTGCCTGGTAATTTAAATATAATTGTTGTGGGTTATAGGCAAAAATAAGAGGCCACTATGAATAGATTTTAAACTTGTAAATCAATCATAATTTTTATCAGTAGAATTGTATAAACACCTTTTTCAGAGTCCTGATGAAGACTGTAAACACAGTCGAAATATAGACCAGGCAGACAAATTGGATAAAATCTATTCAAAGTGGCCTCATATTTATGCCTATAACCCACAACAATTATATTATATATATATATATATATATATATATATATATATATATATATATATATATATATATATATATATATATATATATATATAGGTAAAACTAGTAGAAATTTCGGGACTGGAATACAGGAATATAAATATTGCTTCGCGCATAATAGAAGTAATTCGAATTATGCTAACCATTTATTAACAGAAAACGTTACTTTCAATGAACAGATAGAATTGAACCAGTCACTCTTGTTAAACCTTTTCAGGTATTGAAAATTAGATTTCAGAATGGGTTATCTTTGGTAAAACTCAAATTCATAAAATCTCAAATTCCTAATATTTTATACCTGTTTTTTCAAATGTGTTGTTATTATTCTGTTAGCATCTGAAGAAGTCGTTTGTAACGACGAAACGCGTCATGCTATTTAGTAAATAAAGTGTAAATTATAAGTTCACGTGTTTGAATTCAAGTTTATACTCAATTATAATGGATTTACATCAAGTGAACACCAACACTATTGAATAACTAATTGTTCGTTTGAATGACCTGAAATGTTGTCTGAAATTGCAGAATGTTTATGTTTATTTTCATAAATGCAATATTTTTCCAATGAAATAGATTCTTTATATATAACAGATTGAAATAGATTCAAGTATTTGCGAAATTTAATATATTTTATATTATTGTTTTTTTTTTCGGTTTTAAAAAGCGACAGCATATTTCAAAGAATGAATGTTTGAATAGCTTTCATTAGTTAAGCCTTTCACTTTTGAGCCTGAGTTTGGTGGTCATCCCCTGTGTGCCCTTAGGGGAGGACCCCTGTTTTTTTAGCGGAGCTAGCTGACGAATGTAAGGATATGAAACAATTAATTTTGAGGAATTTTTCAAATGAGATTTTTTTTTGAAGCTTACATTTTCTATAGCGAAGCTAGCTGACTAATGTAAGGATTTAAAATGATTAATTTTGAAAAAAATTTTTAAATGAGATTTTCTTTGAAGCTCACATTCTCTATTGCTGAGCTAGCTGACGAATGTAAGGTTTTAAAATAATAAATTCTGAAGAAATTTTTAAATGAGATTTTCTTTGAAGCGGAGCTAGCTGACGAATGTAAGGATTCAAAAAAAATTAATTTCAAAATATTCTCTGTATGAGATTTTCTTTGAAGCATACATTTTCTATAGCGGAGCTAGCTGACGAATGTAAGGATTAAAAATAATTAATTTCAAGAAATTCTTCAAATGAGATTTTCTTTGAAGATTACATTTTTTATATCGGAGATAACTGACGAATGTAAGGATTTGTGGAAATCAATTTTAAAAAGTTCTTTAAATGAGATTTTCTTTGAAACTTATATTTTCTATAGTGGAGCTAGCTGATGAATGCAAGGAAATAACATGATCAATTTCAAAAAAATTTTTGAAAGAGATTTTCTTCGAAGCTTACATTTTCTATCGCGGAGCTAGCTGACGAATGTAAGGGTTTAAAATAATTAATTTCAAGAAATTCTTCAAATGAGATTTTCTTTGAAGATTACATTTTTTATATCGGAGATAGCTGACGAATGTAAGGATTTGTGATAATCAATTTTAAAAAGTTCTTCAAATGAGATTTTCTTTGAAACTTATATTTCCTATAGTGGAGCTAGCTGATAAATGCAAGGAAATAACATACTCAATTTCAAAAAAAATTTTAAAAGAGATTTTCTTCGAAGCTTACATTTTCTGTAGCGGAGCTAGCTGACGAATGTAAGGATTTAAAATAATTAATTTTGAAAAAATTCTTTTAATGAGATTTTCTTTGAAGCTTTCATTTTCTATAGCGGAGCTGGCTGACGAATGTAAGGATTTAAAATAATTAATTTTGAAAAATTCTTCAAATGAGATTCTCTTTGAAGCTTGCATTCTTTATAGCGGAGCTGGCTGACGAATGTAAGGATTTAAAATAATTAATATTAAGAAATTCTTTAAATGAGATTTTCTCTGAAGCTTACATTTTCTATAGCGGGGCTAGCTGACGAATATAAGGATTTGAAATAATTAATTTTAAAAAATTCTTCAAATGAGATTTTCTTTGAAGCTTACATTTTCTATAGCGGAGCTAGCTGATGAATGTGAGCATTTGAAATAAATAATTTTAAAAAATTCTTTAAATGAGATTTTCTTTGAAGCTTACATCTTCTATAGCGGAGCAAGCTGACGAATGTAAGGATTTGAAATAATTAATTTTGAAAAATTCATCAAATGAGATTTTCTTTGAAGCGTTCATTTTCTATAGCGGAGCTAGGTGACGAATGTAAGGATTTGAAATAATTAATTTTTAAAAATTCTTTAAATGAGATTTTCTTTGAAGCTTTCATTTTCTATATGGGAGCTAGTTGACGAATGTAAGGATTTAAAATATTCAATTTTAAAAAATTCTTTGAATGAGATTTTCTTTGAAGATTTCATTTTCTATAGCGGAGCTAGCAGACGAATGTAAGGATTTAACATAATTGATTTTAAAAAACTCTTTAAATGAGATTTTCTTTGAAGATTTCATTTTCTATAGCGGAGCTAGCTGACGAATGTAAGGATTATAAAATAATTAATATTAAAAAATTCTTTAAATGAGATTTTCTTTGAAGCTTTCATTTTCTATAGCGGAGCTAGCTGACGAATGTAAGGATTAAAAATAATCAAATTAAAGAAATTCTTCTGAGATTTTCTTTGAAGGTTACATTTTATTAATGAGATTGAATTCTCGCTTAACTCTTGGTGAAACATAATTGAATATTAAAATAAATTAAACTCTTGGCTTAATGTTTCACGATTTATTTAACAATATGTATAGTCAACATGTTTCGAGCGTTAGCTCATTTTCAAGACTAAACTACTATAAGAGACGTACAACAAATTTATATCTACAAAATGGATGTGAGTAGGGAGGATAGTTGAAAACCTACTTGTTCATTTACAATTTCTTCTTTTCTCTTCCAAGAACTGCTAATTTCAATTGCTTCCAGAAGGTCTAAACGTTTACCTTTATTACCTGAGTGTAGGCATTTAGTTTTATCAAAATCTATGAAGTGATTAGAGCTAATACAATGTTCTGAGTATCCAGTTTTATTAACATTGTACAAAATCGACCTTTTATGTTCATCAACCCGAGTTTTTATTTTTCTACCTGTTTGGCCGATATAAAATGCTGAACATTCATTACAAAAAATCTTATAAATACCGCTTTTTTCTTCAACATTTTTCTTTTCTTTATTATTCACTAAAAGTGACTTAATATTCCTTTTGTTTGGACAAATGGTTTTTATTTCTCTCTTCTTTAATCTTTCGCAAATTTTTTCACTCAGATGAGGTATGAAATTAATAAAATGATATTTTTGTTCGCTTTTAATAATTTGAGATGGATAAATTGAATCTAAAAGAATTTTTCGTTGCTTTTTTCTTATGAGATTATCTATTATATTTTCGTCGTAACCGTTATTTTTCGCTAAAAGTTTCAAAGTTTTCACTTCTTTGTTGAAATTTTTTTCGGAAAGCGGGATAGTCGTGAGTCTATGTATGAAAGAATAAAAAGAGCTGAGTTTTATGTTAAGCGGTTGACTGCTATCTTTAGGAATTAGGGTATCTGTGCATGTAGGTTTTCTGTATATATCAAATGTTAGAGAATCATCTTCCCTAGTTATGGTCAAATCTAAAAAGTTTAATGTTCTTTGGTCATTTTCTATTTCTTTTGTGAATTTAATGGATGTATAAAATGAGATATAGACACTCCAGATACAGAAAACATCATCCACATACCGTCTCCAAAGAAAAACGTTTTTTGTTAGCGTGATGTTAGAGCTGAAAATTTTTTTCTCTAAACTATTCATAAAAATTTCACTTAGTAGGGATGATAAAGGTGAACCCATAGGTAGCCCGTCTAACTGTTGATAAACCGTGTTATTAAATTTGAAATAACTTTGCTTCAAACATAAGGACAATGCTGACATTGTTTCTTTTTTAATTACTTGTGAAAGATCATTGTTGAGATCTAAAGTGCTATTAATAATATTTTTTATTTCTGCATTGGGTATAGAAGGAAACAAATTTGTTACGTCAAAAGAGATCAATTTTGCTTTAATGGGAATTTTCAAAGTTTTCAATTGCTTGATAAGTTCGATGGAGTTTTTTATACTGTGAACCGGGTTGAATTTGATTAATGATGGTAATTTTGAGTTGAGATATTTACAAATTTTATAAGCTGGTGCATTGATATATGAAACAATTGGACGCATTGGGCAATCGATTTTGTGTATTTATATTTATATTTTTATTTATATTTATATTTCACTCTTTTTGAATCTGCACGTAGCACTTGAAAAGGGTGAATCTCATCGAAACGTACGTCACGCAGTATTATTTTTAATATATGTGTAAATCAGTTTAACAATTGTTTTATTAAAGATATGTGAAATTCTATTGAGAGCTAAATTAATATCAGGACAATAATGTATAACAAAAAAATTCCGGTTAAAATTTGAATTATTAAACATATTCCTAATGAAGGCCGAGAATTTCAAGAATAAGAAATATTAGAAAGTGAAGGTAAACCAATTAATGAATTATTTGAAATTTTTAATAACGAAGATGTTTTTCGAATAGGTTTTATCATAATAAATTTGTCGTAAAGGACCAAAGTTTAATTTGCAGAATTTAATGGATGCAATTATTCAGTTTAGTGAATGAAAAATAGAAAAAATGGAGATTTTATTATGAAGGAAAATTAAGAATTTTGTTATTGATAAAGAGTAATTTGGATTATTTTGATTGGTTAAAAGATTCTTATAAAGAAAGTTATTTAAATTCAAATTTTGTTGAATTCAATTCACTATTCTACTGGAAATAATCAACCTAAAACTTAAAATTGAATAAAAGTTAGTTTTAAATTTTTTATTAAAGGCATTTCTTGTAATATAAATAAATAAAATTAGTAATCCTCCGATTATAATTAAAAATGAATGTAAGAATATCAGAAATTATGAAATATGCCTATAATAATTCTAATTAGAAGAGTTTGGGTTAGGATAAAAAATCCCAAAGATAAAGGAGGTTAAAGAAAAATCAAAATAAATGAAAAATTTATTATGAAATAAAGTAAAATTTCAAAGAGTAGTTCAATTAAAATATTAATTTTGGAGATTAATGATAAATTTTTTTTTTATTGAAAGTAATATGTCTCAACATCTAAGGCCATTGACACAGATACAATAACACTAGTAAAACATATTTATTCAAATTCGGTTACTCAGATTGATGTGCTTCAAGTATTGAAGAACTCTATGTATTTGGTCCGGAGAGTTAAGAATTTCTGCTAGGGTGCTTGAAAGTTCGAATTGTCTTCTTGGGTTTATGAACTGCTGACATTCAGTGAGAAGATGCTTCACAGATAAGGCACTGTTACAATTATCACATGAAGATGGTAGTTCGGAAGTTATCAGGAACTTGTGTGTTATGTTTGTATGTCCAATTCTTAGTCTTCGTATTATCAGTTTTTCCTTCCTAGGCAACGAAGGGAGGTGGAACTGCTTGACGGAGTGGCGAACCTCATGTAATTTTGAGGGGATTCTATTCCAATGTTGCTGCTATGAAGAGTGGGTCCTGTGTTTAAAGAAACTTCTGATATCACCATAAAGTTGTAGTCTTTCTGTAGGGAGACTAGATGATGATGCCTCTTTTGCTGTACGGTCTGCCATTTCGTTCCCGACAATGCCAACATGCGAGGGTACCCAGAGGAGAGTTACCCTCACTCTTTTGGAATAAAGGTTTAGGCAACTCTTATGTATGTCTTCTACAAGGGGATGAGGACTATAAATGTTTTGGATGGATTTGATCGCGGAGAGCGAGTCTGTGCAAATTGTCACTTCTTGGATATCTTCAGTTATGGACTTGAAAGCTTGAAGTATAGCAAATAGTTCTCCAGTATGGACACTAGAAAAAGATGGCAGAAGGTTTGAACAAATGGCTGTATGAGAGAGAGTAACTGAACATCCAACGCCGTTGCTATTTCTGGACGCATCGGTGTATAGTACTTTATCGGATTCGGAGCTATGCATAATATCTAGAAAGTTCTGTCTTAAAAGCTCGTTTGAGGTGTCATGTTTCGTATATTGATTCAAGCTTAAATCGATTTTAGGTGGGTTTATAAGCCATGGAGGGGTTGAAGACCAAGTAATGGATGTTGTTCTGGTGAAGGTCTATATCGGAGAGAAGTGGTAAGAGACTATAGATGATTGGCTGTGTTTTCATAGATGTATCATAGCTTGTGTTCTTTTGGTCAAAACAGTGCGAGCTAGATTTAGTGGATTGGCGAAAATCCTGCAGCAGTATGATAAGAGTAGCTGCTGTCTTCTAAGCCAAAGAGGCGGCTCGTTGGCTTCGGCACATAAGCTTTCTACTGGGCTTGATCGAAAGGCCCCTAGACAACTACGCAGAGCTGCATTTTGTATAGTGTTAAGAAGCCTCAGATCTGTTTTAGTAGCTGACATGTAGAGAATAGCTCCATAGTCCATCTTAGAACGGATAAGTGATCTGTAGACTCTCAGTAGTTCAGTAGTAGTAGGAGTTTTGTATCGAATACAATGCCTAAAATTACAATTTGGCTAACGGTAGGGATATTGTGATTATTTTAGGGATTGGATATTGTGATTTAGGGATTTATTGTGATGTACTGATTATTTTTCCTCCTTGAGAACTTGATGACCTTAGACTTGGTGGTCGAGAAGTGAATACCTATTTTGGTGGACCATTCGTAGAGGGCATCAATAGTTTTTTGAATCAAGTTGGATGTGGTGGTAGTATTTCTTCCATGGCAAAAGATAAACAAATCGTCAGCGTAGAGAGAGAGACGTATAGGCGACTGAATTATTTTGTAAACATGAAAGGATTAACAATGTAGGACGCAGTACTGAGCCTTGAGGCACGCCATTTTCCTGTCTATGTGACGGAGACGTCTTTCCGTTGGATATAACCTTGAAAATTCGGTCTGTCAAGAAATTTTCAATGAAAAAGTACATGTGTCCTTGTATGTGATGAGCTTCTAACGTTTTTAGAACGACCGAGTGAGGGAGAGAACTGAATGCACTATCTATGTCAAATATAGCTGCTCCTACTTCTTGGTTTTCATTGAAAGCATCAATAATGTGTGTCTGGAGTACTAGCAAATTATCATTAACCATAAAGAATGGTGCAACGATGAGGCCTAAATCCTGATTGAGTAGGAGAGAGAATATTATGTTTTTCAAGATACCATATGAGTCTATTTTTAATCATCCTCTCCAACACTTGGCACATTGTGCACGTTAATGCAATAGGCCTGTAGGAATCAGGACAACTTGGATCTTTATCTGATTTCTTGATTGGAATGATAGTTGATTCTTTCCACTTGTTAGGAAAATGTCTCTTGGTCCATATCAAGTTATATAGTTCCAAAAGTTTATGGAGACTGCTCGAAGACAAATTCTTGAGAAATATGGATGGGATATCATCAGGTCCCGCTGCGGAGATTTTAGTAGACGATAGAGATACAGAAAGTTCTTGATACGAGAAAATAGAGTTTAGTGCGTCAAGATCGTGCGTCACATTAGGAGACAAGGGGAAACTGATAATATTCGGGTTGCAAGAATTATTTTTAGCTTTGTCTTCAAAGGAGGATGCTAAGATATTAACAATTTCTTGACTATCTGTGACAATATTATCTTGTTGAACTAAAGCAGGAATTTTTGTGAATGACCTTTTTCCTTGCATATGTCTAATTTTGGTCCAAACCTGCTTAGGAATTGTTTCATGAGTTATAAAAGAAACGTAGTTATTCCAGCTGTCTTTTTTACTTTGCTTCACTATTCTCTTAGCTCTGGCTCTAGCCTTTTTGAACTCAATAAAATCATGCTCGTTCTTAGTTCTTCTGTACTTGTTTAAGGCTCTCTCACTTTTTTTTATTGCGAATTTACAATTGTCATTCCACCAAGGAACTATCTTCTGCGACGGAGAAATAAGAGTTTTTCCAACATGTTGCTCAGCGGCTAGAATAAAACATGAACTGAATGCAGAAACGGCATCATCGATATTTTCTGAAAAATGTAATTGTTCGGTTTGATTCTCCACACTTGATACATAACCATCCCAGTTTGCATGAGCTATTTTCCACTTCGATATACTATCAGATGGATTTTCAGTGTTGTTGGTTATCAATATAGGGAAATGGTCACTATAGTGTAGATCATCTAACGGTCTCCATGTGAGTTGGGAAAAAGTTTGTGGATTGCAGAAAGTGAGATCAATTGAGGAGAAAGTTCGAGATGAGAAATTGAAATGTGTACTTGAGCCATTGTTTAGAAGACACAAGTCAAGATTTCGATATACACTTTCGACTACTTTTCCCTTACCATATGTTGTTTGTGAGCCCCATAACGTGTTGTGGGCATTGAAGTCACCATTAATTATATAGGGCGGGATTAATTGTGATATAAGATTTGATAGAGCGAACTCGGATACTGGATGATTTGGTGCAATATAAATACTACAAATAGTAATCCTCGCAGGACACCATACATTAGCTGCTACTGCTTCTAAAGCTGTGTTCAGAGGAAACGGTGTCGAATAGAGATCTTTTGAAATAAATATAGATGTTCCACCACTAGCTCTTCCACATTCAGTTCTGATATGGTGGTATCCTTCGAAGTCTTCAAGGTGACGTTTGTGGGATTCGTTAAAATTAGTTTCTTGTAAGCACAATATATCAGCATTATGAGTAGAAATTAAGTTTTGGATTCGTTCAAGGCGAGGATAGAATCCATCGCAATTCCACTGTGTTAGAGAGAAAACTAATAAGAGGATTTTTGTGATAATTGGGAACAATCGGAGAGAGAATCTTCATTTTGGGAGTCAAAAGGTGATAGGGGGGCTACACTTTCTGCGTCCGATTCCTCAGTATCTAGTTCATGTCTCAACTTTCTGCGTAATCTGGTTAATCTGTTCTTAATAGATCTTTCCGTTAGTGAAGGGTAGATTGTACGTAAATCAGAAACTAGGGATCGAACATCTGTCGTGAACCGTCTAGCTTCTGATAAAGGGTTAGAACTGCCAAACGAATTTTGAAGAAATGCTATGAAGTTTTCCGATGTTAAAGTAAAAGTATCCTGTGATTTGCTATAAATGTCTAGAATGAGATTCTTCGTGGTTTCTGACAGCTTATGTTCCTTATAAGTGTCTCTTCTGGTCCTCTTAACTAGTTTGGAAGTTTTGATTGGTGATGCTGTTAGGATTGATTGTAGATTGCACAGTAGCAGAAGTGCTTTCAAAAGAATCTGTTGAACTAGGACAAGTTCTTTTTTGAGCTGTATAAGTCTGAGTCTTCGATTTGGAAGAAGCAGCCGAATTTGTAGAGAGACTTACGAGCGTATTTTCAGAAGCAGTTATTTCTGGTGCGGTGGGAGACACTGGCGCGGGAGGAGAAGTGACAGCAGTTTGAGAAGACGGGGGCGTTTATGCATTTGGACATGAACTATCCCAGTTTGCTTGCATAGGAAGCATTCCATCTTGTCGGTGGATAAAAAAATTCTGTGAGCATTGTTTTCAAAGGAGATGACCAGCGAAGTTTGTAGTTCCTAGTTATCTGAAGGTGGAACGATATAGGCTTGTCTTCTAAATGAGAGAATTTGGCAGTATTCATCTCCTGGAATTCCTGCTTTCAGAAAAGAAATTTGTGAAGTTAGTTGCAGACCGTAATCTTCTAGTGCTCCTTGTAATAATTCGTGAGGGATAGAAGGACATACATTAGAAATTAAGACTCTTTTTGCCGGTGTTACTAACCATCTTATAGGTAAGTTTAGATCACCGATGTGGATAATGGGGTTATTTTCAATTAAATGGTCCACTAACTCAGTTCTACTCAAGTATATGCAAATTCTGTTGTTCGATATTCTGGAAGCGAAAATGATATTCTTTGGACCAATAATGTTTCCAATGGATTTAGCATAATCAAGTAATTTCAAGTTATCTGTTGAGTGAAATACTATTGCTTGTTCTTTCTTTGGAAAAGAAGGCTTTGGAATAGACTTAGCAGCAGCCACATATGAGTTGACAGGCGCCACGTTATTTTCTGAATTTGAGGTATTGTATGCTGTAGGAGAACTCATTTTGTTGCCCTTGTAGTCAAAAGCAGCAAATAAACTACTATATGAAGTTCGTGATCTTCAAATGCGGCAGCCAGTCACACATCGTTGTGTAAAACTGGCTGCGGAGCAGAAAACGCCGAACAGGGCAGCTGGTACTAGTTTTGTGCTGGTATATTATCAATGTCAGGTGTAGGTAAACTGATGAGGAAACTTGTAAACAAAATAATTGTTGGTTGGAAGCAACGTAATGCAATCACGTCTTCATACAGCTTGCTAACTGTCAATAGCACCTATTTAAATAATTCTTACTTGTATATACACTGCAGTTCAAAACTAAGAAACTTAAAATCAGTATTTTCACGGTAATAGTTCAAATTTAACTCGACGGAAGGTATCTGACTGTACTCGTTAACATCCACGCGCGGCATCAAAAATAATAATTAAATGATAAATTAATTTGTTTTTCTTTGAAGTTTTCAAAGAAATCTTATTTTTGATTTACAAGACCAATATCTTAAATTGAATTATTGAAACTATGAAAATACCTTTTTTATTAGTATTATTTTTAATAGAATTATTAAGATTTTCTTCACAACGAAAACATTTATTAATAATATTATTAAGTAAAGAGTTTATTATTTTATCTTTATTAATTTTTATATTTTATTATTTTTTAAATGTTAGTAATGAATATTATTTTAAAATAATTTTTTCATCTTTTAGAGTTTGTGAAAGAGCTTTGATTATTTTGATATATTTAATTTATTATGATAAAATTCATTTTATGTTTATTATTTATGATATTAGTAAATAAATAAATTTTTGGTTAGTTCAAAATTTATTAATTATTTTATTTTGATTTTTATATTTTTTAATTCATTTAGATTTTATAGAAATTTAAGCTTAATTTTAGGTTATGATTTTATTTCTTATTTACTTATTATATTAAGGTTTTGATTAGGATTTTTAATGATTTTATCTAGAGAAAAAATTTTTAAAAATAAGGATTTTGAAAAAATTTTTATTTTTTCTAGTTTAATATTAATTTTATTTTTAATTTTAACTTTTTCTTCATTAAATATATTTTTTTTTTATTTAAGATTTGAAGCTAGTTTGATTCCAATTATATTGATTATTTTAGGTTGGGGCTACCAACCTGAACGAATTCAAGCAGGAGTTTATTTATTTTTATACTCTTTTTTTAGCTTCATTACCTATATTATTATTTATTTTTAAGTTTTATATAAATTATTATAGAATAGATTATATTTTTTTAAATAAAAATTTTAATAATTTAATTTTTTATTTTATAATAAATATAGTTTTTTTAGTAAAATTACCTATATTTATTGTTCATTTATGGCTTCCTAAGGCTCATGTAGAAGCCCCAGTTGCTGGATCAATAATTTTAGCAGGAGTAATATTAAAATTGGGAGGGTATGGATTAATGCGGTTTTTAATTTTATTTAAAGAAATTAATATTAAAATTAATTATTTTTTAATTAATTTATCTTTATTAGGGGAGTTTTAATTTCATTAATTTGTTTACGTCAAAGAGATATAAAATCTTTAATTGCTTATTCTTCAGTAGTTCATATAGGTTTAATACTGAGAGGTTTATTAACTTTAAGTAATTGAGGATTTATAGGAACTTTAATTATTATAATTTCTCATGGTCTATGTTCTTCTAGTGTGATATTCTTATTTTTTAATTTTATTTTTAATTTTAATATCAATTTTTAGAGCTTCTTATAGATTATATTTATATTCGTTTTCTCAACATGGGAAAATTAATTTATCTATTAGAATTATAAAAAATATAAATTTACGTGAATTTATAATTTTATTTTTACATTGAGTACCTTTGAATTTAATATTTTTAAAGAGAATATTTTTATTTATTTAATTTAAGTAGTTTAATTAAAATTTTGAATTGTGGTTTCAAAGATATTTTTTAATCTTAAATTATTTTATTTTTTTTTGGATTTTTATTTTTTTTTATATTTATAGTTTTATTTATTTTAGGAATAAATTTTATTTTAAATGAAATTACTTATTTATTGGAATTTAGATTTTTTATTTTAAATTCAGTTTCTTTAGAATTTATAATTCTTCTTGATTGAATATCTTTAATATTTATAAGATTTGTTTTATTAATTTCTTCTATAGTAATTATTTATAGAGATACTTATATGGAATACGAAGTTTTTAAGATTCGATTTATTATACTAGTAGTTTTATTTGTTTTATCTATAATGTTTTTAATTTTAAGACCTAATTTGATTTCAATTTTATTAGGTTGGGATGGCTTAGGATTAGTTTCTTATTGAGGACCATACACTGATATTTAACAAAAGGATCATATACTTGGAGATGAACACAGAAAAGAAATCTCTTGAGTCAGGTATTCCAACTGAATGTAGGAAAGATACAAATATACAATTAAGATTTCTAAGAACAAATATTCGTCATAACCATATTTTAATTGGAGGTTTTGGATATTTATTAGTGCCCTTAATAATTGGTGCTCCTGATATAGCTTTCCCTCGACTAAATAATATAAGATTTCTCCCCCCAGCTTTAACGTTTTTACTTTTAAGAAGAATAGTGGAAACAGGAGCAGGAACAGGGTGAACAGTTTACCCCCCTCTTTCAGCCAATATCGCCCATAGAGGCCATTCTGTTGATTTAGCAATTTTTAGATTACACCTAGCCGCTGTATCATCAATTTTAGGGGTAATCAATTTTATTACAACTATAATTGATATACGACCTATCGGCATACAATTAGATGAACTCCCTTTATTCGCTCGATCAGATTTAAGTACCGCTATTTTACTTCTTCTACCTCTTCCTGTATTAGCTGTAGCACTTATTATGCTCTTAACAGATCGAAATATTAATACTTCATTTTTTGATCCAGCAGGAGGAGGAGACCCTATCTTATACCAACATTCATTTTGATTTTTTGGTCATCCAGAAGCTTATATTTCAATTTTACAACAACACGATTGGTACTCTCCAATGTATGTCAAACAATTCCACACACGATATTTCAAATGAAATAGAAAAAATGGCCTCAAAATTCTTTCACCCATGACCTTCTTGAAAATGAGTTCAACTTTTCCTCAATTCAGTCACATATACAGCTGCCGACGTCAGATCTTCATCAATCCTCCTGAAACTCAAATACATGAATCATTCACAATTGACTACGAGAATACTACTTAACGTATTTACTCGTCTCAAGACTCTATGGTATGTTACAACTGTAAACAACAAGGTCATACTACAGTTAATTGCAAAACTCTTCCTAATTCTCAAACGACAAGTTCATACGTCTCAGGACAGTAAATTACCAATAATAAACAACCTCAACCTCCTCAATCCAACATGGGGTTGTTACCATCACCAGAGTCCCAAAATATACCGGCAATAACAAATAAGGAGCCGACAAATTCCTCAATGGAAACAGAAAGCTCATCAACATACAGTGAAACGTACCTTCGACGAAATAGTAACCCCACCCGAAACAACGCCAGACAAGCCTGAAGCACAAGAAAATCCCTTCACAAACTTCAAAAAACCAAAGAATAAATAAAATGAAACTTCAATAAGAATACTAATTGATGGAAACGGTAAAAGAAATAATTTCTAAGCAAGAACCGCCGTTTATCTTGGAAAAAGAAAAAAAAGTAAACAAGAAAAAGTATATTGACTGTAGCACTAGAAAAATCAGAATCTCGCCCTCGTGATGCACTATCTTCAACGGCCTTGTTTTTCCTCTCGCTCCCTGTCGCACGTTTCTTCTCCGTCCTTGGGAAACAGGTGGTGATGCGGATATGGGAAGAATATATACAGGGCAGCGTAAAAGGTGTAAAAGTATGGAAAATCTCACTATAGTACAGTGAAAGATTCAAGAAAAATAAAAGTAATGTAAAAATGTTAAGACGTAATGAAGCAAAATAAATATGCATGATGAATACCTTGTAAATTAAGATTGTGTCAAGTAAGATAAAGTTTGTAAGTAAGATACGAAAATTTGTGATGCTATTATTTCATGTATGAAATGAATTGATGAAAAAATGTGAATTTGTGTATGAAAATTAAAATTTAAAGAGAAAAATGAACATAGGTACTCCAGTTGTGTATTTCATAGGTATTATTTATAGTGTATATATATATATATATATATATATATATATATATATATATATATATATATATATATATATATATGAGATTAACAGCCTTCAATTTATTTTTGTCCCAGTCTTCTTTATCTGTATCAAACTTAACACGTTTTATCACGATTTCACACTCTTTCAATTTCAAGTACGTTATTCGTTTTTCACACACTCTTTTGTCCTCTCCATCAAATACAGATATAAAAATGAGATGTAATAGGAAATACTTGTCTAAAAATTACTGACTGAACAATTCTTTACTCGACTAGTTTCGCCTTTTACGGCATTATCAAGAATGGTCAATTTTCAAGCATTCTAATTCTTGATGATGCCGTAAAAAGCGAAATATTCGAATAAAGAATTGTTCATTCAGTGATTTTTAGAAAAGTATTTTTTATTACCTCTCATTTGAATATGAACTATCACAGAGTTGTTTCATTGTCCATCTGAGTACACTATGACTGGCCGTCTTTATATCATACTAATTAACCACGCTTTGCCGTAAGGTTAAAAAAGCTAGTTCAAATTAAAATATGATACACACTTTTTATCCATTTATTTTATGTATAACAAATCTAGCAGCTACACTCAAATATCACAACTGACTAATTAATTGAACATGAAAACAAAATGCAGTTGCGATCGCATACGTGAAATACATATTGCATTAATGTACCTGTGACTCTCAACATATACAATGGAAACTGATGCAAAAAATATCTTGCATAGTATTTTTAATTCATAATTATCAATCTGTTCTAAAAAGAACTATTAAAATGTTAGAGCATTAAAGGTGTTTCTCACAATACAAATTGTTGCTCCGAGTCAAAAAAATTATAATAATGCCATAATACTTGAATTAAGTGTTTAATACAAAACCCAGTAAATTTGAGACCTGTGTTATTTCTTACTCAAGATTCGGAATGGCTTAATCCAAAAATTTTATTGATTTTTGTGGAATTTGGGCCACTTTTTTAAATTATAGTGTAGATACAAGATGTTATTGAATGAAGAAAAATGAATGAATGAAGAGACGTTTTATTGAGATTTGTGTTTACATCAAAATTCTTTGTTATTTTTCAATTATACGGTGGAAGTTATAAGGTCTCGCGACCTTCTTCATCCCTGTATTTTATATAATGTGATAAAAAAAACAAAAAAATTATTTTTATATAAAAAAAAATATATTTCGATATACTCATTAAATGAATTATTTTGCGTCTGTGGCCGACTTATTCATACGTGCCATTTGGTCAAATGTACGATTTTCAATTCGTCAGACAATTGATGGTAAAGGAAACCACAGAAAACTTTACCCACGTAAGATGATGTTACTTGTAACATAATTGAACATTTAAAACTACAGATATCAACGAAAACATTTTGTGATTAGGTCTGTTTTATCACGCTTATCCACTCGCGCACATTTGATTTTTAGCGCATCGCACATTTTCGCGAGGTATGTTCTCTAGATGGTCGAGAACTTCGTTGGTGGGCTCCTGTGAAGATGTCAGGATACTAGCTGGCGGAAAAGTAAATTTGTTTTTAGGTTTCCTGCAGAGGACACGTCTGCGTCCGTACCATGGGGCCATCTGCGTCGCTGGGGCTTCCAGATTAGGTCCTTGACGGGCATATCCAGCTTGGAGTTTTTTCATATGTATGAAAATAGGGGGCATTTTGATGTAATTGTGCGAAAGACGAGAGAGGTAACGAAAATAAAACGGAAAATACTGCGACAGATAGCTTTTCCGCAGCTTTCTATCTGTTTCATGAAGCGGTTTTGGAGAGTCGCGAAATCAAACATCTATAAGAAATTACAGGACGAAGGAATGTCTTGTATGTATTAAGCAGAGTACGAGGATTACATCCCCGGATTCTGCCTCGGAGAGCGTATAGTAAGTTTGCTCTATTACTGACTTTTTTAAAAGTTTTCTCCAGGTCAGATTTCCAAGAATTCAATTTAGAAAATGTTACACCCAAGTAATTGATTTCATCCTGAAGTCTAAGATTTTCACCCCAGAGCGTCAGGCGAACATCATCACTTCGAAATTTAGGGGACGTAGAATAATTGAAATGATGAAAAAGAATTGACCGTATTTTATTTGGATTGGGTGTAACTCTCCAATTGCTCGCCCACGTTCTGTAGACATCCAGTAGCCTCTGCATATTGCGGATGCAACTCTCTGCTGTCTTCGCCGTGGTCCCCAACGCTGAATCATCTGCAAAAAGTGAGATTTGTGAAAGTGAAATGTCAGGGTCAGGAATATCATAAGTATATATTATGTACAGTAAAGGAGCTATTGTGGAGCCTTGAGGAATGCCAGCACAGGGAGTGAAGGATTCGGAAAATGTGTTATTAACTTTTATTCGGATGGATCGGTCAGAAAGATAGGAAATGATGAGCTTGACGAAGTGAATAGGCAAGTGAATAGTCAGCAGCTTCCGAACGAGTCCAGCATGCCAAACTTGGTCGAAAGCTCTCTGAACATCTAGAAATATGCCTATTGCACATTCGCCGGAGTTTAGGGCCTTGGAAATATCGGTGTGGAGTTTGAAAAGAGGATCGTAGGTAGAGTGTTGTGCTCTGAAACCATGTTGACATATCGGAATAATGTAACGGGATTCGGCGTATTCTCTGAGACGATCATCGAGAATTTTTTCAAAAATTTTTCCTACAACACTTAGCAAAGATATAGGCCTGTAGCTATTAGGGAAGGTGATGTCTTCATATGGTTTCGGAATCATAATATTTGTCGCTTCTTCCCAGGCTAAAGTAAAGTAGCACAATTCAAGGCAACGATAAAAGACATTTTTGATGAAGTCAATCGCGTTAGGTGGTTGTTGACGGAATATGGAACGAGACAGGCCATCGTTGCCTGGCGACGTATTCTTGCCGGATTTAATGACATCGGAAATCAAATCAGGGTCAATTGAGGTGTTGAAGCGGTTTGGTTTGGAAATATTTGAATGTGTTAGTAGAGGAAGGTGATCAGAAGAAATTGTTTGACCGTTAAAACAAGGTTCTTCGAAAAAATTTAACTCCGACGTGGTTATGATATGATCGGTTATTCACATACCGGTGTGACTGACAAAAGTGAAATAAGTGAATAACTGGAGAATAAGAACGTCATTATTTGTAATTGATACAATGATAATTGCCAAAAGGCCTTTATTTTCCTTAAAATTCGAGGTTATGCCAGGTTTCTGGCTAAAGTATTGTCGATATATATTAGATGTTGAGAAAAAATCTACGTATTCTTTGAATGCACCCATAAAATGATTTGAATGCACTCATGAAATGATTTACCTAGCGAATGATATTATCAACGCACTACAGATTTATAGGTACTTACCTTGAAAAAAATTCAGTAGGACTTTCAACTCTCAGATTTTGAATGTATTTTCTTATGCCTTCTCAATCTGCTAGCATTGCAGAAACGCGCATTGCAAACACTGCAGACATGCTGGGCTAGCCCTTTTTCGTGTAAAAACGAATGCTGCTTGAGATTTCCCATCTGTGAAAAAGCTTTTCCACATGTTTTGCATTCAAAAGGTTTCAGTTTCAGATGTATAGATCTCAAATGAGCTTCTAAGTGCGGCTTCTGTCGAAAAGCCTTTTCACACTCAGAACAGACGTACTTTTTCTCGGGATTGTGGATTCTTTCGTGGAGTTTCAAGGATGCGGCATTAGTGAACGATTTCCCACAACTTTTGCACGGAAAAGCAAAATTATTCTCATGCGCTGCAATATGGTTCTTCCACGATGTCTTGCTGTAGAGGATTTTTCCACAGTTTGTGCAGAAAAAAAAGTTTATTATGCGTTTCGTCTTGTCCAGGGTGAGTTCTGCATTCAACACTTCTTGGGGAGGAGTATGTTGTATTGCTTCACCCTCATTAAAGGGAATATTTGAAACTGGGTGGAAATTTTTGATATGCTCTCTTAACATTTCCTCATTGGTAAATATCGAACTACAGGCAGAGCATATATACCATATGCCGTTATGCAATTGGTGTTCCATTATTGATCCATTAGTGGTAAAACCTAGAATTGAAATAAGAAATCAATTTATTGGGAAATTTCAGGAATATTGCTTTCTTCTGAAGCGTGAGATTGAGGATTCATTCTCAAGAAAGCTTACGTATAAAATTATTACAAAAATACATATTCGTAAAGTTGAGGACTTGACTTTCACCTCATCAATTTTCTATTCATGAATGAAATTACATAGAAATATTTTTTTTAAGAGAGATTTCTCGAATGTGAGTTTTTTTTCGAATATCGATATTCGTATCAATAACAGACAATGACGGTGAAAAACTTCATTCCTTGTTAACGTTCCGCTACAAACACGAGCTTCGTCAAAACTTTGAAAAGTATTAATTAGAGAAATTATTGCTGGAAATAAAGCTGGTGTTCGGGTGGAGAATGCGTTTTCTGATGAAGATGAACTCCTCTGCTCTTCAGTGTTTATTCGGAGAGACTTTAACAGAGGCTCTGTAAAATACAGATGTCGGCATTTTATCAAACGGCATACATATCAATAATCTAAGGTACGCTGACGACACAGTCCTAACTGCAATCACAGTTGAGGATGTCCAAGTGCAACATGCAGAGTAGGAAAATTTGCGAAACTTAGAACATGCGCCTGTACACATGAAAAAATAGGTATATTAGTAAGTGATCAACATGTTGATGACCAGTTTCACGCAAATCAATCCAAACTGGATTGCATTGACAAACTACCTGGGCGAGTTTCTCAACAATAAATGGAAACAAAAGAAATCAGGATTCATAAAAGTAGAACAGTTTTCTACTTTTCTACTAGTTCTTGGATGCTTTATTTTCTCGATATTAACAATTGGGGTGCAAGCTTCGACTCTGACCGACCCTGTAAACGTCTGTAAGCATTCGAGATGTGGTGCTACAGGCGCGTTCTTAGAATATCATGGATTTAACATTTGACAAACGATGCTGTGCAAAAGCTTAATACGCAAGCAAGCTCAACTACAAAAGAAGCACTAGAAGAACACAAAAATCATGGCTGCCAAATCAATGGCAGTGGACAGGACTGACATCTATCAATATATTTTAGGCAGCAGCAAATAAAATCAGATGGGCCATTGTAATGGCCAACCTCTACTGAGCATAAGTCGGAAGAAGGAGAAATATAAACAATAATTGATTATCGAAACAATAGTGTTTTATCACTAGGAATAGATATTTTCAGTTCAGAAATCAACAAGAATTTAATTGAAGGAATAAGAAAACTAGGTAAATCTTCGAAATGCCTTTTATGCGCGAAAACTTGGAAAGTGAATTCGAAAAGCAATATTACTACTGATCTAATTTCGTAAAACTAAAGAATTAATTTTATTAAAACTTATTGAATTGACACATAAAAACAAATTTTTATGAATGAAAATCTTCATTAATAATATTATATAGCATACCTCGAAATTTTTATCGCACTTTTTCATGACAAAGGAGATATTTTACCACGAACATGATAAATAAGCTAGCATTTTCATGAAGATATCCAAATTATTTTGAATAAACTATTTCTGTAAATTAATCACCCTTTTCTCACTCTATTGAAATTATAAATTTCAAAGCCTTCAAAATACTAAAATTTTTAAATGAACATGTACAAGGAAGGAATTTTTCTCTTTGTTGCAGTTGAAAAATTGAATAAATTGATAATAAAATAAAGTTGAATAAATTTTGAATATTTTCAAAATCTGATAGTTTAAAAAACACTTACCTTCTTCGCCGAATTCGCATTTATGTGTACATTCTTCGTGAATCTGTTCAGTTGGTTGTACATCATTCTCAACGAGAAGTCTTTCGCAGTCCTGGTCCTTTAAAAAAGATAATGTCTTTTTGTTTTAAGATGAATAACACATTTGTGAAATTTTCTTATTCAATTCCAATGTTTTAATCTAGTTGTATGTGTACATTATCTACGTAATATTTTGAATGATGTATTGAATGAACGTCTTGAGAGTGTTCAGGAATATGTTGCTCAGAAAAATTAGGCACAATTTCATATTTTTTTTTCATTTTTATCATCATTATTTTGCGAGCGCACTTCAGAGACCTATATAATGTAGTTCTGTTGGACCTACAGTTCAACAACTATTTCAAGACCCAAGATTAATCCGACGATGAGCTTCTAATTTTTTATTATTCCTGAGATAATTTTTCATTATTGAGATATATCTACTGCTGATGAATCAATAAAAAGACAGAATACATTGAAAGAAGAATGCATATACCGATGTTTACATATGCCTGGAAAGAATGGCTGAAATATTGCCTAATTTTGTTGCTTCCAGAAAGGTCTACTGAGAATGATCAAGTTCGAAAAAAAAATTGTAATCTTCAAGTATTCGGACATTATGTAGAGCATATCATATATATATATATATATATATATATATATATATATATATATATATATATATATATATATAAAGAAGTGGAATTTTTTGCGCTTACGGCACTGTATGAAATATGTAAGATATTTGTTATATCTATATATATATATATATATATATATATATATATATATATATATATATATATATATATATATATATATATATATATATATATATATATAAATTCATATTATTTCGAATGTGTCGAGCAATAACAGGCTTATTTTAATATGAAAAACTCTATTCTCGTTGAAGTTTCGTTGTATATCACAACTTTGTCAAAACTAATGAAAAATTCAATTTCATGAATTACTATAGCTATCAAAATGTCGAACTTATTATTAACATAAATTTCACCTATTGATTTTTAGTATCAGAGGAATATTTCTGGCTTAGCATTCGCTTCGGAAGTTTTAGTCTTCTTCACCATGAGGAAACCTCTGAAAAACTCATGGAAGCCAGGTGATTCTAATAAGTGTGATTTATATATACTTATCCAGAATATGTTTATTAATTGATTTATATGTGTGAAATTGAAGGTAGATCTGGAAAAAATGAGTTTTGAGATGGAATGTTTGGTGATTGTAGTGTATTCATTTTTGATTGTTATTTGTAAGGTATATTGAATCGTTGTGAATAGAGTTAAGATGTTCAATGTCTTTTCTTAGATACACTGTGTTCTCCAAATTTTTACGAACGTGTAATATTTCTGAAATTTCTCTACATTTTTTGTCTTTTTCAGTTTCCCAAATCTTTGTATTCTTATAATCAAAACCGTGTTTTTCTGTGATTTAATTTTTATGTAAGGCTGTTATTTGAGTTTTTGCGTATTTATGCGCTTTGATTATCTCTTCGATATTTTGTGATGTTACTGTTTCACTTTTTAATTTTGTATATTCTTCTTTGATTTGATTTTTGGCAGTATTTGCTTTTATTGAATAATAAGTTTTTGAAATTTTGGCAATACTTGTACTCCATTTTGGAAGATATGGTATTGGAATGAAATTATTTTCGTTAGATCAACTTTTTTTAGAATAGAAAGCTTTATATAATTTATGAATTCTGTTTTTCATAATTTTGTTGATCAAATTGAATGGGTAAATATTTTTCATGAGAGTACGAACTTCTTTGAGTAATTCATGTCGTAAACATGATGATGTTCATTTCAGTGATCTATCTATAAAATTAATTATTATTACTTTTTTTCTGGGAATACTGATGATTGGGAATAGTTGATATGATTTATTGTTCGTTGCGAACTTGTTTCTTTTCTGTGCCATCTTGTGAAAATTTTGTTATCTTTCCTTATAATTGTTATATCAAAAAAATTCAATTTTTCATCTTTCTCCTCTTCAATTGTATAATTGTAATTTATTATGAAAACTTCTTCTAAAATTTCTATCACTTATTGTGCAATAACACTTGATATTGGACTGCCCATTGCGACACCTTCAAGTTGTTGCTTAAATTCATTTTTATATTGAAAAAATTTGTTCCTAGAGTGAATTTCACTACTTCTATGAATTCATTTTTTGGAATACAAGTGAAATTTTTAAAGTATACCATTTTTGATCTATTATGTTTTGAACAATGGCATTATGAATATTAGTATAAAGTGAGATTACATCTAAAGAATATAATTTATGATATTCCTTAAGTTGTAAATTTTTTAGATTATCAACTGAATGATAGGAGTTCCTGATATAAAATTGATTTTGATTTATTACTTTTTTTAAAATTGAAGGAAGAAATTTCGAAAGATTATATAGAGGAGATTGAATATATGAAACAATTGGTCTCAATGGAATGATATTTTTATGTATTTTAGGTGAACCATAAAATTTGAGTGGTAAACTATTATGTTGTTTTATCTCTTCAAATGTTTTTGGTGATATGAAACTATTTTTGTCCCATTTTCTCTTTACTTTGTTACTTTCATTCTGTGAATTTTTTGTGAGATCTCTATAGATTTATTTATACGTAATTGTATCATTCAGTATTTCGATGATTTTTTGTTCATATTCATTAGTTTCTAATGAAATATAAAAAATAATAATGAAAATAGAAAAATAAATATTCTTAGTGAAAAAATAAACTCAAGAAAATGAGAAAATTCAACAAACTTTACGCTGAACAAATGAATATAGAATTTTCAACAACATCATCATCTTATGATGATGTTATGAATACAACAAAAACAGAAATACCAAAATATGTCAACAATAAATAACATAGATCCAATTCCAATTTTCAATATTATAACAAAAATAGAAACAAGTGTTTCAAAATTACATACCGAAAATCGAACTCAATTCGACTGAAGGAAACTAACAATAAAATCATACCATAATAATTTGCAAATTATAGAAAATACATCTGAAAATAAACGTTTAATGAAAAATTTAAACAAATCAAAATCATTCATAAAATCTATTCCACAATTAACTATAACAAAATCCGATGAAGGAAATGAGAATTATGAATTTAAAGAAAAAATTAACGAAATGCTGAATGATACAATTACGTATAAAAAAATTGATAAGGATCTAACAAAAACCTTACAGAATGAAACTAACAAACTAATAAAAAAAATTGGAAAAAAATTGTTTTATATAACCAAAAATATCTAAAGAGTTAATACAACATAACAGTTCACCACTCAAATTTACTGGTTTACCCAAAATACATAAAAATAACATTTCATTCAGACCAATTGTTTCATATATTCAATCTCCCCTATATAATCTTTCTAAATTTATTTCTTCAATTTTAAAAAATGTAATAAATCAAAATCAATTTTATATCAAGAACACTTATCATTCAGTTGATAATCTAAAAAATTATAACTTAATGAAAATCATAAATTATATTCTTTAGATGTAATCTCACTCTATACCTATATACCTAATGCAATTGTTCCGAACATAATAGATCAAAAATGAAATACTTTTTATATTGATACATGGAATGGAATACACCTGGCTTACCATGATTTTTTCAGAAGTTTCCTCATGGTGGAAAAGACTGAAACTTCCGAAGCGAGTGCTAAGCCAGAAATATTCCTCTGATACTAAAAATCAATAGGTGAAAATACAAAAAAAATAATTTGATTTATCTCAAAAACAAGTTGTACATTTTGATATCTGTAGTTATTCATAAAATTGAATTTTTCATTAGTTTTGACAAAGTTGTGATATACAACGAAACGTCAATTGAGTTTTTCATATTAAAAGAAGCCTGTTATTGCTAAAAACATTCGAAATAAACTATCTTAAACAGACAATAAATCAATTTTAAAAAATATATATATATATATATATATATATATATATATATATATATATATATATATATATATATATATATATATATATATATATATATATAATATATATATATATATATATATATATATATATATATATATATATCGAGAATTCGAAAATCGAGAAATTCTTTCAATTTCTACTCACCAACATCTCTTCGAGATTGTAGAAGGTTAGTTCTTCACTTTCACTCAAATCCATTTTTCACCAAATTTCAAAAATATTAAATATCTAAACTACGTTAACACTCAACAATTCTATTGATAAAAGTGACGATCTGAGAGAATGTCAGCTTATTTATACTGATGCTAAATAAATATGTATGGGGTAGTTCCACTGAGTTAGAATGGTGGGAATTAACCCCACCCATGAAATGAAAATAGAGAAATTTTTCTTCATTTCATAAATCATCATACTTTGTACCTCAACAATTAGACAGCATTGTATTGAAATATAAATTTATGCAATAAGAGGCTGTGAAATCTGAACAATTCACTTTTTTCATTATAATTTCCCCTAAATATGTTAATTTTGAAATATATAATTTTCGGAGAAATATCAAAATTCTGAAAAATCTCCAATTTGTAGAAAAAGGTTACCAGAAAATAATTTTTCTATAATTAGGATTAAATTTTCTACCTAAACAATTTCTATTATTGCAAGAAATATCTTTTTGCAGATGAAATATCGGTAGCAGAAAAACTCATAATAATTCATATTTTTATCACCTGATATTCCATTTCAAGTGTATTTTATTGAGGAACCATAAGAGAAAGTAATAATAGTTTGAACAAATATATTCGTTTTTCACAAAAACGAAAACATAATTATTTACATAGTTTCTTAAAAATTTCAATTGCAATATATGAAATATGAACGTTAATTCGGTACTCCAAACTTTTCTCAAAACCCTAGAGGTATTCTTAGGTTGAAGATTTCATTTATTACAGATTTACTATTATTACGTCTCTATTGAAATTCATTCAACTATTATGAAAGTAAAAAATATTAGTGACAACAGTTTTCAACCTTTAAATATATTCGAGCTTAAATTTACGTAAGAAAAATATTAACATGTAATAAACAAACCTTTCATTTATTTTAATGCTATTGGGATTTGTGTTTAATTTTTCATCATCTCTGAAATTATACAGCTCCAAAATGAATATATTCGAATCAAGATATCAGTTATAAGAGATCATACTGATAATCAATTATCGCTATTGATACTGTGAACAAATAGTTCATAATAAGTTAAATAATTAAGTAAAAGAAGAACTTGAAACGTTGAAAACCTACATTTTTTTTTTTTTTTTTTTTTTTTTTTTATATAACAGCCGTTTACATATGTTTCAAGGTTATTGCCTATCGTCAGAACGACGTAGTTCAAGTTAAAGATGAAAGTACTTGAAGAGATATATAAAAAATTAATATATAAAACACGAAACACAGTTTCGTACACGTTTTATACACCCAAAACATTTGGGAAGAGTCAACACAACGTTGCAGACGACAATGAAATACCGTCCGGCTATTATGAGACTTTTATAGTTTCTGGAACTACCCAGATAATCTTAACAATAAAATAATTATTCTAAGAATTATATTTAAATTAATTAATTAATTTAATTATTAAATATAATTCTTAGAATAATTATTTTATAGTTAAATAATTATTATTAGTGAGAATACAGGGTTAGAAGTATTAATAAGTGATTAAAAACAAGTTTCTGCTTGCACACTTACCCTGAGTCCAGTTTATGTAATACCACTAATAACAGCAGATCGTACATCAAAAAGTTGTAGAACTACTCGATTCTATTATAAAGAATAAATATGAAATTGAAAATACAAACTAGAGGATAATTCAAACAATTGCATTTGATTCGCACATTTATTGTGTTAATGTGACTCGTTTCGTCGGTATTACCGACTTCTTCAGACCTTAACAGAATACTTTAGATATTATTCAGTATGTAAATATAAAAAGTGTATTATTTTATCAACATTTCAGAACAGTGAATTCCTAATCCATTTTTTTTTCAGATTAAAGAGGAAAGCATTGAAAACTATCATCACATGAATATCTGGAATAAAAGTTTTCCTCCATGTTAAAATAGGAAAAAATATTTTTCATCTTCAACAGTATTCAGCCTAGTCCCTGGCAATACCTGGAACAAGACCTCCTGGATTTGATGAGTAGTGTGGTTCGAAGGAGATTCCTTGATGAGAGTTCCATATAACGATAAATATATATATATATAATATATATATATATATATATATATATATATATATATATATATATATATATATATATATATATATATATATATTTTGAAAGTTTTTAGCATTAACAGGCTTTTTAATATGAAAAAGTTTATTTCTGTTGACGTTTCGTTGTTATATTACAACTTTGTCAAAACTAATAAATAAATAAAAAATAAATAAATCAAATTAATAAATTAATTTATTAAATAAATTTCAAAATAAATACCTCAAACAGGCAATAAATCAATTTCAAGATATATATATATATATATATATATATATATATATATATATATATATATATATATATATATATATATATATATATATATATATATATATATATATATATATATATATATATATATATATATATATATATATATATATATATATATATATATATATATATATATATATGTAATCACTTTCTTCCCTCACACCTCCACCAATGCTGGCCTCATTCGGACACCAAATACTACTTTCTGTTATAACAAAAACATTATTTGTTACTTTCGTCACTGTTATATAATTTCAATATATCTAGTCTGAATATAGAAAATGGTCACTAAAATATTTCCTAAAATTTACTATGGGATAATTCAAACACTGAATGACACATTATCAAAATGTGCCGCTTTTCGAAACGGTCCTCAAGAAGAATTCTCAAAGGCGTTTCGTACTGAAAAAGTTTTTACATTAAAAGGCCAACAATGGTGATTTATTTGAATCAAATTCGTCATTAGGAAAATTCTCAGTATTTTTGTGTCTATTGATTTCTAATATTTACCGTGTATTCAATGTGTTATAATGCAGTAGTAATATGCAAGAAAGTTCCATCAGTGGTAGTGGCTTTCCCGCGCATTGGCTTCCCGTAGATACATCAGAGAAAGCCTGACACTTTCTGCCTGGCAACCTCTGGGTCTTACCGAGACTCAGCAGGTCTTTCACACAAAGCACCTTTCATTCACGCAAATTATACTTTTGTAAAACAAATGAAATATTTTAATTTACATGTGTTGGAACTCTTCGAACCATTAAATAATCCATATTAACCGAAATGTATGAGAGAATTTCTGAAAATATTAGAATTACAGAAATTTCATTTCATTGCCATAACGATAAAAAAATTCTATGTGAAAATTATTTGAAAATATGATACCTTATATCTACTGACATATTAGAAAATTGAAGTTTTTAATGTTTTTTCACAATCCTAAAATAATTGAGAAAAAATGGGGTTATTGATGATAATGCCTTTTCTATACAATTGTGTTACTAATTCCGGTATTTTATCAGGAATGCGATGAGAAATACAAATATTTTGCATATATTTATACAGTTGTTCTACATGTATAAAGGTTTCGATATTGACTAAATATAACTCGAAAATCGGGTTTTGGTAATAAGAGTACCAACAGGTTTTCAAAAAAACTAATCAAAAGTAATTAGTTTTGAAAAATTATCAAAAGTATTTCTTGATGAAACATTGCTTAATATATTAAATAAAAACACTTTGCTTCGTTTCACAAAATTTATACTGACATTTTTCGACCAATATTCTTATACACCTATACATCGTTACCTGGAATAGACTTAAGGCTGATATCGATGTCTCCGAAGTAGAGGGACAGGTCAACATACAGGTAAAAGTATTAATTTAAATCTAAGAATTATTATGGAATAACAAAGTAGGTTTCAAATTAAGAAATTAAAGAAAGTACCATCAATGAAAAGGAGTATTGCCTGGTAATTTAAATATAATTGTTGTGGGTTATAGGCAAAAATAAGAGGCCACTATGAATAGATTTTAAACTTGTAAATCAATCATAATTTTTATCAGTAAAATTGTATAAACACCTTTTTCAGAGTCCTGATGAAGACTGTAAACACAGTCGAAATATAGACCAGGCAGACAAATTGGATAAAATCTATTCAAAGTGGCCTCATATTTATGCCTATAACCCACAACAATTATATTTATATATATATATATATATATATATATATATATATATATATATATATATATATATATATATATATATCGGTAAAACTAGTAGAAATTTCGGGACTGGAATACAGGAATATAATTATTGCTTCGCGCATAATAGAAGTAATTCGAATTATGCTAACCATTTATTAACAGAAAACGTTACTTTCAATGAACAGATAGAATTGAACCAGTCACTCTTGTTAAACCTTTTCAGGTATTGAAAATTAGATTTCAGAATGGGTTATCTTTGGTAAAACCCAAATTCATAAAATCTCAAATTTCTAATATTTTATACCTGTTTTTTCAAATGTGTTGTTATTATTCTGTTAGCATCTGAAGAAGTCTTTTGTAACGACGAAACGCGTCATGCTATTTAGTAAATAAAGTGTAAATTATAAGTTAACGTGTTTGAATTCAAGTTTATACTCAATTATAATGGATTTACATCAAGTGAACGCCAACACTATTGAATAACTAATTGTTCGTTTGAATGACCTGAAATGTTGTCTGAAATTGCAGAATGTTTATGTTTATTTTCATAAATGCAATATTTTTCCAATGAAATAGATTCTTTATATATAACAGATTGTAATAGATTCAAGTATTTGCGAAATTTAATATATTTATATTATTGTTTTTTTTCGGTTTTAAAAAGCGACAGCATATTTCAAAGAATGAATGTTTGAATAGCTTTCATTAGTTAAGCCTTTCACTTTTGAGCCTGAGTTTGGTGGTCATCCCCTGTGTGCCCATAGGGGAGGACCCCTGTTTTTTTAGCGGAGCTAGCTGACGAATGTAGGGATATAAAACAATTAATTTTGAGGAATTTTTCAAATGAGATTTTTTTTTAAGCTTACATTTTCTATAGCGAAGCTAGCTGATTAATGTAAGGATTTAAAATGATTAATTTTAAAAAAAAATTTTAAATGAGATTTTCTTTGAAGCTCACATTCTCTATTGCTGAGCTAGCTGACGAATGTAAGGTTTTAAAATAATAAATTCTGAAGAAATTTTTGAAAGAGATTTTCTTTGAAGCGGAGCTAGCTGACGAATGTAAGGATTCAAAAAAATTAATTTTAAAATATTCTCTGTATGAGATTTTCTTTGAAGCATACATTTTCTATAGCGGAGGTAGCTGACAAATGTAAGGATTAAAAATAATTAATTTCAAGAAATTCTTCAAATGAGATTTTCCTTGAAGATTACATTTTTTATATCGGAGATAGCTGACGAATGTAAGGATTTGTGGAAATCAATTTTAAAAAGTTCTTTGAATGAGATTTTCTTTGAAACTTATATTTTCTATAGTGGAGCTAGCTGATGAATGCAAGGAAATAACATGATCAATTTCAAAAAAATTTTTAAAACAGATTTTCTTCGAAGCTTACATTTTCTATCGCGGAGCTAGCTGACGAATGTAAGTATTTAAAATAATTAATTTCAAGAAATTCTTCAAATGAGATATTCTTTGAAGATTACATTTTTTATATCGGAGATAGCTGACGAATGTAAGGATTTGTGGTAATTAATTTTAAGAAGTTCTTCAAATGAGATTTTCTTTGAAATTTATATTTCCTATAGTGGAGCTAGCTGATAAATGCAAGGAAATAACATACTCAATTTCAAAAAAAATTTTAAAAGAGATTTTCTTCGAAGCTTACATTTTCTATAACGGAGCTAGCTGACGAATGTAAGGATTTAAAATAATTAATTTTGAAAAAATTCTTTAAATGAGATTTTCTTTGAAGTTTTCATTTTCTATAGCGGAGCTGGCTGACGAATGTAAGGATTTAAAATGATTAATTCTGAAAAATTCTTCAAATGAGATTCTCTTTGAAGCTTGCATTTTCTATAGCGGAGCTAGCTGACGAATGTAAGGATTTAAAATAATTAATTTCAAGAAATTCTTCAAATGAGATTTTCTTTGAAGATTACATTTTTTATATCGGAGATAGCTGACGAATGTAAGGATTTGTGGTAATTAATTTTAAGAAGTTCTTCAAATGAGATTTTCTTTGAAATTTATATTTCCTATAGTGGAGCTAGCTGATAAATGCAAGGAAATAACATACTCAATTTCAAAAAAAATTTTAAAAGAGATTTTCTTCGAAGCTTACATTTTCTATAACGGAGCTAGCTGACGAATGTAAGGATTTAAAATGATTAATTTTGAAAAAATTCTTTAAATGAGATTTTCTTTGAAGTTTTCATTTTCTATAGCGGAGCTGGCTGACGAATGTAAGGATTTAAAATGATTAATTCTGAAAAATTCTTCAAATGAGATTGTCTTTGAAGCTTGCATTTTCTATAGCGGAGCTGGCTGACGAATGTAAGGATTTCAAAAAATTGATATTAAGAAATTCTTCAAATGAGATTTTCTCTGAAGCTTACATTTTATATAGCGGAGCTAGCGGACGAATGTAAGGTTTTAAAATAATTAATTTTAAAAAATTCTTTTAATGAAATTTTCTTTGAAGCTTACATTTTCTATAGCGGAGCTAGCTGATGAATGTTAGGATTTGAAATAATTAATTTTAAAAAATTCTTTAAATGAGATTTTCTTTGAAGCTTTCATTTTCTATATGGGAGCTAGTTGACGAATGTAAGGATTTAAAATATTCAATTTTGAAAAATTCTTTGAATGAGATTTTCTTTGAAGCTTTCATTTTCTATAGCAGAGCTAGCTGACGAATGTAAGGATTTAAAATAATTAATTTCAATAAATTCTTCAAATGAGATTTTCTTTGAAGATTGCATTTTTTATATCGGAGATAGCTGACGAATGTAAGGATTTGTGGTAATCAATTTCAAAGAGTTCTTCAAATGAGAATTTCTTTGAAACTTATATTTCCTATAGTGGAGCTAGCTGATGAATGCAAGGATATAACATACTCAATTTCGAAAAAATTTTTAAAGGAGATTTTCTTCGAAGCTTACATTTTCTATAGCGGAGCTAGCTGACGAATGTAAGGATTTAAAATAATTAATTTTGAAAAAATTCTTTAAAAGAGATTTTCTTTGAAGCTTTCATTTTCTATAGCGGAGCTGGCTGACGAATGTAAGGATTTAAAATAATTAATTTTGAAAAATTCTTCAAATGAGATTCTCTTTGAAGCTTGCATTTTTTATAGCGGAGCTGGCTGACGAATGTAAGGATTTAAAAAAATTAATATTAAGAAATTCTTTAAATGAGATTTTCTCTGAAGCTTACATTTTCTATAGCGGAGCTAGCTGACGAATGTAAGGATTTGAAATAATTAATTTCAAAAAATTCTTTAAATGAGATTTTCTTTGAAGCTTACATCTTCTATAGCGGAGCAAGCTGACGAATGTAAGGATTTGAAATAATTAATTTTAAAAAATTCATCAAATGAGATTTTCTTCGAAGCTTTCATTTTCTATAGCGGAGCTAGCTGACGAATGTAAGGATTTGAAATAATTAATTTTAAAAAATTCTTCAAATGAGATTTCCTTTGAAGCTTTCATTTTCTATATGGGAGCTAGTTGACGAATGTAAGGATTTAAAATAATTAATTTCAAAAAATTCTTTGAATGAGATTTTCTTTGAAGCTTTCATTTTCTATAGCGTAGCTAGCTGACGAATGTAAGGATTAAAAATTATTAAATTTAAAAAATTCTTCTAATTTGATTTTTTTTGACGGTTTAATTTCATAACGGAGCTAGCTGACGATTGTAGGGATTTGGAATAATTAATTTTGAAGAATTTTTTGAATGAGATTTCCTCTGATGCTTACATTGTCTATGGCGGAGACAGCTGACGAATGTAGGGAATTTAAATAATTAATTTTGAAAAATTCTTTAAATGAGATTTTCTTTGAAGCTTTCGTTTCCTATAGCGGAGCTGGCTGACGAATGTAAGGATTTAAAATAATTAATTTTAAAAAATTCTTTGAATGAGATTTTCTCTTAAGCTCACATTTTATATAGCGGAGCTAGCTGACGAATGTAAGGTTTCAAAATAATTAATTTTAAAAAATTATTTCAATGAAAATTTTTTTGGAGCTTACATTTTCTATAGCGGAGCTAGCTGATGAATTAAGGATTTGAAATAATTAATTTAAAAAAATTCTTCAAATGAGATTTTCTTTGAAGCTTACTTTTTCTATAGCGGAGCTAGCTGACGAATGTAAGAATTTGAAATAATTGATTTTACAAAAAATTCTTTAAGTGAGATTTTCTTTGAAGCTTTCATTTTCTATAGCTTAGCTAGCTGACGAATGTAAGGATTTAAAATAATTAATTTTAAAAAATTCTTTAAATGAGATTTTCTTTGAAGCTTTCATTTTCTATAGCGGAGCTAGCTGACGAATGTAGGGATTTAAAATAATTAATTTAAAAGAATTCTTTAAATGAGATTTTTTTTGAAGCTTTCATTTTCTATAGCGGAGCTAGCTGACGAATATAAGGATTAAAAATAATTAAATTAAAAAAATTCTTCTAATGAGATTTTCTTTGAAGGTTCCATTTTATAGCGGAGCTAGCTGACGAATGTTAGTATTCAAAATAATTGATTTAAAAAAATTTTTAAATGAGATTCTCTGTGAAGCTTACAATTTCTATATCAAAGCTAGTTGAGGAATGTAGGGATTTGAAATTAAAAAATAAGTAATAGTAAATTTTTGCATGTCTTTTTGAGAAGGGGTTTTTGGAATTCAATTTTAGTTGATTATTCATATAAATATTCGTTATATATATTTATATATATGAAAATTCATAAATTGTTGTTTTATATTAAAAAATTTCAATTATTTAAGTTATTGAGATTTAGTAAAATATATAATTATCAACAAAATTTGTGCGAGCAGATGCAGACATACAATTAATGCAATATAAATTGATATTATATATTAATATTAATATAATCTTTTTAATAGTTCTTATTGAAAAAAGGTTTGCGACCTCGATGTTGAATTAAAATTTATTTTTGGTGTAGAAGCTAAAATATTAGGTCTTTTCGACCTTTGAAAATTTACATGATCTTAGTTTGAACCGGTGTAAGCCAGGTTGGTTTGTATCTTAAATAGAAAAAATATTTATATAAATCTTATATAAATCTTAAATACTTAAAATAATAATTAAGAATTTTATTTTGGCAGATTATTGCAAAGAATTTAGAATCTTTGAATGTATATTTGTACAAATAAAAATTGATTTATTATTAAATTTTTTAATTTTATGAATAGCTGTATCATTAGGAGTAGCATTTTTAACAATATTAGACTGTAAATTATTGTAAAGGTCCAAAAAAGTGGGATTTTTAGGAATCTTGTAACGTTTTAAAGATGCAATTGAGTTATTTTCTAAAGAACAAATGTTTCCTTTCATATCAAATCATTTAATTTTTTCATCACTTTTTTTTAGTTCATTTTTATTTTCATTATTTTGAGTAAGATTCCTAATATTTTTAGTGTTTTCGTGTTTAATTTTTCAATAATAATTTTTTTAGTTTATCGAGATTAGGGGTTTATATAATTATAATATCTAGTTGATCTTCAAATTCTAATTATTCACTTCTAGGAAGTTTACGATCTGTAGCTCAAACAATTTCTTATGAAGTTATATCATTTATTATTACATTAAAATATTTAATTTTGATTTCTTCTTCAAGTTTATATGATTTTTTAAATTTTCAAAAATTTCCATGATTATTATTCTTAACCTTTCGTTCAAGCTTTATATGGTTAGTTTCAAGCTTTGCAGAAACAAATACAACATTTTTTGATTTTGCAGAAGGTGAATCAGAATTATTTTCTAGTTTTAATGTTGAATATAGAAGAGGTGGGTTTACTTTAATTTTTTTAGCTGAATATTCTAGAATTATATTTATGAGTAAATTGAGAGTATTAATATTTATAGGTGGGAATATTAATTCTTTTTTTTAATGAAAGTGGTTTTTTTTACTTTTTTTTTTCATTACCTCGGTTTGGTTATGATAAGTTAATATATTTATCTCGAAAAGTTTATTTACCAGTTTCTTCAAATTATTCAATATTCTATTTAGGGTTGAAATGTTTCATTTTATCCTTAATGTTTTAGTTAATTGAAATTAGTCCAAACTAATAGAAAATTATTTCTTTTTTATATTTTCAGAGTATATACATCAACAAGTTCATTATTTGAATAAAATTAAATCTCAAAATTTAAGAAACTAAAGTACTAATTTAAAAATATAGAAAATAGAAAATTGTACAAATTTGACTTGTCAAAATGAAAGGAATTTATACTGGTTGAGATCCTAATCAAGTGAGAAAAATTAAAAGAGTAACGAAAAATCAAAATAATTTTTCATTCAAGAAATAGGAAGTATTTCTTTTTATTAATTTTTCATTTGTAAAAGGTAGGAATAAAAAAATTCAAAATTGATAGAAAGAGAGCAATTACTCCTCCTAGTTTGTTTGGGATTGAACGAAGAATAATATATGCGAAAAGAAAATATCATTCTGGTTGAATATGGACAAGGGTAGATAAAGGATTAGCAGGAATAAAATTATCAGGGTCTGAAAGATTATAAGGTTTGATTAAAATAATAAAAATAAAAATTAAACTGAATATAATTAATCTCAATAAATCTTTGTAAGAAAAATATGTATGAAAAGAAATTTTGAAAGAGTTCCTATTTATTCCTAAAGGATTTTCAGATGTTTAGTGTAAAAATATAAAATGAATTAAAATTTATCTTGTAATTAAGAAAGGTATTAAATAATGTAAAGAAAAAAATCGAGAAAGAGTAGCATTATCTACTGCAGAACCTCCTCATAATCATTAAACTAAAGAATTTCCGATGTAAGGGATGGTTGAAAAAAGATTTGTAATTACTGTTGCTCCTCAAAAAAAAAATTGACCTCAAGGCAATACATAACCTAAAAAAGCTTATTATTATTATTATTATTATTGAGATTTTCTTCACAACGAAAGCATTTATTAATAATATTATTTAGTAAAGAGTTTATTATTTTATCTTTATTAATTTTTAATATTTTTTAAATGTTAGTAATGAATATTATTTTAAAATAATTTTTTCATCTTTTAGAGTTTGTGAAAGAGCTTTAGGGTTATCTTTATCAGTTTCTTAAATTCGTTCTCATGGAAGAGATTATTTTGATATATTTAATTTATTATGATAGAATTTGTTTTATGTTTAGTATTCTTGATATAAGTAAATGAATAAAATTTTTGGTTAGTTCAAAATTTATTTATTATTTTATTTTCATTTTTTATATTTTATGATTCATTTAGATGTGTGATTTGATTTCTTATTTATTGATTATGTTTAGATTTTGATTAGGGTTTTCAATTATTTTATCGAGAGAAAAAATTTTAAAAAATAAGGATTTTGAGAAAATTTTTATTTAGCTAGTTTAATATTATTTAAATTTTTTTAAAACTTTTTCTTCATTAAATTTGTTTTTTTTTTATTTAATATTTGAAGCTTGTTCAATTCCAATTATATTATTTTTTTTGGGTTGAGGTTATCAGCCTGAACGAATTCAAGCGGGAGTTTATTTAATTGTTTATACTTTTTTATGTTCATTACCTATACTTTTATTCATTTTTAAATTTTATATAAATTATTTTAGATTAGATTATATTTTTTTGAATAAAAATTTCAGTAATTTAATTTTTTATCTTATATTATATATAGTTTTTTCAGTTAATTTACCAATATTTATTGTTCAGTTGTGGCTTCCTAAGGCTCATGTAGAGGCTCCGTTTGCTGGGCCAATAATTTGAGCGGGGGTAATATTGAAATTAGAGGGTTATGAATTAATGCGATTATTAATTTTATTCAAAGAAATTAATATTAAAATTAATTATTTTTTGATTAATTCATCTTTATTAGGAGGAGTATTATTTCTTCACTTTGTTACGTCAAAGTGATATAAAATCTTTAATCGCTTATTCTTCTGTGAATCATAATGGTTTAATGTTAAGAGGATTATTAACCTTAAAAAATTGAGGATTTATCAGTTCTTTTCTTATTGGACATTTCTCGAATACATAGAATAGGTAAACTAGAATTATGAATACAGAGAAAACAGGTAAACAACAGGTAGAAGGGATCTTCAGGTTTATTTGCTTCAGTTAATATTTGTTATGAACGATTCATAAGACGAAGGTTATATTTAGTTAAAGGATTATTAAATATTTTTCCAGTCATTTCTTTATGATGATTTTTATTGTTAAGTTCTAATATAGCAGCTCCTCCTTCCTTAAATTTGATAGGGGAGATCATATTAATTAATAGATTAGTATGGTAAACTTAGTATTTCATTTTAATTTTAATTATAATATGAATTTTTAGAGCTTCTTATAGACTATATTTGTATTCATTTTCTGAACATGAGAAAATAATTTATCTATTAGAATAATGAAAAATATAAATTTACGTGAATTTATAATTTTATTTTTATATTGAGCTCCTTTAAATTTAATGTTTTTGAAGAGTATATTTTTATTTATTTAATTTAAGTATTTTAATGAAAATTTTGAATTGTAGCTTCAAAAATATTTTTTAATCTCGAATTATTCTGATTTTCGTTTTTTTTATATTTGTAATTTCATTTATTTTAGGAATAAATTTTACTTCAAATGTAATTACTTATTTATTAGAGTTTAGATTTTTTATTTCGAATTCACTTTCTTTAGAATTTATTATTCTTCTTGATTGAATATTCTCGATATTCATACGATTCGTTTCAATAATTTCATCAATTAATAAATCGATAATAATTAATCGATGGTAATTATTTACCGAGATACTTATATAGAGTATGAAATTTTTAAGGTTCGATTTATTATATTACTAGTTTTATTTGTTTTACCTACAATATTTTTAATTTCAAGGCATAATTTAATTTCAATTTTATAAGGTTGAGATGGATTAGGGTTAGTTTCTTATTCATAATAAAACAGAATTTAGAATTTCCTCAGAATTTAATATAAAATGCGCATAACGGCGTTTCGAAGTACTAGTTCTTCATCAAATGCTGGATTAATATTATGTGTAATTTTACAAAGTCAATACTTATAGCTATTTTCACAGAACATACCAGGTATGTTCTATGGCTTACTTGGAATGAGGACCATACACTGATAATTAACAAAAGGATCATATACTTGGAGATGAACACAGAAAAGAAATTTCTTGAGTCAGGTATTCCAACTGAATGTAGGAAAGATACAAATATACAACTAAGATTTCTAAGAACAAATATTCATCATAACCATATTTTAATTGGAGGTTTTGGAAATTTATTAGTGCCCTTAATAATTGTTGCTCCTGATATAGATTTCCCTCGACTAAATAATATAAGATTTCTCCCCCCAGCTTTAACGTTTTTACTTTTAAGAAGAATAGTGGAAACAGGAGCAGGAACAGGGTGAACAGTTTAACCCCCTCTTTCAGCCAATATCTTTCATAGAGGCCATTCTGTTGATTAAGCAATTTTTAGATTACACCTAGCCGCTGTATCATCAATTTTAGGGGCAATCAATTTTATTACAACTATAATAATTAATATACGACCTATCGGCATACAATTAGATAAACTCCCTTTATTCGCTTGATCAATTTTCAGTACAGCTATTTTACTTCTTCTACCTCTTCCTGTATTAGCAGTAGCAATTAGTTTGCTCTTAGCAGATCGAAATATTAATACTTCATTTTTTGATCCAGCAGGAGGAGGAGACCCTATCCTATACCAACATTTATTTTGATTTTTTGGTCATCCAGAATCTTATATTTCAATTTCACCTGGATTTGGAATAATTTCTCATATTATTATCCAAGAAAGAAGAAAAAAGGAAGCATTTGGATCTTTAGGAACAATTTATGCTATAATAGCAATTGTATTATTAGGTTTTGTAGTTCGAGCACATCATATATTTACTCTTGGAATAGATGTGGATACCCGAGCTTATTTCACTTCAGCCACTATAATTATTGCTGTACATAGAGGTATTAAAATTTTTTCTTGGCTTGCTACTTTACATGAAGTCCAATTTTAATTTCGGCCTTCATTAATATGGGTATTAGGATTCTTATTTTAATTTAAAATTGGAGGATTAACAGGAGTAGTTTTTTCCTCTATTGATATTGTTCTGCATGATACATATTATGTTGTAGCGCATTTTAATTATGTTTTATCTTGAGGAGCTGTATTTGCTATTATAGCATAATTTACTCATTGATTTCCTTTATTTACAAATTTTAATTTAAAATTTTTTATTTAAAAATTCATTTTGAAAATTCATTTTTCATTATATTTATTGGAGTTAATTTAGCGTTTTTCCCCCAACATTTTTCAGGATTAATAGGAATACCTCGACGATATTCTGAATACCCAGACGCTTACTTAATGTGAATAAAAATTTCTTCAGAAAAGTACGGTTCTGACTGAATTGAGTTAAAGTGATTTAATCAGCTCCTGGTAAAATATAGTTCTTTTCTGAGAAATTAGCAACTAATCAATTTATATTATTATTCGTACTTGTGCTCATTACTGAAATACACATCACGCAGTGAGTAAACCTAAATAAGATCAAGGGATACTTCATAGCACTGTATCTAACCAAATAATTCCATTCTCGAGACCGAAACAGCACACAAATCCTCGGCTTATCAAGAGGGTTTTTTATATGGACCACCATAAGACAAATGCTTCGAACAAAGCAGGCCCGTATCTAGTACCAGATTATTAATAAACTCAAACATGATTAATTCCTCGACTGGGACTTCTGACTACAGAAGCTCCCAAAATGAAACTACCAAAACTTACTCATCAGTGATCTCAAAGCAACATTACCCAAACAAACAACAAGCAATAATTTTTCCAGCTATAGATAACACAAAAATTGAAGACTACTTAATTCCGCTTGGTGCAATAGTTGGCCCCCAAAACATCTTATTTACTTCCAGACTTTCTAATAATAGAATATGCATGTTGTAGCAATGGAAATGCCGTTTTCATATATTTCCGTAAAAATTCAAGTGAATATACTTTCCGTATTTTGTGTTGCCTATTCAGTCGCTATTTCAGAAGCCAGTCTTCTCTTCACACCTGTCTTTGAACGATCGTGTAGAACGGTAGAACGAATTATTTTCCATTTCTCTCCTACGTTAAAATATTAATGTGAAACGATCCTTCTTCAATTTTTTACATTTTATGGTATTTCAAGTTAGTTTTTATGTTCCATACTTCTTTTGTCATATTTAGCATAAGAAATTTCGGCGAACGATTCATTTAAGATTTGGCTTGCGTTTATGGTGTTTATAAGAGCAATCGTTACGAAAATTTGAGATAATCGATTTGAAATTTGTTTCGACTCTTTGCTAATACCTTGATATCATTTGGTGTCAGATCCTATAGTGGATCAACTTTGGGTTTGAACTCTAATCGAAGGTGAGAAAATTAACATTGTGACGTGAAAATGTACACTCTGATATATGTATTGTATTTTGTTACAGAGTTTTTCTTTCATTTGTTTTTTATACATTTCGAATAATATATTCGAAGAAGCTGAATTATTTTGATTCTTGTACTGAGATTTTCGTTTTACTTTGGATTGGAAATCTTCACGAATTCGCTATTTGCAACATCAGATCTAAGGAGATACCACCAAACGGACTCAGTAGGGGTCAATTTACTATCACCGGATACGTTGGAACTCGACTACTTTCAGGGCGGTAACGTACAATAAACTCTTTTATTGACGTAGAAAATTGTAATACCTAATTGGTAAAATACTGAAAAGTATTATCCTTTTGAATTAAATTTTTAATAACAAAAGGTGTTTAGTAATATAATATATAAATCTCTCATTGTTTGAAAAGATATATACCTACGTATTATTAGTTTCCTTTTAAAATTTCAAATATTCATATGATTAAAATTCTAACATTTTATAAGTTTTCTTAAAAAGTCTAAATATTCCTATCATTAAAATTCTTACATATTATAAGTTTGTTTCGCAAGTTTAAAATATTCTTTCTAGTAATTAATTCTAAATTTTGTAAATCTGCATTTATTTTTCATAAAACATTTGTGAACGAAAGTGATCACTTCCGCAATATTTTAATTTATCAATTTGGCCAACATATCATATAATTATATTTAAGGGAATATCCTTTTATATTATCATTTTTTTTTAATTTCAAATCTATATATTTAGGTACTATATATATATATATATATATATATATATATATATATATATATATATATATATATATATATATATATATATATATAAAAAATATATTTTTTTACCTAGAAACAAAATGGTATACAAAATCAACGTGGTCGGGACGTTACCTCAACTACAATTCACAGCACCACATATCAGATCGGGCAATTAGGCTAAGTGACTCGGAGTTTGTACATGACGCAATAAATAAAGCGAAGGAGATACTACATCATAACTCTTATCCGAGAAAACTAGAAAATGCAATTTTTGAGCAAAAAAAAAAGAAACATTCGACACGAAACCAAGATAATTTTGACACTTCTATACCTGAAGACAAAAAGGAAAACCAACATCTATGCATACCATATATTCCGTACTTGTCTGAAAATCTGGACAAACTTTTCAAAAAATATGACATAGGAGTGTGCCATAAGGGGTATAATCTGCTACGAAACAATTTCAGCAGACTAAAAAGTAGTATTCCAATGGATAAAAGAACGCACACAATATACCAGATTCCATGTGCATACTGTACAGGAGTATACATTGGACAAACTAGCCAATACTTGAAAAATAGGCTAAATGGACATAGATATGATAAAAAAAATACCACTGCTCTCACAAAACACCAGCAGACATTGGGCCATAAGTTTGATTTTTCGGCTACAAAAATCTTAAAAACTGAACAACATAAAAAAAACGCGAAATCCAGGAAATGATCCATATAAAAAAAATCCAGAATCCATCAATGATAAAACCGACATAACTGGTCTAAGTAAAATCTACAATAATATTTTAACCGCATAAGAACATGCGGAAAAATATAAAAATGTATCATTGATGTGGGTATGTAATATTGCAGATGTGGAATCAATTTCCGATTTCAGTCATATAATTGTAATACGCTTTAAGAGATAGACGTGAATTGTTATTTTGGAAAAATTTTAAAATTTTTAAGTAGAATTGTCAATATAGTTGTTTGTTTGTCACCTATGAACTTTTGTTCCGAAGTATTTATATTGTGGTAAGATTTAAAATCATGTTTGTGAGCGTTGTTTTTATATTAATTTTGTTTTAGCGAGCATATGACATATATACCTGTTTGATAAAGGTTAAAATAATAACCGAAACGTAATTTTGGAAATAAACTAATATCATTTTGTTTCAATTGAAACAAAAAACCCAAGATTCAAATTCATACTATATATATATATATATATATTTATTTATATATAGTGCCATATGTAATACACAATTGGAATACCTATGTGACTTGTAATCAGCGTATGATATAATGGAAAAGCTCGAATGTATATACTTGAAAGAATCCACGGCTTTACAGATTGTTTGAAGAAATAAATTAGAGAAATTGAGACTTGAAGATTACACTGACCATGCTACATTTTTCAGTGATTTTGAAGTCAGTAAATGAAATGAAAAGTGCAGGTAGAAAAGTATCAGAAAAAGAAAAATTGAATTATGGTGTAGATACTTTGTCTGAAACTTGTAGTTACATATGTGATTCAATTGACATATTTGATTATTGATATTAGTTATATTTATTAATTATTATAATAATATTTGATAATATTTATTGATTTTTTTAAAATCATTTATATATATATATATATATATATATATATATATATATATATATATATATATATATATTCATATTCATTGCTATCTTGAACCATTTTATTCATATTTTCAGAAAGAAAGTATTGGGTTTTCTGGTTCTCAAAAATATTTATTAAACATTTATATCACATAACGTTTCGGTCCTTTTCTTGGGCCTTTTTCAAATGAAGTTTCATCAATATATTGTCATCAACTAAAAAAAAGAGAAAATGACAGGCATGTAAACAACATTACACGATCTAAAACTTACCACACAAACAAAAACAATACTTATTATTATATTATGAACCAATATTCAAATGAAGAAAGGTTTTCAAAATTTGTTCACGTTCAGACAAAGACTAATTTCCGTCTTAATTACCTCGGTTTCTTCGGTGTCACTACGCGCACAGAATGTTATTGTAGATTTTACTAAGACCTTTTATATCTACCTTGTCATTAATGGCATCCGGGTTTTTTTTTTATATACATCATTTCAATATTATTCTCGTTTTCTCTTGTTGTATTCAGATTTTAGGATTTTTGTTCTGGTGAAGTCGAATTTATGGTTCAATACCTGTTCGTGTTTTCTTAATGTGGTGGTGTTCCTGTGATCATATTTGTGTCCATTTAGCCTATTTTGTAGGTGTTGGCTGGTTTGTCCAATATACACTCCTGAGCAGTCTTGACAAGGTATCTGATATTCAGTGTGTGTCTTTTTGTTGTCTGGTATGATGCTCTCAAGTTTACTGAAGAAACATTGTAGCAAAATATGTCCTTTATGACATAATGTTATGTTAAATTTTTCGAAAAATTTATCTAGGTTTTCCGATAGATTTGGAATATATGGCAAAGGTAGAAATTGGTTATCAGTTGTATTCTTAATTTCATTAGTTTCGTTGTTTATTTGATGTGTTAGGTGTTTTTTACATCTTTGTTTGAAAATTGCATTAACCAGTTTTTTAGGGTATGAGTTTCGATATAAAACTTGTTTAGCCTTATTAATTGCCTCATGTAAATAGCTTGGATCGCTGAGCTTTATTGCCCGGTCTGCTAAACCAATTATAACTGCCTTTTTTTTGTGAAATGTGGTGTTGTGAATTAAAATTGAGGTAACGTTCCGACCACGTTGATTTTGTATACCATTTTGTTTCTAGGTTGTTATGGTTGTGAAAAATCGTCATGTCAAAGAAATTTATCTGACTTTTGCTTTCACATTCTATTGTAAATTTTAGCTTTTCGTGGTAACTGTTAAATTGTTCTAATATATATTCAGTTTTATTTTTTGGTACTGCTGTTATGCAGTCATCAACATAACGGTAGAAGAAAGGTACATGAAAATTTAATTTTGGGATTATCTTATTTTCCAGATCTTCTATTACTATCTGCGCAACGATGCTTGATATTGACGCTCCCATGGCACAACCTTCAATTTGTTTATAATAGGTCTTCTCACACATAAAATAAGTTGATGTAAAAGTGATTTTGATAGCTGTTAAAAACTCATTTAGTGGGATATTGGTGTATTTTTTTATATCATACCACTTATTCTCTATGACCTGCATAGCAGTCTCAATTGGAACGTTTGTATATAAAGATATCACATCTAATGAAACTAAGATGTATTCATCAGGAACATATGCGTTTCTTAATTTTTCTTTGAACGTCAATGAATCTTTTATGTAGTACTCATTTTGATATGCTATGTTTGGCAAAATATTCTTTAGATACTTAGATAGCTTGTTAAAAGGTGATTGTATACATGACACAATACATGTGAAACATGCCAAAATTACATAAAGAAGGAATCCCACTACGACCTATTGTGTCGTAGTGGGATTTAAGATACCGTTCTTGGTACCAATCTGATAGAGTTCATCATCGGTTTTTGCCATATATATATATATATATATATATATATATATATATATATATATATATATATATATATATATATATATATATATATATATATATATATAATTAACAGGTTTCAATTTATTTTTGTCCCTTCTTCTTTATCTGTATCGAACTTAACACGTTTTATCACGATTTTACACTCTTTCAACTTCAAGTACATCGTTATTCATTTTTCACACTTTCTTTTGTCCTCTCCATCAAATACAGATATAAAAATGAGATGTAATAGGAAATACTTGTCTAAAAATTACTGACTGAACAATTCTTTACTCGACTAGTTTCGCCTATAAAGAATTGTTCATTCACTGATTTTTAGAAAAGTATTTTTCATTACCTTTCATTTGAATATGAACTATCACAGAGTTGATTCATTGTCCATTGAATTTATAAAAACAGGTATTCTGAGTACACTATGACTGGCCGTCTTTATATCATACTAATCAACCACGCTTTGCTGTAAGGTTAAAAAAGCTAGTTCAAATTAAAATATGATACACACTTTTAATCCATTCATTTTATGTATAACAAATCTAGCAGCTACACTCAAATATCACAACTGACTAATTAATTGAACATGAAAACAAAATGCAGTTGCGATCGCATACGTGAAATACATATTGCATTTATGTACCTGTGACTCTCAACAAATACAATGGAAACTGATGCAAAAAATATCTTGCATAGTATTTTTAATTCATAATTATCAATCTGTTCTGATAAAGAACTATAAAAATGTTAGAGCATTAAAGGTGTTTCTCACAATACAAATTGTTGCTCCGAGCCAAAAAAAATTATAATAATGCCATAATACTTGAATTAAGTGTTTAATACTAACCCCAGTAGATTTGAGACCTGTGTTATTTCTTACTCAAGATTCGGAATGGCTTAATCCAAAAATTTTATTTATTTTTGTGGAATTTTTGTAGGCCAGTTTTCTAAATTATAATGTAGATGATGAATGAAGAAACGTTTTATTGAGATTTTGTTTACATCAAAATTCTTTGTTATTTTTCAATTATACGGTGGAGAGTTATAAGGTCTCGCGACCTTCTTCAACCCTGTATTTTATATAATGTGATAAAAAAAACAAAAATTATTTTCATATAAAAAAAATATATTTCGATATACTCATTAAATGAATTATTTTGCGTCTGTGGCCGACTTATTCATTTGGTCAAATGTCCGATATTCAATTCGTCAGACAATTGATGGTAAAGGAAACCACAGAAAACTTTACCCACGTAAGATGATGTTACTTGTAACATAATTGAACATTTAAAACTACAGATATCATCGAAAAAATTTGTGATTAGGTCTGTTTTATCACGCTTATCCACTCGCGCACAGTTGATTTTTAGCGCATCGCACATTTTCGCGCACTACGCCACTTATAACGCACGCTCGCGGATACGTAGAGGTATGTTCTCTAGATGGTCGAGAACTTCGTTGGTGGGCTCCTGTGAAGATGTCAGGATACGAGCTTGCGGGAAAGTAAGTTTGTTTTTAGGTTTCCTGCAGAGGACACGTCTGCGTCCGTACCATGGGGCCATCTGCGTCGCTGGGGCTTCCAGATTAGGTGCTTGACGGGCATATCGAGCTTGGAGTTTTTTCATATGTATGAAAATAGGGGGCATTTTGATGTAATTGTGTGAAAGACGAGAGAGGAAACGAAAATAAAACGGAAAATACTGCGACAGATAGCTTTTCCGCAGCTTTCCATCTGTTTCATGAAGCGGTTTTGGAGAGTCGCGTAAATCAAACATTTATAAGAAATTACATGACGAAGGAATGTCTTGTAGGTGTTCAGCAGAGTACGAGGATTACATCCCCGAATTCTGCCTCTGAGTGCGTATAGTAAGTTTGCTCTATTACTGACTTTTTTAAAAGTTTTCTCCAGGTCAAATTTCCAAGAATTCAATTTTGAAAATGTTACACCCAAGTAAGTGATTTCATCCTGAAATCTAAGATTTTCACCCCAGAGCGTCAGGCGAACATCATCACTTCGAAATTTAGGGGACGTAGAATAATTGAAATGATGAAAACGAAATGACCGTATTTTAATGGGATTGGGTGTAACTCTCCAATTGCTCGCCCTCGTACTGTAGACATCCAGTTGCCTCTGCATATTGCGTATGCAACTCGCTGCTGTCTATGCCGTGGTCCCCAACGCTGTATCATCTGCAAAAAGTGAGATTTGTGAAAGTGAAATGTCAGGCTCAAAAATATCATAAGTATATATGTATTATGTAAAGTAAAGGAGCTATTGTGGAGCCTTGAGGAATGCCACCACGGGGAGTGTAGGATTCGGAAAATGTGTTATTAACTTTTATTCGGATGGATCGGTCAGAAAGATAGGAAATGATGAGCTTGACGAAGTGAATAGGCAAGTGAATAGTCATAGAATAGTCACGGAATAGCTTCCGAACGAGTCCAGCATGCCAAACTTGATCGAAAGCTCTCTGAACATCTAGAAATATGCCTATTACACATTCGCCGGAGTTTAGGGCCTTGTAAATATCGGTGTGGAGTTTGAAAAGAGGGTCGTAGGTAGAGTGTTGTGCTCTGAAACCATGTTGACATATCGGAATAATGTTACGGGATTCGGCGTATTCCCTGAGACGATCATCGAGAATTTTTCCAAAAATTTTTCCTACAACACTTAGCAAAGATATAGGCCTGTAGCTATTAGGGAAGGTGATGCCTTCATATGGTTTCGGAATCATAATATTTGTCGCTTCTTCCCAGACTAAAGTAAAGTAGCACAGTTCAAAGCAACGATTAAAGACATTTTTGATGAAGTCAATCGCGTTAGGTGGTTGTTGACGGAATATGGAACGAGACAGGCCATCGTTGCCTGGCGACGTATTCTTGCCGGATTTAATGACATCGGAAATCAAATCAGAGTCAATTGAGGTGTTGAAGCGGTTTGGTTTGGAAATATTTGAATGTGTTAGTAGAGGAAGGTGATCAGAAGAAATTGTTTGACCGTTGTAACAAGGTTCTTCGAAAAAATTTAAGTCCGGCGTGGTTATGATATGATCGGTAATTCACATACCGGTGTGACTGACAAAAGTGGAATAAGTGAATAACTGGAGAATAAGAACGTCATTATTTGTAATTGATACAATGATAATTGCCAAAAGGCCTTTATTTTCCTTAAAATTCTAGGTTAAGCCTGGTTTCTGGCTAAAGTATTGTCGATATATATTAGATGTTGAGAAAAAATCGACGTATTCTTTGAATACACCCATAAAATGACTTGAATGCACCCATGAAATGATTTACCTAGCGCATGACATTATCAGCGCACTACAGATTTATAGGTACTTACCTTGAAAAAAATTCAGTCGGACTTTTAACTCTCAGATTTTGAATGTATTTTCTTATGCCTTCTCAATTTGCTAGCATTGCAGAAACGCGCATTGCAAACACTGCAGACATGCTGGGCTAGCCCTTTTTCGTGTAGAAACAGGTGCTGCTTGAGATTTCCCTTCTGTGAAAAAGCTTTTCCACATGTTTTGCATTCAAAAGGTTTCAGTTTCAGATGTATAGATCTCAAATGAGCTTCTAAATGCGGCTTCTGTCGAAAAGCCTTTTCACACTCAGAACAGACGTACTTTTTCTCGGGATTGTGGATTCTTTCGTGGAGTTTCAAGGATGCGGCATTAGTGAACGACTTCCCACAACTTTTTCACGGAAAAGCAAAATTATTCTCATGCGCAGCAATATGGTTCTTCCACGATGTCTTGCTGTAGAGGATTTTTCCACAGTTTGTGCAGAAAAACAAGTTTATTATGCGTTTCGTCTTGTCCAGGGTGGGTTCTGCATTCAACACTTCTTGGGGAGGAGTATGTTGTATTGCTTCACCCTCATTAACGGGAATATTTGAAACTGGGTGGAAATTTTTGATATGCTCTGTTAACATTTCCTCATTGGTAAATATCGAACTACAGGCAGGGCATATATACCATATGCCGTCATGCAATTGGTGTTCCATTATTGATCCATTAGTGGTAAAACCTAGAATTGAAATAAGAAATCAATTTATTGGGAAATTTCAGGAATATTGCTTTCTTCTGAAGCGTGAGATTGAGGATTCATTCTCAAGAAAGCTTCAACACGTATAAAATTATTACAAAAATACGTATTCGTAAAGTTGAGGACTTGACTTTCACCTCATCAATCTTCAATTCATGAATGAAATTACATAGAAATATTTTTTCTAAGTGAGATTTCTCGAATGTGAGTTTTTTTTCAAATATCGATATTCGTATCAATAACAGACAATGACGTTGAAAAACTTCATTCCTTGTTAACGTTCCGCTACAAACACGAGCTTCGTCAAAACTTTGAAAAGTATTAATAAGAGAAATTATTGCTGGAAATAAAGCTGGTGTTCTGGTGGAGAATGCGTTTTCTGATGAAGATGAACTCCTCTGCTCTTCAGTGTTTATTCGGAGAGACTTAAACAGAGGCTCTGAAAAATACAGATGTCGGCATTTTATCAAACGGCATACTTATCAATAATCTAAGGTACGCTGACGACACAGTCCTAACTGCAATCACAGTTGAGGAAGTCCAAGTGCAACATGCAAAGTAGGAAAATTTGCGAAACTTGGAACATGCGCCTGAACACATGAAAAAATAGGTATATTAGTAAGTGATCAACATGTTGATGACCAGTTTCACGCAAATCAATCCAAACTGGATTGCATTGACAAACTACCTGGGCGAGTTTCTCAACAATAAATGGAAACAAAAGAAATCAGGATTCATAAAAGTAGAACAGTTTTCTACTTTTCTACTAGTTCTTGGATGCTTTATTTTCTCGATATTAACAATTGGGGTGCAAGCTTCGACTCTGACCGACCCTGTAAACGTCTGTAAGCATTCGAGATGTGGTGCTACAGGCGCATTCTTAGAATATCATGGATTTAACATTTGACAAACGATGCTGTGCAAAAGCTTAATACGCAAGCAAGCTCAACTACAAAAGAAGCCCTAGAAGAACACAAAAATCATGGCTGTCAAATCAATGGCAGTGGACAGGAGTGATATCTATCAATATATTTTAGGCAGCAGTAAATAAAATCAGATGGGCTATAGTAATGGCCAACCTCTACTGAGCATAAGTCGGAAGAAGGAGAAATATAAACAATAATTGATTATCGAAAAATTGCGTTTTATCACTAGGGATAGATATTTTCAGTTCAGAAATCAACAAGAATTTAATTGAAGGAATAAGAAAACTAGGTAAATTTTCGAAATGCCTTTTATTCGCGAAAACTTGGCAGTGAAGTCGAAAAGTAATATTACTACTGATCTAATATCGTAAAACTAAAAAATGAATTTTAGTTTCAGTAGTAAATTTTTTAGATTATCAACTGAATGATAGGAGTTCCTGATATAAAATTGATTTTGACTTATTACTTTTTTTAAAATTGAAGAAAGAAATTTAGAAAGATTATATAGAGGAGATTGAATATATGAAACAATTGGTCTCAATGGAATGATATTTTTATGTATTTTAGGTGAACCATAAAATTTGAGTGGTAAACTATTATGTTGTATTAACTCTACAAATGTTTTTGGTGATATAAAACTATTTTTGTCCCATTTTTTCTTTAGTTTGTTAGTTTCATTCTGTAAAATTTTTGTAAGATCTCTATTGATTTATTTATACGTAATTGTATCATTCAGCATTTCGATAATTTTTTGTTCATATTCATTAGTTTCTAATAAAATATAAAAAAAATAATAATGAAAATAGAAAAATAAATATTCTTAGTGAAAAAATAAACTCAAGAAAATGAGAAAAATCAATAAACTTTACGCTGAACAAATAAATATAGAATTTTCAATAACATCATCATCTTATGATGATGTTATAAATACAACAAAAACAGAAATACCAAAATATGTCAACAATATACTCAATTTAGATCCAAAGCACGCGATGCAAATAACATAGATAACATAGATCAAATTCCAATTTTCAATATTATAACAAAAATAGAAACAAGAGTTTCAAAATTACATACCGAAAATCGAAACTCAATTCGACTAAAGAAAACTAATAAAATAAAATCATAGCATAATAATTTGCAAATTATGAAAAATACATCTGAAAATAAACGTTTAATGAAAAATTTAAACAAATCGAAATCATTCATAAAATCTATTCCACAATTAATTATAACAAAATCCGATGAAGGAAATAGAACTTATGAATTTAAAGAAAAATTAACAAAATGCTGAATGATACAATTACGTATAAAAAAATTGATACAGATCTAACAAAAACCTCACAGAATGAAACTAACAAACTAATGAAGAAATGGGAAAAAAATAGTTTTATATAACCAAAAACATCTAAAGGGTTAATACAACATAATAGTTCACCACTCAAATGTTATGGTTTACCCAAAATACATAAAAATAACACTTCATTAAGACCAATTGTTTCATATATTCAATCTCCTCTATATAATCTTTCTGAATTTCTTTCTTCAATTTTAAAAAATGTAATAAATCAAAATCAATTTTATATCAAGAACACTTATCATTCAGTTGATAATCTGAAAAATTATAACTCAATGAAAATTATAAATTATATTCTATAGATGTAATCTCACTATATTCTTATATACCTAATGCTCCGATGAAAGTTCCGAACATAATAGATCAAAAATGGAATATTTTTTATATTGATACATGGAATGGAATACACCTGGCTTACCATGATTTTTTGAGAGGTTTCCTCATGGTGAAAAAGACTGAAACTTCCGAAGCGAATGCTAAGCCAGAAATATTCCTCTGATACTAAAAATCAATAGGTGAAAATACAAAAAAAATAATTTCATTTGTCTTTAAAATAAGTTCTACATTTTGATATCTGTAGTTATTCATAAAATTAAATTTTTCATTAGTTTTGACAAAGTTGTGATATACAACGAAACGTCAATTAAGTTTTTCATATTAAAAGAAGCCTGTTATTGCTAAAAACATTCGAAATAAACTATCTTAAACAGGCAATAAATCAATTTTAAAATAAATAAAATATATATATATATATATATATATATATATATATATATATATATATATATATATATATATATTTATATATATATCGAGAATTCGAAAATCGAGAAATTCTTTCAATTTCTACTCACCAACATCTCTTCGAAATTGTAGAAGGATAGTTCTTCACTTTCACGCAAATCATTTTTCACCAAATTTCAAAAATATTCAATATATTAAATACGTTAACACTCAACAATTCTATTGATAAAAGTGACGTACTGAGGGAATGTCAGCATATTTATACTGATGCTAAATAAATATGTGTGGGGTAGTTCCACTGAGAATGGTGGGAATTACTTCCACCCATGAAATGAAAATAGAAAAATTTTTCTTCTTCTTCATAAGTCATCATACTTTGTACCTCAACAATTAGACAGCATTGTATTGAAATATTATTTTATGCAATAAGAGGCTGTGAAAATTGAACAATTCACTTTTTTCATTATAATTTCCCCTAAATTTTGAAATATATAATTTTCGGAGAAATATGAAAATTCTGAAAAATCTCCAATTTGTAGAAAAAGGTTACCAAAAAATAATTTTTTTATAATTACGATTAAATTTTCTACCAAAACTATTTCTGTTATTGCTAGAAATTTCAATTTGCAGATGAAATATCGGCAGCAGAAAAACTCATAATAATTCATATTTTTATCACCTGATATTCCATTTCGAGTGTATTTTATTGAGGAACCATAAGAAAAAGTAATGATAGTTTGAACAAATATATTCGTTTTTCACAAAAACGAAAACATAATTATTTACATAGTTTCTTAAAAATTTCAATTGCAATATATGAAATATGAACGTTAATTCGGTACCCCAAACTTTTCTCAAAACCCTAGAGGTATTCTTAGGTTAAAGATTTCATTTTTTACAGATTTATTATTATTACGTATCTATTGAAATTCATTCAGTTATTATGAAAGTAAAAAATATTAGTAGCAACAGTTTTTAACCTTTAAATATATTCGAGCTTCAATTTACGTAAGAAAAATATTAACATGTAATAAACAAACCTTTCATTTATTTTAATGTTATTGCGATTTCTGTTTAAGTTCTCATCATCATTCATAATAAGTTAAATAATTATTATTAGTGAGAATACAGGGTTAGAAGTATTAATAAGTAATTAAAAACAAGTTTCCGCTTGCACACTTACCCTGAGTCCAGTTTATGTAATACCACTAATAACAGCAGATCGTATATCAAAAAGTTGTAGAACTACTCGATTCTATAATAAAGAATAAATATGAAATTGAAAATATAAACTAGAGGATAATTCAAACAATTGCATTTGATTCGCACATTTATTGTGTTAATGTGACTCGTTTCGTCGGTATTACCGATTTCTTCAGACCTTAACAGAATACTTTAGATATTATGCAGTATATAAATATGAAAAGTGTATTATTTTATCAACATTTCAGAACAGTGAATTCCTAATCCATTTTTTTTTCAGATTAAAGAGGAAAGCATTGAAAATTATCATCACATAAATATCTGGAATAAAAGTTTTGCTCCATGTTGAAATAGGAAAAAATGTTTTTCATCTTCAACAGTATACATCGTAGTCCCTGGCAAAACCTGGAACGAGACCTCCTGGATTTGATGAGTAGTGTGGTTCGAAGGAGATTCCTTGATGAGAGTTCCATATAACGATAAATAAATATATATATATATATATATATATATATATATATATATATATATATATATATATATATATATATATATATATATATATATATATATATATATATATATATATATATATATATATATATATATATATATATATATATATATATATATATATATATATATATATATATATATATATATATATATATATATATATATATATATATATATATATATATATATATATATATATAATTTTTATTATTATTTCGATTGTTCCCCATGAGGAGAGCGACTGAACTTGAATTCGCAATCATTAGGAATTTTGCTTCCTCTCTTTTGCCTCCCAAAAACGCTTCATCCTCTCTGAATGCTCTTTCTCCCGTTCATCTGTCCACTTTACTCCAGGTTGACGATTTACTTTTTGCTCAAACTTTATATGTGCGATTTTATAGCGGCATTCAGTGCGGTCTTCGAGATTTTTTATATTGATCTGTTGTAGATCCTCTTGGACATCTTTTAGCCACTCTGTTCCGCAATTTACTATTCATTGAGTAGTTTCTTCGGTATTCTGGACTGTTTAATTCTGTAGACATGTGCATAGAACTTTGCTCGTTGTTTTCTGATTTCATCCGTTATCGTATTGGTCTTTTGATATAGTTCATTTTGAGGTCTTTTCATCCAAATACCATTTCTATTGATTGGCCCATAAATCTTTCTGAGAATTTTTCGTTCTTGTTTTTCTATTTCTCTAATTCTTGAATGGCCGCCAATAACCATTGTTTCAGCTGCGTAGATTGCTTCTGGAAGAATCGTTATGTTATAATGCCTCAATTTGGCGCCTCTCGAAACGCACTTTTTGTTATAGTGAGCCCATGTTAGTTTGTAGGCCCCTTGGAGCTTGGTTATTCTCTGTTCATTAGCGATTCGGTTTAAACCTGAGGACTGTATAACTTCCCCGAGGTATTTAAAATGGCCTACTGGCAGAATTTCACCATGTTTTGTCATAAGAAAAGATTTATTTTTTGGTTTTCTTTCCATGTATTTGGTTTTATCATAAGAAATTTGTAACCCGGTTTTCTGCGCAATTTCATGTAGTTTTTCCACGGCGCGAATGGCTTCAGTTCTGTTGTCTGTGATGATAGCAATATCGTCTGCTAAGGCGAGACATTTGACATTTATTTTATTTTCTTTTTTGATGCCCACTTGTATGCCCTTCACTTGAAGTTCCCATTCCCTTATGATCTTTTCTAAAACAATATTGAAAAGAATTGGAGAAAGTCCGTTCCCCTGCCGCACACCGGTTTTGATTTCAAAGGGATCTGATATTTCACCCATAAATTTTACCTTGGAAGTTGTACCTGTAAGTGTCTGTTCTATAATTGTTCGGGTCTTTCGATCGATTCCAAATTTTTTCATGATTTCGAAAAGGGTTTCGCGGTCTACCGAATCATATGCTTTCCTGAAGTCAATGAATGTGATCACTGTATTTCTACATTTCCTCATCTGTGATATCGTCTTCAAAGTCCAGATCTGTTCAGCACATGATCGGCCTTTTCTGAATCCAGCTTGGTATTCCCCAATTAGTGGATCCGCTTGGTGTTCTACTCTGTTTAGGAGTGCTTTAGAAAGTATTTTGTACGCAACCGGGAATAAGGAAATTCCCCTGTAATTATTGATATCCATTTTGTCCCCCTTTTTGTGCAATGGATGTATCAACGCTCATTTCCAATCCTCTGTTATCTGTTCCGTTCTCCAGATTTCTGATATTAAATGATGAAGTTTTTGGGTCAAAGTAGTATCGTTCAGTTTCCAGAGTTCCGCAATAATCCCATCTTCTCCTGCTGCTTTGTTGTTTTTGAGTTGCTTGATAATTACCGTAATCTCTTCCATATCAGGGGCTTGCGAGTCGAGAAATGGTTGATGTTAAATATTACTAATGAATAGAAATTTCTTTGTGTATAAATTTTAAGCAACTGAAAAATATACATATTAATTACTATTATGGTATTATTCTAAAGAAAAGTTCAATTAAAATTGGATATTATATTAACAATGAAAAAATTGGATATTATATTAACAATTTTTGAGGGAATTTAATAACAATTACAATTATGAAGATCGATGACCCACATAATTATTTCAATCACTTGGACTGGGGATCGCTTGAGGTGTAGTTGGAGCAGATCAAAACAAACACCGACACGAAGTACCCCTTTCACTCCTTTGCAGCAGATTACTTTCCCTTGGTGGACTTGATATGGAATTTGTTCTCCTATATTTTATTGGTCGTTCCAAGTAGTCCAAATTCATACTAAAGCGCTGTTGCACTATTCTGTGCACATCCATTGCTGACTCCGCAAATTGGGACAACTCCTGCACGGAGTTATGCTTTTTCCTCACAGCGGGAGTGGTCAACGGTACCGAATCACTGGCACATTTCAACCACGCATGCTCAAGGACATGTTCGGCACTGATTCTTTCGCCAGAGGATTTAACTAGTAGGGATCTATAAGAAAGATAAAAATAAATTCTATTGCACAAGCAATCATACCGAAAGTAATTACGCAAAGAATCTACTCCAGCACACAATTCATCAATTGACGGAGTTTCACAATACATTTAAAAATTAACTATTACATTGTATTTAGAGCAGACTTAAAACAGAGTTTATTGATGAGGTTCTTTTTATGTACACTTATGAGTTCATTGTTCATCTCCACATATGTTGAAAGTTTTTCAGAGGCATAATATGTGAATATCATTTTGAATAACAACTCTGGAGAAATTTGCTGAAGTGAATAGAAAATCTGGTCCTGGTTATATCGACGTTCATCTAAATGAACAAAATCTGAGTTTTTCTTACCTAATTAAATCCTTAGCTTCTTCCGATATGCCATCCCAATGGCGTCCTGGGAAGTCAAAATGTCCTTCCTTTATGCTATAGAACAGCAATTCCTGACAAGCACTACAGTTTTCTCCACGCTCCCAGCCGCAATCCTTACCACATTCCCCAGAGAAGGGAGGATAACCACAAAGTAAAATGTATGTTATCACTCCCAGAGACCATAAATCACATCGTTTATCGTACACAGTTGAATTACTATCACCTATAAATGCCTCTACAACCTCTGGGGCCATGAATTCAGCGCTCCCAACCTGAAAAGAATAAAGAAGTTATCATGAAATATGTGAAAAATGGACGGATAGAAACAATAATGTTTGGAACTCAACATAATTCTGCAATCTATTTTACTTATGAAGGCCATGGAATCCAAGTTGAAGAATAAAAGGGCCGAACTCTTTACATACCATAAAATAGTAATTATAACTTTCGCTTATTACATATAAAAAGTTGTTGAAATAAAGAAAAGCCCTTAAATTGATAATTTTGAGAATATTCAGGAAACAAGAAACTGGCATTGAAGTTAAATTACAAAGAACTCGAGAAGTGATTTCAAGAGAAAATGTTTATTTCCTTAAAACATTGTCAAAGTTAAGTTGTAATTTGGAAAAACCACAACATTTTGTGGAAAAACACAGTAAAAACACTGAACGTGCTTTTATTGATGATAAGTGGCGATAAATAATGTAAAACATGATGATAAGTAATTCACAAAGAATGCTACTTCCACCTCATTTTATAAATTATTCTTGTTACTTTGACATACACCAACTAACTGTGTATGATTCAGAACACTATACTTACAGGAGATAACAGTTGAGGTGTTGCTAAAGGACTAGAAACACTCGTCTGAAAACGAACGCCAGACCACAAATCAAAATCACAAATTTTGATTGGACAAAGTTTATCTTTGTGCACGCATAAAATGTTCTCAGGTTTAAGGTCTCTGTGAGCTATTCCCTTGGCGTGCATGAATTTCAAAGCTGACGCAATTTCGCCTACAATCTCAGCAGCGGCAGCTTCACTGAAATACCCATGCTCCTGAATTCTGCTGAAGAGCTGACCTCCATAAATCTGAAACACGAATAATTTTTGAATAATATCACATCTCAGAGAATATCAAAATTCAAAAAAATACCGATAAAATATAATGATCTCAACACAATATCTATATCTTGTAATATTAAGGAATAGTTCTTTCGAGCATAGAGCAATCATGATTTTCAACCTCTGAATCGCGAGATTCTTGAAGTGTGTCATCTATACCCATCTAGGTGAAACGTTTCTTTCAGCTTGGGTTCTCATATTGTTAAGGACCTTGGAAGCAAATGGTTTTTACCCCGAGTTTTTTACAAAGTATAGAAATTAATATTGCAGTAAGTGTGGAAAGAAACTCTTTTTACTTTTAACGAAACGGCATCACTGCCAAATGAAATGTTGGTGTTGGCATAAGGCCAAATGAGCATTTTCAATATAAAAAAAACAAATGATACCAAAAAGCTCAAATCTGAGTCTCATTGATCTGCAAGACTTCAAGAGTTTTGCAACTCAGTCTTGCTCTTGTTGGAGGGTGAGATTCGGTCTTTGTCTTGCATTCAAGTGGGCGGCCTTTCACGTCAGCAAGACATTTTCAGCGATAGTATTCAATACATATACTAGCACTTTCACTAGATGCCTATGATAAGAACTGTTAACTTTTCTTAGTGCGTATGAGTTTGAAAATAAAGAAAAATATATTTCTCTCCATCAATTTCTCGAAATCAATTCTTCAAAAGTTGAAATTGAAACACAAAAATGACAAAGGTTAACTCTGACAAACTGAGATAAAATGAGATCAAGATATATGAACCATATATTTAACTGATTTGCAGATTGAGATTCATTCTTACAACAACGATAATAAGATAATGGACATGGGTATTGATGTGCATATACTCACCTTTTCAAAAACCAAGTAGAACATTTTTTCGTCTTCGAAGAACTCTATGAGCTGGATTACATTGAGATGATTTTGACAGTGATGAAACATTTCAATTTCACGAAAAACTCTAGATCTGGCGTGACCTGGTACTTTTTCTATTAGTTTGACTGCAAACTCGATTCCAGAGTAGATATTGGCACAAGTTTCTACTTTTGCATATGCTCCTACGCCAAGAAGCTCACCAGTTAATCTGTAGAGATCTGAAAAAACATTTGATTATTGAAATATGAAGCTGAAATCAGAATAAACTGCAGTATATATATATATATATATATATATATATATATATATATATATATATATATATATATGTGTGTGTGTGTGTGTGTGTGTGTGTGTAAATTAATATCGTTTTGGGGTTTATTTCATAAACCAAAAAAAAAAAAAAAATGATTTTTTCAATGTGGAGGTTTATACGCTACATGAAAATCATATTTATCTTGAGTTCTCAATGTTTCGCTATTAATTAATATCATCATTCAGGGTGAATAACTACAAAAGATAATAATAAGGATATAATACAAACAAATATTTATTCATTTAGTGCTTTAGAATTATTCTTCAAACAAAACTAACATTCTCAAAAATCAATAATACACTGACAGTTAATTAATGTAAAAAACCAAATAAGTATCCCTAAAACCAACAGATTTTCAATTAAGTTTCCGAATTTGTTCGAAATTTGAAAATGTTAGTTGTGTTTGGCGACTTATCCTTCATCTGTAACTTATTTGTGAATTTTTATTCAGTTTCATACGCACTGTTCTCAAAAATCTTTGAACTTATTCTCCTGATGAAGCTATTGATCAATGGCGAAATATTGAGAAATACATAAGACGAATGACATTCATTTAGTTTTCTAACCGCGAACCCGAATAAATATTATGAACTAGCATCTAATGGAGATATAAACATCATAGAGGACAACAATGAGCAACAAAAGCACAGGTGGCCTGAAAGGTTTTTACAGCTTTAAAAATAATTTCTTTGAATTTGAAGAGAATTACTTATTAGTTTTGATATAGTTTAATTCTCAGACCTATTTTCGTATTTGTAGAATGAAGAAATTTGTTTGAAAATATTCAGGTCTCACTTTTAAATAACTGAGAAACTAAGTATATGATTCACTTTTATTAATCTTGGTAAGCAAAACATTTTCTGTTATTGTGATATTTAACTCTGTTGAATAGTTCATTATTTTGTCCTCGATTTTCGACACAGTTTCATGAAATGTCGTTGCGTGAGTGTGCAGATTATGCAATATAAATTCTGAACTGGGAATTTCGAAAAGTAGCGTTGGAGCATTTGTTAATTTGATTTGGGGCATCGCCGCAAGTCACCTCGTTTTACTGTATCCCATTAGTTCGTTATACTGCGTAAGTCAAATCACAAAACACTTTCAAAGCTTCAACGCGAACTCTGTTTATGAATAGAAATGTGTGAATTTTCACAAAGATGAATTCGAAGTCGGATAAATTCAATTTTAAATGATCGTTCATTCTGTTTGTGAAACCGGGACAGACTGTCTGAAAGCGGGATGTACGTTCACATCACATATTCATGAAAAGTAGAGCAAATCTTCTTTCATAAATGATGACGGAGAAGTTATGTCGAAAATTATATATGGGAGCAAATATTTACCTTGAATAGACGATGTAGTACGAGTCCTCTTGCGCCTCTTTTTCTTCGCCATATCCTTGCGACGTTCCAATGTGCTCATTTTAATACTACCGTCCTGATGATCTCCGTAATTACTTTCTTTCCTCACACCTCCTCCAATGCTGGCCTCATTCGGACACCAAACATTACTTTCTGTTATAACAAAACCATTATTTGTTACTTTCGTCACTGTTATATAATTTCAATATATATAGTCTGAATATAAAAAATGGTCACTAGAATATTTCCTAATTTTGACTATGGGATAATTCAAACAATGAATCAAACTTATATTATCAAAACGTGCCGCTTTTCGAAAACGTCCTCTTGAGACGATAACAGAATATGATTAAACAACAAATAATAATCTACAAATATTTATTAACATCAGCAGAATTTATAAGAATGACAATAGAAGAATTCTCAAAGGCGTTTGGTACTGAAAAAGTTTTTTACATTAAAAGTCCAACAATGGTGATTTATTTGGATCAAAATTCGTCATTAGGCAAATTTTCAGTATTTTTGTGTCTATTGATTTCTAATATTTACCGTGTATTGAATGTGATATAATGCAGTAGTAATATGCAAGAAAGTTCCATCAGTGGTAGTGGCTTTCCCGCGCTTTGGCTTCCCGCAAATACGTCAGAGAAAGCCTAACACTTTCTGCCTGTTAATCTCTGGGTCTTACCGAGACTACGCAGGTATACACAAAGCACCTTTCATTCACGCAAATTCTAACATGCGGTTGAGTATGAATATTTAAATAATGTTTTTATATTTAAATTATAAAGAAATTTAAGTTTTATTTAAGCCATATTTACAGAACGGCGGTTCATGGTTTTTTTTGTTCTATAAGAAGGAAATAATTGTTTAGTTTTGTCAGTTTCTTACTGAATTTCATAAATGATTGTTGAATTGTTTATTAATTAAACTCGTCTAAAGACCAGCTTACACGCATCCATTTCGGACATACTAAGCTTTTCTCTCAAAAAATGATGAGCGATTTGTACATTTTGTAAAGCCAATATTGTAATTATGTAACCTTTCAACTGAATAAAATTTTATAGGAAAATAATGCGTTAAGTAATTTACTCTTTTGAAAAAAGTTGAGTGCGGCAATAATTTGTTTCAGGAAAAATACTTGTCGGCAGGTATTCAATCGACAATGTGAATCTTTTCAAAAATATTTCTGGTCAAATTCTCTTTCTTCTTTGTTCAGTTTATAATCATAGTTTATCATAAATTCAACTTATATATACATAATAAATTCTGTATGGTTAATTCAATTACAGGTTTGGAACGAATTCACCTATTCAATGGATTATCAAATTGAATTAATATACACTGCTTATTTATTAGCTGTATATACATAAATTGACTATTGAATTATATAACATTACGTTATTAGTTTAATAATTTCCAACCTTCCAAAATGTACATGTCGCAAATGAAAAATATTCTATAAGAGTAGATTATTGAATATATAAAAATGTTTTCATACATACCTTGTGCCATAGTTGTAAATATTAAGTATTCAGCTTCTGCAGAATGAAAGTCGTATAACACAAAAGAATACAATTTTCGATGTAACTTATGCTTCGCACAATATTGCAGAACAGTCACTAATGTATTTCTTTGTACTTTGATGAAACTTTCAGATTGAGATGGTATTTAAAGGCTAGGACATAGAACACCCAATTCTTCTTTTACAATTGCAACCAATGGCGTGGTCAGGAATTCAAAGAGGAGGTGGTGGGATGTCATCGGTGATTTTAAGCATCCTGAAAGAGACCACTAATGATTATCAAATGAATTTTAAATTACCCAGTGGAAGTAACTCTTTTCCAAAAACTTTTCGAAAATAAGAGCAGTTTCTTAAATGAATTTAAGCTAACGAATGATTATTTGCCTTTACTTCATTAAAGCTTTCAATACAAAAAAATTATAGCGAAGTGTCATCATCATTCACGTTAATCATATTTCACTTCATTTATTATAATTCCCTGGAAAAACTAAAGAGATGAGAACATTGAACGAAAATTATTACTAAATTAAATTAAACACTTGGCTTGATCTTTCACGATGAAACATTATCGTGAAAATCGTGAAACACTAAGCCAAATGTTTAATTTAATTTACTATTCAATTATATTTCACCAAGATTTAAACGAGAATTCAATCTCGGGTATTGGAAATTATTTCATTCAGTGATATTGTTTGAACTGCCAAAACATAATTTGAAGTAAGTAATTATGGTTCATTTGTAATTTTCACATACTTGAACTGTTTTCTCAAAGAAAATGAAATATATCTCTCATATCAGTGCCATAACTGAATGATAATTATTATATCACATGATCAATTGTTAACCTGCCTTCTTTCCCCTCCTGAAATGAATAGATTTCATAATAGGTTCCTTTGTTTTTGTTTGAGCACCGTAGTTTCTCGGGTTCATTTACATTAATGATCCAGTTCCAACATTCGATCCAGAAAAACTGGCGCATTATTTCATTATTGATACTTTTGTAGAACTAATGAAATATTTCAAATCACATGTGTTAGAACTCTTCGAATCATTGAATGAATAATCCATATAAACCGAAATGTATGAGAGAATTTCTGAAAATGTAAGAATTACAGAAACTTCATTTCATTGCCAGATTGATTAAAAAATTCGATGTGGAAATTATTTGAAAATATGATACCTTATATCTACTGACATTTGAAAATTGAAGTTTTTCATGCTTTTTCACAATCCTAAAATAATTGAGAAAATATGGGGTTATTGATGATAATGCCTTTTCTATACAATTGTCTTATTGATTGCAATATTATATCAGGAATGTGACGAGGAAATACCAATATTTTGCATATATTTCTACATCAGTTTTTCATGCATAAAGGTTTCAATATTGATTAAATATTACTCGAAAATCAGGTTTTGGTAATAAGAGTACCAAAGGTTTCCGAAAAAAACTGATTAAAAGTAATTGGTTAAAGTTGAAGCAATGTTCGCTGATCTCTTGATGAAACATTGTTTAATATATTAAATAAAAACACTTTGCTTGGTTTCACAAAATTTATAATAACATTTTTCGACCAATATTCTTATACACCTATACATCGTCACCTGGAATAGACTTAAGGCTGATATCGATGTCTCCGAAGTAGAGGCACAGTTCAAAATACAGGTAAAAGTATAAATTTAAAATATAAGAATTATTATAAAATGACAAAGTAGGTTTCAAATTAAGAAATTAAAGAAAGTACCAATGGTCATATACTGAAGGTAAGTTGATCGTTTAATATTTGTTTTTTCCTCCGGTACGAATCAGAAATTTCCACTCGTTCAAGAAGATCCAGAGTTCATCTGTGAGTGCAGCAATTTAATTGAGTTTTAGGTTATGAAAACGCTATTGTGAATACAATGTCCCTATTGAAAGTCCCGTAGAATCTTTGTTTTTCAATATGGAGATTTTATGTTGTTTTCTATGCTTCGTCCCGTTTGGCCTATGTAGTATGCGTTACAATCAGTACAATTAGTCTGGAATACTCCACTCTTAAATAAAATTCAATATTCTAAACAATGTTTCGCGAACAGATCAGCGAACATTCGATCAACTTTATTTATTATAAATTTTGTGAAACTAAGTCGTGTTTTTTTATGATATAATTAAGTGTAACATCAATGTTTGTCATATTTGCATTATAAGAGAATATATCATAAATTTAAAGATAATTTCGAAATATATAATAATAATAATAATCATCATTTAAGGTTCTCGTATTACAATTATATATGTGAAACAATAGTATTCTAATTTTGAGATCTCTCTTGCCTAAACAGAGATAATACATTTTCTCACAGAGACCGTAGCCTGTGGTGAGTACGAATAATGTCTATTTATATTTCGAAATATTTTATTCTTACATACATATCAAGGAAATCTCTTTTAATAATTTGAGAAAAAAATTATTTATATAAAAATTTTAAAACAATATTGGAGAGAAGGAATGATCAATACTATAAAAATGTGAATACAGTTCTTTATGGCATACTTTAATTTTTTAATGTTAACCATATTTTTTAATTCAAATAGCAATTCGTTATAGATTCTTGGTGCTAAATGCGAGTAAATACATAAAGATTTATTGTATTGCGGAAATGATGAAGAGTATAAAGAGATATCTGGTATTCACTCTTTGTTCTAAAAAGTAACAACTGTCTATTTTCTTTTTCGTGAAAATTATTAGCGATTGAACGAACAGATGTCGTATATCCAGCATGTCAGCATATTTCTACAGAAAGTCGGTAGGATATCTGATATCTTTTTATGGAGGATTTTGAGCAGTCATTTTTGTTGAATTTCGAGCTTTTTTATAACTGTATCATAGGCACCACCCCACGTAACAATACCATACAATTGACAGTTCCTTAAATTTGGATATTAACCCTCTAAGCTTACCAATTAAGCTTCAGACGTGGAATCCCATTCAAGGTGCGAATCCAGTATAATCTCTTAGTATTTGCATTCGTATGTGCAAGGAATGTTAAATGACTTTTTTTATATTTTAATTATCAGTGGTCCACTGGGAAGAAGTAAGCGCTTATCTACAGCAGAATGAATGTATTTCATTTTATCTTTATCAATATTTACGAGGTGGTGCTTTAACCAATTATAGATATTCAAATAATCAGTTTTGGTTTTTTGAAAAATCAGATTTGATCAAAAGCTTTGGTTTTGATATCGACTCAGTTTGCTCCTCAGTAAACTATGGCAGTATATCCTCGAAACTGATTATTTTACCTTCACTCTCCGATAATAAAAGTTTATTCATATAGATTGAGAATCTATATGAATAAACTTATAATCATACACAATATAAGGAACAATATAAGGATTATAAATATATAATCCTTATATTGTTCCTTGGGGTACCTCATTCGTCCTCATATTACTGAATGTATTGTTCACCTTCAATGTTTGGTTTCTATTAAGTAGCTTTTAAATTATCTCAGATGGACACCATTAATTTCAATCTCTTGTAAAAGGCTCAAAAGAGTTGTATGACCAACAGTGTCGAACGCATATATATATATATATATATATATATATATATATATATATATATATATATATATATATATATATATATATATATATATATATATATATATATATATGTATATTTTGAAGATTTAATATAACAAAGTTGTAATATAACAACGAAACGTCATGTATATTTTGAAAAAATAAACTTTTTCATCAAAAAAAACCATATCAAAAAAAGCCTGTTATTGCTAAAAACTTTCAAAATAAAATATCTTGAACCGGCAATAAATCAATTTCAAGATATATATATATATATATATATATATATATATATATATATATATATATATATATATATATATATATATACTCTTAATCGAAATATTTCAAAAAAAAACTCTCAGGTAGCTGTCTATACAAATGTTGTCATCGAGAACGAATCCATCACTTTCGAGAGTGAGTGGTAGTGTGTACCATAATACAGTGTGTATTATGGTACAGATATGTAGATGATATAATCATTTACTGGTACCGATCATTCATTTCATTCACAAAAATTTCATTATTGCAGTTCATCCGAATATAAAATTCACAACCGAAATAGAATCTGATAAATCCATTAATTTTTTGCACTTGACAATTACAAGATTAAATAATAATTTTGATTTTTATATTTTCCATAAGCCTTCCCATGTGGATACCATAATACACATCTCTTATATATATATATATATATATATATATATATATATATATATATATATATATATATATATATATATATATATATATATATATATATATATATATATATATATATATATATATATATATATATATATATATATATATATATATATATATATATATATATATATATAATATAGAATTCTTCACAAAAACTCTATCAGAAAGCTCTGCAATTAGTTTTTCCCCATCAGTCTGATAGAAATCGTAAATATAATAGTTCAACATACTTCGGAACATTCAATCAAAAAGTCAAAACTTTTTAAAAAAAAACATAATTTTAATATTTCATTTGAAACAATCTTAATTTATTTTAAATTTTAATTTATCGAGACACATTGAGAACAATAAAAACTAAATTAAAAAAGAAGTCAAATCAGATGTTTATCAATTGAATTGTGGAATATATATATATTATATATATATATATATATATATATATATATATATATATATATATATATATATATATATATATATATATATTCGAATTACGCTCACCATTTATTTACAGAAAACCATACTTTTGATACGAATTTCAAAATTTTACACAATATACAGAAAAGTAGTCAAATACGGAGAATACAAGTTCGGCCTTAATTCGATTTAGGTATGATTGAAATGTTCAGTTTCGGCCGGACCCCAAATTTCTAGTATACACTTTCGGCCGATTAGAGCAGGTAGCGGCATTAACCGACAAGGGTCAATCCCACGTAAAACCATTTTCTTCTATAATTCTCACATATTTTTTTTACATTGATTTTAAATTTTGTATTACATCTATGGTGTTATATTAAATTATTAAAGTCGTATGTGCATTTTCTCTTTCACTTCACCTTCACACTTTTCTCCTATTTTGTATTTCATCATAAATCATTGTAAATCATATAAATCAATAGCTTTAAGTCGTTTAAGATGGTAGAATATCAGTCATTTACAAATGTGTATTCTGCAAGAAAAAATCAACATTTTTGAAAATGAAGAATTGGTATTATCTTACATAACGCTTCAAACTCTATATAAAATGTATTACCGAGTGTGAGTTAAACAAGTAAAAATGAATGCAAAGTAGATTGAAGACAGAAAAAACTTATGAGAAGCATATTGAAACTGTAAATTTCATTTGTCTCTACTGAAAATTTTATTTTGTGACATAGTTCACTTCTTTTCCGAGGATACAAAAATGTAATATTATCATACTTAAAATGTGAAAAGAAGCTACAGATACAATTTCGTATTTTTCTATCCACCTATGGATGTAGATCTTAAATTTTATTTAAATAGTGTTACAGTGTACGAGAAGGAATTAAAAAGGTCCAATCCCTAAGGTACCTGATCAGGTAAGTACCTGATCATGTACCCGGCCGAACTTGTGGGAAATAGTGGAAATAAATCGACATAAAAATTCTGGAAATTTGCACAATGAACAGATAGAATTGTACAATTCACCCTTGTTAAACATTTTCAGGTAATGAAAATTAGATTTCAGAATGGAGTATCTTTGGTAAATACCCAATTTATAGAATCTCAAATTCCCTTTAATTTATACCTGTTTTTTCAAATGTGTTGTTATTATTCTGTCAGCATCTGAAGAAGTCGTTTGTAACGACGAAACGCGTCATGCTATGTAGCGAATAAAGTGTAAATCATAAGTTCAAGTGTTTGAATTTGTTTATATTCAATTGAAATGGATTTACATCAAGTAAACGCCAACACTATCAAATAACTGATTGTTCGTTTGAATGACCTGAAATTTTGTCTGAAATTGCAGAATGTTTATGTTTATTTTCATAAATGCAATATTTTTCCAATAAAATAGATTCTTTATAGATAACAGATTGAAATAGATTTAAGTATTTGCAAAATTCAATATATTTTATATTATTGTTTTTTTTTGTTTTAAAAAGCGACAGCATATTTCAAAGAATGAATGTTTGAATAGCTTTCATTAGTTAAGCCTTTCACTTTTAAGCCTGAGTTTGGTGGTCATCCCCTGTGTGCGCACAGGGAAGGACCCCCTGTTTTTTATAGCGGAGCTAGCTGACGAATGTAAGGATATAAAACAATTAGTTTTGAAAAATTTTTCAAATGAGATTTTTTTTGAAGCTTACATTTTCTATAGCGAAGCTAGCTGACTAATGTGAAGATTTGAAATGATTAATTTTGAAAAATTTTTAAATGAGATTTTCTCTGAAGCTCACATTCTCTATTGCTGAGCTAACTGACGAATGTAAGGTTTTGAAATAATAAATTCTGAAAAAATTTTTAAATAAGATTTTCTTTGAATCTTACATTCTTTATATCGGAGCTAGCTGACGAATGTAAGGATTTGGAGTAATTAAATATAAAAAATTCTTTGTATGAAATTTTCTTTGAAGCATACATTTTCTATTGCGGAGCTACCTGACGAATGTAAGGATTGAAAATAATTAATTTTAAGAAATTCTTCAAATGAGATTTTCTTTGAAGATTACATTTTTCATAGAGGAGCTAGCTGACGAATGTAAGAATTTGTACTTATCAATTTTAAAAAGTTCTTTGAATGAGATTTTCTTTGAAACTTACATTTTCTATAGTGCAGCTAGCTGATGATTGTAAGGATTTAAAATAATTAATTTTGAAAAATTTTCAAATGAGATTTTCTTTGAAGCTTACATTTTCTATAGCGGAGCTAGCTGACGAATGCTAGGAATTAACATAATCAATTTTGAAAAATTTTTGAAAGAGATTTTCTTCGAAGCTTACATTTTCTATACCGGAGCTAGCTGACGAATGTAGGGATTTGAAATAATTAATTTTGAAGAAGCTTACATTTTTTGAATGAGATTTTCTTTAAAAGCTTACATTTTCTATAGCGGAGCTAGCTGACGAATGTAAGGATTTTAAATAATAATTTTAAAAATTTTTAAATGAGATTTTCTTGAAGCTTACATTTTCTATAGCGGAGCTAGCTGATGAAATGTAAGGATTAAAATAATTAATTTTAAAATTTTTTGAAATGAGATTTTCTTCGAAGCTTACATTTTCTATAGCGGAGCTAGCTGACAAATGTAAGGATTAAAATAATTAATTTTAAAAATTTTTTGAAATGAGATTTTCTTTTGAAGCTTACATTTTCTATAGCGGAGCTAGCTGACGAATGTAAGGTTTAAAATAATTAATTTTAAAAATTTTTTTGAATGAGATTTTCTTTAAAACTTACATTTTCTATAGCGGAGCTAGCTGACGAATGTAAGGATTTGAAATTATTCAATTTTAAAAAAAATTTTTTTGAAATGAGATTTTCTTTAAAACTTACATTTTCTGACGAATAGGATTTAAAATAATTAATTTTAAAACATTCTTTGAATGAGGAGCTAGCTGACAAATGTAAGGATTAAATTAATTAACTTAAAAATTTTTGAGAATTTTCTTTAAAACTTACATTTTCTATAGCGGAGCTAGCTGACAAATGTAAGGATTAAAATAATTAATTTTAAAAAAATTTTTCAAATGAGAATTTTCTTTAAAACTTACATTTTCTATTAGCTATAAGGATTCAAAATAATTAATTTTAAAAAATTCTTCAAAGCTAGCTGACAAATGTAAGGATTAAACTTAATTAACTTAAAAATTTTTTTGAATGAAGAATTTTCTTTAAAACTTACATTTTCTATAGGAGCTAGCTGACAAATGTAAGTTAAATTAAATTAACTTAATTTTTTTTTATAAAATGTAGGGATTTGAAATTAAAAAATAAGTAATAGTAAATTTTTGCATGTCTTTTATAGAAGGGATTTGTCGAATTTAATTTCAGTTGATTATTCATATAAATATTCATTATATATATGAAAATTCATAAATTGTAGTTTTATATCATAAAATTTCAATTATTTAAGTTATTAAGATTTAGTAAAATATATAAGTATCAACAAAAAGCAGATGCAGTTTTACAATTATTGCAATATAAATTGATATTATATATTAGTATTAATATAATCTTTTTAATAGTTCTTATTGAAAAAAGGTTTGCGACCTTGATGTTGGATTAAAATTTATATTTGGTGTAGAAGCTAAAATATTAGGTCTGTTCGACCTTTGAAATTCTAAATGATCTGAGTTTATACCGGTGTAAGCCAGGTTGGTTTGTATCTTAAATAGAAGAAATATTTATATAAATCTTAAATACTCAAAATAATAACTAAGAATTTCATTTTGGCAGATTATTGCAAAGGATTCAGAATCTTTGAATGTATATTTATACAAATAAAAATTGATTTATCATTAAATTTTTTAATTTTATTAATAGCTGTATCATTAGGGGTAGCATTTTTAACATTATTAGAACGTAAATTATTGTGAAGGTCCAAAAAAAGTGGGATTTTTAGGAATCTTGTAACTTTTTAGAGATGTAATTGAGTTATTTTCTAAAGAACAAATGTTTCCTTTCATATCAAATTATTTAATTTTTTTATCGCCATTTTTTAGTTTGTTTTTATTTTTATTATTTTGAGTAAGATTCCCAATATTTTTAGGGTTTTCGAGTTTTAATTTTTCAATATTAATTTTTTTAGTGTATTGAGATTAGGGGTTCATATAATTATAATATCTAGTTGATCTTCAAATTCTAATTATTCACTTTTAGAAAGTTTACGATCCGTAGCTCAAACAATTTCTTATGAAGTTATATTATTTATTATTATATTAAAATATTTAATTTTAATTTTTTCTTCAAGTTTATATGCTTTTTTAAATTTTCAAAAATTTTCATGATTATTATTTTTAACCTTTCGTTCAAGATTTATATGGTTGGTTTCAAGCTTTGCAGAAACAAACACAACACCTTTTGATTTTGCAGAAGGTGAAGCAGAATTAGTTTCTAGTTTTAATGTTGAATATAGAAGAGGTGGGTTTACTTTAATTTTTTTAGCTGAATATTCTAGAATTATATTTATGAGTATATTAAGAGTATTAATATTTATAGGTGGGAATATTAATTTTTTTTTTAATGAAAGTGGTTTTTTTAATTTTTTTTTGAGTATGAGTTTGAGGAACATTACCTCGGTTTCGTTATGATAAGTTGATATATTCATCTTGAAAAGTTTATTTACCAGTTTCTTCAAATTATTCAATATTTTATTTAGGGTTGAAATGTTTCATTTTAACCTTAATATTTTAGTTAATTAAAATTAGTCTAAACTAATAGAAAATTATTTCGTTTTTATATTTTCAAAGTATATACTTCAACAAGTTCATTACTTATTTGAATAAAATTAAATCTCAAAATTTAAGAAACTAAAGTACTAATTTAAAAATATAGAAAATATAAAATTGTACAAATTTGACTTGTAAAAATGAAAGGAATTTATACTGGTTGAGATCCTAATCAAATGAGAAAAATTGGAAGAGTAACGAAAAATTAAAATAATTTTTCATTCAAGAAATAGGAAGTATTTCTTTTTATTAATTTTTCATTTGTAAAAGGTAGGAATAAAAAAATTCAAAATTGATATAAAGAGAGCAATTACTCCTCCTAATTTGTTTGGGATTGAACGAAGAATAATATATGCGAAAAGAAAATATCATTCTGGTTGAATATGGACAAGGGTAGATAAAGGATTAGCAGGAATAAAATTATCAGGGTCTGAAAGATTATGAGGTTTGATTGAAATAATAAAAATAAAAATTAAACTGAATATAATCAATCTCAATAAATCTCTGTAAGAAAAATATGGATGGAAAGGAATTTTGAAAAAGTTCCTATTTATTCCTAAAGGATTTCTAGATCCTGTTTGGTGTAAAAATATAAAATGAATTAAAATTTATCTTGTAATTAAGAAAGGTATTAAATAATGTAAAGAAAAAAATCGAGAAGGAGTAGCATTATCTACTGCAGAACCTCCTCATAATCATTAAACTAAAGAATTTTCGATGTAAGGGATGGTTGAAAAAAGATTTGTAATTACTGTTGCTCCTCAAAAAAATATTTGACCTCAAGGCAATACATAACCTAAAAAAGCTTTCCAAGAAAATTTTTATATTACCAATAATTCAAGTTTGTGTAAATTTATATGAAGAGTAATAAATACCTCGTCCTATATGTATATAGGGACAAATAAAGAATATTGAAGCTCCGTTAGCATGAGTAGTTCGAATTAATCAGCCATAATTTGTATCTCAATATGTACAGATATGTGAAAATAAGCAGATATGTGAAATTAAAAATTGATGAGGCCGATACTTGATGTAAATCGATAAAAATAATAAAACAAATGTTAAACTCATTTACACATATATTAAAAATAATAGCATGACGTACGTTTCGATGAGATTAACTTTTTCACTCTTTTTGAGTCTGCACGTAGCATTTGAAAAAGGTGAATCTCATCGAAACGTACACGCAGTATTATTTTTAAATAGGTGTAAATCAGTTTAACAATTGTTTTATTAAAGATATGTGAAATTCTATTGAAAGCTAAATTAATATCAGGACAATAATGTATAACAAAAAAATTCCGGTTAAAATTTGAATTATTAAACATGAAGACCTAGAATTTCAAGAATAGGAAATATTAGAAAGTGAAGGTAAATCAATTAATGAATTATTTGAAATTTTTAATAACGAAGATGTTTTTCGAATAGGTTTTATCGTAATAAATTTGTCGTAAAGGACCAAAGTTTAATTTGCAGAATTTAATGGATGCAATTATTCAGTTTAGTGAATGAAAAATAGAAAAAATGGAGATTTTATTATGAAGGAAAATTGAAAATTTTGTTATTGATAAAAAGTAATATGGATTATTTTGATTGGTTGAAAGATTCTTATAACAAAAGTTATTTAAATTTAAATTTTGTTGAATTCAATTTACTATTCTACTGGAAATAATCAACCTAAAACTTAAAATTAAATAAAAATTAGTTTCAAATTTTTTATTAAAGGCAATTCTTGTAATATAAATAAATAAAATTAGTAATCCTCCGATTATAATTGAAAATGAATGTAAGAATATCAGAAATTATAAAATATGCCTATAATAATTCTAATTAGAATAGTTTGGATTAGGATAAAAAATCCTAAAGATAAAGGAGGTGAAAGAAAAATCTAAATAAATGAAAAAATTATTATGAAATAAAGTAAAATTTCAAAGAGTAAAGTAAAATTTCAATTAAAATATTAATTTTGGAGATTAATGATAATTTTTTTTATTGATAGTAATGTGTCTCAACATCTAAGGCCATTGACACAAATACAATAACACTAGTAAAACATATTTATTCAGATTCGGTTACTCAGATTGATGTGCTTCAAGTATTGAAGAACTCTATGTATCTGGTACGGAGAGTTAAGAATTTCTGTTAGGGTGCTTGAAAGTTCGAATTGTCTTCTTTGGTTTATGAAATGCTGACATTCAGTGAGAAGATGCTTCACAGATAAGGCACTGTTGCTATTATCACATAAAGGTGGTAGTTCGGAAGTTATCAGGAACTTGTGTGTTATGTTTGTATGTCCAATTCTTAGACTTCGTATTATCAGTTTTTCTTCCTAGGCAACGAAGGGAGGTGGAACTGCTTAACGGAGTGGCGAACCTCATGTAATTTTGAGGGGATTCTATTCCAATGTTGCTGCCATGAAGAGTGGGTCCTGTGTTTAAAGAAACTTCTTATATCACCATAAAGTTGTAGTCTTTCTGTAGGGAGACTAGATGATGATGCCTCTTTTGCTGTACGGTCTGCCATTTCGTTCCCGACAATGCCAACATGCGACGGTACCCAGAGGAGAGTTACCCTCACCCTTTTGGAATAAAGGTTTAGGCAACTCTCATGTATGTCTTGTACAAGGGGATGAGGACTATAAATGTTTTGGATGGATTTGATCGCGGAGAGCGAGTCTGTGCAAATTGTCACTTCTTGGTTATCTTCAGTTATGGACTTGAAAGCTTGAAGTATAGCAAATAGTTCTCCTGCATAGCCACTAGAAAAAGATGGCAGTAGGTTTGAACAAATGGCTGTATGAGAGAGAGTAACTGAACATCCCACGCCGTTGCTATTTCTGGACGCATCGGTGTATAGTACTTTATCGGATTTGGAGCTATGCATAATATCTAGAAAGTTCTGTCTTAAAAGCTCGTTTGAGGTGTCATGTTTCGTATATTGATTCAAGCTTAAATCGATTCAAGGTGGGTTTATAAGCCATGGAGGGGTTGAAGACCAAGTAATGGATGTTGTTCTGTTGAAGGTCTATATCGGAGAGAAGTGGTAAGAGACTATAGATGATTGGCTGTGTTTTCATAGATGTATCATAGCTTGTGTTCCTGCAGCATGATAAGTGATCTGTAGACTCTCAGTAGTTCAGTAGTAGTAGAAGTTTTGTATCGAATACAATGCCTTAAATTACAATTTGGCTAACGGTAGGGATATTGTGATTATTAATCATGATATTCGGTATGTACTGATTATTTTTCCTTTTTGAGAACTTGATGACCTTAGACTTGGTGGTCGAGAAGTGAATACCTATTTTGGAGGACCATTCGTAGAGGGCATCAATAGTTTTTTGAATCAAGTTGGATGTGGTGGTAGTATTTCTTCCATGGCAAAAGATAAACAAATCGTCAGCGTAGAGAGAGAGACGTATAGGCTACTGAATTATTTTGTAAACATCGTTGATGGAAAGGATGAACAATGTAGGACTTAGTACTGAGCCTTGAGGCACGCCATTTTCCTGTCTATGTGACGGAGACGTCTTTCCGTTGGATATAACCTTGAAAATTCGGTCTGTCAAGAAATTTTCAATGAAAAAGTACATGTGTCCTTGTATGTGATGAGCTTCTAACGTTTTTAGAACGACCGAGTGAGGGAGAGAACTGAATGCACTATCTATGTCAAATATAGCTGCTCCTACTTCTTGGTTTTCATTGAAAGCATCAATAATGTGTGTCTGGAGTACTAGCAAATTATCATTAACCATAAAGAATGGTGCAACGATGAGGCCTAAATCCTGATTGAGTAGGAGAGAGAATATTATGTTTTTCAAGATACCATATGAGTCTATTGTTAATCATTCTCTCCAACACTTTGCACACTTGATTGGAATGATAGTTGATTCCTTCCACTTTTTGGGAAAATATCTCTTGGTTCATATCAAGTTATATAGTTCCAAAAGTTTATGGAGACTGCTCGAAGACAAATTCTTGAGAAATATGGATGGGATATCATCAGGTCCCGCTGCGGAGATTTTAGTAGACGATAGAGATACAGAAAGTTCTTGATACGAGAAAATAGAGTTTAGTGCGTCAAGATCGTGCGTCACATTAGGAGACAAGGGAAAACTGACAATATTCGGGTTGCAAGAATTGTTTTTAGCTTTGTCTTCAAAGGAGGATGCTAAGATATTAACAATTTCTTGACTATCTGTGACAATATTATCTTGTTGAACTAAAGCAGGAATTTTTGTGAATGACCTTTTTCCTTGCATATGTCTAATTTTGGTCTAAACCTGCTTAGGAATTGTTTCATGAGTTATGAAAGAAACGTAGTTATTCCAGCTGTCTTTTTCACTTTGCTTCACTATTCTTTTAACTCTGGCTCTAGCTTTTTTGAACTCAATAAAATCATGCTCGTTCTTTTTTCTTCTGTACTTGTTTAAGGCTCTCTCACTTTTTTTTATTGCGAATTTACAATTGTCATTCCACCAAGGAACTATCTTCTGCGACGGAGAAATAAGAGTTTTTCCAACATGTTGCTCAGCGGCTAGAATAAAACGTGAACTGATTTCAGAAACGGCATCATCGATATTTTCTGAAAAATGTAATTGTTCGGTTTGATTCTCCACACTTGATACATAACCATCCCAGTTTGCATGAGCTATTTTCCACTTCGATATACTATCAGATGGATTTTCAGTGTTGTTGGTTATCAATATAGGGAAATGATCACTATAGTGTAGATCATCTAACGGTCTCCATGTGAGTTGGAAAAAGTTTGTGGATCGCAGAAAGTGAGATCAATTGAGGAAAAATTTCGAGATGAGAAATTGAAATGTGTACTTGAGCCATTGTTTAGAAGACACAAGTCAAGATTTCGATATACACTTTCGACTACTTTACCCTTACCATATGTTGTTTGTGAGCCCCATAACGTGTTGTGGGCATTGAAGTCACCATTAATTATATAGGGCGGGATTAATTGTGATATAAGATTTGATAGAGCGAACTCGGATACTGGATGATTTGGTGCAATATAAATACTACAAATAGTAATCCTCGCAGGACACCATACATTAGCTGCTACTGCTTCTAAAGCTGTGTTCAGAGGAAACGGTGTCGAATAGAGATCTTTTGAAATAAATATAGATGTTCCACCACTAGCTCTTCCACATTCAGTTCTGATATGGTGGTATCCTTCGAAGTCTTCAAGGTGACGTTTGTGGGATTCGTTAAAATTAGTTTCTTGTAAGCACAATATATCAGCATTATGAGTAGAAATTAAGTTTTGGATTCGTTCAAGGCGAGGATAGAATCCATCGCAATTCCACTGTGTTAGAGAGAAAACTAATAAGAGGATTTTTGTGATAATTGGGAACAATCGGAGAGGGAATCTTCATTTTGGGAGTCAAAAGGTGATAGGGGGGCTACACTTTCTGCGTCCGATTCCTCAGTATCTAGTTCATGTCTCAACTTTCTGCGTAATCTGGTTAATCTGTTCTTAATAGATCTTTCCGTTAGTGAAGGGTAGATTGTACGTAAATCAGAAACTAGGGATCGAACATCTGTCGTGAACCGTCTAGCTTCTGATAAAGGGTTAGAACTGCCAAACGAATTTTCAAGCAATGCTATGAAGTTTTCCGATGTTAAAGTAAAAGTATCCTGTGATTTGCTATAAATGTCTAGAATGAGATTCTTCGTGGTTTCTGACAGCTTATGTTCCTTATAAGTGTCTCTTCTGGTCCTCTTAACTAGTTTGGAAGTTTTGATTGGTGATGCTGTTAGGATTGATTGTAGATTGCACAGTAGCAGAAGTGCTTTCAAAAGAATCTGTTGAACTAGGACAAGTTCTTTTTTGAGCTGTATAAGTCTGAGTCTTCGATTTGGAAGAAGCAGCCGAATTTGTAGAGAGACTTACGAGCGTATTTTCAGAAGCAGTTATTTCTGGTGCGGTGGGAGACACTGGCGCGGGAAGAGAAGTGACAGCAGTTTGAGAAGACGGGGGCGTTTATGCATTTGGACATGAACTAGCCCAGTTTGCTTGCATAGGAAGCATTCCATCTTGTCGATGGATAAAAAAATTCTGTGAGCATTGTTTTCAAAGGAGATGACCAGCGAAGTTTGTAGTTCCTAGTTATCTGAAGGTGGAACGATATAGGCTTGTCTTCTGAATGAGAGAATTTGGCAGTATTCATCTCCTGGAATTCCTGCTTTCAGAAAAGAAATTTGTGAAGTTAGTTGCAGACCGTAATCTTCTAGTGCTCCTTGTAATAATTCGTGAGGGATAGAAGGACATACATTAGAAATTAAGACTCTTTTTGCCGGTGTTACTAACCATCTTATAGGTAAGTTTAGATCACCGATGTGGATAATGGGGTTATTTTCAATTAAATGGTCCACTAACTCAGTTCTACTCAAGTATATGCAAATTCTGTTGTTCGATATTCTGGAAGCGAAAGTGATATTCTTTGGACCAATAATGTTTCCAATGGATTTAGCATAATCAAGTAATTTCAAGTTATCTGTTGAGTGAAATACTATTGCTTGTTCTTTCTTTGGAAAAGAAGGCTTTGGAATAGACTTAGCAGCAGCCACATATGAGTTGACAGGCGCCACGTTATTTTCTGAATTTGAGGTATTGTATGCTGTAGGAGAACTCATTTTGTTGCCCTTGTAGTCAAAAGCAGCAAATAAACTACTATATGAAGTTCGTGATCTTCAAATGCGGCAGCCGGTTGTCATCGTTGTGTAAAACTGGCTGCGGAGCAGAAAACGCCGAACAGGGCAGCTGGTACTAGTTTTGTGCTCGTATATTATCAATGTCAGGTGTAGGTAAACTGATGAGGAAACTAGTAAACAAAATAATTGTTGGTTGGAAGCAACGTAATGCAATCACGTCTTCATACACCTTGCTAACTGTCAATAGCACCTATTTAAATAATTCTTACTTGTATATACACTGCAGTTCAAATCTAAGAAACTTAAAATCAGTATTTTCACGGTAATAGTTCAAATTTAACTCGACGGAAGGTATCTGACTGTACTCGTTAACATCCACGCGCGGCATCAAAAATAATAATTAAATGATAAATTAATTTGTTTTTCTTTGAAGTTTTCAAAGAAATCTCATTTTTGATTTACAAGACCAATATTTTAAATTGAATTATTGAAACTATGAAAATACCTTTTTTATTAGTATTATTTTTAATAGAATTATTAAGATTTTCTTCACAACGAAAACATTTATTAATAATATTATTAAGTAAAGAGTTTATTATTTTATCTTTATTAATTTTTATATTTTATTATTTTTTAAATGTTAGTAATGAATATTATTTTAAAATAATTTTTTCATCTTTTAGAGTTTGTGAAAGAGCTTTAGGGTTATCTTTATTAGTTTCTTAAATTCGTTCTCATGGAAGAGATTATTTTGATATATTTAATTTATTATGATAAAATTCATTTTATGTTTAGTATTCTTGATATTAGTAAATGAATAAAATTTTTAGTTAGTTCAAAATTTATTTATTATTTTATTTTCATTTTTTATATTTTATGATTCATTTAGATATTATAGAAATTTGAGTTCAATTTTAGCGTGTGATTTGATTTCTTATTTATTGATTATGTTTAGATTTTGATTAAGGTTTTCAATTATTTTATCGAGAGAAAAAATTTTAAAAAATAAGGATTTTGAGGAAATTTTTATTTTAGCTAGTTTAATATTATTTTAATTTTTAATTTTAACTTTTCCTCATTAAATTTGTTTTTTTTCATTTAATATTTGAAGCTTGTTTAATTCCAATTATATTAATTTTTTGGGTTGAGGTTATCAGCCTGAACGAATTCAAGCAGGAGTTTATTTAATTGTTTATACTTTTTATGTTCATTACCTATACTATTATTCATTTTTAAATTTTATATAAATTATTTTAGATTAGATTATATTTTTTGGAATAAAAATTTCAGTAATTTAATTTTTTATCTTATAATAAATATAGTTTTTTCAGTTAATTTACCTATATTTATTGTTCAGTTGTGACTTCCTAAGGCTCATATAGAGGTTCCGTTTGCTGGGTCAATAATTTAAGCGGGGGTAATATTAAAATTAGGGGTTATGAATTAATGCGATTATTAATTTTATTTAAAGAAATTAATATTAAAATTAATTATTTTTTGATTAATTCATCTTTATTAGGAGTAGTATTACTTCTTCACTTTGTTACGTCAAAGTGATATAAAATCTTTAATCGCTTATTCTTCTGTAAATCATTATGGTTTAATGTTAAGAGGATTATTAACCTTGAGAAATTGAGGATTTATCGGTTCTTTTCTTATTGGACATTTCTCGAATACATAGAATAGGTAAACTAGAATTATGAATACAGAGAAAACAGGTAAACAACAGGTAGAAGGGATCTTCAGGTTTATTTGCTTCAGTTAATATTTGTTATGAACGATTCATAAGATGAAAGTTATATTTAGTTAAAGGATTATTAAATATTTTTCCACTCATTTCTTTATGATGATTTTTATTGTTAAGTTCTAATATAGCAGCTCCTCCTTCCTTAAATTGGATAGGAGAGATCATATTAATTAATAGATAAGTATGGTATACTTATACCATATGGTATGGTATTTCATTTTAATTTTAATTATAATATCAATTTTTAGAGCTTCTTATAGACTATATTTGTATTCATTTTCTGAACATGAGAAAATAATTTATCTATTCGAATAATGAAAAATATAAATTTACGTGAATTTATAATTTTATTTTTATATTGAGCTCCTTTAAATTTAATGTTTTTGAAGAGTATATTTTTATTTATTTAATTTAAGTATTTTAATGAAAATTTTGAATTGTAGCTTGAAAAATATTTTTTTATCTTGAATTATTCTGATTTTCGTTTTTTTATATTTGTAATTTCATTTTTATAGGAATAAATTTTACTTCAAATGTAATTACTTATTTATTACAGTTTAGATTTTTTATTTCGAATTCACTTTCTTTAGAATTTATTATTCTTCTTGATTGAATATCCTTGATATTCATACGATTCGTTTCAATAATTTCATCAATTAATAAATCGATAATAATTAATAGATGCTAATTATTTACAGAGATACTTATATAGAGTATGAAATTTTTAAGGTTCGATTTATTATATTACTAGTTTTATTTGTTTTATCTAAAAAATTTTCAATTTTAAGGCCTAATTCAATTTCAATTTTATTAGGTTGAGATGAATTAAGGTTAGTTTCTTGTTCATAATAAAACAATATTTAGAATTTTCTCAGAATTTAATATAAAATGCGCATAACGACGTTTCGAAGTACTACTTCTTCATCAAATGCTGGATTATATTATTATGTGTAATTTTACAAAGTCAATACTTATAGCTATTTTCACAGAACATACCAGGTATGTTCTATGGCTTACTTGGAATGAGGACCATACACTGATATTTAACAAAAGGATCGTATACCTGGAGATGAACACAGAAAATAAATTACTTAAGTCAGGTATTCCAACTAAATGTAGGAAAGATACAAATATACAACTAAGATTTCTAAGAACAAATATTCATCATAACCATATTTTAATTGGAGGTTTTGGAAATTTATTAGTGCCCTCAATAATTGGTGCTCTTGATATAGCTTTCCCTCGACTAAATAATATAAGATATCTCCCCCAGCTTTAACGTTTTTACTTTTAAGAAGAATAGTGGAAACAGGAGCAGGAACAGGGTGAACAGTTTACCCCCCTCTTTCAGCCAATATCGCCCATAGAGGCCATTCTGTTGATTTAGCAATTTTTAGATTACACCTAGCCGCTGTATCATCAATTTTAGGGGCAATCAATTTTATTACAACTATAATTGATATACGACCTATCGGCATACAATTAGATAAACTCCCTTTATTCGCTCGATCAGATTTAAGTACAGCTATTTTACTCCTTCTACCTCTTCCTGTATTAGCTGTAGCACTTATTATGCTCTTAACAGATCGAAATATTAATACTTCATTTTTTGATCCAGCAGGAGGAGGAGACCCTATCTTATACCAACATTTATTTTGATTTTTTGGTCATCCAGAAGCTTATATTTCAATTTTACAACAACACGATTGGTACTCTCCAATGTATGTCAAACAATTCCACACACGATATTTCAAATGAAATAGAAAAAATGGCCTCAAAATTCTTTCACCCATGACCTTCTTGAAAATGAGTTCAACTTTTCCTCAATTCAGTCACATATACAGCTGCCGACGTCAGATCTTCATCAATCCTCCTGAAACTCAAATTCATGAATCATTCACAATTGACTACGAGAATACTACTTAACGTATTTACTCGTCTCAAGACTCTATGGTATGTTACAACTGCAAACAACAAGGTCATACTACAGTTAATTGCAAAACTCTTCCTAATTCTCAAACGACAAGTTCATACGTCTCAGGACAGTAAATTACCAATAATAAACAACCTCAACCTCCTCAATCCAACATGGGGTTGTTACCATCACCAGAGTCCCAAAATATACCGGCAATAACAAATAAGGAGCCGACAAATTCCTCAATGGAAACAGAAAGCTCATCAACATACAGTGAAACGTACCTTCGACGAAATAGTAACCCCACCCGAAACAACGCCAGACAAGCCTGAAGCACAAGAAAATCCCTTCACAAACTTCAAAAAACCAAAGAATAAATAAAATGAAACTTCAATAAGAATACTAATTGATGGAAACGGTAAAAGAAATAATTTCTAAGCAAGAACCGCCGTTTATCTTGGAAAAAGAAAAAAAGTAAACAAGAAAAAGTATATTAACTGTAGCACTAGAAAAATCAGAATCTCGCCCTCGTGATGCACTATCTTCAACGGCCTTGTTTTTCCTCTCGCTCCCTGTCGCACGTTTCTTCTCCGTCCTTGGGAAACAGGTGGTGATGCGGATATGGGAAGAATATATACAGGGGAGCGTAAAAGGTGTAAAAGTATGGAAAATCTCACTATAGTACAGTGAAAGATTCAAGAAAAATAAAAGTAATGTAAAAATGTTAAGACGTAATGAAGCAAAATAAATATGCATGATGAATACCTTGTAAATTAAGATTGTGTCAAGTAAGATAAAGTTTGTAAGTAAGATACGAAAATTTGTAATGTTATTATTTCATGTATGAAATGAATTGATGAAAAAATGTGAATTTGTGTATGAAAATTAAAATTTAAAGAGAAAAAAATGAACATAGGTACTCCAGTTGTGTATTACATATATATATATATATATATATATATATATATATATATATATATATATATATATATATATATATATATATATATATATATATATATATATGATTAACAGCCTTCAATTTATTTTTGTCCCAGTCTTCTTTATCTGTATCAAACTTAACACGTTTTATCACGATTTCACACTCTTTCAATTTCAAGTACATCGTTATTCGTTTTTCACACACTCTTTTGTCCTCTCCATCAAATACAGATATAAAAATGAGATGTAATAGGAAATACTTGTCTAAAAATTACTGACTGAACAATTCTTTACTCGACTAGTTTCGCCTTTTACGGCATTATCAAGAATGGTCAATTTTCAAGCATTCTAATTCTTGATGATGCCGTAAAAAGCGAAATATTCGAATAAAGAATTGTTCATTCAGTGATTTTTAGAAAAGTATTTTTTATTACCTCTCATTTGAATATGAACTATCACAGAGTTGTTTCATTGTCCATTGAATTTATAAATACAGGTATTCTGAGTACACTATGACTGGCCGTCTTTATATCATACTAATTAACCACGCTTTGCCGTAAGGTTAAAAAAGCTAGTTCAAATTAAAATATGATACACACTTTTTATCCATTTATTTTATGTATAACAAATCTAGCAGCTACACTCAAATATCACAACTGACTAATTAATTGAACATGAAAACAAAATGCAGTTGCGATCGCATACGTGAAATACATATTGCATTAATGTACCTGTGACTCTCAACATATACAATGGAAACTGATGCAAAAAATATCTTGCATAGTATTTTTAATTCATAATTATCAATCTGTTCTAATAAAGAACTATTAAAATGTTAGAGCATTAAAGGTGTTTCTCACAATACAAATTGTTGCTCCGAGTCAAAAAAATTATAATAATGCCATAATACTTGAATTAAGTGTTTAATACAAAACCCAGTAAAATTTGAGACCTGTGTTATTTCTTACTCAAGATTCGGAATGGCTTAATCCAAAAATTTTATTGATTTTTGTGGAATTTGGGCCACTTTTTTAAATTATAGTGTAGATACAAGATGTTATTGAATGAAGAAAAATGAATGAATGAAGAGACGTTTTATTGAGATTTGTGTTTACATTAAAATTCTTTGTTATTTTTCAATTATACGGTGGAAGTTATAAGGTCTAGCGACCTTCTTCATCCCTGTATTTTATATAATGTGATAAAAAAAACAAAAAAATTATTTTCATATAAAAAAAAATATATTTCGATATACTCATTAAATGAATTATTTTGCGTCTGTGGCCGACTTATTCATACGTGCCATTTGGTCAAATGTACGATTTTCAATTCGTCAGACAATTGATGGTAAAGGAAACCACAGAAAACTTTACCCACGTAAGATGATGTTACTTGTAACATAATTGAACATTTAAAACTACAGATATCAACGAAAACATTTTGTGATTAGGTCTGTTTTATCACGCTTATCCACTCGCGCACATTTGATTTTTAGCGCATCGCACATTTTCGCGAGGTATGTTCTCTAGATGGTCGAGAACTTCGTTGGTGGGCTCCTGTGAAGATGTCAGGATACTAGCTGGCGGAAAAGTAAATTTGTTTTTAGGTTTCCTGCAGAGGACACGTCTGCGTCCGTACCATGGGGCCATCTGCGTCGCTGGGGCTTCCAGATTAGGTCCTTGACGGGCATATCGAGCTTGGAGTTTTTTCATATGTATGAAAATAGGGGCATTTTGATGTAATTGTGCGAAAGACGAGAGAGGAAACGAAAATAAAACGGAAAATACTGCGACAGATAGCTTTTCCGCAGCTTTCTATCTGTTTCATGAAGCGGTTTTGGAGAGTCGCGTAAATCAAACATCTATAAGAAATTACAGGACGAAGGAATGTCTTGTATGTATTAAGCAGAGTACGAGGATTACATCCCCGGATTCTGCCTCGGAGAGCGTATAGTAAGTTTGCTCTATTACTGACTTTTTTAAAAGTTTTCTCCAGGTCAGATTTCCAAGAATTCAATTTAGAAAATGTTACACCCAAGTAATTGATTTCATCCTGAAGTCTAAGATTTTCACCCCAGAGCGTCAGGCGAACATCATCACTTCGAAATTTAGGGGACGTAGAATAATTGAAATGATGAAAAAGAATTGACCGTATTTTATTTGGATTGGGTGTAACTCTCCAATTGCTCGCCCACGTACTGTAGACATCCAGTAGCCTCTGCATATTGCGGATGCAACTCTCTGCTGTCTTCGCCGTGGTCCCCAACGCTGAATCATCTGCAAAAAGTGAGATTTGTGAAAGTGAAATGTCAGGGTCAGGAATATCATAAGTATATATTATGTACAGTAAAGGAGCTATTGTGGAGCCTTGAGGAATGCCAGCACGGGGAGTGAAGGATTCGGAAAATGTGTTATTAACTTTTATTCGGATGGATCGGTCAGAAAGATAGGAAATGATGAGCTTGACGAAGTGAATAGGCAAGTGAATAGTCAGCAGCTTCCGAACGAGTCCAGCATGCCAAACTTGGTCGAAAGCTCTCTGAACATCTAGAAATATGCCTATTGCACATTCGCCGGAGTTTAGGGCCTTGGAAATATCGGTGTGGAGTTTGAAAAGAGGATCGTAGGTAGAGTGTTGTGCTCTGAAACCATGTTGACATATCGGAATAATGTTACGGGATTCGGCGTATTCTCTGAGACGATCATCGAGAATTTTTTCAAAAATTTTTCCTACAACACTTAGCAAAGATATAGGCCTGTAGCTATTAGGGAAGGTGATGTCTTCATATGGTTTCGGAATCATAATATTTGTCGCTTCTTCCCAGGCTAAAGTAAAGTAGCACAATTCAAGGCAACGATAAAAGACATTTTTGATGAAGTCAATCGCGTTAGGTGGTTGTTGACGGAATATGGAACGAGACAGGCCATCGTTGCCTGGCGACGTATTCTTGCCGGATTTAATGACATCGGAAATCAAATCAGAGTCAATTGAGGTGTTGAAGCGGTTTGGTTTGGAAATATTTGAATGTGTTAGTAGAGGAAGGTGATCAGAAGAAATTGTTTGACCGTTAAAACAAGGTTCTTCGAAAAATTTAACTCCGACGTGGTTATGATATGATCGGTTATTCACATACCGGTGTGACTGACAAAAGTGAAATAAGTGAATAACTGGAGAATAAGAACGTCATTATTTGTAATTGATACAATGATAATTGCCAAAAGGCCTTTATTTTCCTTAAAATTCTAGGTTATGCCAGGTTTCTGGCTAAAGTATTGTCGATATATATTAGATGTTGAGAAAAAATCTACGTATTCTTTGAATGCACCCATAAAATGATTTGAATGCACTCATGAAATGATTTACCTAGCGAATGATATTATCAACGCACTACAGATTTATAGGTACTTACCTTGAAAAAATTCAGTAGGACTTTCAACTCTCAGATTTTGAATGTATTTTCTTATGCCTTCTCAATCTGCTAGCATTGCAGAAACGCGCATTGCAAACACTGCAGACATGCTGGGCTAGCCCTTTTTCGTGTAGAAACGAATGCTGCTTGAGATTTCCCATCTGTGAAAAAGCTTTTCCACATGTTTTGCATTCAAAAGGTTTCAGTTTCAGATGTATAGATCTCAAATGAGCTTCTAAGTGCGGCTTCTGTCGAAAAGCCTTTTCACACTCAGAACAGACGTACTTTTTCTCGGGATTGTGGATTCTTTCGTGGAGTTTCAAGGATGCGGCATTAGTGAACGATTTCCCACAACTTTTGCACGGAAAAGCAAAATTATTCTCATGCGCTGCAATATGGTTCTTCCACGATGTCTTGCTGTAGAGGATTTTTCCACAGTTTGTGCAGAAAAAAAAGTTTATTATGCGTTTCGTCTTGTCCAGGGTGAGTTCTGCATTCAACACTTCTTGGGGAGGAGTATGTTGTATTGCTTCACCCTCATTAAAGGGAATATTTGAAACTGGGTGGAAATTTTTGATATGCTCTCTTAACATTTCCTCATTGGTAAATATCGAACTACAGGCAGAGCATATATACCATATGCCGTTATGCAATTGGTGTTCCATTATTGATCCATTAGTGGTAAAACCTAGAATTGAAATAAGAAATCAATTTATTGGGAAATTTCAGGAATATTGCTTTCTTCTGAAGCGTGAGATTGAGGATTCATTCTCAAGAAAGCTTACGTATAAAATTATTACAAAAATACATATTCGTAAAGTTGAGGACTTGACTTTCACCTCATCAATTTTCTATTCATGAATGAAATTACATAGAAATATTTTTTTAAGAGAGATTTCTCGAATGTGAGTTTTTTTTTTCGAATATCGATATTCGTATCAATAACAGACAATGACGGTGAAAAACTTCATTCCTTGTTAACGTTCCGCTACAAACACGAGCTTCGTCAAAACTTTGAAAAGTATTAATTAGAGAAATTATTGCTGGAAATAAAGCTGGTGTTCGGGTGGAGAATGCGTTTTCTGATGAAGATGAACTCCTCTGCTCTTCAGTGTTTATTCGGAGAGACTTTAACAGAGGCTCTGTAAAATACAGATGTCGGCATTTTATCAAACGGCATACATATCAATAATCTAAGGTACGCTGACGACACAGTCCTAACTGCAATCACAGTTGAGGATGTCCAAGTGCAACATGCAGAGTAGGAAAATTTGCGAAACTTAGAACATGCGCCTGTACACATGAAAAAATAGGTATATTAGTAAGTGATCAACATGTTGATGACCAGTTTCACGCAAATCAATCCAAACTGGATTGCATTGACAAACTACCTGGGCGAGTTTCTCAACAATAAATGGAAACAAAAGAAATCAGGATTCATAAAAGTAGAACAGTTTTCTACTTTTCTACTAGTTCTTGGATGCTTTATTTTCTCGATATTAACAATTGGGGTGCAAGCTTCGACTCTGACCGACCCTGTAAACGTCTGTAAGCATTCGAGATGTGGTGCTACAGGCGCGTTCTTAGAATATCATGGATTTAACATTTGACAAACGATGCTGTGCAAAAGCTTAATACGCAAGCAAGCTCAACTACAAAAGAAGCACTAGAAGAACACAAAAATCATGGCTGCCAAATCAATGGCAGTGGACAGGACTGACATCTATCAATATATTTTAGGCAGCAGCAAATAAAATCAGATGGGCCATTGTAATGGCCAACCTCTACTGAGCATAAGTCGGAAGAAGGAGAAATATAAACAATAATTGATTATCGAAACAATAGTGTTTTATCACTAGGAATAGATATTTTCAGTTCAGAAATCAACAAGAATTTAATTGAAGGAATAAGAAAACTAGGTAAATCTTCGAAATGCCTTTTATGCGCGAAAACTTGGAAAGTGAATTCGAAAAGCAATATTACTACTGATCTAATTTCGTAAAACTAAAGAATTAATTTTATTAAAACTTATTGAATTGACACATAAAAACAAATTTCTATGAATGAAAATCTTCATTAATAATATTATATAGCATACCTCGAAATTTTTATCGCACTTTTTCATGACAAAGGAGATATTTTACCACGAACATGATAACTAAGCTAGCATTTTCATGAAGATATCCAAATTATTTTGAATAAACTATTTCTGTAAATTAATCACCCTTTTCTCACTCTATTGAAATTATAAATTTCAAAGCCTTCAAAATACTAAAATTTTTAAATGAACATGTACAAGGAAGGAATTTTTCTCTTTGTTGCAGTTGAATAATTGAATAAATTGATAATAAAATAAAGTTGAATAAATTTTGAATATTTTCAAAATCTAATAGTTTAAAAAACACTTACCTTCTTCGCCGAATTCGCATTTATGTGTACATTCTTCGTGAATCTCTTCAGTTGGTTGTACATCATTCTCAACGAGAAGTCTTTCGCAGTCCTGGTCCTTTAAAAAAGATAATGTCTTTTTGTTTTAAGATGAATAACACATTTGTGAAATTTTCTTATTCAATTCCAATGTTTTAATCTAGTTGTATGTGTACATTATCTACGTAATATTTTGAATGATGTATTGAATGAACGTCTTGAGAGTGTTCAGGAATATGTTGCTCAGAAAAATTAGGCACAATTTCATATTTTTTTCATTTTTATCATCATTATTTTGCGAGCGCACTTCAGAGACCTATATAATGTAGTTCTGTTGGACCTACAGTTCAACAACTATTTCAAGACCCAAGATTAATCCGACGATGAGCTTCTAATTTTTTATTATTCCTGAGATAATTTTTCATTATTGAGATATATCTACTGCTGATGAATCAATAAAAAGACAGAATACATTGAAAGAAGAATGCATATACCGATGTTTACATATGCCTGGAAAGAATGGCTGAAATATTGCCTAATTTTGTTGCTTCCAGAAAGGTCTACTGAGAATGATCAAGTTCGAAAAAAAATTGTAATCTTCAAGTATTCGGACATTATGTAGAGCATATCATATATATATATATATATATATATATATATATATATATATATATATATATATATATATATATATATATATATATATATATATATATATATATATATATAAAGAAGTGGAATTTTTTTGCGCTTACGGCACTGTATGAAATATGTAAGATATATATTATATATATATATATATATATATATATATATATATATATATATATATATATATATATATAAATTCATATTATTTCGAATGTGTCGAGCAATAACAGGCTTATTTTAATATGAAAAACTCTATTCTCGTTGAAGTTTCGTTGTATATCACAACTTTGTCAAAACTAATGAAAAATTCAATTTCATGAATTACTATAGCTATCAAAATGTCGAACTTATTATTAAGATAAATTTCACCTATTGATTTTTAGTATCAGAGGAATATTTCTGGCTTAGCATTCGCTTCGGAAGTTTTAGTCTTCTTCACCATGAGGAAACCTCTGAAAAACTCATGGAAGCCAGGTGATTCTAATAAGTGTGATTTATATATACTTATCCAGAATATGTTTATTAATTGATTTATGTGTGTGAAATTGAAGGTAGATCTGGAAAAAATGAGTTTTGAGATGGAATGTTTGGTGATTGTAGTGTATTCATTTTTGATTGTTATTTGTAAGGTATATTGAATCGTTGTGAATAGAGTTAAGATGTTCAATGTCTTTTCTTAGATACACTGTGTTCTCCAAATTTTTACGAACGTGTAATATTTCTGAAATTTCTCTACATTTTTTGTCTTTTTCAGTTTCCCAAATCTTTGTATTCTTATAATCAAAACCGTGTTTTTCTGTGATTTAATTTTTATGTAAGGCTGTTATTTGAGTTTTTGCGTATTTATGCGCTTTGATTATCTCTTCGAGATTTTGTGATGTTACTGTTTCACTTTTTAATTTTGTATATTCTTCTTTGATTTGATTTTTGGCAGTATTTGCTTTTATTGAATAATAAGTTTTTGAAATTTTGGCAATACTTGTACTCCATTTTGGAAGATATGGTATTGGAATGAAATTATTTTCGTTAGATCAACTTTTTTTAGAATAGAAAGCTTTATATAATTTATGAATTCTGTTTTTCATAATTTTGTTGATCAAATTTAATGGGTAAATATTTTTCATGAGAGTACGAACTTCTTTGAGTAATTCATGTCGTAAACATGATGATGTTCATTTCAGTGATCTATCTATAAAATTAATTATTATTACTTTTTTTTCTGGGAATACTGATGATTGGGAATAGTTGATATGATTTATTGTTCGTTGCGAACTTGTTTCTTTTCTGTGCCATCTTGTGAAAATTTTGTTATCTTTCCTTATAATTGTTATATCAAAAAATTCAATTTTTCATCTTTTTCCTCTTCAATTGTATAATTGTAATTTATTATGAAAACTTCTTCTAAAATTTCTATCACTTATTGTGCAATAACACTTGATATTGGACTGCCCATTGCGACACCTTCAAGTTGTTGCTTAAATTCATTTTTATATTGAAAAAATTTGTTCCTAGAGTGAATTTCACTACTTCTATGAATTCATTTTTTGGAATACAAGTGAAATTTTTAAAGTATACCATTTTTGATCTATTATGTTTTGAACAATGGCATTATGAATATTAGTATAAAGTGAGATTACATCTAAAGAATATAATTTATGATATTCCTTAAGTTGTAAATTTTTTAGATTATCAACTGAATGATAGGAGTTCCTGATATAAAATTGATTTTGATTTATTACTTTTTTTAAAATTGAAGGAAGAAATTTCGAAAGATTATATAGAGGAGATTGAATATATGAAACAATTGGTCTCAATGGAATGATATTTTTATGTATTTTAGGTGAACCATAAAATTTGAGTGGTAAACTATTATGTTGTTTTATCTCTTCAAATGTTTTTGGTGATATGAAACTATTTTTGTCCCATTTTCTCTTTACTTTGTTACTTTCATTCTGTGAATTTTTTGTGAGATCTCTATAGATTTATTTATACGTAATTGTATCATTCAGTATTTCGATGATTTTTTGTTCATATTCATTAGTTTCTAATAAAATATAAAAAATAATAATGAAAATAGAAAAATAAATATTCTTAGTGAAAAAATAAACTCAAGAAAATGAGAAAATTCAACAAACTTTACGCTGAACAAATGAATATAGAATTTTCAACAACATCATCATCTTATGATGATGTTATGAATACAACAAAAACAGAAATACCAAAATATGTCAACAATAAATAACATAGATCCAATTCCAATTTTCAATATTATAACAAAAATAGAAACAAGTGTTTCAAAATTACATACCGAAAATCGAACTCAATTCGACTGAAGGAAACTAACAATAAAATCATACCATAATAATTTGCAAATTATAGAAAATACATCTGAAAATAAACGTTTAATGAAAAATTTAAACAAATCAAAATCATTCATAAAATCTATTCCACAATTAACTATAACAAAATCCGATGAAGGAAATAAGAATTATGAATTTAAAGAAAAAATTAACGAAATGCTGAATGATACAATTACGTATAAAAAAATTGATAAGGATCTAACAAAAACCTTACAGAATGAAACTAACAAACTAATAAAAAAAATTAGAAAAAAATTGTTTTATATAACCAAAAATATCTAAAGAGTTAATACAACATAACAGTTCACCACTCAAATTTACTGGTTTACCCAAAATACATAAAAATAACATTTCATTAAGACCAATTGTTTCATATATTCAATCTCCCCTATATAATCTTTCTAAATTTATTTCTTCAATTTTAAAAAATGTAATAAATCAAAATCAATTTTATATCAAGAACACTTATCATTCAGTTGATAATCTAAAAAATTATAACTTAATGAAAATCATAAATTATATTCTTTAGATGTAATCTCACTCTATACCTATATACCTAATGCAATTGTTCCGAACATAATAGATCAAAAATGAAATACTTTTTATATTGATACATGGAATGGAATACACCTGGCTTACCATGATTTTTTCAGAAGTTTCCTCATGGTGAAAAAGACTGAAACTTCCGAAGCGAGTGCTAAGCCAGAAATATTCCTCTGATACTAAAAATCAATAGGTGAAAATACAAAAAAAATAATTTGATTTATCTCAAAAACAAGTTGTACATTTTGATATCTGTAGTTATTCATAAAATTGAATTTTTCATTAGTTTTGACAAAGTTGTGATATACAACGAAACGTCAATTAAGTTTTTCATATTAAAAGAAGCCTGTTATTGCTAAAAACATTCGAAATAAACTATCTTAAACAGACAATAAATCAATTTTAAATATATATATATATATATATATATATATATATATATATATATATATATATATATATATATATATATATATATATATATATATATATATATATATATATATATATATATATATATATCGAGAATTCGAAAATCGAGAAATTCTTTCAATTTCTACTCACCAACATCTCTTCGAGATTGTAGAAGGTTAGTTCTTCACTTTCACTCAAATCCATTTTTCACCAAATTTCAAAAATATTAAATATCTAAACTACGTTAACACTCAACAATTCTATTGATAAAAGTGACGATCTGAGAGAATGTCAGCATATTTATACTGATGCTAAATAAATATGTATGGGGTAGTTCCACTGAGTTAGAATGGTGGGAATTAACCCCACCCATGAAATGAAAATAGAGAAATTTTTCTTCATTTCATAAATCATCATACTTTGTACCTCAACAATTAGACAGCATTGTATTGAAATATAAATTTATGCAATAAGAGGCTGTGAAATCTGAACAATTCACTTTTTCATTATAATTTCCCCTAAATATGTTAATTTTGAAATATATAATTTTCGGAGAAATATCAAAATTCTGAAAAATCTCCAATTTGTAGAAAAAGGTTACCAGAAAATAATTTTTCTATAATTACGATTAAATTTTCTACCTAAACAATTTCTATTATTGCAAGAAATATCAATTTGCAGATGAAATATCGGTAGCAGAAAAACTCATAATAATTCATATTTTTATCACCTGATATTCCATTTCAAGTGTATTTTATTGAGGAACCATAAGAAAAAGTAATAATAGTTTGAACAAATATATTCGTTTTTCACAAAAACGAAAACATAATTATTTACATAGTTTCTTAAAAATTTCAATTGCAATATATGAAATATGAACGTTAATTCGGTACTCCAAACTTTTCTCAAAACCCTAGAGGTATTCTTAGGTTGAAGATTTCATTTATTACAGATTTACTATTATTACGTCTCTATTGAAATTCATTCAACTATTATGAAAGTAAAAAATATTAGTGACAACAGTTTTCAACCTTTAAATATATTCGAGCTTCAATTTACGTAAGAAAAATATTAACATGTAATAAACAAACCTTTCATTTATTTTAATGTTATTGGGATTTGTGTTTAATTTTTCATCATCTCTGAAATTATACAGCTCCAAAATGAATATATTCGAATCAAGATATCAGTTATAAAAGATCATACTGATAATCAATTATCGCTATTGATACTGTGAACAAATAGTTCATAATAAGTTAAATAATTATTATTAGTGAGAATACAGGGTTAGAAGTATTAATAAGTAATTAAAAACAAGTTTCTGCTTGCACACTTACCCTGAGTCCAGTTTATGTAATACCACTAATAACAGCAGATCGTACATCAAAAAGTTGTAGAACTACTCGATTCTATTATAAAGAATAAATATGAAATTGAAAATACAAACTAGAGGATAATTCAAACAATTGCATTTGATTCGCACATTTATTGTGTTAATGTGACTCGTTTCGTCGGTATTACCGACTTCTTCAGACCTTAACAGAATACTTTAGATATTATTCAGTATGTAAATATAAAAAGTGTATTATTTTATCAACATTTCAGAACAGTGAATTCCTAATCCATTTTTGTTTCAGATTAAAGAGGAAAGCATTGAAAACTATCATCACATGAATATCTGGAATAAAAGTTTTCCTCCATGTTAAAATAGGAAAAAATATTTTCATCTTCAACAGTATTCAGCCTAGTCCCTGGCAATACCTGGAACAAGACCTCCTGGATTTGATGAGTAGTGTGGTTCGAAGGAGATTCCTTGATGAGAGTTCCATATAACGATAAATAAATATATATATTTATATATATATATATATATATATATATATATATATATATATATATATATATATATATATATATATATATATATATATATATATATATATATATATATATATATATATATATATATATATATATATATATATATATATATATATATATATATATATATATATATATATATATATATATATATATATATATATATATATATATATATATATATATATATATATATATATATATATATATATATATATATATATATATATATATATATATATATATATATATATATATATATATATATATATATATATATATATATATATATATATATATATATATATATATATATATATATATGTAATCACTTTCTTCCCTCACACCTCCACCAATGCTGGCCTCATTCGGACACCAAATACTACTTTCTGTTATAACAAAAACATTATTTGTTACTTTCGTCACTGTTATATAATTTCAATATATCTAGTCTGAATATAGAAAATGGTCACTAAAATATTTCCTAAAATTTACTATGGGATAATTCAAACACTGAATGACACATTATCAAAATGTGCCGCTTTTCGAAACGGTCCTCAAGAAGAATTCTCAAAGGCGTTTCGTACTGAAAAAGTTTTTTACATTAAAAGGCCAACAATGGTGATTTATTTGAATCAAATTCGTCATTAGGAAAATTCTCAGTATTTTTGTGTCTATTGATTTCTAATATTTACCGTGTATTCAATGTGTTATAATGCAGTAGTAATATGCAAGAAAGTTCCATCAGTGGTAGTGGCTTTCCCGCGCATTGGCTTCCCGTAGATACATCAGAGAAAGCCTGACACTTTCTGCCTGGCAACCTCTGGGTCTTACCGAGACTCAGCAGGTCTTTCACACAAAGCACCTTTCATTCACGCAAATTATACTTTTGTAAAACAAATGAAATATTTTAATATACATGTGTTGGAACTCTTCGAACCATTAAATAATCCATATTAACCGAAATGTATGAGAGAATTTCAGAAAATATTAGAATTACAGAAATTTCATTTCATTGCCATTACGATAAAAAATTTCTATGTGAAAATTATTTGAAAATATGATACCTTATATTTACTGACATATTAGAAAATTGAAGTTTTTAATGTTTTTTCACAATCCTAAAATAATTGAGAAAAAATGGGGTTATTGATGATAATGCCTTTTCTATACAATTGTGTTACTAATTCCGGTATTTTATCAGGAATGCGATGAGAAATACAAATATTTTGCATATATTTATACAGTTGTTCTACATGTATAAAGGTTTCGATATTGATTAAATATAACTCGAAAATCGGGTTTTGGTAATAAGAGTACCAACAGGTTTCCAAAAAACTAATCAAAAGTAATTAGTTTCGAAAAATTATCAAAAGTATTTCTTGATGAAACATTGTTCAATATATTAAATAAAAACACTTTGCTTCGTTTCACAAAATTTATACTGACATTTTTCGACCAATATTCTTATACACCTATACATCGTTACCTGGAATAGACTTAAGGCTGATATCATCGATGTCTCCGAAGTAGAGGGACAGGTCAACATACAGGTAAAAGTATTAATTTAAATCTAAGAATTATTATGGAATAACAAAGTAGGTTTCAAATTAAGAAATTAAAGAAAGTACCATCAATGAAAAGGAGTATTGCCTGGTAATTTAAATATAATTGTTGTGGGTTATAGGCAAAAATAAGAGGCCACTATGAATAGATTTTAAACTTGTAAATCAATCATAATTTTTATCAGTAGAATTGTATAAACACCTTTTTCAGAGTCCTGATGAAGACTGTAAACACAGTCGAAATATAGACCAGGCAGACAAATTGGATAAAATCTATTCAAAGTGGCCTCATATTTATGCCTATAACCCACAACAATTATATATATATATATATATATATATATATATATATATATATATATATATATATATATATATATATATATATATATATATATATATAAAACTAGTAGAAATTTCGGGACTGGAATACAGGAATATAAATATTGCTTCGCGCATAATAGAAGTAATTCGAATTATGCTAACCATTTATTAACAGAAAACGTTACTTTCAATGAACAGATAGAATTGAACCAGTCACTCTTGTTAAACCTTTTCAGGTATTGAAAATTAGATTTCAGAATGGGTTATCTTTGGTAAAACCCAAATTCAGAAAATCTCAAATTTCTAATATTTTATACCTGTTTTTTCAAATGTGTTGTTATAATTCTGTTAGCATCTGAAGAAGTCTTTTGTAACGACGAAACGCGTCATGCTATTTAGTAAATAAAGTGTGAATTATAAGTTAACGTGTTTGAATTCAAGTTTTTACTCAATTATAATGGATTTACATCAAGTGAACGCCAACACTATTGAATAACTAATTGTTCGTTTGAATGACCTGAAATGTTGTCTGAAATTGCAGAATGTTCATGTTTATTTTCATAAATGCAAATTTCTTTGAAACTTATATTTCCTATAGTGGAGCTAGCTGATGAATGCAAGGATATAACATACTCAATTTCGAAAAAATTTTTAAAGGAGATTTTCTTCGAAGCTTACATTTTCTATAGCGGAGCTACCTGACGAATGTAAGGATTTAAAATAATTAATTTTGAAAAAATTCTTTAAATGAGATTTTCTTTGAAGCTTTCATTTTCTATAGCGGAGCTGGCTGACGAATGTAAGGATTTAAAAAATTAATATTAAGAAATTCTTTAAATGAGATTTTCTCTGAAGCTTACATTTTCTATAGCGGAGCTATAGCGGCTGACGAATGTAAGGATTTGAAATGAGATTTTCTTTAATTTTCTATAGCGGAGCTTAATTAATATTAAGAAATTCTTCAAATGAGATTTTGCTTTGAAGCTTACATTTTCTATAGCGGAGCTAGCTGACGAATGTAAGGATTTAAAATAATTAATTTTGAAAAAATTCTTTAAATGAATTTTCTTTGAGCTTTCATTTTCTTAGCGGAGCTGGCTGACGAATGAAGTTTAAAAAATTAATATTAAAGAAATTCTTTAAATGACAGCTTATTTTCTATAGCGGAGCTAGCTGATGAATGTAAGGATTTGAAATAATTAATTTTAAAAAATTCTTTAAATGAGATTTTCTTTTAAGCTTACATCTTCTATAGCGGAGCAAGATGACGAATGTAAGGATTTGAAATAATTAATTTTGAAAAATTCATCAAATGAGATTTTCTTCGAAGCTTTCATTTTCTATAGCGGAGCTAGCTGACGAATGTAAGGATTCTGTAAAAAATTGTAAAAAAGATGTAAAAGATGTAAAGATGTAAAAAATTCTTCAAATGAGATTTCCTTTGAAGCTTTCATTTTCTATATGGGAGCTAGTTGACGAATGTAAGGATTTAAAATAATTAATTTTAAAAAATTCTTTGAATGAGATTTTCTTTGAAGCTTTCATTTTCTATAGCGTAGCTAACTGACGAATGTAAGGATTAAAAATTATTAAATTTAAAATATTCTTCTAATTTGATTTTCTTTGACGGTTTAATTTCATAACGGAGCTAGCTGACGATTGTAGGGATTTGGAATAATTAATTTTGAAGAATTTTTTGAATGAGATTTCCTCTGAAGCTTACATTGTCTATGGCGGAGACAGCTGACGAATGTAGGAATTTAAATAATTAATTTTGAAAAATTCTTTAAATGAGATTTTCTTTGAAG